>OX459114.1:112320960-112945960 GCA_949775065.1 Brachyopa scutellaris | reverse complement strand
TTACAGTTTTGTTCTCAAATTATGTCACACCTCGATGGGAAAAAATGTACGGCAGGTTTATTTATTGACATTACCAAAGCTTTCGATATGGTCAACCACAATTTCTTGTTGAGAAAACTAGAAAAAGCTGGATTTCGTGGTTTCATGCTGCTTTGGTTTAGATCGTACCTTGAAAATAGATCGCAAAGAGTCAAGATAGACGAAATAAGGAGCGAAACAAGATTTTTTAACGTGGGTGTTCCGCAAGGCTCTGTTTTGGGGCCTACTCTATTTCTGGTCTATATCAATTCCCTCTTTGCTCTAGATTTTAAGGGATCACCAACTGCCTTTGCTGATGACATTGGTTTCTCATATGGGTTAAACAGTCCTTTGGACCTAATTTCTGATGTCAATTGGGATCTAAGTTTATTGAGACACTGGTTTGCTGAACATAATTTGGTAATCAGCTCCAAAACTAAGATAATGTTCTACAGCTTATCTTCATCATATAATCTGGAAGCAAATGTGTACTTCCACGCACCTGAGTGCCCTAGATACAAACTACCTAGTTGTTATTGTTCGTCTGATTTTTCCTCTCCCACCTTTTGTAATAATCTTACCTGTAGTGATCAATGTTTCTTAGTGGAGAGAGTTGACAATTTCAAGTATTTAGGACTTACACTTGATTCCAGGATGAGTTTTGCAAATCACATAGATGCTTTGAAAAAGTACTTTCGATGCACCCTTCGACATTTTTATTATTTGCATAACGTATGCTCAACTAAGCTCTTAAAGATAATTTATTATGGTATTTTCCAGTCTAAGTTACAGTATGGTATTACGTGTTGGGGGGGTGTGTATCGCAATAAAATACATCCACTGTTGATTTTACAGAAATATGTCCTAAGAAAAATTTGTCGAAAATCTGGTAGACATCCCAGCTTTCCTTTGTTCTGTGCGCTGTTCGTCATCTGTACTGTTTTAAGGTGTTAAAAATATTTTTTATGAAATCTGGCAATCGCAATTTTCGCTTAATCTCGTCTTACAATCTTCGTGGAAACCTTTCACACATTTCACCTATACCAAATTTCCGAACCACTGCTTATCGTAATTTTTTTTCTGTTCGATCTTTTCGGTTATTTAATGAACTGCCTCAGTTAATCAGAGCAATAACAATACCTGGAACATTCTTAGCCCAAATAAAAATGTGGCTCTTCAGCTTGGACTATGTTGCGTTAGAATCGCGTATTTCAGATGTTTTGGTATAATTTGTTGTTTTCTTTCATCTCTTTTGTATTTTCATTTTTCGCAATTGGATTTATTTTCACAATTACTTAAATTTTTTTTTTTCAATATCCTTAATTCTTTCAATAACTTTGAACTTTATTTAATTTCGAATTTAATTATTTCTGAATTTTGTTTTTCTTGTAATATTTATAGTTTACTCTTTACTTTATTCTAACTACATTGAATTCTAAAGGGTCACCCCACCCCAAAAATTGTATTTTGTAGTGCTTTAGCCTATTTGAAGTGGCATCAACTCTATTTATTAATATTATATAAATACTGATTGTCACCAACCTTTCTTATTTTTTCTTTCTTAGAACTCAAATTGTAAATATCTAATGTATCCAAGAATTTATAAGAAATAAATACATCTACATCTACATCTACATCTACATCTACATCAAAATAATGTCTTGGAGCAATGACGAAATGCACTCTGATTTCATAAATATAAACAATTTTTATACACTTAATCTTGATATTTATCAGGATCTCTATCACGAAAAGTAGCTCTTATTTTTTGGAACAAGGTGCCACTAGGACACTAGAGGCCAGTAGGTAGTCATTTTATTCGTAAATAGGTTGTAGGTTTTCTACATGCGAGATTCTTAATAATATTTATAAACTAAAAATCCACTTCCATCACTGCTCTAGAAAATCCTCTTTCTCTGGACACCTCATTTGTTAAGATTGGTTGAGTGGGAGAGCCGCAAATGGTGATAACGATTGCAGAACATTGAAATGCAAAAGCATTATGATCTTGTAACAGATACTCACACACACACACACTATTGCAACGATACAAACTGCTGCCCGACTGCTGGCAGTGGTCACCACTGAAAGAAAATTGTGGGCGATGCTTTGAATTATTGTTTTGAACATTGCTCAGCTTTAGGACAACGCAGGAGGATATTTTATATCTCAAATGAATCAGGGACAAATTTACTAGTTCCACCTATTTTTTTGTTTTTTAATCCGATAAGCCATTATTGAGTTAGGGCTGTATAACTATAATTTTCCCTCCAGTATTTTCACTATTTTCTGAAAACCATGCCAAGTAAAGTAATATATAAAAGTCGACCAGGAACATAAGCAATCACTATGTCCATATTTCATCGCGCTGCTATGAAATTTGAGTTCCAAATTTCGTAACCGTTTGGAATTCCGTCCCCGAAAACGCGGAATTACTCCACTAGAAATTTTGCTAGCGCGCGCTTAGATGTTTACACATCAAAAAACAATTAAACGTTCGAGTAAAACATATCTTGTCTTCATTCTTACCTATATTACAACTATCCTCAGGCACTGTTACAACTGTCCAGGATATGGGGACAGTTGTAACATATGTCCCATCTCATTAAAAGTACATATCGTCGCCTGAGAATTGTTTTGTTGCATACGCCACTTTTGTCGTTTTTGAGTTAGGAACGGTTTCGACGGTAATTTTGCATGCTCTTTCCAAATCTGTGATCGGAATTACGCTATGTTTTTCCAATCCCGAGATATCCAACTTTGATTTTGTCCCATATCCACTGAAATCAACGTTTTGTAGAATTGGTTTGTACCATAAACCATTTTTTGGCGTTTGGGACAAATTTTCCATACGATTTTCCGGAATTTTTTTGTGAGAATTGTTTTGTCCCACGTGCATATCACGGCGCCAAAGATACAGTAAATATTAAAAATGTTGCGAATTGGTTTGTCTCACGTGTACTTGTGTTAAAGAAAACCTATGTATATGGGACACCGATCGCGAAAAAAGTTTTAGTATTGGTTTGTATCACCTCCATTACAGTTGTGTAGATATTCGGCGAAGGTGTTTTTAAAACGTTGCGATATGGACATGGTTGTCCAAAGATTTTCCAAGCCGGAACACTCTTTAATTCAAGCAGTGGAATGCGTTCATGCGGCAATAGATAAACACTTAAAAAACGTAGAAATTCATAGTCCGCTCCACCAGGTCAAACTCTTGACAAGTATGAATTCAGACAAAGTTGAACTCAAAGTAATTCATATAGTATTGTATTTGGAAGTGGGTTATTCCATAGAGACAAGAAGCACTTAGACCTGAAGGCCCATTGTACTTTGGTAAAGTACCACCCCATTCGCTGAGTAAGCGATTTGCTGCTGAGCTATACCATACAGCACTAGCTAGAGCATCAGCTTTATCGAATGTCCCGGGACACAGACTAGTGTGATCCTATTACATCGCCCAAGCTGGTTCAGTTTATTGACAGCTTCCTCAACAATTTTGGAGTTGATTAACGCTGCTGAACAGGCTTTAATAACTACTTGGCTATCAGAGCAGATGTAGATGGACTTGGCTTTCCATCTCTTGTTAAGTGCAATGTGCGCTATGCTAGCGATAGCATACACCACTTCCTAAAAGACAGTTGTAAATTTGTCCAGTGGAATAGGTTGCTCAACGTGGCATTCTTCTGAGTAGATACCTGCTCCGGAGAGCTCATCCAATAAGGACCCGTTCGTATAGAAGACTATACTTTCTGATGGGAAACCAGAGACATTGGAACCTTCGCCCGAAATTATATTTGGAGCTTATAGTGTCCAGAGCTCCCCCCAACGCTCCTTACTCTGTAATTCAAATTTTAAGGCGTATTCCGTTTCGGCAAAAAAAATGGTCTATAGCAAATTACCCTTTTCCAAGGTAAAAGTATTAGTGTACGAAAAAATCTCCGACTTTGAGTTAAAATATAAAATCTCGGCTAAGGTAAAAGAATTCAATACAGTGAGTCTAATTAAAGCAGCCACCAAGAGTACTCTAAAAACACCCAACAATTTGCTTACAACTGCAAAATAAACGAACACTTTCAAGACACCATTATCAAAAGAAAAGAAAAAAGATCTAAAGCACCTGCTTTCGTTTGTTCCGGAAATTGACAAGCAATATTTTAAAAGTTTGCTAAATATTTAAACTGTATTTGAACTTACCTTATTAAAACTTTTTGTGATAGCAGTAGAACTGCTTTTTTTTTAACCAGAATGGTTTAATTTAATTTTTAGTTCGTTACTTTTTAAATAAACGTTGATTACAAAAGAAAAGTCGATTTTCCTTTTTAATTTCTCCATTCTTTCTTGCCTTTCAGATGTCTTTGATGAGAATTGTTTTGTACCATATCCATTTTGTGTCCCACGTGTATAAAAAAAATTATCGGTAACAAGGTATAGAAGGTGGGACACAAGTCAAAAAAGTTGACTTAAAGGTTTGGCAAAACACTTTGAAAATTGGTATTTAAACTCGTCATAAGATATACTTCAAATAAAAAAAATAAAAAAATATAATTTATCGCACAGTTTCGGAGTACCATGTACGCAAACCTTTAACTTCGTTTTTCTCGAAATAGTGAAAATGGCGTATGGGACAAACCAATTCTGGGGCGATGATATACCTTTTTTTCTATCACTCCTTGTGGATTAGAATTGAGTTATAATACTGGGAAGAAAACAAGCAATCCTTTGGTGTAAATTACTCTTTGATAAATATTATATCTACCCTACTCTTCATGACATGCTTGGAATATCCAACTGCCTTTATTCGTTACTCGGCGATGACTGTATTTAAATATATATTGTATAGTCTGTATATGGTTAACCAAACAAAGAAAACCACCATTATAAAGAAAAACACAACGCTTCCAATAATTTACCATTGCTCGCTGTAGTTTCGTGAACGCATTTATTCCTGAATTTTCATTCTACAGTTGAGTCCCACAAAATATCCATTGTCTACTCTGAAGTACACCATGAGTTTGAGTTCATTCACCGAACGAAGGATTACATATGTACGTAGATACAAACCACTTACCTATAAGTATACAGATCAAGTTAATGTCAAAATCCATCAGAACAAGCCTCAGGTGACTGCTGTCCTGCTGTAACCTGATTTTGAATCATACATCTTCTTCCTTAGTAAACCTATTCAATCATAAGCCATTATGCCATAAGTGCACTGAACCAAATCCTACTGCGATAGACGTTCCCATTTCCATGAAAGTATATTTTATGCATAAAAACAACTACTAAACTCTCTGCATCGGTGATTAAGAGATCATGGACTCATCCATGCATACCAAATGACTCTGCCACAAATTATTAAAGTTATTACTGAAATTGAGGTGGAGACGGAGGAGGAGGACAAGAAGGACGAGAAGGACTCCTCATCAACTTGGGATGTATTCATCCCAAACTAAACCTTAACCAAACCTCACAGTCAGGCTGCTACTACCTACTCTCCGGTGCGTGCAGACTGCACGTCAGACAGACAATTCCGATTCCAACCTGCAGCAGGAACATTCGCGAGAGCCGTGGTTAGGTGGTGCGGCGCATGATTAACTCAACAAAAATGTTTTTATTTTTATTTTTTTTTGGAATAATGACATGTGCGGTGAGGCGGTATGTAATTAAAACAATGCAACAACAACAAAATCCGTCATTGCGGGTGATATACCCCGATTCCGCATCGCGATAGGCATCAATCAGACATGATTGTCAACGGAAAGTATTTGAGAGTACTGTGCGCGCATTTTTATAACCGGGAACAGTTGCATGCTCCCTCCCCCCCTCTTTTGTACAAGTACATCCCCTTATTGTATCCATGTTGTTGTTGTTTTTTTTTTTTAAATTATTACGTTCCCGTGATGGGCTCTGTAATTACACAGGAACAATATCACATCAGTCCAGCAATAACATTGGCATGTTGCATGATGGAGTGGCATGTCAACCATGCGAACTGAACAGGGACACTGACCATCATCATCGTATGTATAACGATCGCCTGAAGGTGAAGAAAATTAATTAAATTTTCCACAAATTGTTACAGATACAGATATGTCGGTACTTGCAATCGTATGTGTGCATGTAATGCAGCTGACGCATTATCAGGAAAAATTAAAAAAAAAGTCACTGCAAGCGGGGAAATAGAAAAAAAAAACGAAGCCAGCACCGCCAACTGACCACGGATGGTTAATTGATGTTATGTTGGTTAATTGACGTTCGATGGATTAAGCCGACGGGCAAAAGATACTCGCAACTTGACTGAACATGTGGGGTGACATTTTTGAAAAATTGCCTTTAAATTGGTTGGACTTTTTCAGCGATGTGGTATGACGCATAAGGGAGGTGGGGATATCAATTTGTGTTAAAAAAAAATAAAAATAAAATACCTACTCGTTTCAATTGAAGTCAACTAACCGTTGCGATATGTGAAAAATAAAGGAGACTTTGTTGCACATTGTCTGTTCAATCAATTTAATTACGAATATTATAGTGTGTAGAGGATAGTGGAAGACCAAATCGCATTCCGCAACGTAAGGTCTTTCTTTTTTTAAGGAATTATTCTGCCTCAAGGCTGAAACTGCGACCTAAAAGATCTATTGTATCATAGGATTCTGTTAGTAGAAGGGGCAAACCATCTTTCTGATAAAGGCTATTCAGTCCTTGTCCTTTTTTAAATTATAAGGTCTGGGGAATTTTTTTTGCAGGATAAGCCGTCTGACCCTGAAAAGTGTCGGGCATTCACAAAGGATGGGCTTGGCTATTTCGACCTCCTCTAAATAGGGTCCACAATCTGTCTACATAGCTAGATATGCCTATTTTGTTTAAGTGGAATCGTAACTGGCAATGACCGGAGAGGATGCTTGTTGGATACATATTATCCTTCTTATTGTAGTGATTGATATAAGGCGTAATATAGTTTGGCTTGTCTGAGCCCTGAGATATTTCTCCAATGAGAGAGTCGAAGATCATGTTCCCAGTTGTTGATTAAGGCTGAGATTGTTGCCCAGTCTCCGGGCCTCAGAATTTGGCCGTTGAACCGGAACGGGCGAGCTCATCCGCAATCTCATTTCTTTCAATGACTCTGTGACCGAGCACACACCAAAGGTTAACTTCATTGTGAGTGGCAAGAGATTAGAGAGCATTGAAACAGCACTTCACCAGTCTTGAATCTAAAGAGTAGGATCTCAATGCTTTGATTGTAGCATGATTGTCTGCGATTGGATTGTCTTAATAATTGAAGAAGCTATGAAGAAAGTCATCCTAAAAGACTCTTAAAAAAGTGCAGAGGAATATTAATTTTACAAACAAACATGAATATTTATAAAACAAAAGGAGTCACAGTACGTGCTTGCAGTGATCTTTTCAACCTTTTGCCGATTTTTTTTTTAAATCGGAATCTTTAAAATAACGCCTGGCTTGTGTGTGCTGTGCAGGAGGAAAAGTCAATTTAACCATTTTGGCACCGCCACCGTAGCCACTGCTAGGAATGTAGGAAGATACACCGCAATTACGCCATTTCCTCGCATACACCCAATATAACGGCTGCTTCCAAATGACGTCATTTGGAGCCACTGTTATCCAAGAACGCGGTTACGATCCCACGTCAGACGAACTTTCCCATAATATGTCAAATGTGGATCAATTGTCCCCTTCCCCTTCCACTATTCAGATCCAAGGACAAATCAACCATCCAAAAGAGTTTCATTCTTTCAATAGAGATGCTCGACTTTTGAAAGAGACATTAATAATTTAATGTATCAATCTTAGGCGGAACAAAGTTCGCGGGGTCAGCTAGTTCTTAAATAAAAAGATTCACGACAATGCACAGTGTGTACCCGCCCATACAAAGTGCGGTCAAAAATATAATACATGCTTTACTTTTTAGTTAAACACTGTTAGCTATAATACTATATAACTTACAAATTCAAAAAAAAAAAAAAAAAAATAAACAAATTCATACCTACAAAAAATATTTGGAAAAGATAGATTTTTAACAATTTGAATGCATTTTTTGATAAAAACGATTTTTTTAGTATGCAATTTTCTCAAATTTGAAAAAAGCGCGTCGGAACTTAAAAGAAGTCTTTTCAAAAGGTCCTAACTAGTGAGCGATTAGTCAGAACATATTTTTTTTTTTTTTTTCAAAACCGAAAATTAACGAAATATGGTTCTTTAAACTATCATAACTCGAAAAAGGAAAAAAAAGGTGGAAAAATACCTTATTATTTGAAACTGTAGAGCAATATTCTTCATAAGTACCTCATTTGTACCGGGCACTCGAACACAAACCAACAAAATCTTTAATTTACTGTTAAATAAGCTAACAAAACAATTTACAAAAAGTGCTTTGCGCAAGGGTCCTATTACATTGACGCTTTAAGTTATTAAACAATAAAATGTATGTTTTCAGAAAGTACTCATCTTCTTGTTTAACATCCATAACCGGGGTTCGGATTTTGTTGACCAAACAAAGCCAAAAAAAAGCAAAATAACACCGCAGAAAAAGGCAAAAAGGCATTTAATAATAAAAAAAAAAAAAAAAAATATTAACATTGTAACCCAAAACATTTTGAAGTTCTCTGGTATGTAACAATCGCCTGCGATTATCCCTCAGGAAAGCCTTAAATGAAATAAAGGATCTCACAACATGAGCAGAGCCAAGATAAGAGATGTCACGTCCTTGACTTTAATATTTGAGTCCAATTTAGAGTTTACAGTGCCATTTCGTTAATTTGCTGAAAAAACCGCGTACAATTTGTTCATCCCATCTTCAGCTACAGGCCCTTTAGCTTGTTGTAATTTCTCGTCGAGTCCGTTCAAAGTCTTTAACACCTCTTCTTCTAAATAATACGCAGTGCACTAAGATCAAGTGCTCAAATTAAAATACATACAACTACTAGGAGTCACCTGTAATTTGTACGCTCTTAAATATGTCGTCTTTCGGGTCGACTAAAAATCTTTTTCCAATTTCACCACAAACTCTGTCTTGGGGCATTTTCACTTTCAATGACAAGCAGCACGCATTTAGGCACACGCAATATTCAATAGACAAGCACTAAATATGACCAGTCACAGAATATGTATCTAGAATCTAAATGATAAGGCGCACAGTTACGAAAAAAATACTTCCCAGATGTCTAACGGTTTTTGTCAGTTGAAACTGCGGCGAATGCCTGAGATTGCACTTACGGCACAAGAAGAAGCGCATGTATATTGAGTTGATACAAATGTATTTAGGGTTGTATTGGTGTGTAGGGATTTTTTTTGTATGCGCGCTAGTGTATACAACGCGTGCAGTTATGTGCATGTTCATACAAGAGAAAAACCAGCTCCCATACGTGTGGACACTGAAATTTCTTTCGTGTGAGCAAGGATAAATCGTATAGTAAAGAAGAAAGTGCACAGCTATGTTAACAAATACAGTACGCCATCGGTAAAAGCAACCCTCGCGTACTGTAGTACCAAAAAGGCAAACAAAGGCAATATGAGTAAAAAAGGCAAAAAAGGCCAAAAAATAGGCAAAAAAAGGCAAAGTCAACAAAATCCGTTTCCTGTCCATAACAATTAAATATTGCTCACACTTTCTTAACACAAGGTATCACTATCACAATTTCTCAAGTAAAAAGTTTAAAAGCTGGTTTAGCGGGAGTTTGATGAACCTTATTGACACTTTGAATTCTTGATTAGTGACATTTATTTTTTTTTTAATTTTGGGATATGGAGGTACCCACTAATTGAATGTACTGTATTCTAGTGAAAACCTGCCTGTCTATTATGAGGGTTTTAGAGTACACTTTGAAAATGTTCAAAGAAGTTTTCAATTATTCTTGAAATCAGTGTCTACATAAAAATTTAGCCAAAATTTAGCAAACAAATTTCAGAATAATGAAAAGAGAATTCGTATTAGGTAGAAAATTAATTACCCCCAAGAGTCATGGTGTCTATGGCATTGGTTGGTACGCCAAATCACAAGTCCTTTCACAGTCATCTATTCACGTCGTTAACCATTCCAATCGTCCTCTGTAAATACGAGCAACAAGTATTCCTTCCACGAAAAACCCCATAAATCAACACAAAAATTGAATAAATCCCCACTGGGCGGTGCTGCTTTCTTGACTTTAATTAAAATTCGAATTATGACAAACGTTCAAACAAATTATTAATAGTCCTGCAGGATGACGCACCTAAACAGTCACCAAAAGCGAAACTCATCTGGCAGATACTCGTACTTTAACGACATACGAGTATAATCGCTCCTCATCCTGTCACCTTGGCCTACCTGTGACAAAAATATTAAAAACTATGAATAGACACAACAACAAGGAGCATTCCATCACATTTTTGATAGATGGTATTTGGTCGTTTGTCTGCTTCGCGCGATTTAGGGTCGAGGTTGAGTCGGGAATGAGTCTGTCCAATTTTTTTGCTTACGTCACTGACAGAAGGCACAGAAAAAAAAAAGGGGAAGACTATTATATGTCGTTTGGGAGTGGACAGACACCACACACTCAGTAGAATCGATTTTTACGTTTAAGGACGAGTACGAGTATGTGTCATTTTCTACGAATAAATGTCATGCTCGATCGTCCATTCAATTAAAATGACGTAAAAGGACATCGAGGGGGTGAATACACTCCAAAGACCATCGGTGGTCGTCTTCAATTGCGGCAATGACTTGATGATTTTGTCATTCGGGATGACCACGGCAGACACTCGTTTGGGTGCGTCAATTGTGACCATAAATTGAGTCCGCCTTTCTTTTCTTTTCGTCTTTATTGACAGAAGTATTATGCTACTGTGCCTTAGGAGGAGAGGATAATGCCATCATTCATAGTGACACGATATTTGTCACTGGGATTTTCTTGGTAAATAAGAGATGTGTGTTCGTCCATATCGTCGTTTTGGCCAAATCCCGAGTGTGATGTGGCAGTTTTGCGTGATTTCTTCTGTCCCATTTGGATACAAATGAGTGTGCGAGTGGTGGTGAGGAAATGGATTCAATGGAAAGGAATTGTGACATTAATGGTCATTGGTCGAATGATGAAAAGAAACAAAAACCAAATTGTATCTAGGTACTCAGTGGAAGGGGAAAGAAGCAAGCATTTGCAGCACAAGAATCTTGAATAGACTGATTCAATCATAACAAAGTGAGTTCCATTCCCGATGGAGACAATCAATGATAACATAGTCTGGCTCATGAAGTCTTTTCGAAACGCAGATAGCTCTAAGCTGGCTTCTTTAGAGCTGTGATGAGAGAAATCATCAATAAGGCGTTAAGTTTATGTTTCGGACTTTGAATTGAGTGTATGTAGTTGCTCTACTAGAAAAGTAAAGCTGACAGTCTCAACAGGACACTACAGAAAGTGGGAGGAAAAAAGAAGATTGTTTTCAACAACAAAAATGGCCAACAATTCTTCTCCTACCAGACAGTTCTAAATCTTTGATATTTGAGGAAATGCTATTCCACTCATGTACTTACTTACTTAACTGGCTCCCGACCCGTGAAGAGTCTCTGCCTGAGACACGGCAGCCTTCCACTTTCTTCGATCGGGCACACTGCTTCCAGTTGTCTAGACGGCGAGCACTGGCATCCGCGGTAGCTTGGTCCTTAAAACGGAGGTTCGGTCTTGGGGGCTGTGATTCGAAGATCCTCTTTGCTAGAGCATTGTTGTCCATTCGCTCGATTTGGCTGAGCCAGTGTAGTCGAGGTGTTTTGGCTTTTCGGACTACATCCACATCTTGGTACAGCTTATAGAGTTCGCGGTTATATCTTCTCCTCCATTCGCCCTCCTCGCAAACGGTAACGAAAATCCGACGAAGAATTTTTCTCGAAATTATTCAATATCTGCTCTGCTTTCCTGCTTATCGTACAACACTCGACCCCATACAGCAGAACTGGAAGGATCAATGTTTTGTAGAGCATGCATTTCATCTTCCGAGTAAGGAGTTTTGAACCCATATGTTTTGCCGAACCGAAGTAGTAGCGGTTTCCTAGGGCAAGTCTTCGTCGAATCTCCACTAAGGTGTCATTCGTGGAGTTGATATTTACTCCGAGGTAGGTAAACTCCTTAACCACTTCGAAGTTACTGATGCCAACAGTGACGTTTTGTCCTAGGCGGTGGACAGATGTTTCTTTGTTTGTTGACAAGATGTACTTGGTTTGTCCTCATTCACTTCAAGGCCAACTCGTTTCGCCTGTTCTTCAACTGCTGTAAAAGCCTCTAACACGGCACGCTGGGAGCGACCGATGATGTCGATGTCGTCTGCGTACCCCAGTAGCTGGACAGATTTGTGAAAGATAGTGCCTTCCGTGTTCACACCTGCCCTGCGCACTATTTGTTCCAGCACAAGATTGAAAAAATCACACAATAACGCATCTCCTTGCCGAAATCCGGTGCATGTTTGGAATAGTTTCTCTGCCAAATTACGCCGACTACATAGTAGGGGAAGATAGTCTCTGTGCGGTACATAATAAAGTCTTAGAAGTTCGCCCCGAAGCCTCAAGATCATCGCTATTTCATCGATACACACGTTAGAGGGGATATGAAGAAGAACAAGAAAGAGAGACAGATAGATCGGCGTAGTGATAGGAAACTCAGATGATAGGTTTCAACCAACTCTATTGGTGGTGTCCAGGATAATTGAAGAGTTATGTATTATTGAAAGTCTTGCCCTTGCTTACGATTCACAGATTTTTTTTCCAGATGCTTCCTATTATTGTTTTTTACGACCAATATCTTCAGCCACACTATACCATCCTACTGCCAGTGTTATGAATTCGCAGTAGGTTTTGACATTAACTTCTGAAACTAGTCAACATATTTTTCTTTCGTGAGAAATAAATGTTTCGACGCCATCTGGATTCGAACCGTGAACCTTCAGCGTGACAAGCGACGACGACTACCACTACGCCACAGCCACCCAAAAATATTGTAATCATCCCGAAAGTAATTCCTTTCAAACAAATTGCAGTTTAAACGGCTGTATATCGTTCTATTTAACGATCCTGAAGCTTCCTCCAAAAATCTTGCCTGGATTTCAACTCCTTCGATGAATTGGTACAGCTGATCTTTAAAATACCTTGCATCATCGTGCATTAATTCGATTCCATAGTCACGAACTAATTCCAACCATTCTTTGAACCATTCAGTTCTGCTATTTTCGGAAGTCGGTGATCTGGCAACTTGGAGTCTTAGCATTTGATGAAGAGTGGTGCTAGGCGCGTCTCTAGCATAAGCCTATATTTAATTCGGCGTCTTGGGCGGGAGATGAAATATTCTTTTGAGGTAATGTCAAACTAACAAAGAACTGCGTTCAAAAATGCAGTTCTATTGCAGAACTGCCACAGGCAAACTGCATTACATTGTGTTCAAAAATGTCAAGATATCATCGTTATGGTTAGTTTACTATAGTTAGTAAAAAAAAGTGACTGCAGAGGAAGACATAAAGGCTGAAATTGACTAAAGTTGAACTTTATATGCAATGTAAATTCAAATTAAAAAAAAAAAAATTAGTATCTTGTATAAAATATTATTTTTTTCTTCAGCTGAAATCAAATTAATTATCAAGTACTCGTATAATATTATATGTTTCTTTGACGTTTATGAACGATGTTGACATGAAAATTGTACTAAATCAGTTCTTCATCTTGACTGCAAATAATTCTGAAAAGCAGTAGTGTTTAAAAACGCACAAGAAAAGAAATGCGGTTGTAATTGCACAAATTTTTGACGTTCATGGAAACACCCAGTATCTTAATAATTTATTAACATTTTTATATTGTTTACATCCCTATACTTATGCTGCGTAGAATGAACTCAGACTTTACTAAAGGTGGCACTACAGCTCGGGGTGAACTTGGGCCTGCTTCTAGCAACCATTTGTGTCTGCGAGTTATAATTTTGAACGGCGAGTTGGGAAGCTCATTGATAATTGATACTCGTTGATTGCTCGTCAGACATTCGAAAGAGGCGGGACCGTGAAAAATCTTTTAGGTGTTGGATACGGGCTGGAATTAAACCCGGGCGGCATTGCGTAGTAGTCCAACGCACCTACCACTACACCAAGGTACCCAGGGTACATACACTGCTTCGAAATTTTTATACTTAGCTCTGTGGGCAATGTATAATTATGTTGTTAATCCATCTCCTCCAAGCTAAATTGATGGCTGTTTTCGATTTTGCTAATTTTTTCCAAAGATCAATATCCATGCTAAGATCTTTAGTAAGAAACACTCCAAGGTACTTATATTTCCTTACCACTTCGACTAGTTCCCCATTATATCTCAATTCCACAGTATCTGCCTCCTCCTTTTTTAAACGCCATTACTTTAGACTTATCAAAGTCGACGATTAAGTTCCATATCCTGTACACACTAAGCCGGTTAATAATAATTTTTAGGGTTTCTGCGGAGTAAGTCAGTAGGACTATGTCGTCTGCGAATAAGAGGGCTTTGATTAACACTCCTACATTTCTACTCCTCCTGGTAGAAAAGCCATTATGTCTTCGATGAAGATTGCAAAAAGACTTGGACTTAAAGAGCAACCCTGTCTTACACCTGTACACGACTGAAACCATTTGTATAGTACGTCTCCGTTCCATACAGCTGCTTTGGTTTTACTACATATATAGATTCTGGATAACCCTTCCATTTCCATATTTTAGCGACATTCCCATACTGTAGAGCTCATACAGAACAAAGCGTTGCGTTCCACTGTGTCAAAGGCTGCCTAAAAATCCACGAAAAATGGGTAACGTTTTTTTTTATCCCGCACGAGAAAGGAGTTCACGATACTACTTAAAATAAATAAATGGTCAATAGTAGAATATCCTGGCCTAAGACCGACTTGAAATTCCTTCAAAAACTTGTTGGCTTCTATCCACTGGTTAAGTCTGCTTTGCATCATTGCTGTAAAGATCTTATATGACGCATTTAAAAAAAGAAATTCACCGGTAGTTACATAGCTGGATCCGCCGTAGAACCTTTTTTGTGAATGGAAAAAATCAATGCTTCCTTAAATCGCTGTGGAGCTACCCCTCTATGAGCTTTCTTTCTGAGCTACTTATTCATTAGACCAAGCTGTTTGGAATGCGCGAGGAGTTTGTGCAGCGTTGTGCCCATGTGGATGAAAGAAAGTACTCATTCGAATCCAAAATTGTACTCAAATAGCCTTAGAACAGGCAATGTGTAAGAAGTAAATAGAAATTTCACCTTTTCTATTTTCTAAAAAAATATATCCTTTATTGCCTTTATTGTTTTATTTATTTATTTATGTTTGATGGAAAATTGAAAAAAAAATTTGCGAAAATATATACATATGTACCTAAGGTAGGTGGTCCAAATAAGGCCCAGAACCTAATAAGGCCCAGTGTGCAAAAAGTGGCATAACCGACAAGCTACAGGAATTATATTTTAAATATGCTTCTGGCCTCCTATGTCTTCACCAAAATCGATGGAAAATTCAATCCGACGCAATCCCTTCTTACAGTCAATACAAGTTAGTGAATGTGCACGCACGCGCTTTTTTATAAGAAAGTGGTTTTTTTAATTGATTATATTGTAAAATACTAATTCGGGTAAATCTATTTTTTACACTAAATATATTTCATATAAAACTAAGGTTTAGTATGGTTTAAGTAATAAATATTTTAATTCTTTGAGTAGATTATCGTTAAAATGTTTGTAAAGAAAAGTTTTTCATGTTCCTAAAAAGGCCCACCGAAAAAATAAACGGGCCTTATTAGGAATATGAAAAATTCCAAAGACCAAGAGGTTACCATAGATTTATTTATGGACAAACGCCAATCAACATCTTCTAGCTTTACAACCTGATTCAATCCATCATCAGCCATTAGCGCAGCTCAAAAAAAAGCGAAAAGACTGGAGCAAAGTACTGTCACTCGTGTAAAAAAGACCGAATGAAAGATATGAGACAGTGTTAAAATTGTGGTGTTTGGTACCATGAACTTTACGTCGGACTAACGGAAGATGACGAAGAATTCTATTGTCCTGGTGGATGTACCCAAACTTAAATTTAACTTTAACCTAACTAAATTTAATTCTTAATAATAATTTCCTTATTTTTAAATTAATTTATTGATGTCAAATTTATTAAATTTTTTTTTAATTTTAATTTTTCTTTCTAGTCAAGAATAAACTACGTTGTTTTATTTGTTTCATGACAAAATACTTCTTATTTTAGCAGGATAACCAAAGTAATTGAACAAAATTATGTCGGAATAGTCGGAATAAAAAAATCATAATAAAATAGTAGTACGTCTCACCAGAAAAGTAGTACGGTACTTAGTTCCAACATTTGTACTCAAAAAGTACAATTGCAGTACGGGGGGCGACGCTGAGTTTGAGTTTTAAATAGAGGCTTTGAGACTGAGCTTAGCCTCAATGAGCCTTTTTGCCGAGTCTGTTTGAGACCCCAAGCCGTCTTTACTCCTCGTTACCGGGCTTTTAGCTACTTATTTATTGAACCAAGCTGTGTGGCATGGGCATCCACGAGGAGTTTGTCTTCTTCCTTTGAAGTTGGAAGTTCTTAGCAGAATATCTACTTTAGTGCTACATACAAAGAAAGTCTGTGTTTATTCAGTTAAAAAGTATCAAAACAAGTATTTTCCTTTTTTTTTGGAGATTGTTTGCTGAATCAAATTGAAAGTACCCACTTACAGAAATGTCGCTCGCGCCATTAACAAATGAAAACAAATATCCCAGTGTTATCATTCCCCCGACCGACACATTTCAGAACGATTCAAGTTAATGCATTTACTCGTACTTCTAAATAGAACTTCCGTACCTTTTTGTACAAATTGTCACTCGCTCTTTCTGTCTCTCTCTGTCTTTGGAGCAGCAAATTTTCTTTAGATCCGGATACTCCGCCAGCCCTCTGCCTCTTTCAGTCGCTTCCATTTCCTGCACTTAAGCATCTGCCATCTTTCCTTCTACCTGACCATCTTTACCAAAAATATAAAATACCATTCCACGATAAACAACAAACAGAGAACATTTGAAATATTTAAATGAATATGATTTGCAGACTGGCATCAACAACACACAGTACACAATGCCAAGGAGAATGACTTCGAATTATAGGACGGGACGCGGTACACAAAACACGACACGGTACGGTACAGTACGACGAAAACGAGCGCCGCACTAAAACGTCAGGGAATTTAATTAAATCATTTTTGTTATGAAGGCAGGCGGCAGGTTATTACTTTTTCGAAATAAAGAAGCTTCTCAGGGTTGTAAATGTTTTGGCATGGGTGGGTGGTTGAGTGAGGCAAAGCCAACCCCATCGCTACCGCGCGCGCCGTGGCGGCTCACTCACAAACAATTTAACATCTTAGATAAGCATCAACGGAATAACATAAAATCAACGACTGCTCATAAATATTTTCCATTTTAGTAAATGCCATGTCAATTTGAATTCATTAAGAAACACTGGAAAATGTTGACGTTTACTTGGGCGGAGAGGTAGCAGAACGACGACGACAACAGGCAGGCAGGATTCCTTTGCCTGGCACTGGCACTGACGGAATTTCACTTTGGATAATAAATGACATTTCTTGAAATTATTTCCATTGAATATAATTTTTATTTAATAAATTTATTAATGTTTGTCTCTTTGGTGTTTTAAGCCCCGGTGGCTCTAGGGGGCGATGCGGGAAACCTTTTAACTTTATAACATGACAAGATCATGGAGATGGGTATGGATGTAGGTACTCGAAATCCTGTGTAGGTGGGTGAAATTGACACGGGCGTGAATCCTTGATGTGCTTTAGTTTTATTAGCGAGATGAACTTTGAGTGTAATTTGTATATGGGGTGTACGTATTTTTGGAGCTCGAGTCTATGCGGTTTTCTAGAGCACAGTGATTTTAGGAAAATATGCGCAGTGCAGAAAAATGTTGATTTTGATATTTAAAACTAACGATTGACATACACTGTGATTCACTAGTTTAGAAGTACGTAACTTTGGGAGATAAAATTGTCATTTCTCCTGTTATATATATGTCAGCGAAGTGGTAAAAGTTAGAGTAGTTTGTGTTTAATTTAAAATCAAGTTTTAAAAAATTTTTAGAACTACATAGCGGTACCTTGAAGACCATTTTGCGCAATGAGTCAGAAACGACTGCAGTGCGAAACGCGGCACGAAACACGGCGCGAACCGCGATGCGAAACGGTAAGCGCGCCGCTTCGCGCGCTAGTATACGTTTCATATATCTACGGTGCTTGGAGAAAAATACATACACAAATCCTTAATCTTAGTTTTGAGATAAATGCGTTTTAAAGTTCAATATTTTCTTCTTAATCCAGTTTTACGTATTCAAGTTATATTGTAACTAGCTGGCCCGTGCTCGCTTTGCTTCGCCTGCCTAACACATTTATGGGATGTAGTTGATGGAATTTTGATTTTCTTTGTTGTCTTAATAGACCAAGAGCCCGCAGTAATTTTCGGTTGCAAATAGTAACCAAAAGAGTCACTGTTACTCTTATCACGATTCCTCCGATAAAGCCGAACATGAAGAGCAATATAGGGTGTCCCAGTTTAGAGGTAGATATAATCCGTTAACTGTAAATTCCTGCAGATTAGCGAACAAAAAATCGTATGACAGTGGGGTATATTTTCAGCCCGTCGAAGTAAGGGACCACTTTAAATAATATTACTTCTGAGCTACTACAGATAAATAAATAAAATAAATATTTGGCTTCAGCAGTCCTAGGTAGAACCAAGCCTAGCTTCCCGCAACCATTTGTCTGTGCGCGTTATATTTTTGCACGAATGGAAGGGACCTACAGTTTTTTGCCGACTCCGAGCGGCGAGTTGAGAAGCTTCTCATGACAAATGATACTCTTGAATGCTTGTCAGGCATTCGGAAGAGGTGGGCACTGTGAAAAACTTTTTAGGTGTTTGCGGCAGGATTCGAACCCAAGACCGCTGGCTCAGTAGTCCGACGCACTAACCACTTGCGCTACGGATACAAAAACAATTCCCTAAATTTCGGAGAGGCAATTAGAAGCGCTTACGAAATGTTGAAGACTTTATGTACATCTATGCAGTCATAAAAAAGTTATGGCTTCTTAAACTCAAAATTTTGAAAATTGGTTGTTCCAATTTCTTACCTTAAATGCATTTTTCTCAAAACGTTTACTTCATAAAAAGTTCTTTTTTTACTACACTTTTATCTTTGGCGAATTCTCTTAAAATTATGTTAAACAACTTTTTCACGTACGGCTAACATAGGTGGTAGTAAAAGCCATTTTTCGTCACATAAAAATGATAAAAAACTATGCAATATTTCATATTGAAAGCCGGAATTTTTTCTTTCCGGTCCATGGCAGCGAAATATTCTCATGTGGACCATTTTGCTGGCCACTTGCTGTATCAATTTGATGTAATCGAGCATTTCATTTTAATTTTGCATTTCAACTTATTCAGGCCGATTTGATCGCTAACTAATTTTCGCTGAAAAATTGACTATATTCCGCCTTGAAATATAATTGCCAATGCCAACTAAATGATAAAAGATAAAACAGAACAGATAAAGAAGAAGAACCCTGCAAAAAAAGATTAAAACTCAATTCCAATCCAACTCAATAACCTTAAAATTGCACTCAAGTATAACACACGAAATACAATTATACGAATACGACACACCCCTCTACAAAACTTTACCAGCTGCATTACTCAACTAACTTTTGTAGTGTATTGTATATACACATACATGAACATAATGTAAACAAAACAGAAAAAAAAAAAAATACGCACCAACAAAACCCTATGGTTTTGCGGGAATTTTTTGATTGTGTGGGAATTTTTTTTATTTATAAAATTTAAACCAAGAAAGGGTATAAGCAAGAAAATTCCAAACCATTAATAGTTTTTATTCACTTATTCCAATTCGTGAAGATAAAAATAACGAAACTCGCTTTAAAGTAACTCGTTTGAGGCCTTAATTTCTCTTCCCCCCCCCCCCCCCCAACACAATGCTTTAATAACATTACACAGAAGTAAAATATTATTTGAAATATGTAATTTCAACCAATTTTAACCTGTTTGATCATGTTGAATGCAAATTCATTTATAATAGGTATTTATTAGGTCATGTTTCCGCCATTCCAATCGAAAGATATCGATTTGATCGTTGGCATTATCGTTATGTTGGGGGTGAATTCATAATTGTAAAAATTTTGTTTTTAATTTACCGCAGCAAAATCTGTACATATTAAGCAATATAAAAAAAGCTGCTAATTTGCACAACAAAAGGGGTTATTTGTAACTGCATTGCTGCGGTTTTTTTTTTACAATTATGAACCTTGATGCTACTCAAATCATAAAGGTGTACTTCTCATACACATTTTTTTCGTCATTCTCCAGTTAACAGAGTTATTTGTGTCAAAATGTGTCAAAAAACCAGACAAATTTTGTTAGTGATTTAAAGTGAAAAAAAGTGTTCCATAATGCCATTAGTACAAAATGCGCATTGTTTCAACTTCGCCACTAAAATTGGACACCAAGATAATTATAATTATAGTCCACGGAAAGCCAAAACCTCATTTTAAATATTTAACGTGAAGTAAGGTTTATGGATATGTCATCTGTCATTTAAGTGAAAAAAATTCGTAAAAATATTTTCGATATATGCATTTTACGAATTTTTTCTCACTGAAATAACAAATGAAATAATCCTAACTCACTTTAAATATTTAATATGACTTTAATTTCGTCACGAGGTGATAACGATATTGTGGACCTAAAGTCGACTATAATTATTAAAACTTTTTGTTACGTGCTAATATAATTTTAAATTGTACTCTATCCGACTGTAATACTGCGTCTTTTTTTTTTCTTTAATTATAAAACCTATTTATCTACGTTATTTGGCTTTGGAAATATGTATGTGCAAATTAAAAATACCAAGTACAAACTTAACGGAAATTTTGTTTAATTTTTTTTTCTGTGGGAAATAAATAGGGAAAAACGAGATGGTGTGTGGGAAAAAAAGGGAATTTTCGGCTCGGGTGATGGGACTTCTCTGAAAAATGCCCCCCAGCACTGGATTGAACGCGTATTTATAGGAAAAATGAGAAATACAAATTACGAAGAGAGACCGAAAGGAAACCAAAAGAAGAAAACACCACTGAGATTGGTTTCAGAACAGTGATCAATTAACAAATTAATTAAAAAAGGCATTTTGCAAAGATTTCATTCATATTGCTCAGCTTGTAGAGCACGTGGACTTAAAAGACGCGTATTTTAAAGCTCTTAAAACTGATCTGAATTTCAATAAAATAGACGAAGGAGAAGTTTACCTTTTTTATGTTCAAAGTCTAATTATTGAATTTCTTGGTTTTCGCACTTAAAATCATATTTTTATGCACGAATCTGTTCCTTATCAAAACCTAATCAACACAAAAAAAAATTATCAAAATCCGTTTAGCCGTTTGCTGTGTGGGTCCATGCAAAGGAATTTTCACTTTGTTTTATATTATTAGGGATGCCATAATAATATTAATTATAAGATGTACAACAATCAATTAATTAACTTTAAAAAATCGTCCCAAAAATATGTTTTAAGGGAGATATGTTGTTTTGACCAAACGATACTTTGATCTTTTTTGAACGGGTTGAGATAAGATCCAGATTGAAAATAAGTTTAGTAACAAGTTTTGAAAAAATGCATGTATTTAAGTTTAAAAATAAAAAACAAAAGAAAAACATTAATAGAAACAAAAGAAAACTATTCATGTTTTTCATGACAGTTGAGTTTATTTATTTATTTATTTATTTGTCACCAAAGATTACACTTTCATAGACAGAAGCAGAAAACAAAAATACAAAAATTTATAAATATACATGTATGTATATGAAAAATCAAAGTTGAAAACAGGGCAAACAATTATGACTGAATACCATCAAGTAATATTCTTTTTATTGATGAAATCGATAGGTTAAAGTCAATTAAATGGACATTTACATTATACGAAATCATCAACCCATTAATTGAGGAAGAACGACCGTAGTTTGTACGAGAGTGTGCTACTCTAAAGAATCTAGAGCTTCGAAGATTGAGTGAAGGAACGTTTAAGTTGAGAAGGTCAAGAATTTCTGTAGACTCAATCTCACCTATTAAAACCCTATGAATAAAAACAACTCGTGCCACCGTTCTCCTCACCACCAGTGATTCTAAATTAATTAATTTTAACCTGGATAAATAAGGAGGTAAGTGATATGAGTTCTGCCAAGGAAGTCCCCTAAGAGCGAACCTAAGGAATCTTTTTTGAATAGATTTGAATAGATATATGAACTCTATAATATGGATACCAGACAATTGAGGCGTATTCTAATATGGAGCGCACAAATGCAACATATAACGATTTAAAGACATACACGTTAGAAAACTCACAAGCATAGCGCCTAAGCATTCCCCATGTTCTGTTCGCCTTGTTTGTGGCAATGCAATCAACGTGATTGTTGAAAGATAGCTTAGTATCTAATAACACACCCAAATCTTTGATTACATTAACACGAGGAATGACTACACCATCAAAAGAATATGTATTCATGAGAGGAGATCTACAACGAGCAAAGCTAATGACGGAACATTTACTAACATTTAAAGAGAGATAGTTTTTAGAGCACCACAGATTAAACTTTTGAAGATGAGAGTTTAAGAGGTGAAAACAATGCGGCTCACTGCCCGACGTATAAATCTTAAAGTCATCTGCAAACATTAACAAGGAGCATTCCGGGAGAAATTTTACAATATCATTTACAAACAAGATGAAAAGCAGGGGTCCGATATGACTGCCTTGGGGAACTCCAGAAGTGACAGAAATTTTGTCAGAAATATTGTTACGAAACCTAACATGTTGGAATCTATTGTTGAGGAAAGAAGAGAGCCAATTTAAAAAGAGGATAGGAGTTACCTGTTGTTTTGACCATGTTATTATTTGAAAAATGTAAAATACTCGCTCGGTCAAAACAACACATGTGGAGTCATGTCATTCTGAGCACGGAATTATTTGGAAATTTTTCCCATCAAATTGTCCTCCATGCACCTTTACAGGTGCTTTCCTCTCGCAATACAAAATTATTCCAATAGAATAAATTACTGACTTATCATTATAGTTTGTAAATTAGAGTATAAGTAGCCATAAGAATAAAGAAATAAATCACTTTGCATTCCGAAGTCATTCGTTTAATTTGCACCTTCGTATAATTTTCGTGTAAGCCAGCCCCAGAAATTTTCTATAATGTTAAGTTCTGGCGAATATGGTGGCCATGGAAGAAGTTCAACATTTTTACTGACAACAAACGATTCAATAATGCTTACTGTGTGTGTATGACGGCGGTCTAAAAAGAGCTTCCCTTTTCTTAGATCGTGGAAGTAATAGTTACAGCCAACCGGTCTATCTAAATTAAGTTTTGTTTCGTCAGAAAAGACCTCCTTTTTCCAGCTATTCGAACTTAATCCTTGTTGCACATTTTCGGTCATAGGGTCATTCGCAAATCGTAAGTTTTGGATTTTTCACAAAGCATTAAGTGGTGGTTTTTTCTTCAGCTTAAGTCGCTTGAGGTATTTGGCACTACGAATCACACGACGAACAGTAGATTAACTTGCGGTAACACCAGCTTAGCTGTCAAAACCTCTGAATTGGGGGCTAATTGGACAATTTTCGTTTTTCCGCAGCTGTATGGGCCGTGGAAATATTTCCTTAGCAATTTTGTCCACAAATGATTGGATCCTTTAAATAATTACCAACCATGCTGGTCACTCCGATTGATCTTGCCAATGATAGTACGCTTGGACAAGTTTTCCGAATGGTATCGTCTAATTCCGTCAAAAAATTTGTTTCACCATTCTTGAAGAAAAAATAAAACAAATCCGTTATTATTGACCAAATTTACTTTTTAGAATAAAAAAAAACTCTTCACAAACAACGATAGTAATTTGGCTGCTTCTAGTTTTATGAACATGAACCAATTTAATCTGACTTATTCAACTAACATGTCTCAAAAGTACAGTAAGCCTGTTTTCTTAAAATTTTGGAATTCACCGTTGCGTTCAACACAAACCACTCGTTCTTTCACCATCCTTTTTGTGTTATCTAGTCTTGTGAACCGCAGTGTACTTTTGTAGGGTCCTGTTATTCGTGGGAATGATAGGGTCCATATGTTATACTTACTTACAAGCTCTTCCAGTTAGCCCGGTCCTTAGCTAATTACCTCCAGTTGCGCACTTCACTTAGGCGAGGTCTACATGTCCTAGCCATCTTGAATGCCCAATGTGCAGTTTCTTGACCAGGTTGATATCGCTGTACAGCTTGTACAGTTTATGGTTGAATTTTCTCCTGCAGAACCCGTCAACGCAAACGGGACCGAATATCCTACGAAGGAATTTTCTTTCCAAGCGACCGCTTACGATAATGTCCATGCTTTAGCTCCATATAGCAAGACTGAGATGATAAGGGTCTTATATAGAGTCTCCTTAGTCGATCGAGAAAGGACTTTACTACTCCATTGTCTTCTTAGCCGAAAGAAACAGCGGTTGGCAAGATGAATCCTTGGTTTGATTTCCGACGAGATGTCATTCTCTATGTCCATATGTAATAGCCCTGGAAAACCTATAAAGAGACAAATAGCCGCTGATTTAGAGCTGATCAGATAAGAATATAAATATTTTATTTAGGTCCTGGAGTGTCGTGAAGAAGTCTTCTGCAGTCAGGGGCAGAACAATCGGCTAGAACTTTAATTTTTTTCCCATCGATGTAGTTTTGGAAGCAGTCGTTGTGAAATAGCTCGATACGCTCTGTATAACTTGGTCGTCGTTGAACTTGTTTACAGTGGTGGTAGATATCCTTGCGAAGTGAAGAACCTAAGAAATATTGTCGTGACTAACTTTTTGATTCAACGCTTTTCATTGTGAATAGTTCTCTCATTCACACCGATATTCTTGTAAGCTGGTTTCAGTTCAGCACGTGCAAAACCTTACCAAACTTTCGAAATCAAAACTGCACTCAGTAAAAATTTCAATCCATCCTTCTTCAGTATCTTAGAAACGGTTTGATAAAACATGAGGCATCCCCGTGCAAAAAAGATAAGCAACGGTTTGGAAATTCAAAGTAGAGTACCGCAAGGCTGCATATTCGTGCCATTTTTGCTTCTCGTGGTAATCATCTTCCTGCACCTTGGTCAAAAGAAAGCTACAGAAGAAATGATGCATCCCCGTGCAAATTAAGCTATGCTTCGGGTCTTACTAAGAGAAACGAGTACCGCTTTTGTGGTGATCATGATCATTGCTGCGAAATGCAATCTACAAAGAATTTTTTTCTGGCTTCCTTTCAAATAGGATATTATTATATTATTATTATTATTATTAATTAAACGCTTTATTTCATGTTAGTGTACAAAATTGATTTACAAATTCAAAGTGATATAGTACTAGCTATGAATTAGTTAAGTACAATCTATTGTCCAAATGACATATGTCGAATGTACTATGCAAATTTTATAAAAAGTGTGTGGGGAGTTACAAAAAAGAACAAAAGAGCAATATTTTTAAAATACAAAACAGAAATATTTTAAATGACAAGAATAAATACGTATAATGACAAGGTATACACTTCAACAATGATCAATATTAATTAGTGAAAAAACTATTCAAGGCTGAATAATCTAAGGAGAGTATCCAATTTTAGTGTTCCGTCCGTACCAAAACGGAACACTAATGGAATCAGTTCGGTGTCTGTCTGTCTGTCTGTCTGTCTGTCTGTCTGTCACAGGCCTTTTTCTCAGAGACTACTTAACCTAGACTATTGAAATTTGGAACAGCTGTAGCAATTAGTGGCCTAAACACAGACCAGAACTTAAAAAGCTGAATTTCGACTTTGGGGGGGTAGTTTCTTAACGATTTTTCACAAAACGTTACACCTTGCTGTCCCGAGCTTTTTCTCCGAAAATATCGCTCAGAAAAATCTGAATAAAATCACAAACATTGAGAATAAAGTGTAGATGGAATCATAATTATTACGACTGCCCTACTTTAACCGTTTTTTTTTAATTAATTTTTTAATTTCAACTACCCTACTGTTTACATATCCAGAAAAATATCACAACGCCTAAAAGTAGATACGAATTGAATAATTGATGGCAAAAGTGTTATACCCGCAGCGAATTTTCGTGGCATATTTCTACCGGATAACTATTGACCTAAGACTTAAACCAATAATACATAATATAACACATAAAGGAAGCTTGATGGTTTCCTATTATAATGTAGGTGTCTCTACTTTTACTATATTGGGAAAAATTGAATTTGTGTATATACAGGCACAGAGAGGGAGACATAAAGCAAAATTCTACGCAGTTAATGCAATTGAACGATTAACGGGAGGAAAAATTAAATCTGATGCACAAGCGTACATTTATTGTAAATACATATACATATGTACATAAATGTAGGTATATATGTATGTACATATGTACATATGTACATAGGTATATACATATGTATGTACGTATATACATGCTTTATTTGTTTTTTTTTCTTTTACTTTGTGTGTGTGTATAACTATATTCTTCTGAGCAGATGAGAAAGGACATCCGAGACATATGTACATATGTACATACATACATGCATATGTAGGTAATTTGTTCAACTTTTGTGTTGGTATACATTTATGTAGGTACAAATTTGAATTTATTTTTCGCAAATTGTGCTCAATATGTTTGTATTGAAATGTGCTGTGCACCATAAAACTATGTATGTAGGTACATATGTACTTACTTGTGTCTGCAGATATACAAGTGCATATGTACATATATGTACCTATATATATACATATATATATGTTTTTATGTATGTACATACATACATATATGTGAGTATCGAACAAAGTATCATTGTATCTTTAGTAGAAATCGTATCGTAAAGAAAGGGTTCATATAGATCTATCAACATAAATCTATGACATATGTACATATGTAAGTATGTATGTAGTTAAAATAACTGATACATAGTACGGAACACTTATTGCGCAAGTATAACTTGCACTTGACCGGATTTTTTAATATCGTTTAGAAATACATTTTTCACTCTCTCACATTTAATAGTATATGGAAGAGAATTAAACAAACGGGGAGCGATGGCATAGTAAAATCGTCCAAAGTGTGCTTTATAAATTGTAGGAATGGTAACAAAATTTCTGGTATTCACCCGTAAATTATGGCTTTCGATATTTCTTACAGAGTAAAATCCCGAGTTTTCAAAGAAAATTTTTAATACTTTATAGCAGTAAAGATGCCTTAACGGAAGAGTCCCGAGGTGTTTGAACAAAGGAAAACTTGGCGTTCTGCGATTGACTTTGCACAAAATGCGTATTGCGTGTTTTTGTTTTACTAGTAATGGCTCCGTTTTATTAAAATATGCACCACCCCAACAAGCAATACCATATTGCAGTTTAGATTTGAAAAGTCCATTATAAACCAGTTTAACGATTGTTTGAGGACAATAGAGGCTAAGATGATAAAGTTGTCGTACCACTATGTTAAAATACTGTTTAAGAATTAATGTATGACTGTACCAACTGAGCTGATTATCTAAAACAATTCCTAAGTATTTAAAGTTGTCAACACACTCAATTTTGAAACAGTTACTACAACAGGAATTCTGGTTATTAAAGGTTAAAGGATTATCGTCGTAGTAAGGTAAAGGAAAACGTGCGCAACTCGGAGAGTGGTAATAAATAGGCAAGTCAACACACATATTGCTTTTTATATTAAATAACATAAACTTAGTTTTGTCACTGATAATAAGTTTGTGTTTTATAAACCACTTTCTTAATAAATCGATATCATAGTTTGCATCCGAAAAAACATTAAGCAAACTTTTACTGGAGTAAGAAAGCGCAGTATCATCAGCAAACGCTGTAATTAAACCTTTGAAAGGTTGAGAAAATAGGGAATTAATGTAGATCAGAAACAAAATAGGACCCAAGACTGAACCTTGTGGAACACCAAGCTCAATGATGTTCGTTGAGCTGTAGTTATTTGTTATCTTTACCATTTGCCTGCGATTTTTCAAATAAGAAACAAACCAATCGTATATTTATATAACCTCTAAACCCTATACGGAATAATTTATTTAGTAAATTATAATAATTCCACAACAAGAAATATTTATTTTCTAACCTGGAGAAACGTGGGCACCGTAGCGCAAGTGGTTAGTGCGTCGGACTACTGAGCCAGCGGTCTTGGGTTCGAATCCCGCCGCAAAACACCTAAAAGTTTTTTCACAGTGCCCACCTCTTCCGAATGCCTGACAAGCATTCAAGAGTATCCTTTGTCATGTAAAGCTTCCCAACTCGCCGTTCTGAGGCGGCAGAAAACTTCCATTCGTGCAAAAAATATAACGCGCACACAAAAATGGTTGCGGGAAGTTAGGCTTGGTTCTACCTAGGACTGCTGAAGCCAAATATTTATTTATTTATTTTTAATCTGGAGAAACAAGTAAGCACTTTGATTGAGACTATGTGATTGTTCCTGTAGTACTTAGTCTTAGTTTCAGACCTGGCAAGATCGTGAGCAGATGCACATGTTACTTTATTATTTCCGCTGTAATTACCCGAAGATTTTTTTCATTTTTGCATTCGGCTGCCAAAAATCATTAATCATCCTCTGATCAGATGCGAAAAACTGTTCATCGTCTTGACAAATTTATTCCACCATCGCAAGCGTCTGATCTGTCAACACACATGGTCCATGAATGAGTGTCAAAAGTGTCCCCCACAGTAGAAGTTCATTTATAAGATCACACGAAACAAACTGTGCTTTAGGCGCCTACAGATGCCTTTCCTTTTATGTCAACATTTAAGCAACGCGACGCCCGCCCCTCCAATCACTGATAATGGGGTAGCGCACCCGCTTTATTACCCGTTTACAGTAATCCGAAAATAATATCGTAACGATAAGTTAATTATCTCAACGCGCGAGAAAAAAGCAATGTGACGCATGCCGCTTGAAGGGAAATCCCGGGATGGAATCAGCTGGAGATTTATTTGAATTCTTTCGAATGACGACAGATGAGAAGGAATACGTTTTTTTTTCGAGATTTTTATTCAATTAATTTCCTTTAGCCGGAGCATTTCGGTGGAAAAGCGCATTTATGGCGGGACGTTCTTAATTATTCAATGTTGACATTTAACACCCTGTTCTGGGTAATTTGTTGTATTTGTTTGTTAAAAGGGTGCATGTGCGTGTGTGTGTTCGAGTTGATGAGAAGGCGTACATAAGGCGCTAATACGCTAATACACACCCCAGCAGTGGTTTTTGGAAAGATTCCACCGGGAGGAATGTCGAAATATTTGAGAAATGTTCTCCCTCAAGTCATGCATTAGAAAACAGATTTTTCATGTGACTCCGAGTTGGCTTTTGTTTTTTTTTTTTAGGGAAATAACTTATTATTCATTGGATTTTGTTAAATATTGACATGGGGAACGGGACCGATAATGAAGAACTACAAAATGTACAATAAATTGGGCCAACAATGTTGTTGAATGAATTTCGTTTTGGTGGGGAATGTGAACTGAGGTTGGTTGGGCCTGGGGTTGGGGTTGGGGTTGGTTTTGGTAGGAAGTTTTAGAAAAATGCGTACAAACGGGACAAAACACGATTAAATGAATCACGTTTTGTATTTGGATATAGTTTCGAAAGGGTGTCCCAAATAGCCCTCCATCGTTTTGTTGGCACGAACGGACTCTAAAAACAGACAGTGCCTGTTTTCAAGGTGGGTTTAATGGTTTTCGAAACTCTAGAAAGTGCATTTTTCTATGTAAGATTCAATATTTGAAGAGCTTGTTTATGCCCAAATTTAAGAAGATTTAAGAATGAACTTAAAAATGAAAGGGAATGAATTATTGGGCCTTTGTCACAAATATAGGGTCACCCAAAAAGAGGTGTCATTTTAAATCAATAGCGGAAGTACGGCAACGTTTCTCAACCTTTAAGCGTGTGTGGACCCACAGCAATGAGTTTATCAGTCGGTGGACCTATTCCCAATCATAAAATTTACAACATTCGGTAAAAACTTTTAAACTTTGTTTCGTAGGTAGTGGAATTGCTTGGTTTTTGGTAGATATGATCAGGTTGAGAATCGCTGCTTTACTGGATCTGAATCTGAAACTTAGAAGCACGTATGTATGCCAAAAACTTTATGGAAAATACGGTGCAAAGTGGTTGCGGATAGGCCCAATTCCTGGTGATCGTCTCGGAATGGACGAAATGGTTTTTCATTCACACTCTTAGCTACGGTGCGGTGGTGATATTTCAGCTGACATTGCCGGAGGAACACAAGTTGGAGTCTTCACATCACTTACTTGTCCGAGACGTTAAAATTGATCGAATAAATTCACTATAGCTGTGCGAGAAGGCGCTTGATGATGACCAAAAGCAGTACGATCTTTATTAAACATTTGCGTTCAATTTTTACCACATGAATGAAATGAGGCCTTTTTTTGGATGACTCGCAAGCAGCTCGAAAACAGATTCGTAATAAGTTCCGCCAATTTTTAAATAAAGAGTAAAGAAACTCACATGGAATATATTGAAGCCCATTGAAGAATGTTGGATTGTTTAAGACACAATATTCAGGGACTAGTAATCGCGTTGAGTGGCTTGAAAAACCGCCCATCTTTCCAAACTGCCATTTCTCAAATCATTTCTTCATGTGTGCTGCTAACGATAGTTTTTGATCCATGCAGTTTCTATCAACTAACTGGCTTTAATGAGTTTATTTTATTATTCCGAGTGTAGCGTGCATTCAGTCTTATGGAGGAAACAGCATACAAGGTAAAGCTCTTTTCTTAAACACCCTGTAGCTCAGTGTGTGTTCAAGATAGACCCCCTTTTCATATGATTTTTTTCATAACATGAACCAATGAATCAGATCCCAAAATATCTGAATCCCCGACCGAACCACCCTGTATACGTAGGTATTTTTTAATCTCTCATGTGTAGATACTTATAAGGCAACGGTGCGGGTCAAAATGGACACCCGAACATTTATTCGAGAGTGGGATTAAATAGTCAAGGGCCAAGGAAAATGTCTGATATAAAATAGTTAAAAGTTTGGTTATTGTTGAAAATTAAGAAAATTTGTAATTAACAACTTGTTTAATTATTGAAATAACAAAACAAGTCGCGGAAAAGTGTTGTGGTGGATGTAATGGAACCAGGAAACAGGAGTTATAGCTCCTCTAAGCCGAAATATTTAAGGTGGCTACACATTAGGTCTGTTCCCGTGCCTGTCCAAAACAGCCGAAAACAGTCAAATCCTGTTCCCGTACGAAGATTTTCATAGGTTTTGACATAAGTAGTTTTGCGTAGTTTTCCGCTGTTTTGGACAGTACGGGAACAGACCTATTATGAGTTCACTGATATTTTTCAGTGAAACTTGCAGCTCGACTCGAGTTTTAAGAATCATTATACTGTGACAAGATTCGTGCCTTATATACTAATCTTATTACTAATACAATACTGAAATGCAGTATTTTTTTACAAAGGTTAGGTTAGAGTTCTGTTTAACTCATTCGATAAACAAAAATACAAATTCTCTATTACTTAGCCATCGGTGTTTGTGTAGTGAAGAAATGGGTCAAGAATTTCAAAGCAATGCGGGTGTCTTGTTACGTCAAAGCAATTAACCGACACTTACGAGTTGTGAATGAATGAATGAAAAATGAATGCTGAATGTGTAAAAGTTGATGTTTGATTATCGAATATTCAACGGTTTTTTATTGCTTAAATGGTTCCAGTGTGAATAATATCACTACAGTGTCTCTACAGTTTTGTCTCAAACGATGTTGAACCGTTGGTTGGTTGGAGAGGGTGAGGAGAAGACTCTCCTCTTCACGTCGGCCGCGAGTCGGGCCCGTTGTGTTCCCCTCAGAAACTGTACTGAGACAGATAGGGATATGGATTTGTGTAAATGAAGGGTTATTTTTTGTGAAGGAAATGGTTAGGTTAGAAGAAACAAGTTATAAGTTGCTTCAAGAAAAACGCTCTGTGTGTAGTGTGAACACCAGTGTTTTCGAGAAATCGATTGATCTAAGCGATGTCAGCCTGGGTAGGTAATGTCTTCCCAGGTATTTATGCCTTATTGAGCATAAAGCAGGACAGTCGCAGAGGAAGTGTTTAATACTTTCGTCCTCTTCTTCGCAACACGGGCAGGTGCTATGTTGCACTAGTCCCACTCCCAATCTGTTTGCATGTTTATTCAGGTTGATGTGTCCCGTACAGAGGCCAATCATCAGCTTTATTTGTGCCTTACCCATATTTAGTACTTTCATTTTCCCGTGTGTGTTCGAATTTTCTATCATGGCTTTGGCAGTCTTGCAAGTTTGGATTCGATTCCATATAAGCGAATGGCGTTTTGCAAGACAAGCTGTAAGCGGTTTTCCCTGCATGTATCGTGTACGCAAGTGTTTCTGGTGTTGGCGTGTATGAGGACGCCAACGCCCTTGAGTATTGCAAACACTTCCGCTTGGAAAACAGTCACTGATGGTTCGAGGTGAATGGACAGAGTTATCGGAGGATCTTGACACTGTACACTGGCTCTTGATTCTTCACTAATATGTGATCCATCCGTGTATATTACTATGCCCCCTAACTCAGCGATCGCTGTGCTTTGTTGCCAGTTTTTGCGGCTGTGGAATTTGACTGTGTAATGTAGTCGGTCTTAAATAAGTATTCTTTCTCTATGTGATCACTAGGGTTGTTGACAAGTCCAGAGGAGTTTGAAACATCTTTCTAGATAGCTCTGTGTCCTGTAAGCAGTTCGTCTTTGAAGTGACCCAGGGTCGTATGAAATGTCATGTAATCAATATTATCAAACTTTTGGATTGTTTAATTCAAATCTTACAAAATCTTCTTCTTTCTTCTTCTTCTTTTGTCCAGTTATAGAGCAGAAGTTTTACTTCTGCCGCACGTAACTTCTACATGCACTCGTTTTTTTATGATACTATTATGATAGTGGACATATTCATAAGCCTCCATTCCGGTGTTGTTTTCCAAGCAGGAAACTAAAAAGTACGACTTACAAACAGTGATGCAGTCAGTTATCCACTCCAACTCAATTAAAAAAAAGTACATGTGGGGTCAAATTAATTTCTAACTGTGCTCTACAAATATGTACTCATACAAACATTGCAAAAAATTGAGTGCTGCCAATTCCGCTCTCACATTGCGATCTAAAAAAAACAAAAGTCCTATTGAAACACTTTACAATGGAACCACCTCGTTTGTGAAAGTGTAACAATTTCAGTTGTTTATATCCACATACGCGTATGACCGTTCATGTCTTCATATGTTTGTCCACTCGGCTCTGTGTTCCACTCACAAAGGCTGACTGGTATTGCAATTGGCCCGAGTGTGTTCAGTGTTCACGAAACCCATTTTCATCGTATTTAATGCCCTGCAATATTTGGGTTGAAAACATTTATTGTTTGGCAACAATTCCATTTCAAATAACAAAAGTCTCTCACTCAGGGTCCTTGTAATTTTTTTTTTTTTCGTTTTCCTGGACATGGACCTGTACGTGTACATGTCATCGTCATTTAATTAGAACGTGTTTATTGCATGACACCTAAATGAAAACAATGCCACCACCTGAAGTCCTTGTAAAATACTCTTGAAATCTTGTGTGTCACCCATTCACCGTTACGTGAAACAACCATTGACACTGTCCAAACAAAATTAAAAAAAAAAGAAACAAAAAATTGGGAAAAAGTGGAAAAAGCTTTTTAATTATTTATTGAAGTGAATTTTGTGCAGATTTATTGTCACTAACAAAACGAGAGGCAACTCACCACCCACAGGATTACCTCAGTCGGACGTGTCGGTGCATGTGTTTATCTGTGGTAAATTTCTGTCCGACTGGCGGGCCGGCGCATCAGTGCCCCCGTTAGTCCTTTATCCTACCTTCGACCAATTGTAGTAAATCAATGTGCTACTGATGCAGGAGAGATCTCTTGCACTCCGCAGGAATCGCCAAAGTAAAATCACATCAACTTAATGAATTTTTATAGGTAGGTAGGTAGTTCGCTCGAAAACACATACTCATACGCATATATACCGTTATAGGAGTACAATGGCAATTGCAGGATACTTCGGAAGGAATGGCGATGAATTTCAATGAGAGTGTAGCACGGAAGGCATTTAACCATGTTTGGTGGCGGTTGCGATGTGGTAGCGATGATGCATGTATGCATCCTGTATACGCATGCTGGCGGAAGGATTTTTGTTTTTATTTGTATGTTTCCATTAATTATTTAATTAATGAATTTAAATTGTTGGAAATCAAAACCGTGCACCAGAGAAGGAGTTGAGAGTATGCATTGCGAAGGTTTTTATTTCCCCAGAATAATGATAAATTTTCGAGTTTTACAATCAAATATTTGTCCTTGTTTTTATATTTGCGTGCACGTATTTATTACCGGACCGCATATGAACTTAATTTCTTTTTAAATGTTATTTTATCATTACATTAAAACGGATTACAGTTTGGCATGTGGTTCGATCAGGGAAGCCAAAAAGAATGGACATTTTGACATACAAAATGTACATTTAAAAAAAAAACTGACTCGCCAGTTGCGGAGGGAGCTGCGACCTTAAAGTTCTTTTGTACCGCAATGTCAAATTAGGGGACCAGAAGAGGTTCGAATCTTTCGATGAAATTCAGGATCTCTTTGATGGAGGCCTTAAGAATTTCGCCGGGAGTTAGGATTTCTCTAAGGAAATGTTGTCTCCTAAGGGTAGATACATAGTGCCGTGCAGTCACATAGAATATGTTCCGCAGTTTCGTAGTCTTTCATGCAGAGACGACATTAAGTTCACTCATGTTGTTTAGGTGCTATCGAAGATGGCAATGCCCTGTTAGAAATCCTACTAATCTATTGATATCGATCCTACAGAATGATTCCTTATGGAAGGGTAAGGGTTAAATCCCTCTGTTAGCCTGGCCAATGGGAAACACGCGTTTTCCTTTCCAAAATTTTGATTTCTAAGCTTATAGATGAGTTTGGAATATTTCAAAACTACTCAGTGCCGGTAAAGAAATCAGCCGAATACATGAGTGAATGAGGACACCTTTCATTCATGATTCGTGGATGACGTTGGCGTACTCTTGAATGTCATGGATTTTAGCTTGGAATACATTGGGACGTTTTCTCATTGGTATGGCTATTCTTGAATTTAGTCCGACTATACCAGTAATCATCCTGGTGTTCATCGTTTATCCACCCGTGTAGCACTGAGGTTGGATTTTTGTAGTGCCATTCTTCACAGCCTGGGATCAATGCACCGGACCTCCTGGCAGGACTTCAGGCCCCAGCATAAGATTCAATATGTTTTCACACACTCAAATAAGTTGACGTCCAAAATGCAGGTCCTGAAGTCTTCCAATTAATGTCACTTAAAGTATAATACCAGAAACTCAAAGTCCAAAATTTCACACTTTCTAAAGCGTTAAACGTAAATGTAATAAAGCGAAGCTGTTTCTGGCGTATATTGCTTCATTTAATGATATCAGGCAGGATTACTGACTTTGATCGGTAGCTCGGTAGATTTGTCGGGCGCAATCTCTTTTTTTTTTGGACTGCTTCCTTGAACTTCGATATTTAATACTTAATTTCGAAGTATGTGTATCGTGTTAACATAAAGAAATTCAAAGCCTTGAAAAAACTTGTCTTGAAAAAAACAAACTCCACATTCTGACTACATTCCTTACAGAGCACTGTAAGCTCAAGGGATATCTCAGGAAGCTAAGTCTCTCAGATGAAAACTCAAGCAGATTTAACGATTGAACGATGAACAGCAGCTGTTATACAGACACTCAACTAGGTTAGGTTAGGTTGAGAGGGGTTGTGAGGCTGAGCCATTACAAAACACTAGGCGTGTGCGAACCCCGAAAAATGCATCCCAGAATAGCCGCGTTAGTCTAGACCTGTAATGAATCAATTTCTGTTATATTTGTTACATTATTTATATACCTTCTTGATAGGGTGATCCTGTCTTAACTTCTTTGGCAAAGTCGTCTTTTTGCTTTTGCCTTGGCTGCCTTTTTGGTATCTGCCAACTGTCGCTTGAGAGTTTCGTCGGCTAGGATTTCGTTGACCTGACTCAAACTTCTGGACTTTCTGCGTTATAAATGCTGTGGTCACCGTAGCCATAGTTGTAAGTGCGTTGGGCTACTACGCATGCTGCTCGGGTTCAATCCCAGCCCGGGTCCAAAAAAAAAGTCTTTCGAATGTCTGACAAGCATCAAAGAGTATCATTTGTCACGATTGAGCTTCTCAACTCGCCGTTCCGAGTCGGCAAAAAACTGTAGTTCCCTTCCATTCGTGCACACACAAATGGTTGCGAGAAGTAGGCCCAGGTTCACCCCGAGCTGTAGCGCCAAGAAGAAATGCTGTCCACATCCATCTACTTTTACATAATTCTTGTTTAATTTAATGGCAAGCGCTTCTAAATACTTGGGCATCATATTCAACTCCAAATTAAAGTGGAAACGTAACAGAGAGGAAAGAATGAAATAAGGACTCAATGCTTTCTACGTCTGCCAGAATACATTCGTGAAGAAATGGAGGTTACAACCGCACATAGTTAACTGACTGTACACAGCGATTGTAAGACCAATCCTTACCTACGGGTCAATTATATGGTGGGGTGCGACTAACATCAAATCCTACCTCAGAAATCTGAATAAGGTACAAAGAATAGCCTATCTAGGTATAACAGGTGCACTGAAGTCTATACCACAACTTGGCCTAGAAACGCTTCTTCACCTTCCTCCCTTTGATGTCTCCATAAGGAACAGGGCAGCCAAATGAGCTTCCAGATGAGGAGAGAATGATAACTGGAGGGCCCCGTTCGGCTGGATATACGCACATGAAAAACCCCAGCTTGACTTTCAAGGTCTTCATACCCAGTAGACAGATCTGGAACAACTCCAACAATGCCATCATCGGAACATCTATCATACAGATGGCTCAAAAACAGAGGAATCTACCGGAGCAGGCGTCTTCTCGGAAGGACTTTGCATTAACCAGTCTTACCGACTAGCAGACTATATAGAGATATATGCTATATAGAAAACAGCACAAATTGTCCTAGCAAGGAAACTACCCGCAACGAAAATCACCATTCGCGTGGGCGATCGAGCCGCTCTTAAAGCACTAAGCTCCACTCCCGTAAATTCAAAATGGACAGGAGTGCCTCACTGCACTTAGAGCGATAAAAGACCACACAGTCTTACTCTGCTGGGTACCCGGACATGTGGGAATAGAGGGGAGCGAAACAGCAGGCAGACTGGCCAGGAAAGGCTCTAATATAGATATAACACTAGCTGACAGACAGGTCTTATCGGCTTTCAACACAACTACAAGTCCAATAGACCGCATCATCACTAATTTAGCCGAGGACCGATGGCGCAATACTAGAGGTTGTGCCATAACTCGTAACATGTGGACCAGAAAAGAACAATATCCAAATCCATGTACTCATCGGTGTTATAACCGGGCACTGTATAATAGGAAACGTGGCTAGAAGACACGGCATCCTTTCAAATGACTTCTTGTAGAAGTTGCATGGGTGAGGATGAAAAAGAATCTGTTACTTACTTACTTATTTACTTACTTAATGGGCTACCGACCCGTGAAGAGTCTCTGCCTGAGACACGGCAGCCTTCCACTCTCTTCGATCCCAGGCACGCTGCTTCCACTTGTCTAGACCAAGCGCAATGGCATCCACGGTAGCTTGGTCCTTAAACCGGGAGGTTTGGTCTTCCTTGTCATCTCGAATCTGGGGGCTGTGATTCGTAGATCCTCTTTGCTGGAGCATTGTTGTCCATTCGCTCGATGAGGCCGAGCCATCTGTAGCACACATTCTATGCCACTGCCCGGCTCTTCAAAAACGGCGCCTATCTTGTATGGGAGCACGGTTCTTCGACTGCCTAGATGGCCTGGCTAAGATACCGCTGACAGACCTTCCTAAGGAGATTTATCAGTAGATCGAAATGGTTTTGTTGAATGCATTGGACCCTAACGGCCTCTGGGTGAAATTGATTTTTTTTTTGTTCTTTGGAATTCTTGCATTGCTCCCAGCATCTTTGGACCATCTCGGCACTTGCTCATGCAAATATTAAGTACCCAACTAAAGAGAATACAAAGTAGCACCTGTTTTTCAGTCTTTTGGTAAGAAAAAAAAAAATAAATTTAAAAATTGATACTTCTCATTTCGACTTGAAGAAAGCATGCAAAGGAATAACGGAATATGGGTCACACAATATCCTTTGACATTCTAAAATTACTTTGTGCATTCAGTTCACTTAGCATACAGGCTAATGTATTCCACTTAAACTTTGAGAAGAATAAGAAATAACCACCCACCCTTTGAGCGAGAAAAAAAATACACTTTTCCATAAACGAATGGGGCAAAACCAAAAAAAAAAAAATAAAATAACGGAAAGAAAGAAAAATCTAGATAAATAAAAGCACATTCGACCCCAAGGCGAATTGCCTTATCTCGGAGCTCCATGTCAATTTATCCAATCCATCATGTAAGCCGCAGGATAAATATGAACTGTCAGTGTCACATTGTCCATAAATTGAATTTCCTTGTCCCGGAACACATTTGCCCATTTCCATCCACCATCTCCATCCTTGAAATGCGACTTATGGATCATGTAGAAACTGTTCTATTTTTCTAAATTTAATTTCACGAGGATATCCACACAGTATCCAGAGGATGAATTTATACTCGAAACACGAAAACACTAATCCTTGTTTGCTCTCGTAAAAATTGATCGCTTCACTGGCACTTTGACATTGGGTAAATAATAATTAAGGATAATTAATTTCTCCACAATGACACATCGGGGTACACATAAACACTGGATGGGACCCATGGGGGAAGGGCACGCAGGACGAATGTGTGTAGGCATGTGTATCTAGTCACTGCAAACGCAAAAGTTCTTTTGTGATCGGCTTCCGCTTTTCAACGTCTCCTTTGGCTACACGACTTTGTTGTCCTTGATGTTTTGTCGTTTGTTTTTCTTATGCGGTTGTGGTGGTTTTCTCTTCTTTATTTAGTGCCATTCGCGTCCAGCCATTGGGTCCTTTCTTCTTTCATACTTTGTCTATGTTTGCCAATATTTTATTTTTATTTGATATCCTTAGGGGGTTGAATTATTGACATTTTTCGTCGTTATTATTGCTGCTGCTGTTGCAGTATTAGTGGGGTCCGCGGTGGCTGTGGTAGTGCGGTGGCAACGGCAACCCCAACCACCACCGGCTTTGGAGGCAACGCAACATGTCATATAATGGTGTAGTTGTTGTGGTAGCGTCAGTGGCCACCATCGCTTAGTTCTCGACGAGTACGTATTTCTAATACTCACTGTTGCTGCCGGCTCTAGGGGATGGCAATGGAAAATCAGGACACCCTCAATGTGAGTGGGTAATGCATTATATGGGGGCGGGGGAGGCCAGTGTGGTCGTCGTTGCCGTTGTCGCCAACGTCGCTGGTTGATGAGATTTCAAAAGCAGCCCCGCAGGACACATCACATAGGAATGGCAATGGCAAAAATAAATAAATATAAATAATACGACGGTTCACAAATACAGTCACGAACATATGTACATATATATACGTATGTACGTATATTTGTGTACTTTGATTTGAAGCTATAACGTTGAGAATGATTAATTCCTGTGTCCGTTGGCTTAGGAACTGCCATTGCATCATTTTTGTATTGTGGTCATGTAGGTACGAGTGTAGGGTGCCGGAGTACTACGGCATCTTTTTTTCTTTTTGTTGTTGTAAAATTGAGCTTGTCCGTCAATTTTTGATTTCAAATTTGTTCCAAAGAGAGAATGTCAATCTGGCTGCCGACATGCGTTCCATGTGTGTAATATCAACGGCGGCGCTTATAAAGGACTATCGCATCGCCACATTTCGTAGTCCATTCAGGACGCTCACATGAATGTTACATTGCAATTGGATTGGAGATTTGTTGCTGGCGTTTGTGAGGGGGAGGACTTTATGAAGCCATTTGTGTGGGACTGCTCTGTGGCAGATGTGCACTTTTATACGACGCGACGTTATTATGTGCGATGAAATATTCAAAAGGAATTCTAAAAATAAGCGTGCACAGAGTTGTGAATTGTAAACAAGGTGAAGGCTGAAATTTAATTCACACTTTCAAGGCTGGTGGGAGACTTTAATCTATGAAGTGAAACAGGAACGCGTCGGTACAAATTATGCGTAACTTGAAGGTGAAATGGATGACATGATTTGATTGTAAATTTGAAGAAAGACGGACGTTTTAGGGGCTACTTGTTAGATGGGGTCTAAAGTCCTAGGTTGGGAACTAATTGTGTTCTTATACATTCACAAAAAAGGCAATTTGTCCTTTGTTTCACGGCAAATGTCAGACAAATTTTGCATATTTTTGATAAGAAGAGTTCGTTCCGTAAATAGGTAGCTTTAAATATGAACCTCTGATGGTAGGTCCGAAGTCACTAAAGGATATTGTCGACATCATTTTAAATTGGAGATGGTATCGCTACACTTTTACTGAGGACATTGAAAAAATGTACCGACAAGTTATGTTAAGTCCTACTGACAGGTATTACCAGCTCATATTCTAGAGGAATAACCCGAATAAACATCTAAAAACAAAGTTACGTTTGTTACCGCTTGTGCCCCCTATTTAGCTATAAAAAACATTAAACAGAGTAGAGCAAAGGTCGTTGAAAATGACATGTATGTCGATGACCTCATAAGTGGAGCTGACACTCTCGATGAATCTATGCAAAATATTGATGAGGTTCGTAAACTTTTACTGTCTACCGGTTTCAATCTCCGCAAATGGACGTATAATCAAAAGACGGTCGTTCAAAACATACATATGTACCTGCAACAGACTGCGAAGTCAAATTTAATATTCCATTCGAAGTCAAAACTCCGGGTATCAGGTGGGACCTCATTCAAGATTCCTTCTCTTTTCATGACAACGAAGTCACCAACAACAAGGTTATCAAGTGGACAATGCTTTGAGCCATCGCCAAAATTTATGATCCACTCGGTTGGATATCTCCGTGCATTGTTTTAGCAAAGGTGATAATGCAGAACCTTTTGTGCGAGGGAACTAACTGGGATTCCACAAGAACTGCATGAAGAATGGGATAATTTTCGCCTGGCTTTATCAATGCTAAAAAATGTTAGAATCCCATGGTGGATCCAGACCCACCAGTCGTGTAAGGCTATCGAAGTCTATGGGTTCTGCGATGCTTCGACTAAGACATATGATGCAGTGGTATATATCAGGGTCCTGGATAGTGAAGATAAGACTCTTATGCACCTTTTACAAAGACCAAGGTAGCCCCGCTAAAACTGTGGTGGCCGTGGCCTAGAGATGATCAAAAAATCGCAATCTGCTATTCATTCACTGCTTATGAAAATTCACATTCGCAACCTGCTAATGACTTATAAATAAACTGCTATTGCTGAAACTGCTATTCCATATAATAATTTTGTCTCGCTTCTATACATTACATACACAGAGTCATAATTTCATTTTTCATACACGACACACAAAATGTGTGTTTGCCTCATACGAAACACGTAGAAAAGAACAAAACTACCCTTTTTACACGTCATCTGCCGAACGTCTCATCCAATTTTCAACATGTGTCTGCGAAACAGGCGCCAAACAAATTCTCAAAGTTGCATATCGCAATCGCAGCTGGTTGAAAGCATTGTTGGTTGGTATATAGCAGTAACATGTAAGGTAGCAGTAGCATGATAGATAGCAGTAGTATGTAAGGTAGCAGTAGCATGTTAAATAGCAGTAGCATGTAAGCTAGCAGTAGCAGGTAAGGTAGCAGTAGCAGCACAAGTTATACTTGCTATTGAGTTGCGAATGCGATTTGCTATCGCCAACGGAGATCTTACTTGCTATTAGTGCTATTGCTGCTATCAAAATCGCAGTCGCAGCTGGTTGAAACTTGAAAGTATGTGTGTGTGACCTCGGTATACACACATTTTTTTATATTTCATTTTCTTGCAACCCTTTATTTTGTCTACTTATCTCAATCGTTCTTGCGAACGAACATATACGAACGACTGACTGGCTGGTCGGTGTTTCTGGATTTTAAACTGTGGTGTGTATATGGTGGTCATATTTTGATCTGTGGTTGTTGTTTTTGTTTGGTTTTATTTTCACATTTCTGTGAAATTTCGATGTTCTTTGATTTATGGTTGAGCGAATTTTTTTTTGATTTGTAAGAAATCAATAAGAATATTTCTCCGACAATTTATGCATGTCCTTCAACTGAAAAAATAAAAATTTGAGTAATTTGTGGAGGCATACATTCCATAGACATACATACATAAATGTATGTAGTTTTACAATCGAGGGCAAATATTTTGTTGGGCTCCTGTAAAGGCGCTTACTGTTTTATATATAACTGTTTTATATATAGAGATTACATACATGCATACATACATATATTAATTTCACTCTGGAAATGAAATTAACGTTTTCAAAGAAATTACATATTTTATTGCAATCACAAGAACCAACGAAATTATCTACTTCTCCCGCCCTTCTGGTGGGCCATCGCATATACATACATACATATGTTTATGTACACACGAATATGCGGTAGCAAAATTCCCATTCAAGAAAATCTGAACACTTGCAGCACTATGAAAATCACACATCCATGGTATAGTCGCTATTCTCCTTCCATATGCCCCTTTGAACTTGCATTACTTACAATAAGAAATTCAAGCGACAAGAAAAAAAAAACAAAATTATTACATCACACACACATACTGCGTGTGTATTCGTTTTGTATGCGAAAACAAACAAAAAATAAATAAAACCTGTTTTCGTGATACAAAAGAAAACGAATTTAAGCAGTAATGGGAATAAAACAACAACATCCACAACACACAAGGAAGTCCAACACAGAAAAGGAAATTAAGAGAAACGAACATTTTTGCTCGAATCATACACCATTCTTTGAGTTCGTTCATGTTGCAGGCATTTCATACGAGGTATTGTATGATAGTATGCTGGTTTTAAATTTTTTTTGTAACATGCTTTTGTTCTACCATTCTACATCTGTGTATTTCTCTTGTCTGTGTCCAGAGGTAGCAGCAGAGGTTATACATTATACTTGCAATCGCTGCTATGCCTATGCGAATGCGATTTTCTATCAGTAGAGTAATATCACTGAATGGGCCCAAATTTGCTTTTTACTATTTTTTACAGAAGTGGACGAAATATTCGCGAAATGTAATTTGTGTTGGTCGAAATTTTCGTACAGAACCAGTACATCGAATTTAAAGAAGCACATAGAAATAAAGCATCCTACTATATCTTTAGTTTCAGCAAGATCATCGGCGCCAGGTATGCAAGTAAATTTTTTTTATCAGAGGATATTATGTACATATATACATACCAGTACATACCTATATCTCGTCAGGGTGTGCAAGGTACGTGTCAAAAACATACTCAATCCATACAAATATTTTTTAATGTTTTTCCCTGCAACACCTCTCCGACAAAATATACACATGCACATATGTAATATATAGTATTTACATCATAACTTTTGCATATGATTGATTCTGTTCGTTGAATGAGATCAAACCAAAAACAACCCTTGATTTCCTTGTGCCGATCTTCACTCGCACGACATAGTCATTGAAAAATTTGAACGTAAGCTAGTGCGAAACTGAACTGTGCACTTCATGTGTTGTATTCGTCCAATACACAAAAAGTTCACAGGCGTGTTTTGTTTGCAAGCCTATATACATATATATTGAAAAAAGGTTTCAATGTAGTAAATAAATACAACAAAACCTTAGACTGGATAAATATCCATTTTACGTGGAAAACATGTTGCTGAAACATGTTTACAGGCTACAAATAAAACACGTCTATTGTATGCATCTTTTTGTTCAGTTTTATATGCTAAGAAAAAAGGGAATTAATGGTTTATTTGAGCACAGACAAGAGAAACAGATTTATCTTGTTTGTGATTTGAGGTAGATCGATCGAATTTGAAATTAAAATGAATTTTAACATTTTCACGAATGCATAATAGGACTTCATTGCGAATTCGCATTAGCAGTTTACATTAGCAGTTTATATTCACTGTGAATAAGAAATCGCATTAGCAGTTATAACTGCGAATGAAAATTCACAACTTAGCCCATCTCTACCGTGGCCTATTGGTAGTCGTCCTCGCTTATCACGCTAAAGGTTCACGGTTCAAATCCAGATGTCGCCGAAGCATTTATTTCTCACGAAATAAAAATAAGTTGATCAGCTTAAGAAGCTAATATTAAAACCTACTGCGAAGGCATAACACTGGCAGTAGGATGGTATGGCTGAAGAAATTGATCCCACAAACTAATAATAGGAAACATCTGGAAAAAACTTCTGTGAATCATAAGCAATGGCATAACTTTCAATAATATACAACTCTCCAGTTATCCTGGATACCACCCATAGAGTTAGTTGAAACCTAACATCTGAGTTTCCTATCCCTACGTCGATCTGTCTGTTTCTCGTTCTTGTCCTTCATGTGCTCGCGCTGTGTGTAAACATTATAAGGGTATTCATATCCCCTTTAGCGTGTGTAGATTATAAAAAAAAAAACTTATCAAGTACAAAATCACAACACTCAATTTAAACCGGGCCAAAGTATTCGCTTCCCTTTCGTGGAAAAAATAACACGCACACACAAATGTTTGCGAGAAGCTAGGCTTGTTTCTGTATAGGACTGCTGACGCCGTATATTGTAAAGTATTCGCTTGGTCTGATTCAACGATTACATTGGCATGGATCCATGCTCAGCCCATGCGATGGACAACATTTGTGACCAATCGGTTATTGGAGATTCAACCCTCAACAAATCCTAAGACATACATATTCATATACATATATGTATGTATATGGCGTCATATCACAATCAAACACAACCCAGCTGTCTTGGCTTCTCGGGGAGTTACCCCATCGATTATAGCGCCCCAAGAGTTGTGGTGGAAAGGCCCACTTTTTCTAAGGACCAAATGGGATATCTGGCTACCAGATCAGCCAACCCTACCCGAACTAGAAGAAGAAAGACTTGCTGTGAAAACATTCCACACTGCTAACCAGACAGATAACCCGGTCATGGTTATGGAGATCCTGAACAAATTTTCAAAAGATAGGTACGTTAGGAAGGTAAGTACGGCTATATGGCGTATATTGCCATACACAATGACCGCGTATGCCATTTTGTTACCACTGGCTAGAGCCGGATACATAGAACAGGCCAGCGAACTAGAAGACATGTTAAAAGCTGTCCACACATTTTAAGTTACATAAGAACCTGCAGCGCAAGTGGTTAGTGCGTCGGACTACTGAGCCAGCGGTCTTGGGTTCGAATCCCGCCGCAAACACCTAAAAGTTTTTCACAGTGCCCACCTCTTTCGAATGTCTGACAAGCATCAAAGAGTATCATTTGTCACGATTGAGCTTCTCAACTCGCCGTTCGGAGTCGGCAAAAAACGGTAGGTCCCTTCCATTCGTGCAAAAATATAACACGCACACACAAATGGTTGCGAGAAGCAGGCCCAGGTTCACCTCGAGCTGTAGCGCCAACAAAGTAAGTAAGAACCTGCAGATATCCTTTCAGTTTTGAATAGTTTATATATAAGCCCACTCTTCAACGAAAATAGAACTGATGTTGACCACAAGGTTGACTACCATGTTGGAGTGTCTATACCTTTTTTTAGTTAACTTGGTTCACAACCATGCTGATCGTATGCTACTGAATGTACATTGATAATATGAAATAGGAAGAATACGGTGTTCCCAAGCCTGCACAGATTGTTATCGTTCGGATGTTCAGCAATTTTCAGTGATACGAAATGCTTATTATTTCTTTAGATACATATTTTAACCTCTAAACTATTTCTGAAGATGCTTTAAATAAACAAATAACAAACTGTCAATGCGCATTCCAAAGTGATACTTAACACTTAGACCAAGGGCAGACAGAATTGGCATCTTCTGGCATGGGTCACCTAACAGCAATGTCAAACCACAAAATCAGATGACAGAACACGACCATCGACAAATTAAACTCACAAATTAAATAGCATAAACAAAAAGATGCCAAACTGTCACTCCGGAACCCATAAATTGTATTATTTTATATTTTCCTTAAATACATTCAAGAGAAACAAAACAATCCGTCCTGCTTATATCGAATTACGTTCGGCTGACTACGTCAAGCCAGCATCCAAAGTAAACAAAATTTCCCCTCAAGCGAGACTAAATAATTCGCTAGCCGATCGGAAAATGTAAACACATCTACATACAGCGGTTATTGGGATGGTGGGCCAACTCTTTATGTCTACAATAGAACTGGACCAGCGCCAAGATTGCTGTTGTATTAATTCAGCGAGGCAGGCCAATGGATAAAAGTGTGAGATGAATCCACCTTCCACCACCACCCCAGACTTTGGCGCAGCAAAAGCAGATGACTCGCTTTAATTTTTGTGACGTTCATATAGGAAGAGAGAGAGAGAGAGAATACGTCTGTTTTGCTTCCAAATCCAATCAGTCAACAACCCAGCTGTCTCGATGCCATACTGTACGTCTGACGTCTGTTTAAATGGTCCATTACCGAGAGAGGGGAAAATAAAACACGCGCTCTAAGTGGGAAATCTCATTTGTCCTGTTTTTGGTGATGATTGAAATTTTTGTTTTCCATTCATTTGGTGACCTTGAGGAACCACTCTTCCATGACCGCAATTAATTATTGTATTTTCTATTTATCGGGAATGAATGCTTTAATTAATTTGACAATTGGCTCTACCCCACGATGGCAGTTTAACTCGCAACGTGAATGCGTCTTTAAAATCGGTACGGAGGTCATCGGTAGAAACTTGCGCGTTCACGAAAGGTTGGCGATATTTGAAAGCTCCATAGGTTAGGTTAGGTTAGGTTAAAGTGGTTATCCCCATCACTCTGGTTGGATTCACTTAGACACTTAAGGTCCATTGTGTTACCACATAGAGCCGACTTATCGAAACTCCCTTACTCCTACTCCTATGTCAACAACACGTGGTGTTTCAAAGTGGTCACCCATCTAAGTACTAACCGCGCCCGACGCTGCTTGATTTCGGTGATCTAACGAGAACCGATGTCATTTCATTTCATTTTTAATGCATTTTTATTAAAGAATTCAAGTATTACTTACATGCTAGACAAAAGTGCTTAAAACTAGCTTAACTAACATAACTATATTACTCTAACTTACTGGCCCCGCGTAATAAGCCCCGAAGATCAGGCTATTCATCGAACTCATTGCTCTTGCAATGTGCCTTCGAGTCATCTTGATCAGAAAATGATCCACTCTTATTAAGTTAGCCCTGTTGTATAGGGGACCTCATTGGGATTTAATTTTTTGTGCTCAGACTCTGGTATTCTGTATAAACGAAGGCAAGCCCTCTCAAACACCCGAATCCTTTCCATCGAACTTGGTCCGATGTTGAACCACACGGGACAACCATATGCTATCATTGGCCGTATAAGGGCAACGAGAACCGATGTTTTCAGCGTGGCGTGGTCGTTGACTGAAAGCTCCATAACTCCATGGGAAATCACCCTTTGTGGATGAATGAGCTGGACCGCGTCGACTAGGTTGGCGGCCTATAACCCACTCCTCCGCACCATCTAAAATGCGTCACATTTCGGGCATACACTGGACTGTTTAACTGCTGTAACTTCTGTTCAGATCGACGGATCGTGGCGAGGGAAAGTTTAAATGGACGAAAACAACTTGTTCTACAAATCTATTACCAGTTAAAAGTTTAAGCCATTTATGTGCAAATTGTGTGGAGTTGAGGCTTGTTACAACTTAATAAACGAACCGACACTCAAACACAACATCTATATTACTACCAAGCCAAGCCACAATTAAAGTCATTCAGTCGGAAATCACCTGATCAAAGCTTGTGCAATCAGGCTAGAGTCACTCTTCGAGAGTACCGACGAACTAGCCAGGCGAGGCTGCGCCCGTAACAGCTCACTAGTGGAAAATTTTCATATTCCTATAGGTGCTGTTAGGGGCAATATACTCTCACACTTCTTAAAACTAGCTGGGCTCAGGTCGACCAGTCTTACTAACTGCGTCATATCCAGAAAGATATGGCCAAGTTACAACAGGTCAAGAACTAAAGAGCTGCTTCAAAAAACTCGCGTGGACATCGCAAGAGTAGTGGCAGTAAGCACGGGGCACTGGCCAATAGGGGACCATGCTGCCAAACTAGCGATCCCTCTCAACAATTTCTGGCGGAGCTGCAATGATGAAAATGAAAAAGAGTAATTTATTGATTTTCTGTGCAAATGTCCGTCTGTAGCGAGAGTGAGGCAATGCATATTGGACAAACCCTTCTTCGACATCCTTAGTGAGATATCCGAGAAAAGGATTGGGGAACTTGAGTAGAGGGAGAGAGAGAGAGGAATTCGACAAAGAGATATTATCTCACCAAAGATCCTAACAGCGGTCCTAGAGTGAACCTTCAAGAACCTGCAATGGGACAACAAGGGCATCAAAGTTGACGGAGAGTACCTAATCCACCTTCGCTCCGCGGACGACATAGTCATCATCATAACCGACAACCTGAATGATGCAAAGCTAATGCTAGATGAGCTCAGGGCAGTCTCAAAGAACGTGGGTCTAAGCATCAACTTCGCAAAGACTAAATTCATGACCAACCTAGTTCCTAGTGGTAATCTGGAGACAGCAGATGGTATGATGATCGACCAGGTATTCAAATACAAAAACCAGACCCATTTCGTCAGCGCAACGCCTATTTTGCCCAAAATTATTCACGAACCAAAACTTATGGCACAGTCGGGATTTATTCGTCTACCTAATAAAACGCAAAAAAAGAAGAGACTAAATCATGTTCATTCCCACAACCGTAGAACCTGGAATGCGAATTCTCATATGATTACCACGTACTGGTTTACGAGTTGGAAGAAAAGAGGATCTTCGGGTCTCCAAGTGCAAATGATTGTCTATAAAATTACACACTCTACCAAACGCAACCTAGCCTTACCACAGATGTTATAGCCCGTTATTAGCCCGATGAAGCCACATCCAATGTAGTACTCCTGACATATATTGTTGGTTTCGGTCTCAACGGATTATATTCCAAACATAGCTTATCTGCGATCTTGTTACCCGGGATTCACGTGTGGCGCGGAACCGGAACCCATTTCAGAGAAACAGAGAGGCTGTTCAAAAATCTGAGGTGGTGGGGTAAATCGCAACCATTTGTGTGTGCGTGTATATTTTTGCACGAATGGAAGGGACCTACCAACAAAAGTGTTCTATGAATAATTTGACTATGAAAAAGGATGTAGATCCCTCTCTAAGTCTATTCAAAGTTCGTGTCGAAACCTAATTTGGTCAGTTCATCGCTCCTTGGCCCGTGCCTTCAATACCGAAATAAACGACAATTCGAATGTAGTCTTCTTAGACTCTCGGTTCTATCAGGCGGACATGGACGAATTTATTAAATTGTTCATTGACTTTCAAGATTGTGCAGTTTTTATTTTCGAGCATAGATACAAAATTAAAATCTTGTTATAGACTTTTCTCTTGTCAGTTTATCACTTGATACCTTAATACTTCGATAGGTGCCCACAAGAACTATCGGCGATTTCGAGACATAGAGCCCCGTGTAGATTCAAACTCATGAGCTCAGCCTTGATGTTTGTAATAGCGCTGATTTTATGATTTCTAGATTAGGCCCGAAACACTTAAGTCTTCATATCCCTTTGCGCTGTAAGTACCCAGCAATTACACCCATCTTTTCTTTGAGTCTCCTGCCAAGGTAGGTACTTCTGTGATAACATTCACGTTATGAACGTCGTGACGTTTCCCTAACATCATTAGCCAACGGCAGTCTCATTAGACTTTACTCAATGACCTAAATACCGACTCCACGGCTGTCATTCATAAAATCAGTCGATATGATGCAAACCAACCATACTCGTATGTTAAAGTTAAATAAAATATTTATTTGCCAATCCTTATGAAATAGTAATGATAGATTTGAAAGTCATGGCAGATGCACTGAGCTTTAGCTTAGCCCTTAAGTGCACTGCAGACTTACGTGTAAATAATGTATGAACCTGTAGCCTTAAATTCGGAGCACTCTAATTAGCCAACATTGGAGGAATTAAAAATTCCAACTAATCTCTGGCTGCTAACGATGTCCAATGCACCCTTATGACATTCGAAGCTATCCTGTCCAAGGAAATCTCATTACAGCACACATACTCGTATACGCCTTCACGTGATGAACATCTTATCACCAAGTATGTATCTACAAACTGCGAACCGCACTAACAAGACAATGACACACTTATACGTCCTTGCGACAAGTTATTGCGACAAGCACAACCTATTCCCTGTTAACATTGGCAGAACTGACGAGGGAATGCGAGCGAATCTGTCGGGCGCTGGGCTGACGACTCGGCACACATAAATAATTTAGAGGCCAACAGACACACATTCGGGTACACCGTGTACCGTATACCGGAGCCAAATAAGATGCATGTTGATTGCCTTTGGGAGCCACTTTACAACTACCAGAGATGATGGTCACTGCCACGTACACAACCTGAATGGAAATGAACATCAACTAATAACTGTTGTTATTCGCTGAAACTACTCGTACGTCTATTGTTGTACCACCCCCGCAACAGATGGAGCCTTACATAGCTACGGCTACGCGCTACGGTTCCAGTTCCAGTTCGAGTTTCATGTCATCATCAACGTTGTCGTCTGCGTCGTCATCATCGTCGTCGTCGTCCACGTTGTTGTCGACAAAATTCCCAATGCCATCCAAACACGAAATGTTTTCCACATTATTGCATGATGTTAGGTTATTAGTAAGCCTGGCCAATGGCGAGAGTATTGCTACCAGCTGCCACTCGCAGTGCCAGCGCACTACTGGCCGTGTATTCTGTGGCAGTTCCCATAAGGATTCCCCCATATTCCAGTTACACTGTAGGAACGTGTACGTAGAGTAGATACTCGTACTCTTACATATACCTGTGCTCTTGTAATGTAAAGAGCGACCGTGCGACTGCAAATTACTATGTAAAACTATAGTCCCCCAAGGAAATTGACCGTGTTGGGTTAGTTTCCGGGTGGTAGCCATAGCAATGGGGAGTACTCCTACGATAACAGATCTGCTCGTGATGGAAATTGTAGATTTTTGATTAATTTCGCAAAAAGCACTTCGGACGAAGCACCAAGGAGACGATCTGTAATAAAAATAGGCAGGCGGAAGTTTTGAGGGTGCCTTTAAAGCAAAAACCCAGAAACAGCTATGAATTTCAAATCGGGAGTCATCATCTTTTTATCGAATTTAAGGCTGCTTTTGATCGATTTCAGAATCCTGGTAAAATAGCCAGGATATGCGGCACCATGGGATTTCTTCAATCTTGGTAGGTACTGTATTTAACAAATCTATCCAGCTACTTGAATACGCAGACGACGCGATGTAGAAATCATCATTCGGACCCAGCGTTTCGTGATAGAGGCGTTCCGTGATGGACAGCGAAATGGATCTACATAGCATGCTAAACTAAAGTCTACTGGTCTTTGGTGACCGTACTTTAGGTCAAAGATTCTTGGAAGACCTAGCAGAGCTTCGAAATTTAAGGATATATGATCTTCATCAAGATTCATCAAGAGCACAAACTGGGGGCGAGTTTGTAAACGCAAGACTTGCACAGCAAAATATCTGCAACGCAAATGTTACAAAGCAGTTGCAACGTCAAAAGCATATGTTTGCCTTATACAAAAGCAAATGCAATGTGTGAAGTGAGCAACATTTATTTGATAGTTGCGTAGATGCTCTTACTTTTGCGCAAACTACTACATTCTAGAACTCTTTGCTTTGCAGTAAATGTTGCTTATGCGTTTGCGAACGTCCTGCTTTGCATATTTTGCGCAACATATGCGTTTACGAATTCGCCCTGGTCTATGAGTTGGTAAAAAAGAGGATTTACTCCCAAACTATGAGGGGATTCACAATGGACCTTCGGCTCTCTGAGTGGTAATGAGTGCTCGTTCAATAACACACCCTTCCTAACCTAATCAATTAGTTCCTGAACTGTACGTCGCGTCGATCTAAATCTGCTCGTCACTCTCGCATAGCGCAGCAATTTGGTAAAGTAGAGCTTAAAGAGATTTTCATCCTGAAGGATGTATTTTCCGCGGGTAGCCTTATTGATCCGAGCAAAGGCCGGATATTCACTAATTAAGTGTCTAGCTGTCTCATTATCTTCCAGGTACATTTCGCAAAGGCTACCAACTTCTGCTACCAATTGAGTTTACGTGCTCGTTTAAGGGAGGGAGTTCTGTGACCGGTTTTTAAGTCGCTTCTATTTATGTGTAGTAAACATTTTGTCCTATTTGCGTCTACTAACACTTTAGCCTGACGGCATAAATTGATCTCAAACCACTGCTGAACTGCAGTCAATTGCAGGCTGAGGACCAATTCAAGGGGTTGATCATCTCAGCTTTTCGTTTGCCTTTATACCAGTGTGCCATGAGACCCAGATTTTATTAAATCGCCCAAGCTGGTTCAATTTGTTGAGGCTGCCTCAACTATTTTTCAGGTAACGAACATTGTTGAACATGCTTTGGTAAATGCTTGGCTATCAGAGCAGATGTAGATAGATTTCCACCTCCATTTTTTGTTAAGTGCAATGTTCGCTGTGTAAGCGATTACATACACCTCTACCTTAGAGATATAGTTCTGAACCCGTCCAGTGGGATAGATTCTGCTACATGACATTCCTCTGCCTGCTCCAAAGAGCTCAGTTGGAAGTAAGTTAAGTAGTTCACCACAACTCTACAGCTAGTACTCTAGTCTTCATTCTTACTACAAACAATCTTGAAAGAGTCATCAAATACTCCTCTCTCTCCCTCTATGCTGACTATACCAAATTTTTCAAAGTCATATCTTCACCCCATGACCTCGATAGTTTTTCTATTTGGTGCCTCGAAAATTGCTTAGAACTCAACATTACTAAATGCCAATATATAACCCTTGTCATGTTAGAATAACCAGCCTTCTCCTCGACGTTATCTTCTACACGGTCAACCTATATCCGTCGTTCAATTTCTTCGCGAGCCTGGCATATTGTACGACAAGGAGTTAAATTTTCGTTCGCAAATTGATGCGATAGTCTTAAAAGCCAACTCATAACTCGGTTTCGTCAAACGGTGGTCCAAAGAATTCTCTAAACTTTACGTTACCAGATCACTTTACATTACCTTCGTTCGCCGAGTATGCTAGTCAAGCCTGGTCCCCCTAGCATCGAGCTCATGTGCAAAGAATCGAGAGCATTCAACGTCGCTTTCTTCGTTTTGCTCTTCGTGGTCTATCATGGAACTACCCTTTTAATGTACCTCCCTATATAGACCGCCTTATACTCATTAACTTGAATACCCTTGAGGAAGGAAGAAATGTAGCCTTGTATTGTACGTGCGATGGCCTCGCTTCTTGTATCTAACCACCCACCGCACCTCATATGGCTCCAATGAACCAATCTCCCGTATGCTGCGGGATGTAAACTCAAATTTTACTGTTTTCGACTTCAACCGTAGCTCTTCCCACCTGAAATCTGATCTCCTTCCCCACTGAACCTTAGTTTTTAAGTTTTAGTTTTTCAGTTATATTTAGCTTGTAATAAATGGAGGTTCTCGCCCCGACTTAAGAGCATCTCGTTCAGCATCTTCTTTGGCTTTAATTTACCCCAAATAGATTTATATTCAAACTAAAATCAGCAGAAACTTGAATTAAATATCTTTTCGTAGAACGCTTACCAACAGGTTGCTAAATATAAGCTTCCTGTATTTAGGCGTATTTTCGGTTAATTATTTCACAACTTCGAGGGGCTCCCTGAAATGACGCCAAAAAAGGAAAATGAAAAAAGCCTGAAAATATCCGTTTGGCGTAAATGCTGAGAATTTTGGCATTTTTTCCATAACTTTTTAAGATATTTTTTCTATTTATGAAATATGAAAAAAACGCAAAAAAAAATTGTTTGGAAAAAACGCCAGAACATTTTTCACATTAAAAAAGAAATAAAACCGAAAAGGGTGGTTGGCTTTTTTTCCAAATAAAAAAGCAAAAAAGGCGTGAGTACCAGGTACTCGTGAAATTTGACGTGTAAACATAATTATTGCTATTATTAATCTGTGTAAAGGAGAAATGAACAAAGAGAATCATATACAGAAAACGCACTAATACTAAGTTTGGTTACGCACTAATACTACTCAGATTGGTTACCGGTTACGCATGACGGCCAGAAATTCGTGGGGCCCAATCCGAGAGCTAAGATAATTACACATCAAAAAGCGCTCATTCACCCCTGTGATGAATTCCGACCGGTTTGAAAACGGACGGAACTACAAGGGAAGAATTCAAAATTAACGGATTTTTCCGAGTTTATCCCTTGTAATTTCGTCCGTTTTCAAACCGGTCGGAATTCATCACAGGGGCGATTATGTATGTTACGTTTTGTTCGAAAATAATAACTTCACATTCCAGTCGCGGATGGCATGCATTCCAGAACTAGTTCTATAATTACTTCTGGGGAGCCGGAACTACTTCTCAACTCGATTACAGCACATATAAAAAAAGGCATTACCCAGTAGCGAATCGTTGGCGATTTCAGCAGACCTTGCCAAATCACCCCTTACTTCATCAATGAAAATCTTAAAAAATAGGAAGGCCTTCCCAAAAACGTGCCTAGGAAGCGAGTTGGTAATGGCTCTTATTTTAAAATTCCCACCACTTTTAAAACTTGAGCATTAATTGTATTACCACTTCGCTTCTAAGGGAATGAACGTTTTCAGGCCTGAGTTTAGACATTGCCAAGGAAGCGAGTTAGTAATGGAATCTGTTTTAAAATCTGTTTCAATGGAATTAACGCTCCGCTCCGCTTCCTATATTTTCATTTTTTCAGGTCTTCTTTTCGAATAGAAATATGTACCTAGCAAGCAAGTCGGATCACGTTAAGTAAGTTTTTTTTCTTGCAAAATAAGCTGAGGGGAAAAATGCAAACTCACCGAATTTTAGTTAAAGTTTAATTTTTGGCGCATAAAACGTTCGGCGAAAAAAAGAAGTGATAAGTAAAATTTTAATAAAGTGCTGTAAAGTATTCAACGAAAAATTAAATTAAAAAGTGTTGTGAAAGTTAGTTATCTTTGTTTTTTATTTACAATATTTTTTTCTAAAGCTAATAAATATAATATACATGCTTTTTATCATATGTAAATTCTATGTCTGAAATATACATACAAACACAACATATAAACACTTGGATTTATTTATTTGACTTTGTTTTGGAACTAAGGCTTCCCTGGAAGCAATATACAATTAGAAGGCTTGCTTTTACTCATAACTGGTAACTGATGAAATCAGTGCTTCTCTGGAAGGGCTGTAGGAAGCCCTGCTGGAACAACTTCTTGGTAACCCCTGAAAGAAGGCTTGCAAAGGAATCGAGATGGGAAGTACTTGCTCCCTATGACATCGCAATGTTAAAATTCATGGCTGAAGTAATAGCAAAAGTAATCGACGCTAAGCTAAGGGAGGCCTGAAAGAATCACTGGGGTAATGCCCAAATTCGCTACTGGGTACATTTAGCATTGCATGTCATAGGATGGAAGCGATCGCCTCTCCACTCTGCAATACCCAGAAGTTGTCTCAGAAGTACTTCTCAAACACATTACAAAGAAGTAATGCCTTTTTTTGCACTTTCCAGTCATTTTCATAAGTTTCAAAAAAATTTCTATTTATTGGGTAATTTTTTCTCAGTTGAAAATCTGTGTTTTATAAAAAAATCATTTTACATAGCACATAGAACGTTGCAGAGCATAGTTTGAGCCGAGAACCTAACATTTTCGCACTTAAAATCTTAAATCAAATGATTTGCATTGGTTAACAAACAAACGCAATTCTAAATGCGACAAGCAGGCGACAGTCATAAACAACGCGGTGAGATCATTTTACAGAAAAGTATATTTGTTGAATCCTTCCTTGCTGCATTACCTCGCATTCGTACTGTAATGCCCTCAACTTTTCTTAAGCATAGACCAATTCCATTCTGCATTACTCTTCACTAGTTCGGTAATGCCTTCCATTTCACTAGTTTTAGGTTCAATGAACAGTATTGCATTATGAAAGGACTTCTTTCATAATTGAAACATTTCATTGCCTGTAATGTGGCCTAATTCTATGTTCACTACTTCTAGAAGTAGTTCCATAGGTAAGGCCTTGAAAAACCGCGACTGGGACGATTTAAGAAACATACATACGTAATTTCAAATTCTAAAGTACAAATTATCATTCTTGCGAATTTTCCTTTTTTGTTTATGGCGTTTTTGCCAAAAACTTTACGCAACAATTATCTTGGCTCTTTTTCCAAAACACTTTTTGGCGTAATTTCAGGGAGCCCTTTGAGATCTTCTTCATTTTTCTTGCAGTCTTTTGCTATTCTTCCTGGGTCAGTTTAAGTGAACAGAGCTTCAGATTTTTCGGTACCTGTTTATCAGACTCTTTCATAATCATTTTTGTTTTTAGTAAGCAAATCTATACCCTACATGACAGACAGCTCTTCTAGCAGGTTATAAAAAAAGAGCAACCAGTAAAGAGCCGAAACCGCATCGTTGTCGTACCTACATACATTTTCCGAAGGCATTCCTATAAATTACATTGAATGAGTGAGACTACTACGTAAGGTATACTCCTGTTTTTGAATCTTATTAAGCTGTTTTTATTTTTATATATTCATTCATTCATTCATATCAAATAACGAGCTACCCCTGTATTTTTAAGGATAATTGGCATTTTGAAAACTGACACATATTAGCGCCTCATAAAAACTTTCCAAATGTAAATCAATCAAGAACTATAAATCGGGCCAGTCCGTTAGAGCATTTTGCTGTTCTCACATGGTCCACAGAATTTTTCTACTCTCGAAATTACGCCCTATTCACTCGAACAAGTCGAACGAAATTGTACCTGAGTCCTTTCAAAACGCTGTTTTTCTTTTCTTAAGTCTTCACCCGAAAAAAGAAATAAACAATTTCTCAAACTTTTAGCGAAATCACTTTTGAACTTTTCTCCTTCCAAGAAAATTTGTAACAAAATTTTTATTTCAATTACAGATTATCGAATTCAACCGCCAGTTTGTCCTGCTGTGACCGCCTCCTCCCCTGGCACGGAGTGTAACACAAAGTGTACTCCAAATTGAAGTACCTGCTTTTAAAAAGTTTTTTTTTATTTCAAAACCTTTTTTTTTCTCTACCCTACCTTCGTCCTGCAACTATGGCATCGCAAAAGAAAAAAACACCAAACTTCCTTCAAATCCAAATGAACAACAGTTGAATAAGTAAAAGAACAAAATTTTGAAATGCTACGTTTCTTTCGAGAACGTGCTTCATGTCACACAAAAACGAAAAAAAAAAAAAAAAAAAATACATTTAAATGTCCTGTCAATTTGGTTGTGTTCCTTTTATTTAATTCCCAATTCCCAACTTGTCAAATTTGTACCAACTCGAGTTGAGTCGAGTCCACCCACTGACTTCAGGTACTTTGCATGAAATTCCGTCAAAGATTTTCAAAATGGAAACTGTCAAAAGAAGACAACATCGTAGAAAGGGGGTGGATGAAAAAAGTGCCCAACCGCCCGCCGCGCCGCGCCGCGGCGCTTGAACTACACAAGGACGTGACAAAAATAATTTATGAATCAACAAAGAGAAGAGTCGCGTAGCGCACATCGACCACCCACTCTACATTTGCCCACTTTGCAGTTAAGGAATTAAATTAGGTTCCAGTGTGCTTACAAGGACCACGATTTTGTTTATCCTGCCAATGATGTAACACCCCTCACTAAAATGAAAAAAAAGGTTCACCCTCTCCGCTCTCCCATTGTCAATAGCAATAGCGTGGCAATAAGCGGATAAAAACGGGGATAACTTCGGCAAATACAGAAAAAAATCGAGCACAAAATATGTAGTGCTTGACTAAAGGACAAAAAAAAAAAGCAAAAATAACGGTTCCAAGTCAAATATTTTGTGTCAACTTTTTCCTATCAGCTGTATGAAAAACTCAACACTACACCTTCATCATCATACCAGGACCCGCGACCCCCGTTGTGTCAACATGACAACAAACAAATGAATTTTTCATAGTGCACGCCAGTGACAATGTAACGTTTTTGCATCCCTTTTACTGTGTGTCCTTTGTCTGCATTCCACCATCAGAGAGGAAGGATCATCTCGGTTCAACCACCCAGCTATTTGGATTGCTAGTGCAATGCCAATAGTTTTACAATGGATCCCAGTCGCAGCTATTTGGCAGGCACATAGTGAGTGAGTGACAACAAAAGAACGAAAAGGGATGCTCCGTTGAGCGGCAGTTGTAGCGGCGGCGAAAGGACAATTGAGCGTGAGATGGTGGCCCCGGGAGCTCGATGGTGGGAGGATACGCGAAATCGATACTATCAAATATTTACACCTTTCATGGTTCAGCACTTTTTGTTTTCTCTTCTGTTGCGCTGCGCTATTGTTGTGTTTGTGTTGTATTCAAAGTTGATAAAGGATATACGAGTATGTGGGTTGGTTGACGGCATTAAAAATGCTCAAACCGAAAACAAAAAGGACTTGAAAATGACTTGCAATGACTCGGTTTCGGTTCGAAATACATATATAGATTCTTGATCCTGGAATGGCGCGGCGGCTCTCGATTAATCTCCGTCCTTTGGTTTTGTTTCAGTTTCTGTGTTAATCGATAGAGGGCGCTTGTTTTCTGCTTTTGGGTTTTGCCTTTTTCTTTGTACGTATTGTCAGTGGAACAAATTGACACCTACGACGAGTCCTTGAGTGCTGATGTTGCCGTCGCGTATTCGTCGAGTGTAATGAATTTTTCACAAAGTTTTGTAAGAAATTTGAGTGCGGTGTGAGTTTGTTTGTTACGCGTCGCTTCGTTTGTTTGTTATTTGATGTTTGAAGGATATTCTAAGGCTGTGGTGTTTTGGGTTCTTAGTTTTTAACAGCAAATTGGTGTGTGGTTGTCGTTGGTTAAATGTCATTGTTTCTCACCATGAGTAAACAGTTTAAACGAAGTCATTGCAGGTACACATGTTCACACAAGAGTACATAATGTTGAATGTATTTTAATGGTGTAATGGCAACATATTGGCAACGGATTCAAGATATAGGTATAACCACTGAGCAAAGTAGGTAGTTAAGTTTTTTTTGTTTTTCTAAGGTGATATTTAGGGTAACCTTACTCGATCTTTGTTACCTAATAAGAAAGCGTTTAGCCTCATGACGCAGTGACTTCAGAAACATAAAATAGCTGCTTTGAGACTTGTGAGATAAGGGTTAATCTAGATAAGTTTGTTGAAAAGGGTGAGTTTGTAGGACTTGACTTGTACCCGTCGACTACCCTAGCAACAGCTACAAGCAGAGATCTGCCTGAGCAAAGTATGCTGCAACAGGTACATAATTTAGTGCTGATGTCGGGTAGGCTATCTATACAATTACAGGCACATATAGTAAAAAAAAAAAATACATTATTAGTATTTACCTATGTTGCTTTTTAATTTCATCCTGTTAAGATTAAATTCAAGGAAATTATAACATATTATAAATTATATATCCCGTAATTTGTTCTATAATGAAAAACATGCAGTAACTTTTATCTAAGCAAGTTATGTGATCCGTTATAAAAGATGAATCCTTATTTGCATAGTTAGTCAGGACCATCAACTGAAATCCTTTGATGGATTCCTACAAATTTTGTCATTATTAAACCGTTTTTGAAACAAGGACTGTCTTTGCAATAGTTTTATCCGAGGCAAATAGATAGAGGAATTTCAAGGATCATCACAGGGAATCCCTCTTAGTTCGAAACGAATGAAGCTTTGCTGGACGGCCTCATACGAGTATTGTGATTCTTTATATCTTCATACTCTCAGGAATAGACAAAATGGACATAGGTGACTAGCTTGACGGAAGCTACATATGTAGATACTTTTTACTGAAAAACTTCTAAATTTAACCTGGTTGAGATAAGGGCCAATCCATGAAGTAAATATTCGGGGGAAATGTAACACCTTTCATTTGAAGATTGTTTGTAATCTGCTAAAGAGGTGAGTTCCTTTAGGCATACTTTTGCTTCACTGGTGTTCTGCGTTCTGTACTCGTGTATATGTATCTATCTAGTAGTTTTAAGATGTCAGTGGCTTCAACTATATAAGCTTTTCATAATTGCTGGCAGACAGACTATAGCTTTTTTAAGCCCATTTCCTGCAAATTCATTCGTAGTTATGAGTTCCGAGAGGAGAATTTGAAATAAATAGACATTTAACTCTTTGTAGAACAAATGGCGAGCTCTAGAAAAACGTTTTAACACTTTGACTGCCAAGCTCTTTTGACGTTTCTGGTCGCGCTAGGCCAAGGTATTTTTTTTTGTAGTTTTGTGTATATTCGTATCTAAAAAAGTAGTTCCCAACCAATTCCCGGCCATTTTTATAAAATTATAACGGTTTTTCTGTATCGCACGTTTTCGTGCGACATGGCCGCAGTGATTTTTTTTTTCTCTTAGGGCCATGTGAGTAAGACAAAAATGTTCAACAATCAACAATTAATCAACAATCCGAAACCCATACAAAATCCCATAAGTAGTACTAGGTGTCGCACGAAAAGTTGTGACGTGGCCCCGTGGGAAATATTAGGTGTCGCACGAAAACGTGTGACATGACAGTTAACGTCATCTCGCGCTGATTTCGAAAAATTCTGATTTTAAAACAAGAAGACGACGAACACCTTTGCTGATTTTGTGAAAACGCCTTTGAAAAAAAAGGTGACATCCATACATGCAAACAAATAAACCCAGCCTGTGAGATTCATAACCCTTCCTTTTGCTTTGTCGGGTAAAAATAGAACCAAACAGAGAAACAAAATCTGAGAATGATGTTATTTTCTATGGCTTTACTCAAATATCATCTTAAATCTATAACGAAAGTACGGCGTTATGCGTGGTTATCTGGCTTCAATTCTTGTGTCCACTGGACCCTACAAGCATGTATACCAAAATCTTTATGTAAAATGCGGTGCAAAGTGGTTGCAGATAGGCCGAATTCCTGTGATCGTCTTGCAATGGACACACCTGGATTTAAGTCACATCTCAGCTATGGCGGCGATATCACTAGCCCGGTCTTCACATCACTAACCTGTCCGCGTCTTTCAAGAGTATCGATTTAATTTGCTATAGCCGTGCGAGAAGGTGCTTAATGATGACCAAATTCAATTTTTACTATTTCAACACGTGTATGTATCATATTTACTTATCAAAAGACTTCCCAATGATTGTTGAATGATTGTTGAATGTTGACAGTACTTGTTGGATGACCCTTTATTTTATATATTACACTATCAGATCTGTGTCATAGTGTGCTTAATACAAACAACAACCACAAGCAGAGATTTGCCAGGGCAAAATATGCCTCAACAGGCTCATAATTTAGTGCTGGTGTTAGTGGTTAGGCTACGCTACATACAACACTACCACAAGCAACAAATTATAAGAATAAATATACATTATTTGAATTTATGTTCGAGGAACTACATTACGCAATACATTTTTTAGTGTAATCTTGTTAAGGTTAAAGTCAAGAAAGTTTACATTTAAGTTATAGATTTTACTCATGCGGTTAATACGCTCATGCATCCCGTAATTTGTTCTGTGATGAGGAACATGCAGTTACTCTATACTACGCAGGTAATGCGATCCCCCACGAAAGTCTAATCCTAAACAGGATAATAAGTCAGGTGCATCAATCAGACCTGAGATCAGTTGATGCATAAAAATGATATCATTATTCACCCTTCTTTGAGCCAAAGGTTGCATTTGCAAATATGGATTGAGGTTAAAAGGATCGTCCCAGGGAAGACCTTTCAATGCGAATCGAATGAAGCATCGCTGGACGGCTTCAATACGAGTATTGAGATTTTTCTGATAAGGTGTCCATACTTGCGAAGCATATTCGAGGTGAGGACGGACAAGACTGTTAAATAGTGAGAGAGTGACATAACGATTTTTAAATTCGTAGATAGTTTATATGCTCTTTAAAATCAAGTTCAGGGCAAAAATAAACACCCAGGTCCTTAAAACTATAAACCTGACAGAGAGAGTGATTCGATATTAAGTAGTTGAATATAGTCGGTACCCGTTTTTTTAAGAGAATGTCATGGACTGACACTTGAGTGGGTTACGGACTAAACCTTTTTTACAGCACCCGGTACTGAAGTTATTAATGTCTGATTGTAGAAGTCTGCAGTAATTTATGGTTGTAATTGCTTTACCAATCTTCATATCGTCAGCAAATATAAGAATGTTGCTATATTTTATGATTGATGGAACATCATTGATAGCAAGAATAAATAAAAGTGGACCTAGGTGGCTCCCCTGAGGGACGCCGGAACCTGCTAAGAAGGAGTCTGAAAGACAACCGCTAAATTTTACCTGATTTGACCTCTGCTTGAGGTAAGAGCCAACCCACGAAATAAATATTGGGGAAAACCTAACGCCTCGAGTTTGTAGATAATAATATCATTAGAAAGCTGATCGAAAGCTTTTTGGAAGTCAGTGTACACACAGTCCACCTCATGACCACTTTCTAAGGTATTGGAACAGTTATGGGAGAATGTTAACAGGTTTGTGACAGTAGACCTGTTCCTAACGAATCCATGTTGTTCTGTATAAACAAATAACACCCTGACAAAGAAAAGTCAGGCTTTCACACACAACTTGCTCAAATAATTTTGGTATGCATGACAACTTTGAAATCAGTCTGTAGTTCTTAATAATATTTCTATCGCCTCTCTTACGGGCGTAATAAACGATTGCTTCCAGAAGCTAGGGAAATGTCCAGTTGATATGGAGATCTCAAAAAGAGACTTCAACGGCAGAGCAAGGACATCACTGCATTTTTTCAGGACTATTGGAGGAACCCCGTTAGGACCTGAAGAGTAATCATCTTTCAGATATGAAATAATCGAAATTCGAAATAGTCTGCAAGTCTGATCTGTATGAAACTCATGTGTACACATTTAGGAAAAAATAAACTCTTTTATTTATTTAAATATGTAATGTAAAATCTAATGAAGTCTTTTGCGGCAAACAGAAATTCCTTTTGCGGCCGCAAAACAGTGGTTTCCCAAATTCCCCATGACTGACACTACCACTGATTAAATTCGACGCTATCGCTCCCTACCAATGACACCGAAATGCTTCAAATGGCCTTCATCCCATACCCTAATTTATATTCAGTGTTTTTCACTATACTTTTATTTATTGCCCGCAAATAAATTCCACCAGCTTCAGCGCCCATGCCCAGACCTAGGCCAACTGCTAACGTGGCATTCTCATCGCCTGAATAAAACATCACCAACAACAATCCAATTAAATTACAACAAAATGGCAAAATACACTGAATGAGATAAGCGCCAAACGAAATACATTCCGACTAAATGCCAGCCCCGTAACGTAATGCCTCATTGACAAATTTGTCCATCGACGATGTTGCGGAAGTGATTTATGCGCCCTCAGCAACTCTGACAGCGCAGAAGACACAATCCGACGGCGCGCGTTCCTTCCTGCTGCTACCGTCGCCGTCGCCGTCGCCGTCGCCGTTGCTGTCGCTATTGCTAGACGAACGGAGCTCGGATCTCGCAATTGAAATTTTCGTTCATCAACTAAAAAGCATTTCTCGTCCTCGAAGGAAATTCCGCATGTTAGATGACTGCGGCGGCGGCAGCAACGATGAAAACGAAACGACACCATCATTGTCGACAGGACACCTCACATTACACTAATTAAATGTTGCTTTTAATTTTCCCTCCTCACGTCACAGCTCTGCTCTGGAATAAAAATTCACATTTCGGAGACATTGTGTTATGTACATGCCCGAAGTTCCTCTTGGATTTGAGGCAGTAACAACTACCAAGTCCTTTGTAGTGACTGAGTAACGTAGCGACAGCAGAAAGCGGGAGCTATAGCAACAGGATGATTCATAGCGTCGCGCAGCGGAGATGCGCTTTTGAATGGGAACTCGCATTGGCATTTTTGAATTTTGTAACAAATTGTCTGTTGGCTGTTAAAAAACAATTTTGGCTTGAGGTTTGTCATATCAAGTTAAAAAGAAACGACTTGCCACTTGAAGATATGAAGTCCAATACTAAAATATCTAGCTTTGGTTTGACAGATAATTTAAAGCCCCATTAGATGATCAGTTAAGTTTCAGTTTCAGTTGAGCTTTCAGTTAAACTGCTGCGTAAATGCAGAAACTGAAACATTTAACTGAAACTGAAACTGAGACTAAAATTTATGGAATTCCCATCAGTTTTCAGTTCAGTTGTCAGTTAAACTGCTCCGAAGTAAAATAAAAGCTCAACTGAATACCGAACTGAAGTCTAAATGCACTACCTCTTTTAACTGAAATGTCAATTGAACTGACAACTGAAACTGAAACTGATCATCTAAATGGGGCTTTATGGATGTTCCAGATTGCTTTAAAATGCTTATCCGATTGGCTTAGGAATGAGTGGTTATCCTTTCGCTATATTCCTTTTCTATACTCATAGAATACAGCCATGGGTATCTTGATCCTTCTGAACTGTTAGTAAGTCAAACACGATGGTTGAGCGCTCAGTTTTCCTTAGTGTGTATTTATTAGAATTTCAGTTCTGGCAACAGGACAAGTAAGTCTTCCATCGACCACTTATTCACACTAGGGCAGATCTTGGAAAAAGCCCGGGAGTCGATTTTAAGGCCGCATATGACAGCATTTATAGAGACGTACTATACAGAGCAAAGTCTAGAAGATGAATTAAAACGTAGCTACAAGAAAGGACACCAAACACCCAATGCCTCAGACAAAATATCCCCGTAGACTGATGAACTTTAAGGTAGTTTATGACTTTGTCTACCTAGGCTCCGCGAACGAAGACTTATCTTCTTTGGGCTATGAAGGGAACTGAATACCAAAACCTTCTCTCAAACATCCAAAGTGACCTTTTATAAGACCATAATCATCGTACTTCTGCTCTGTGGTGCGCTGAGAAAGTGGATGAAGTTGTTCTTGTCTCATTCGGGAGAAAAAGTTTTGTTCTGTCTGCCTCGAAGAAGAGTGGAGGAGGAGATACAATGGCAAAATGTACAGTGCCGTTCAGGTCCAACGACTGAGGTGTCTGGCTTATATGGAGCGGATGGACACCAATATTCTTGGCCGAAAAATGTTCGAATCAATCATCGAAGGGCGGCGCATTAGAAGAAGACCGTAATTCAGGTGGCGGACGCAAGTGGAAAGGGACCTCAACCAACCAAGCGCGCGGAACTGAAGGCATAATGCTAAAAATGACACTTGTTGGTTGAGGCCCCGGACTGTTGGTCGGATTGTTTGGTGAGGAGAGAGATTTCTCCTCTTCACGTGGGGCACAACTTGGGCCCGTTGTGCTCCTCTCTAGAACTGTGGTGAGAAAGAAAAATGGTGTGTGAGTGAAAGGAGCTTGTGTAGTGGAATGGAAAGGTTAGAAGGAATATGTTGATTCAACAAAAAACGCTCTTTGTGTCGTGTAAACTTCAATGTTTTCGAGAAATCGATGGATCTGGATGTCAACCCAGGTAGGATGTGTCGTCCCAGGGGTTTTTGCCTTATTGAGCGTAAAGCCGGACATTCGCAGAGGAAATACCTGATACTTTTGTCCTCTTCTTCGCATCCCGGGCAGGTGCTGTGCTGCAATAGTCCTAGTTGGTTTGCACGTTTGTTCAAGTTGATGTGTGCCGTATGTAGGCCAATCATCAGTTTTAATTGTGCTCTGCGCAAAATCAAAAGTTTCCTTTGCTCGCTGTTGGCTTGGGTTTTCTATCGCCTTTTGGCAGAATTTGACTACACATTTGTGAGTGGCGTTTAGCAAAAGACTGGCTTTAGATAAGGTTAGGTTAGGTTGAGTAGCTATTCACCGTAATCGGTAGGATTCACTTAGACCAAAGTAGGTCCATTGTGTTGCCACATGAGCCGACTTTTATCGAAACTCCTGGAACCATTTTGAGAGTTGGATGAATTTCCGTATTTTATTAATATCCGTTGAGGAAATATCTTCAACGTATATAAAGAAGTATTCCCCCAGAATCTTGTTTCTCAAGGAGGAGAGAGCTAGGCAACTGCATAGTAGGTGATCCTCATCCATGCAGCTGTGGCAGAGGTCATTGGCGAGGATTCCTAACCTGTTGGCATGTCTGCTTATTGCGCTCCCGATTCTCCGTGTGTATATAAATATCATTCACTTATCATTATCATTCACTTCCTCTTACCTCGGCAAGCACTGTGCCATGTTGCCATTTTTCACGGCTAGGGATTTTGATAGCATAGTCGGTTTTGAAAAGGGTTTTGAAACATCTTTCCAGATAGCTCAGTGTCCCGTGAGCCTCTCGTTTTTAAAGTGACCCAGGGTCCGCCATTCTGATTGCGGAAAACCCCGAAGTCTTTTTCATGCCCCGGACTGTACGAAGCCGCCTTAAGAAAGTAAATAAGATTCGATTCTTTTTGGCGTAAGAACAGCGTTACTTTCTCACTCTATAGTTGAAGGACCATCTCTTTCCCTCATTTTAAATGCGCAACTTTCCAGTAATAATTCCCGTCCAACAACAACCACGTCATTCCACCTAAAGTTGCAACAAAAAGCAACCCCTTTAATCGATTCCCTTCAACAACTACTTCCCCCATTCCACGCCACCAGAAGGAACCGTATTAAAATTGCTTAATAGGCCGTGATTTTGTGCTGCGGTTAAATTCGGATTCAAGCCAGTATCTCTATCGCACCACCCAGTCAAAGTAAACCAAGTAAACCACATGCCACAAGCTATCGCGCCGCGCCGAGTTACTAAAGATATCTAATAACCAACTGATTGACAAGGTCGTGTTAAGAAGCCTTAACTTTTGAACAACGCTGAATCTTTAAATGAACCATGAACAATAAATGAAACAAGCAACGCCAGGCAACGTTAGCGCGCATACAAACAAACATACACAGGCACACACACTTTGTGCCAGTTTAGGTGAATACTGGAATAAGGATAATGAAGATGGCTAATGCTCGGTAATCAATGTTATTACGTTAATGTTCTCGACTCCTCCGTGGAGGCAATAGAAGGATCTGCGGCAGTGGGGTGATGCCTTTAGTTAATGACGGGGAAGATGGTCCAAAAAACAGCAAAGCGTGATGAACTTTATTCCTTTGTGGCTTTGTTAATGATTTTTAAGATATCGTTTACGACGAACTTGTTGATGAATGTACGAGTATACACAAAGGGAAAACAAAACAACGGGGAAAAAAAGAAATGAAGTTTAATCCTGTGAAAGGTCACCCGCCGCCCTCATCAAAGTACCGCGATACCTATTAATACCGCAAGGTCATGAAAAGGTTATGTAATGCGTAGCGCGCAGAAAGCCCTTTCAAATTATCCCCAAGGATTTATTAATTTATCATCTCGCTTGGTCGGCGGCATAAACAAAAGAGAAAAAATCACAGCGACTAGGACCTGGGCGGAGAAAACAAAGTAAGGACGACAGCAAAATGACCGACAAACATCGTCCAGCCGTTGGGCAATTATCAAACAGAATTACATTATTGGATTCCATTGTGAATATGGAATTTCCATTGACAATGTTTTGCCATTTCTGTCATTGTTCGTCGGGAGGACGACATACGAGTAATATCCTTTTTGGCAAGTGGAGGAGGTACGAGTATGAGTTCAGAATTACGACCAAAGCTGGCAAATAAATGCGAAACCACAAATTGAATTCCGTTTCGTTTGTTATTCTCTCCTCGATGATGAGGCAATAAAAGCACTCACCCCGAATGTTCCACACTGTGGCAGGATAAAGGAAGATCAACCAACGCAACGGTGGGAGCATGAGATGATATCAGAAACACATTAGCTTCAAATGTACCTTCTTTTTCTGTTTTTTCTGTTTTTTTTTTTTTTTTTTTTTTCATTTGCTTTTGTTTCGTAAGGGATGCGAGGCCGAGGAGTTGTATACAATTTTGTTGTGTTGGTATTTACATTGATAACACATTCGCACACACTCGTCGGAAATATCGACAAGGACACGATGTTGTATTTGAGCCTAATCCCGAACCCACTGGGAAATAAGCGAATTGAAATGAATTTCTTTTCTGTTACAGGAAGAGTATTGTCATTGTTTGCGAATGGGAAAATTGGAATTTTCGCAGGCAGTTGACTTTGAGTTCTCTACTCTTTTTTCTCTCTACTACATATAAAAAGGACCAATAAATTTATATTTATATTCGAGATCGAGTGTGTGTAGGTAATTTTGCTAAGATGAATTTCGTTTGTGTCATCAGACAGGAGTAGCAGAAGATGGAATAAAAACCGCTTGGGCGATCAAAGGTAGGCTAACGATGTAATGGGACTCTTTTATGAAGCCTATTTGTGATGAAACTACTCAACACACTTATTCGTCTTTGTGGGTAATTGTAAATCCTATTACGGTAGAATTATTTCAATAAATATTTTCACAACATGATACCTACTATTAGATACTATAGAAGCCTTACTAAAAAGATAAGGGCTTCTTTTGGAATTGGAAGAAATTTTCAAAGTCTGTAAGTCTGATTGAATTTCAAATCCGTTTTTAGCTCAGAAAACTCGGAGAAAGTATGACATAAAGGACTGATTCATAAACTAAATAAAAATCTGCCAAAAAAGTATTCAGATATTCTAGACCTAGAGTCTTATGCTAGGTTTCCACTTGTCGATTTGAAATTGACAAACGACGTATTTTTTCGCCAATTAGAAAATTGGCAAGTTGAAATAATGAAAAACTGCTTATTTATCATTATTTCCAATTGTCAATTTTCTAATTGACTTAAAAATACAGCGTTTTTTTGACAGATTTTTATTTCGCTTACACTCCGCAAAACAAAAAAAAAGGGACCAAAACGCTTGTGTTGGTTATGCATTTTAATGTAAAGATAAGTGCTCGTGGTAAACTTTATTCCCTCATTTGGTTTTATTGGCACTATGTAATGGTATTTGTTTATTTGTTTATTTTATTTACTGTTTCCGTTAAATGGAAAGAAAAAGCATCACTGCAAAATATTGATGGACTCACGTGGTTTTTTGCACTTTAAATAAAATAATTTTAATGGTTCGTAGATTTTCTGTTAGCAGGCATGTGTTTAATGAAACATAATACTTTTTTTATTTATAACATTGGTAGGTAGTATATTATCACAGCGGGTTTTCCAAAATGGTCGAAAGTTCGAGAGCGCTCGTCAACTAAAAGAAGCAATCCAGATTTAAGGGAAACAATGTATCAAAATGAGATCCAAAACCTTATAAATTCAGTAAATGCAGTAAACTATTATAAATAAGTAATCATCTACGAGCTATTAATACTACCAAAGTTATCGATTTGTTTTTTTTTATATATATTTCTATTGTATGTATTATGCTATTAGATTTTATTATTACTTCGTTCGATTAAAAGTTTTTTTTTTACTATATTTTTTTAAACAACTTTTAAATCAAGTTTTTTTAAGTACTTTAACACAATAACTGGTTACATATATAATATTATGTGTACAATTGGTTGCCCTCTCAGTATTTAAAAAAAAACAATCACTCAATTTAATTTGGTCTTCTTTTCTTTTCGAGGAGTGTATTTTTTTGCTACAAGTTCTGTTGGCCTTTTTCGTGCAAAAATATTTCTGTCTCTTTTACGCGCGGCTGACATTTACGTACTTAAAAAGTGCATTAAAATGTGGAAAAAAAAATGTGGTGTCATACGGGCTTTAACGCTGGCTGTCATTAGTGCAAAATTAATTAAATAAATTTGCATATTTATTTCTTCGATTAGAATCTTAAAAAAAATTACGTCAAAAAGTGAAAAAAAAAAAAAACAGAAGCTGCTTTGTACGTGTTTGCAACATTCTACACTGGTCCCTCGCTTTGCGCGGGGGTTAGGGGAATGAAAAGTCTCGTGCAATACGAGATCGCGCAAAGCAAAACCGCGCAAAGCGAAGTATGAATTCCATGTATTTAGGGTGTTGGATTCCTGAAAGATGAAGCACCATATTTCAGCCGTGCAAATCTAATTTTGGTAGGCGAATGCATTTCGCGCAAAAGTGAAACTGCGCAAAAAGAAGTCGCGCAAGCGAGAGACCAGTGTAGAAGCAGCAATCGGAAAAGAAGGCAGCAGGAAATTCTCGCGCTGTACGACGAGCTTGGATGTTTGAATGGCTGAACAAGCGGCCAAAATGTGGAGCAGTTGTTGAAGGAATTCCGTGATATCGAGAATCAGAAACATTTGTTTTAAAACTTTCTGCGGATGAATGAATCTACTCTCAATGAATTGTTGCATATGGTAACACCGCTAATTTAGAAATAAGACACAAATATGATGAGGTCAATTTACGCATCTGGCGTTTTGCCGTAACTTTAAGATTTCTAGCTACTGGCGACAGCTTCAAATCACTCTCAGTACTGTTTCGAATCGCACCATGTACAATATCAATCATATTATATATTCATCATCTTCAGACGGCCATGAAAATGTAACTTTCGGCTTTGCTTTGAAATTCGATTTCTTTACTTTCTGTTCTGTTGTTTCTTGAACTGTTGTTTCATTGTCTTGCATCATCACACCAGAAAATTGAATGCATAATATCGTCGAATAATTCCTCACTCATCATGTTCAAAAACACTAGAAAATATATATTTAAAAAAAACTACGTGTTCTTTGACACGAAAATAAACGAGATATGTCAATTTGCCTGCGAAATTGATCCAAAATTGACGCCTGTGGTTGACGCTCAATTCGTCAACCACTGGTTGACGGAATTGAGCTGTGGGTTGACGATAGTGTTTCAATTAATTCATTTGCACGATTGACGAAATCGAGTAAATTTTGGTTGACGGAAATTGTGGGCAATCTGGGGGTCAACCAAATTGGAGTAGATTGACATAAAAAAATTGTGCCTTTACACGATCGATGTCGATTGGAGTTCAGAAAAGCGTAAATATTGACGCAGAGCGTCAATCGTGTAATCCTAGCTTAAGACACCACACAGTTTGTCTCTGCTGGATACTCGGACATGTAGGAATAGAAGGGAATAGCAAACGAACGGGCCAGGAACAGCTCTGAACTGCATATTATATGACCACGTCGCCACTTATAAAACCCAAATACTAGCGATTGTATTCTTACCCGCAGTTGACCAGAAAATATCAACAAACCTGTTTTCACTGGGAAGAAGCCAAACCCAATTGCTCATTGGTATTGTAACCGGACAGGAGACATGGACAGAAGATACGGCATCCATACAAACGATTTCTGTAGAAGCTACATGGAAAAGAACGAAATAGAATTTGTAGCACAAACTCTATGTCACTGTCCTGCTTTTGAAGAACGTTGCGCACGGTTCTTCCACTTCCTGAATAAACTGGCTAAGATATGGCTTGCTCAGAAGATTCATAAGAAGATCAAAATAGGTTTGTTAATAACATGTCCTACATCCTCACCAGGGATATTCACAATGGGCGTTACCTTGGTACCTATACAGCTGTTAAACCTGTTATGCAAGAAGGCAAAAGCTTTAAAAAGTGATCTCTCTATTCCCAAGTTCAGTAAGAGTCGTTTAGAAGAGATATGGTGAGATCAGGTGAGAAAATCTGAAAAGAATCGAAACACCTTAACCGTACACGCTCGTGGGTAGATATACCCTCTGAGCTCACCTTTCCAAAATGAGAGTACTTATTTCTTTTTTTTATTGAAGTAGATCGATCCTGCTCGATGGTTGATACTGCAAGGCAATGGTGTCATGGCATGGCGCTTATGTCTCCTTGAAAACGTTGTGCTTGAGGAGGTGGTCTAATTCGACTCAATCTTTAAAGTAAAGAGCTTATTTTCGTTTTACCACCCATCCAGACGTACATATATCTGAGGCGACCACGTGCTATGATAGACAGTCCCCCGCTTCAATGTTCTTCTTTGCTCGTTGAGTGTCGCTAGAGCGAGAATAATTCTTTCCAAGAAATCATAATGGATATCGAAAGATGTGACAATATGAGTTCGACGAATCCCATAAAATCCCATCCAACTCAGCTCTTTCAAGGATTTCGAGGAAACAATTTCATCTCCGTGTGACATAAGCCGAACAAATTATATGTATGTACTACCAATACGAAGATTACTCCTCCTAAGCCTCAAAATGGCGATTTACTGTTACCATCATTTTTAATCTAATTAACACTTTCCACTCCACATCGCCTCTATGACAAATTAGATTTGTTGGCATACCCATCAAAGCATCCACCCAAATCCGCAGCGCTGACCCCCTCCTACACCTTGCTCCATTAAGTGAACAATTTTAATGGACCGTACAATCCTCAGAAGTGCAATATACGAGTGCTGATGAAGATGCACGCGACACAGCTTGCTGGAGCATCTTCTAAAAGAGAAACATTTCGTTACATGTGCCAAAATGATGGATGCCACCTTGAGAAAGAAGAAGTTCCTAGCACAAGTATACGCTTGCATAGGGATAGGCACATCGCATCATAAATAACTCGAGTCACTGATCCATCCTCCTCACTTTGAAGACCCACGAACGAACCACTGACCGTCTTCATCGTCGCGTCACCCAGAAGGAAGATTGAAACGTTCGTTTATTTTCCAAATGTGGAAGTATACTCGTAAACATGAGCGCTGGAGCGCAAAAGGAAGTCAAAGTCAGTGCCTGCCACCGCGGAAGATTACACCAAGCCAGTGCAAAAATTAATATTAATCAAAGGAGCTCGCGCGACGGGACCACCCGAAAATAGTTCGGGTGTACGTACAAAACAAAAATGAAATGCTCCTCTAAAATGAAATAATGTTTCATAAATTTTCGCATCACATGTTTTGTATAGATACAACGGTATTCGCTCTTTGGCGTTTGTTTTTGAAGTGGAAGCAGGCAGTGACACCCCACATATAGGTGGCGGTAAATTAATTTTTCTCTTTTCCTTAAAACTGAATATATCTCATGACAGATAGAACCCTCGTGCCTTCTACCTCCGCTCCTGGTCTACTCCACACTCCAGCTCACGCGCTGGTTTTGATTTTTATATTCAAGATTAGGATGATTCGGGCACGGGCACCACATGTGGGTGGTGCATTTGTCTGTTGTCGTTTTTTTTTTTGTTGTTGGCAGTTTGGCACTTGTGTGCGTTTTCTTCTGTCAGATTGCGCGAATTCAAATGTCATTGATAAATTACATTGAGAAAATTAAAAGTCTTGACACCGTGACTGTAGGGCGGTAACCTGTCAAGGATTATGCCACTAACCGCACGGAGATTTTTAAGAAGAAAAAAAAAGTGAATAATGTGCAATCTAGAAAGAGACTTCTTGGAGCGTGTAATGAGATCAGCATTTTCTTTTCTAGATATTATAGAAAAAAAAACGCAGTTGGTGTCATAATAAGGAATTGTAAATGGATAAGCTGGTGCTGAAATCACCTGATTAAAATCTACACTTTAGTACGCAATGCTGCCAGAGTTCAATCCCAGTAAACACCTAAAAGTTTTTTTCACGGCGCCACCTCTTTCGAATGTCTGAAAAGCATTCAAAGATTATTATTATTTATCAAGAGGAGCTTCTCAACTCGCGCCAAATGGTTGCTAAAACAAGGCCCTGGTACACCCCGAACCATAGCGCCACCGAAAGAAAGGAAGAAAGAAAGAAATGAGCGCTTCTGGATGAAGAAAAAAGAAAAAGCTCCGGAAACTGTTTTGGATTGAAATTCGTGCTGCTACTGTAAAGTGTAAATTATACGCGTTATTCGAGGCTTTTAATGAGTCTACTGACATTTCTACAAACCAAAGTAATCGGAGTGTCAGCGAAAGTGCTTAATGTTATAATCAGGGTTAGGATTTTGTTGACCTAAAAAATTGAAAAAGGCAAATCGAAAGACTTAAAAAGGCAAAAAAAGGCATTTATTAAATAACAAGAAAAAGCAACGTACATAGATGCACATTTAATTGTAGTAGCATTGAACTACCAAGAGCTTTTTGAAATTTTCTGGTAATAATCTTATCCGGTTGTCTCTTAGAAACGCTTTGAAGGAGCTAAATGACCTTACTACTTCAGCTGAAACGAGTGGAACCCATTAAAGCCACCAATAATGTTGGACGGTACTTCTGGAAAATATTTTTCAATTTCTATGGTGGGCGGTAGAACGAGTATAAGTAAAAAATTTCAATTTTTCAGTGGAGGGAAAAAACTAAATAAACCTTTTACTATAGATATAGACAATAGACCGATACCGCTTTTACCAAACATGATATATAATATTTGCAGTCGAATGATGTATTTATCTCATTTTGACAAATTTTGACTTTTACTCGTTCTGCGGGTAGATACAGAGGTACAAACATTCATACATACATATATAGATCAATGATCGCAGGGCAGGGACACTTTTGATGGCGGCAATGCAGTATGTATTTTTTATAAAGCAGGATATAAAGTATGATATTTCCATGTCTCCCCACAGACTAAACGTTTTAAATTGTAATGCATCTAGGAATGTAAATATGCGTTTTACGTATTGTGAGGAAGAAGCATAACGTTTGAATTGATACAAAATAAGGCAATAATGGCAAAAAAGTCAAAATAAAATACATATACATATTTGGAATCAGGAGGACATGAAACGTGTTTGTATAAAGTCGATACTATCTTCCAAATAAGCAAAAAAAGAGGCAAAGTTAGCAAAGTCCTATCCCTGGTTATAATTATAATAGTCTTTCCGATGACAGTATGGGATGGATACAACGTATCAGATTAGTTTAATTCGAGCTATTCTTGGGTGACCTACCAACCTTTTTGCTGGTGGAATCGAGTTCGACGGGATAAAAATGAAACTTCTCTCGCTGATGACATAGTCATTTAATTGCACACGCCAATTGTGATGCAAACTATGATCAACAAATTGGAACAATACTATAATAGTTCGAAATTATGGTTATCTGCATTGTTCTGTGTGATATGCAGGGGTTGAAAGCTGGACCTGGCAGCTAGAGATGGACTAGCTAGAAAAGATAAAAGAGTACAATTATTTCGGGATCATTGAAGCATCTTTTTAAAAACAGAATATTAAGAGACAACTGGAGAGGCATACGGGAGACTGGGTACGGTTGAAACAAAGGACGGTTGAAACAACTCAAATATTATATTTCGCGAACTGTATGCGGTGAGCGGATGGCTCTAAAGGGCTCCCGAAGCGGCAACTGGTTCGAGCGAATGGAAGTATTGCTTTGCTCATCACGCACTTCAGTTGTTTGCGGGAGGGCCTATTGACAACCAGAGGTAAGTATCTTTGATTGGATATTTTTCTCTCTAACTCTTGTTTCTATTCATCTGAGAGTATTGAGTGTATTTTTGTGTTCGAAGTGAAGAGTGTAGAATACAACATGGTGAATGATTCTGTCATTACTGTTACCACTACTATATACATTTTTTAACCTTAAAGAGGACTTGGGGATGGTTGAAACAATTTTTCTGAGTAGGGGAGAGTGTGGAGAACTCGGACACTTTTCATGATATCTTTGACTACATTTTTTTTTCGAGTATATTTTTTGTTGGATCCGATAAAACAATATACAGCAATCCCCTCACATACGCGAAGGATTTATTCCGAAAAACCACCGCGTATGTCGAATTCGCGTATGTTGAAACTAGAAACTATGAAAATGTGTATGTACTACATACGAGTATGTACCTACACGTAGAGATGGGTTTCAAGACAAGTAATTTTTTGAATGTTTGTTTGGAAGCTTGTGATCATAAAAATGTTGCAATTGCGACTTCTATTTTAAAAAATTATGTGGTCTAAGATATTAGAACGAACGAGAATTTTTGATAAATCGCGTATAAGCACCGTGTATGTTGAGGAAAAATCGGAAAAACAGAATCGCGTATAAGAGAAATCGCGTATGCTGAGACCGCGTATGTGGGGGGTTCAGTGTACAGTAAAACCTCTCTAATTGCGACACTGATGGGACCGACTCTTTCCTGTCCCGATTAGGAGGTGTCCCAATTACAGAAGTTGATATAAAAAATATAGAAAAATACAACTACATATGTACTTATGAAAAAACTGCTATTTGCAACTCTGCGAGTGTCCTCAGGCTTAGTTTTTGTTTCTCGTACAATTTAACGATCTCAACTTTTTTCTTTAAATCGGCTTCTTTATACTGTTTACTCATCCCGGAAGGACAATCAGGCCAACTAGTAAACCCCAAACAATCATTAAAAATCCTGTGCAAACATGAAAGAAATTCAACGCGTATGCATACAAAAAAGTTAAAAAAATGTATTGTATCGACACAAAAACATCTGCAACTGCACGGTACCAATATCTTATATTGAATGAAGATAAATACATAAAACGTTGATCTGTTGTTTTTTGTCTCCGATATAGTAAAGCTACGAGCAGACGATATGCAAAAGTCGCATATATATGCGAGTCTGACGTAATTTTTGCGTCATCATATGCGATTAATGCTCGCATATCGTCTGAACACCAATTAAGGACAGCCCGCATATGCTCGCAAAGCATATGCGGACGATATGCGACACCCAGTTCGCAAACCTCGTTTTGCGACTTTTCCGCATATCGTGTGAACACTTTCGCATATCATTTGTGACAATTTGCGAGCATATGCGATCATTTGCAAGCGACCCAACCATATGCGAACGGACGAAAACCTTACATTGCATATGACCGCATATTTGCGAACAAATCCGAGATTTCAAAAGTTTGAAAATTTATTTTGGGGTGTGTGTAGGTACCTTTTTTTTATTTTTATTTTACATTTTGCTTTGGTTGGGTTGTGTTGTGAGTTGTGACAGTTAAATTGTGAAGATAATTATTAGGTCTGTTTGGTAACACGTTACTTTTCGTAATACTTTGTAAATTTACATAGAATCACATGAATCTGTGTTTGTTAACTCGAAAAAATCACGGTACATCGCAAGCTGAGAGCAAAATGAGAGCGTAAAAAATAAAGAGCGATGAAATTGTACGCAACATCTTTTTCTTGTGATGAGCTGGACAACTCTGTCAAATCAGGCCATCTGACAGTTTATGAAATCTCATAAATCTTCATTGTTAGTGAAAAACAAAAACAAATCGAAAGGTTTGACCAAAACTGTGTTTGTTTACTTTTGTGCAAGTTTCCTGTCTTTGAGTTATGCTCGCTTGTGCACAAAAAAGATACCAAACAGACCTATTATATGTAATTGTGTAAGTAATCAATCCGTAGGCTACCTAGCGGTACGTGTCGCCATGTAATTATAGTCGAAAGAGTAGGTCTCTTTGTCTTTGGTAACTTTTTTTTGCACAAGGAATTGAGACCTGTCAAATAGTAACATCGTCTCAAAGATAGAAAACTTGAACAAAAGTTACCAATCGCTTTTGAAACAACACTTGATAAAAAAAATTGAGAGCCATGAAACTGTCATGATTCTATGAAAGTTTACATAGTAGGCTCGCGTACTTTTTGCACTTAATATGGGTTTTCTGTCAAATCTCGAAGAGTGGGGTTAAAATTCTCTCAAAGACAGAAAAATCACGAAAAAATAATCGAACGCGTTAACTGGAATACGGAAATGGTATTGCAAAGACCAAACATTTTCGTCAGTGGACAAGAAGCGCAGCATCAGCAACGGGCCATCTGACGCTGGAATGCTTAATCGCATGTTCCTGTCCGCTGTTTGTATTCGCGGTTTTACCAAACTTAGTAGATGACCAAATTGATCGGACGACATGCGAACGAAACCGTGATATATGTAATTCCGGTTCATCGCCACGCAGTTCTAGCAACAATTTTGCGCAAAAGCCTTCAGTCTCGCGAAGTCGCACCCAAACTTTGGCAAATACACGACGAATCCTTTGCACTTGCACACTCGCTTCTTCGTGGCTTCCATCATCGTCGTCATTTTCCATCATATCTACTGCCAAAATAGCAATAGCAGCCCATTTCCTTTTTGACATTTTTAATATATTCCCACACTTTAAATTGTCACAAATCACCAACACATTACAGAAAATACAAAACGTCAAAAGATTGATAATGCTCGCAAATCTGCATATTCACCCCTGTGATGATTTTCGATCGAAATCCAATCCGATACGTTTTCGCAGTTTTAGTGTGATGATTTTCGGATTTCTTCGAATTCGAACGAATTAGGGGTGTGCCGAGAATCGGTCGGAATTGAAAAACGCAAAGAAATTGACGTTTTCAATTCGTTCGGTTTTGTGTTGGTGAATCGAATCCGGAAGACTCAAAATGTATGTTTTAGAAGATTTATACATAAAATATTAATTATTTCTACCTAATTTAGGGGAAAACTGCAAATGTCAACCAAAATCAATCAATCAATGATTGACTTCATGGCAAAATATCCTGATTTGGCAAGTGGTTTTACCAAAACAGCGAGTCGGACAAATTACTTTGTCGGTGAAACAGAATAAGAGATTCTAATTGAAATTCGTAGTGGAACAATTTCACCTAGCCCATCTTAAATGTTTTGTTTACTTTTTAGAGTAGGACAAATCTTTTTTTTTTTTTTTAGTTTGTAAGGCAGGATTTTTTTTCCATTCAAATATTTTCTTTTCCTCGAGGATGTCTTGCCACGATCCCTTTTTATTTTTTTTTATCACCCTTTTGCGGGAATTTACTTTGTGACAAGCACGCAGAGTTTTATTGCTTGTTTGTTTTTTTTTTTAAGTTTTACTACTTATGTATCAATCAGTACGCATGGAAGTTTTCTGGTGCATACATGTATTTGACTGTAAGATATGAATACTCGCTACTGTGGGTGATTAGAAAGGATGCCGCCGTCCCACTGACGATCGTTCTACGCAGCAATCCCACTGCAACTGAAATCCTTTTATTTGGTGCTGTCTGTTCAACCCTTGTTTTCGCTGCCTACGCAATTATGCAGCCGTTCAACGATGATCGATTTCCCCTATTTCGAATTTGTTTCATTTCGGGCGAATTTCAGCACACCCTTTTTCATTTCGTCCGTTTTTGAAATCGGTTTGCGTTTTCAATCCGGTCGGAATTGATTACAGGGGTGATTATTGAAAATATGTGATCTGCAAATTGTGTCGCATATCGTGTGAACACATCGCATATAGGCCACAACATTTGCGACCCCATTTGCAAACATATCATATGCGAACATCATATTCGCAAATGCATTTGCGAATTTTGGGACAAAAGTCGCATATCGTGTGAACACGTCTATATGCGAGTTTGCAAGCAATGCCTACTTTATAGCATTTGCGATAAATTTGCGAGTTTTTTCGTGACGTCAGCACTCGCATATATATGCGACTTTTGCATATCGTCTGCTCGTAGCTTAACGGTTTGAGAATTTGTAAATAGAATGAGATGCAGCTGCGAACATTTAGTAAATGGAATTTTAGTGTCCTTATTAGCTTTTTTTTCGAGTCTAGTGTCCCAATTGAGAGGTTGAACTCGAATTGTCCCGATTAGAGAAGTCATATTTCCTGACTTTTTTAATAAAATATCCCAACTCGGAGGTTTTGCTCAATTATGGAGGTTCTAGGAAAGTTAAATTGAGTATCCCAATTGAGAGGTGTCCCGATTACAGAGGGTATATTGTAAGAAAACTTTTAGGGTTGGCAAATGGGTTGTCCCGATTGGGAGGTCATCCCGATTACGGAGTGTCCCCATTAGGAGGTTTTACTGTATTATCTATTACCCAACATGGAAATCCATTTATATTATTACCTTTTATTAGCTTTTTAAGCTATTTCAAATAAGACTCTCTTGTGTCTAGATGTGCCCCACCCCGGGGATAGATTCGTACGCGGGATGGGGTAGATATGGACAGAAAAGGAAACACACAAATATTGCCTTATTTATAAAAAAATAATTTTTATTAATTAAAATTAATTCATGTATTAAATTAAAATGTTTTGTAATATGTTCGAACTTCATTTAATTATTTTTTTTACAAAAAATATAGACTAAATTACTGAAAATTAATTCAACATTCAGTGAACGATGAAGTTTCGAAAATTATAGCTGAAAGTTAAAAGAAAAGCAATGCGAGATTTTCCTGGACTGCAAGTTTGATTGAAAATTACAACGATATCACGGTGATCAACCGTCTTTATTGTTCTTCATTAGGTATTCTTCTGCGGTAGACTTTTCCAGTGTGTGCTTGATTCGTGAACGTAAAGTGCTTTCTTTGATATTATAAAAGCTGACAGCAGATCTTTAACACTTTGTCTATTTTAAGATATCGAATAAAGCCTTTTTACATCGGGTTGATTTATCTTATCCCGAGTAGTAACTTTTTTATAATTACGAACCATCTTAAAATATACAAAAAAAAATCATATAACTTAAATAATCTCAACAATGAGACATGTACGAATCTGCCCCAGATGTACTGTCTGTAAGTACCCTACCCCCCCACTTTTTAAGAAAACTAACCTTTTTTGTTTAGTTACAAACTTAATTTGGTCAAACGCCTGATCAAAACGATTAATAAATATCTACTTAATGAAATAAAAAAAAATATATTGATCAGGGAACATCACAATAAAAATTTATTTTTACTTACTTCACACTTTTCAACGCCAAAACACAAAAACATCTGCATAGAGCATCGTGAAGAAGCCAACCGAATGAAACATACGCGAACATGTTCATTTCAAAGTGTTACCAAATTGCCCAAAAGATGCTCAGTACTAAATTTGTTTCCTATATGAGTAAAAGGGGGTGTCCAAATGTGCTCACGTTCCCCAACGGTTGAAACAATATGTTTACTTGCTGAATACACCATCCAAGCCTCACAGCAACATACTTATGCAGCAGACTTCGCCAACACCCTCTACAAGTGTTCAACTAGTAACTCCTAGCGAAGTAATGGTTTCTTTCAGTTTATTTTTTAATTAATTTCGTTTAGTTTGTTTTGTTTAAGAATACTGTTGATTTTTTGTTGCTTTTGTTTATATAAATAAATAAATAAATATTGAAACATTGAATACTGGTAAATATTGTCAAAAAATGCTTAAATTATTCTTATAATTAATATAAATAATGAATAGAACATGTAACAATATTATGTTTTGTAGGGGAGATTGGGGCACCTTTGAACATCGCTAATAACAACTCAATTAATAAATATTTTAGAGCGTTAACCAAAATTTCCACACGTCGATACCCTCATCTTTATAATAATAAGAATAAGGTCAGCTTTTTGCTAAATATTTTATACATAATTCGTTATGCTGAATTTTGTATCACTAGGCATGTTTGGGCAGGTTTGAACAAAATGGACGGGGCACTTTTGAACACACTCTAAGGTGCATAACTTCTCATTTAAAAGTTGATCCTCTTTTTGTTGAATTGATTTGTGATGGTATAATAATATTCACTAACTACAAAAAAAAAAGAACTACCGATCTTAACGCAAATTACACCAAGAGCGGCATTCTAGCGGTAACTCAACACTCCAGGCACTGCAAGATGTTTAAGTTTGAATTTTTTATAAAAAAAATAATAAATTGTTTGTTTAAAATGGTTTTTATTGAAATACAAATATTTGAGTCATTTAAAAACAAGCGCGCAGCCTCTTATTTGCGCCATAAACCATTAAAATAGCTACAGTTCAAAAGTACCCCAGGCCTGTTCAAAGCTGCCTTTAGGACTTATTCTATAAAAAAAAATCTGCATTGTTATCGATAGAAACACATCTCCATTGTTATCGTAAGAAAAAAGCAAATAATAATTTGACACTTGTAACTTGCCGCCGCCGGCATGGTCGGTCATTTCCTTTCACAAATTTAATTGTAACTTTGCTTTACCGGCGCCGGCGTGGTCGGCCTTTTTCTTTTGGAATAAGTTGTATTTAGAGTCAAACACTAAGGTAATATATATTAACATATATGCTATTATTGTATTTATTATTGGATTAAATAAATTGCAGAATTTTTCAAGCCAATAAGGCTATAAAAAACTTCGTGTTTCAACAGGATCAGGTTGAAAAAATTGGATTATTTTTCTTAATTTAATTAATTTGATGTACTACTATAAAAACAACGCACCTGGTATTAAAATGATACTGCCCATTGGTAGATAAAAACACGATCTTTCATTTGACATACCTCCATCATCGCTCGGCTTATAAATGGCAATACTATGGACGATATAAGAAAAATCGTTTCAACCGTACCCAGTCTCCCCTACTTTGGAAACCTAACTATCCATTGCTGATGCTTTTCTATTACCATTAAACTTCATACTTCAATTAGAAGATAACCCAAAGACCGTCATAAATATTATGCTGCTTCCTCCGTCCCACTGCACTGGATGCAGACAATCGAATTGAAAATGGCCGGAAATGCATCGTCTGACACGTCCAAATTGCATATCTTCCGCACAATTACCGCTAAAAATATCTCCATTCAAAGAGTTCACATTCAAATGCAAGATCTCATTAGACATGGTCACATGAATGTCTTCATGGGCGCCTTAGCGCCTCACCCCTTAGATGCCAGTGTACAACACTCTCCGGGCGGTATTTAAGCTGCCACGTCCAGTTATACTCGTATCTATCAATGTGCTAATCAAATGACAATCATATGCGCATAAAATTTAACGAGGACGAATAAAATCATTCCCGTAGTGTTATTAATTAATTTTCATGAGCACCACGGTCGATTGCATGTTGACCGTTCTGATATTCTGTATCTCTAGTCTCTACTTGTGGCCATTAAATGGAAAGAAGAGGATGGTATTCTATCGTGGATCGTCGGGGTTTTCCATCAGCTGGTGTGTACCTCATCCGGCATGGAATTAAATGTGCGACTGGTTGCAGCATTAAAGCAGGAACTCATATCAGTGTGCGCTCTAAATTCGCCTGCTGGCCATGCAGCTGTGAAACGCAAAATAATTCTATTTTTTTTTTCGCAGATACGATGTGTTATGTTAAAAGCAATACAGTTATAGGTTCAGTAGCAGCTTCTTTCCATGCATATAATTATGATTGGTGCCTAAGAAGTACATACTTGTTTTTACAGCTGAGATACACAAATTCGACATCACATGGCTGATATCTGCAGCGTTCAGGATGGGTTTAAGTGAGCTTTTTGTCATTCTGCAGCAAGAAAAACAAGCCTTTTCACTTCTGGGTGCCAGTTGGTCTCTGTCTACCTTTAGTAGTCATTTCAGGCCATGAGTTTGTACTCTTCCGATCAAGTCGATTTCGTTATCGCTTTTCACCATATCGACATCATATCAGATTTTTGACTCTTTTTGGAATTGTTGGGTCTTTACAAATGATACTCTTTGATTGCTTGTCAGTTCAGTTTGTTGGGATTGAACGCGGGCAGCATTGCGTAGTAGTCCAACGCAATTACCACTACACCACGGTAGAATCGTGAATTCTCGAAATTATTTCAATCAAAAAATCAATTTTGGGCGGGATGAAGTTCGCACGCTCCATAATAGAGTTAAGGGCCAAGGACTATGACATACAACAATCACCGTGTCGACTGCATAAGCGAAGGCGTAACTCTTCTAGAAACATAAGAGCATTTCATTTGCATGTAGGCACCTACATTTATGAAGCTGTTTGAAAGCATTGTAAAAAATAAACTGGAATTGCATGTTAAAGAACATTTATCTGAGTTCCAGCATGGATTTGTTTCCGGTCGTTCCATAACAACAAATTTGGTGAAAGTGGGTGCCAAATCAATGCTGTTTTTACAGATTTTAGTAAAGCATTTGATTCAGTGAATCATCATCATTATATTTTAATCGCTCGCGCAAGACCTTGTGATTCCTCCTGAGAGTTTATTCCTGCACCGATTATAATGATTCATACACTGATCGAAAGCTCATCACCTGAACTTTGTTCATCAATATAAATACTTTTGAAAAAACCCATACGAGTAAAGTTATTACGAAAAAAACATTATTACCCATACTTACGGGTATAGGGTTTCTACATACGAGATTCCTCGCACCAGTACACTAGTTTGATTTTATTGAAGAAATTGGAATTTTTTGGATTTCACTCTGCAATGCTTAGGTGGATTTCATCATTCTTAGTCGCTTGAACCCACAGAGTTTATCTAGATAAATACTGCTCTAGAATTGTCTCCTGTACTTCTGGTGTTCCGCAAGGTGGCCATTTAGGACCCCTGCTCTTCATTATTTTTATTGATGATATTATCCAACGCATAACTTTCTGCCAATGCTTAATGTATGCAGATGATCTCAAGATTTTCCTTCAGGTACAAAGCTTAGAAGACTGTTCAAAGTTACAGATAGACCTTAACAATTTATTTGATTGGTGTGTACATAATTGCCTTAAGCTTACTATTTAAAAATGCGAGATTATCTCTTTTTTCAGATCACGTACGCAATATTCTTATGAATATTGCCTTGAAACGACGACTTTAAAAAGAGTTAGTCAAATTAAGGATCTTGGTTGGTTGACACTTTTATTCCTCACATTGAATATATAGTCGCCAGAGCTAATTCACTGGTTGGATTTGTTAAAAGGAATTCTAAATTTTTTTCTGATCCACATTCTTTACTATCTCTCTTCATTTCTCTTGTTAGGTCGATAATTGAATATGCAGATGTTAATTGGAATCCAAATTATCAGACGCATTCAGATCGCATAGAAAGGGTTTACAAAGTACTTTTTCTGGAAAATGCGTTGGGATCTTGAGCCCTCGTATAGTGCACGATGCCAACTTCTGGGTATGCTTACGCTTCATGTAAGAAGACATGCCCATGATATATTGTTTATCAGAGACATTTTAGGTAACCGCATAAATAGCCCTGTGATAGCGGAATCTAGGAATCGATTTTACACCCACTTCCAGATATCCGATCATCCTGAAACTCTGCACACGTATTGAGTTCCGGAGACAATACAATATGTGCTATTTGATGACTTTGTTAATCCAATATGGCGGACGCTTTTTTAACTTTTCCATTTCTGTGAGGGCGGAATCTGGGAGTCGATTTTACACCCACTTCTAGATATCCGATCATCCTGAAATTCTGCACACGTATATAGTTCCGGAGACAATACAATATGTACTATTTGATGACGTTGTTAATCCAATATGGCGGACGCTTTTTTAACTTTTCCATTTCTGTGAGGGCGGAATCTGGGAGTCGATTTTACACCCACTTCTAGATATCCGATCATCCTGAAATTCTGCACACGTATATAGTTCCGGAGACAATACAATATGTACTATTTGATGACGTTGTTAATCCAATATGGCGGACGCTTTTTTAACTTTTCCATTTCTGTGAGGGCGGAATCTGGGAGTCGATTTTACACCCATTTCCAGATATCCGATTATCCTGAAATTTTGCACACGTATAAAGTTCCGGAGACAATACAATATGTACTATTTGATGACGTTATAAATCCAATATGGCGGACGCTTTTTAACTTTTCCATTTCTGTGAGGGCGGAATCTGGGAGTCGATTTTACACCCACTTCCAGATATCCGATTATGCTGAAATTTTGCGTATCCGGTGACAACTCAATATAGTATATTTCATGATCTTGTTAATCTAATATGGCGGACGCCCCAAGATGGTGGATTTCCGTTATCTTCCCGACCTCCTAAATATGGGTATCAAATGAAAGGGCTTGGCAAGTAGAATACAATACGCTATAACGTCATTAAAAATCCAATATGGCGGACGCTCACAAGATGGCGGATAACCGTTATCTTTACTACCATCTTAATATGGGTATCGAATGAAAGGGTTTGACAAGTAGAATACGATTAGCTAAGTGATGTGATTCTAAATTCAATATGGTGGATGCCATAAAATAGCGGATTACTTTTTTCTTCACACCTCGCATGACATGGATATCAAATAGAAGTGTTGGCGAATAGAATCTCAAACAATATAGTATATTTTATGACGTTGTAAATCTAATATGGCGGACGTCATAAGATGGAGGATTGCCGTTATCTTCACGACCTCCTTAATATGGGTATCAACTTAAAGGGATTGACAAGCAGAATTAGACTAGCCAAGTGACGTCATTCTAAATTCAATATGGTGATGGCGAATAACCTTTTTCTTCACAACCACCATGGCATGGGTATCAAATGAAAGGGCGAGTAGAATCTCAAACATATTGAGTAAACTTTCTCATATCCAACCCACCCAAGCTAATATACATACATACGTATAGACGTAAATTTGTAAAAAAAATTCAGATACTAAAAAGGTGAAAATAAATATAGAGATAAAAAAAATATTTTTAAAAACAAGCTTTAATGAACTAAAAAGTAAAAAAATAATTTTTTCCCGAGTCACCAATGTGTGACTATAAATTAAAGCTTGGGTCACTTAGGCTCGAGCTAAAATGTGGCCAAATGACGATGACGAGGTCTAACTAAACAGTTACAGTGGCACAAAATGTGTTCTGCTAATTCTTCTTCCGTCCTCGTTGCACATCGTGTATGTGTTGTCTTGTGCCTAAGTGCCCCAAGCTTTAATTTATAGTCACACATTGGTGACTCGGGAAAAAATTATTTTTTACTTTTTAGTTCATTAAAGCTTGTTTTTAAAAATATTTTTTTTATCTCTATATTTATTTATTTATTTATTTGTAATTTTTTCATTTTCCATTTGTTTTTAATTTTTATTTATTATTTTTATATTATTATGTAATAACCACTGAAATCTGTATAGCGAAACTTGTACATAATATATACATAATATAAAGAGTTAAAAGCCAAGGTTTTACCATTGCGGAACACTGCTACAACAGCCTTCGACATTTACACGGAAACTCCTTGTTCTTATAGTCTCTTATGCTCGGTATCTTCCCGTTAATTCCCACTCTTTGTATGGCGTCGATGAGTCTATTATCATCTAGTTTTGGAAACACTAACTTTGAAGGTGACAAAAAGCTTCTAAACTTTTGTTTCTTATGCAGCATTTCAAAATACATATGTAATAACATTTTTTGATTTCGGAAACTCGACAGTTCATACAGCATATCAGCGCCACTTTTGTAAAACTAGATGCAGCACTGTTCGAATGTTCTTTTGAGACTGTAGCGCCACTCGTGCAGTTCCGTTGAAAATAATTAAAATAAACATTATCTCAATGTTTCATGTTGGAAAAATACAAATGACCCGTCAATTATATACAAAAAAAAAATGAAATTTAACTTTGTTGGTATAATAAATTTTACTCCACTTATTCTAAATTCCATTTATTTGCCAATGTGCAGCTCTAATGCACATTTGATGTTCACTTTTTAGCTAACATTAGCATATATTTGCGCGAGTGGCTGACGTTACCCTTGCGGTGGCTAAATCGGTTGCAATTTGCAAAAAATAAAAAAGACAGGATCACACGGAACCCACGGAAATCACAATAGCTTCTGCCATATCATCGGTCCGCTTCTGAATCCGTGCAACGATATTGTGTTTTAATTAAATTGATAAAACTTGTTATACCGGCCAACTACTATACTGCGGCTGCAACTGACGGTGTATATATGTATGTAGGTAACGTTCGACGTGCATTTAAAAAAAAAATAACTTAATGACCCACACCTCCTCTTCAGTTGTTGGCGGTTGGCTTGGTTCGTTGGTACTTTTTGCTTGGCTTCATTGAATAATTTAATTAACTCAATGGCATTGGCATGGCACTCCGCCCCATGCATGTTCCACTCCAAATGGTTGGATCGGGCACACGGTGGAGGAGCAAAGCCGCAGCAGAAAATTGTATCCTTTTTGAAATTTCCCCGCGGGTTATAAAATCACTTACGACGTCGTTGTCGTCGTCGCTCGTCGCGTCGGTTTCAGATTCGAGCGCAAACTAAATTTTTCTTTCTCCTTTTTGTTTTAATCTTTTTTCCCCTTGTATCTGTTGTATGAAGAAATTCAGATAGAAGGGCATAGATGTGGAATTAACATACCGCAGACGATCTGGAACTGGGACAGGATTTTTTGAATATGAATTCATCAAGTTCAGAGCAAGGACCTTGAGAACAACAGCGCATTACTGTAGGCAGCTTTTGACTTGAAGGACTCGTCGTTGTTGTTGTTGGTTTTTTGGTTGATGCCCACTTTTTTTTACAACAAAATGCCCGCAGTGGCGTATGTAAATTTTCTTTCTTGCCATAGGAAGATGAAAACGATTTTTTTTTTTTTTTGAAAATATTAAGAAAAGTTACTGGGTGCTCAGGCGGGTTCAGCAGATGCCAGGAGGTAATTTACGCTTCATTTGCGAAGTAAATTGAATTTTGGACAAATTATTTTCTTTTCTCTCTGTCCAATATTGTTTTGGCGTAATTTGTTGGATGAACTTTGCATGTTTTTTGTTTGTTTTTCGTCAGATTGCGATTTCCATATTTTTCGGGCAAGATGTTGCCTGAGAAATTGAGCTAAATGGTCGTATAACACTTTATTAGTGGCGAGCTGAGTTCGTCCTGTAAACAAAAGTTTTATACTCCTAAGGTTGTTTATTTTTGAAATCTCTTTTCTTGTTTTAACATAAACAAGCTAAATTATTGAAATGATATCATCGCTTATTTCAAATTGAGAGTAGGTACTTACGCCAATGAGGAAAAAGAGAAGATATATATATATATCTGGTTGTAAAGGGTGTCTCAAAATCCACGCAATATTTTTCGACTTTTGTGCGATAAAGTGGTGCCAATGCAAAAAAAAAAAAAAATACAGTGTGACAGCTGACAGTTCAGGGTTCTTAAAAATGGAGTGCTCACGAAAAAACAATGCGTTGACCATGCGCGGCTTCGTGGAATGGATTATAGAACAACAACAAGAGGATACTGATCTTTTAAATAAAATCATCTTCAGCGATGAGTCTCAATCCACGAGTTTTTATTGAGAAACAAATGAATCCACAACGTGTAACTGTTTGTTGCAGTTTTGAATAAGAGACATCATAGGACCATTCTTCTTTGAAAATGACAATGACAAAAATGTCAGACAATAACAGATAATGGTGCTCACTATCGCGTTATGATAATCCAGTTTCTTGTGCCCAAATTGCAAGATGTGTATGAGGACGACACGAGTGGGCACCGTAGCGCAAGTGGTTAGTGCGTCGAACTACTGAGCCAGCGGTCTTGGGTTCGAATCCCGCCGCAAACACCTAAAAGTTTTTTTTACAGTGCCCACCTCTTTCGAATGTCTGACAAGCATCAAAGAGTATCATTTGTCACGATTGGGCCGCCAAGATCATGCGAATTAACGGCGCCGTTGGACTTTATTCTGTGGGCCTTTTTAGAAGTCTAGCTTTATGCCAACAAGCCCTGTATCAATGAAATCCAGTCACATTTATACAAAACGGTCATGGAACATTTCGACTTAACCCTCAACGACAGGTCGTACCTGGGTACTTTTTGGACATTCAAACTCAAATATTTCTTTTACTGCTCCGATTTTTTTGAGATTCCATGACATCTCTAGAAAATCATTTTCACGCAATAAAAACTAAAAGTTGTTGAGAAAAAACATGGGTTTTTTTTACCATTTTTCAAACCTGTGGTGGAAGTGCCCATGGGTGGTACCCGGGTACCACAAATTCATTTTGGCACAAAAGAAAAAAGAAAGGTCAATTTATCACTTTCTGATTAAAAATGTGTTTATTTGGCAAAGTTGTGCAAAGTAGTGGCTGATAGTTTCTGGTTATCAAGCCAAGGAGTTATATTATAGATCAAAATAAGAAATTTTACTCGGACGGCCCCGGAAGTATTACATTCATATCATATTATAAGAAACTTATCTGGTTTATCCATATTCATCACTTTAACTGATGCACTGCACTGTATTACATGAAATATTCACTTTCTTTCGCTATGAGCGTCCGCCGGCGCTACAGATAACAAAACGTGTACAGCTTGCGAGGCGATTAAGTTCCGGCCTGTGAGGTGCCCGCGCCGCAGAGGAAGCCATGGAAGGGCGGATATTATCTGTTGGGGTACCTGCTTTTCAAAGAATACATTTGATTTGTTGTAAGTTAACTTTGAAAAATTGAGTTTTGGCCGCATAATACCTAAAAATCGACCTATGTGCGAGCGGTGCTATCTCATTCTTCGATTGGTTGTGGCAGCGAAATGGAAGTGAATACTTCCGATTCGCGAGCCAATGGCTGCTTTGGTTAATAGAATCGCGTTGTCAGCGGATCTAAACTCCGAACTTTAATCGATGGCAAGCATATGTCGCGACTCGAGCCAGTTATTTCAGGAAAAGTTTGCGGAGATCTTTTCGGACATTTTTTGGATCATGCTCTCAATAAGCAACATCAATTATGTTGTAGAATAACGTAAAAGGCCATCAATTAGTTCTACCTTTAGTCGTATAACTCCATTATGATCTACTCCACCGTTAGTCGAGTTGTAATCGAATATGATTTGTAGTTTTATAGATGCAGTTGTCGTATCGATTGCCCCATCATAATGTATGCAGTATGCTGGATATCAAAATTACGACTTTCTTCCTCTTTGGGACATACGGACATATCGTTGCTTCGGCTCCAAAATCGCGGTCTTTCGATGGTTGCATCGCCATTGGGATACACGGTTCATTTTTCCGAAGCTACCTCAGCAATGTCAATCCATTGCTCTTGAGATTATTTAGCAGAGGTATTGATGTGACAACTTTCTTTGTGGTGACAATCCGGCCAAAACATTGTAGTGCAATTCACAAATTTGTTCTTTCGTCACTTATAGACAATACAAACACGAAAGAAATTAAGAAATCTCTTACCGCAACACTGCAATTGACGATTGACAATTAAAAACAAAGACTTGACATCGACTCTAACTCTGTGATCGTTGATCACTACGAAAATTAAGGGGATATTAGTACACAGACGTTATCATAATAATTAGTTATTTTCGTTATGAAGCACACTTTCTACAAACATGGTCGAATGATTTCTACAGGGTGGCTGATGATGCCGCTACCAAAAAAAAAAAAATTTAATAACTTTTTTTCTATTTAATGAATCTGGTTAATTTTTTTTTATTTTGCAGATTGATTTTTAGATTTAACAAAAATGGATAACTGGGACACTGAAACAAGAATTTGGATTGTCCGTCGCTATCACGCACTGGAGTCCGTAGTTTCGGGTCAAAGAGAGTACAGGCGCACGTTTGGCGGCAATCCTCCGAGCAGATGGACCATAATGAGACTTGTTAACAATTTTTCCGAGCATGGGCCAGTCGAAAGAAGACTTTACCATCGAAACCCTTCAGTTCGGACGGAGGAAACAATCGCTGTTGTAGCTGCTGCCATACAAAATAATCCAAGAGTTTCGACAATAAGCTTATCTGCTCAAATGGGTATAAGCAGACAGTCATTGCAGTCAATTATGTACAATGATTTGGATTTATTCCCATATAAAATTCAAATGGCCAACAAACTGAACGCAGCAGACTTGCCGATTCGCTTGGAATTTTGCCAGAAGATGCTTCAAATGGTGGAAGACGACGGAAACATGTTGAACTGTCTTTTTATGTCTGACGAGGCCCATTTCGATTTAAACGGCAACATAAACAAACAAAACTGTCGAATATGGAGTGCTTCCAACCCACAGATACCCCATGAGACGAAATTGCATCCACTTCGTGTCACAGTGTGGTGTGCAGTTTCATCATGCTGCCCTACTTCTTTGAAGAAAACGGTTACGGTTACTTGAGCATGTTGAGAGAGTTTTTCTATCCAGAATTACGCCGAATGAGAATTTCTTTCAACTCTGTGTGGTTTCAGCAAGATGGTGGAACTCCTCACATAGCCCGGCCTGTTATGACAGAATTGTGACGAAAATTTCCCAATAAGCTAATATCCAGAGACTCCACATTCCGTTGGCCCCCCAGGTCGCCTGACCTTACTGCACCTGACTTTTTCTTGTGGAGTTATTGCAAACAGAAAGTCTACAAAGCAAAACCAACAAATTTGAATGAACTAAAGCAATCCATTCCACAAACAATTGCGGCTATTCCTGTCTCAACTCTCCAAGCAGTAATGAACAACTTTTTGGTAAGATGCCACACATGCATCAACGAACAGGGGGGGCATTTCAAATCCATTATTTTTAAAACTAATTAAGCTATATTTAAAAATTGAATGAGCTTTAACATGAATAAAAGAAAAATGAATTCCATACACTGAAAAAAAAGTTATTTGAGTTTCTTAATGTAGCAATATTCATCAGCCGTATGTAAATCGCACCGAAATATATGGTGATACCCCGGTACCACCTATAGTTTATTATTAAAATTTGTATGGGTCGGTAAGGGTTAAAATAGTGCGTATGTGCCAGAAACCCGTGGAGGCTATTCTCCGTTATGCTATTTCATACATATGCGGCGATAAAAACATTACAATTTTTAATTAGAAACCTGTGTTTTCTAATAAAAATTTAAATTCTCGTAAGTGAATTTTGGTACACCCTTTACATAGGGATGGAAGATTTAGGCATTAGCAGTAAATATTTCAATTATTTAATAAAGAATTTTTATTTATTGAATTAATTGTATCAGTCCCTTTTTTATTATTTTTAGTCTCGAGGCCATTTTTATTTGAATTTCAAAATTTTCAAAAATGTTCCGATTTATATGTATTTTCTTATGCAAAATTGTATTTACTGTTTATATTGATTTTCCAATACCTTTGCATTGGCATTTCTAAATGGTAATGTAGTAGATTGATTACATTAGAATTATTTTTAAAACGAAAAAACATATGTAATTAGCATTGTATATTTCAATGCCAATGAATATTTTAATATGATAGCATTATATCTACCTTTATTCAATACTAATGCTATTTATATTTTCAGTAGGATCATACATACATACATATGTACATCTATTTCCATGTTCGTTACCACATGTTATCCCAGATACCATTAATGATGTCGATATGTAGAGGGTCTCCAGTTAGGGGGTTTCATGTTCGATTACGAATATTTTTAAATTGTGAAATAGGAACGAGGATGATTGATAACTGCGGATTTTATTGTGAAAATGTAGCGTTTTTGGTATGTATTTAACTTTCATTGGAACTAGTACTATCATAAATACTGTTGCAGATGAAATTAGGTCTCAAAAAATAAAGACAAAAGATACAAAATGACACAAAGAAATACAATTATCTTATTTGAAATAACCGTCATTTGCCATTTTACTGCCCTGGAGATGGTTTGGCCATTCGTTAATCGCCGAACGTACGATTTCTATTGGAAAACTGTCGTCTGCTTTCATACCTAAGTCTAGCTTTTAGCGACTCTAGGTTTGGGCCATACCCTTTAAAACGGGAAATAGCTTGTAATCCAAAGCACTAACATCCGGACTTGCTGTTGGCATTTCCACAAATTAAGCTTGGTTGAGCTGAGTTTAGTCCTGTATAGTTGTAAGTAACGCCCACAGCTTATTTTCAAAGCGGAACTGAATCAGTGGTTTCACTGCCCTCTCCAAAACTGTTTCCTGGAACACTAGCAAATGGCCGTCTTTGTATGCAACCAAAATCTAAATCTTGCTTGATGATGCTTGACATATTTCTGAAATGCCCATTTCAGCAGACATTATTTTTTGCTTCCATATCGGAGTACGCCTTAGCTTACTCGGCTAAGGCCTTAGCTAAATGGCTGCACCGTTTTAAATATATCTCTTCCCTATTTCCATGCCGCGCTTATAAAGGGCAAGAACTGTAATCCTGTTTTCCTAATCGCTCCGTTCTATTTTATGCAACTGAAGCATCAGCGGCAGCAATATTCTGGACACTACGGGCACTTCTTTGTCTCACTGGTACGGGAACATTTTGTACTGTGCCTGTGGATTCAAATTTTTCCACTAGACGCTCAATTGTTGATCTGCTAGGACGATTATGACGACTATAAATTGGACGTAGCGCTCTTAACGTTGAGGCCACTGACTCCGAATTTCGGTAGTAAATTTTAATAATTTCGATTTGTTGTTGGCTCGTATATCTTTCCATCATGAAACAAACTTTACTGAAGAGAAATGTCAAAAGAGCGGCAAGAAATATGGCGTCGTTTGCTGTCCCTGTCGATCTACTTTTGTAGCGTCCCTGTTGAAAAACCCTGTATAAAGGATCTTTCATTAACCCTAGAAAGATAATCATATTTTGATGTATAAAATGACACTCATGTATAAAATTTACTCACAGGGTTGTGAGTATTTCCAAATTGATGAGACTTAACTCAATGGCACGGGAGTTTTCTGCTCTACCTACTCGCTGGAAAGTCACGAACGCCCATCCCGTGAAATAATTAGCAAAAGAGCGGTATATTTCGCTCGCGAGTGAGTCATGGACTTGACAACTTCTTTTTTAAATAAAATGCAGACTGCTTGAGATATCTCAAAAACTTGACTTGACTTGAATTACTATCAAAATATTTGTAAATGGAATTCGACTTCGTTCATATGTCCACCACGGCAACGTCGATACGTTGAACCCAATTTTCGATGACTCGGCCGCACATTTTGACCGATACGGCCGCTATTGCTCGTTCAATATTGGCTCTGAGCTCCTCTAACGGCGCCGGCTTGTTGGCATAGACCAATGATGAAACCCTATAAAAAAAAGTCTAGAGGCGTCAAATTACACGATCTTGGAGGCTAATAGACGGGTCCGTTTCACGAGATAATACGGTCACCGAACTGAGACTTCAATAACTCGATTGTTGGACCCGCTGTGTGGCTTGTGGCACCGTTTTCTTGGAACCACATATTACTGATGTCCAATTCATGCAATTGCTCAAAGAAATAACGTTCCCACATGTCTCTGTAGCGAGTACAATTTACCGTAACGTGACGGTAATTTTCATCGACGAAAAAAACTGCCCAATGACGCCACCGGCATGAAAATTACACCAAACGGATGAAGTGCTGTTTCATGAAGCACATGAGGGTTCTCACGTGCACAGTAATGCATATTTTGCTTATTGACGAAAAAGTTTAACCATAAATACGCTTAATCGCTGAAGATGATTTTGCGATGAAATTCTTCATTTTCTTCCATCATGTCCAGAGCCCAATTCGAGAACGTACGTCGCTTCATATGATCAGGTTTAGATCTTGAGACACCTTAATCTTGTTAGGGTGTAGGCCAAGATTCTTATGCAAAATTCGACTTAATGTAGTCTGGGAGACACCCAATTCGCCGTGAAATTGACTGATTTGACTTGTTTGTGACGGACGCCTCTACGGCAGTAATATTCTCCACACTTCGGGCAAAACGTAGTCTCACTGGCATGGAAAGTCGGCAACACTAAACTATGAATTGCTTGTCTATTGGGACGAGAATTACGGCCGAAAATTTGCGTTAACGCTCTCAAAGTTGCGACCACCGACTCGGAATTTCGGTAGTAAATTTTAATTATTTGTAAACGTTGTTCCTCCATGTACTACACCATTATGAAAATGTTGATTTTACTGAATATTTTGAGATTAACAGTTCGGTAATCGGCTTAAGGGTGCGTTCACACTGAAAGTTTGAAGTTATCAAGTTGCTAATGAAAGACCCTTTACATGTCCTTTTAGTCGAATTTCGTGCTTTTTGGCGAAGATTTTGGTTTCATGTACGACTGTAGGAATTCCGAGATCTCTGTGTAAATCGTTAGTTCTGTACCACGGTGGAACACCTTATTTTGTAAGGTTTGTATGATATTGGCATTAATTTTCTTGGTACAACCCTAGAGTTATATGCCGAAGGTCTCCACAGTTCTCTCCTTTCAATTCCTTATGTTAACGCTAGTATATGTTTAAGCGAAATCTGTTTCATCATCTGGGTTTCCACGCAGTAATGCCACAATATCTCCATTCGTCTGTTAGTCAGTGCCAGACATTGACACAGTAAATATGCCGCTGTCTTAACTTTCTCCAGGCATATATAGTTTACACAGGTATCATCTTTATTAGGCCCATCATCTTTGATGATACTCGTAGTTCTAATGACCTCTAGATAACGTTACTACAGCCATTCCCACGTTCTCCGGCTCATGCTTATAACGTTTCTCTGAGTAATATTAGTCAGCAGGTCTATTGCCATTTAACCCTATCTACATCATTCAACTGTTTATCAAGTTCTCAGATGTTGCGCCGTGACAAAAATCAAGTTCTATACCACTCCTCTTCCAATTCGACGAAAATAGTTCCGATCCAACCTACTTCGAACTTGACGCCTGGTTTGCAAGGAAGTCTGCCTTTTCATTGCCTTTGATACCCTTACCCAAAGCAGTGTAACTTCATTGTTAGATGAACACGCATTGATCTTCAATACACTTTCAAATATGATGACGTCCATATAGTGATGTTTGTCTGCTGCATGCGAATACATTGGTCATTGCTCTAAATTTGAAAAAGGGACAACTAGTAGGATACTCGCATTTCTTTGAAGTTCTCTCAGAAGGTCCCGTTTAGGCTGTGCTACAAAGTATGGGAATTAGGGTTAGTTTAAGGGTGCTAGAACTTGACCTTATAGAGGTGTTTGGTTCGGAAGCGTTCTTGTTGGAATCAAACTAGTGCTCCGTACTTAGTAGAAAGGAAGAACCACTGGCCGGAGCACCCCATACAGTACCTGGCAGTACTTGTAAATCGTCTATGAAAGGTGATGCGTAAGTGAGCCAAATAAGACCAACTAACAACGTATTTTGAGAGGCTCTAAACTGTATCCAACGAAAGCATTTAAGTCAGTGGATTATGCTCAAAGTCGTACGCTTGTAGGTAGAGCTAGTGTTGGAAAGCAGACAGGTTCAGATGATTGCAGCCAAAATTCTGCACTGAATGGAGACTTCATCGGTGTGATAGGTATGGGTGAACTCAATGGGTAATGATAACGTTTAACGCACGTAAGAAGATACATAGGTTAGGTACTGTATTGCAATGCAAAGGACGAGAGAATTGTAAGCTAAGGCAAATACCCATTCCCATCTTAGTACATTAAACAAGGCATACAGAAACAATTGACTAAATATAAATTTGAATTACGATGAAATCAAAGAACCGATTCCATTAATTCACTTAGCAATTGTATACAACTGAGCTGCACCAGAAGACCGTAATAAATTAATTTAATCCATACACAACCCCCGGACGTCTGTCCCGTTTACATCCGTAATCTATAACCAATCGTATTGTAACCGCATAATCAATACAATTTGATTATGGGTCGTAACTCCGGGTCGTTATAACCGACCGCAAATCACAATCCTGTGCGTGCCACGTAACACATCATTGACCAAAATCTCCGGCCTGGTCTTGAATTAAAAAGCCATAACTAAGCAGAAAGCTTTCAACATTATTTATGGGTCCAACTCAATCGGCCGAAAACTCCGACAGCACTGCACGATGGCCATGGTACCCAGTCCATCATGGTTTTATGGTCATCATTATCATCATCGTCGCATAGTCGCATAGTTTTTGGCCAGAGGATAACTTCATTCCGGGTATACCGGTCTTGATAAAACTCATGCTGAATAATTACCATTACACAGGACAATGGTTGCACAAGGAATGCAAAACGAAAGCTGTGATAAATGACAAAAGGACTCTCTCTGCTCTGCTATGGTGCCAGCTTTCAACCCTCTATTGCCCTGGAACCTAATCAAACGCAACTGAATGTATGGCAAAATGTCCAGAAACACATGCACAACATAGAAACAACAACTACAGCAACAGAAAGGAGCAGCAGCAGGATCATATCCTGCATATGTGCATAGGTGCAAGCAACTGGACCAAATCCACATTACCCCATATATCAAGTGTTTTCCGGGTCGTAGCAGCCGATGTCCTCTGTCAATTGAACCGAGTATAATTTAATTTTAACAACATATACAAGAACAATACCCGGAGTCGGACGATGGCCGGCACATACGGAACCGAATCGACGACGACAATGATGACGACAACGACTACGACGAGGACGGACGCTCGAACGGATGTGCACAGAGATACTCGTATCCCTATAGGCGGTATTCCATTCTAACGAACGAAAATTGTTTGCGTACCTCGCTTCCTGCATCCTCGCTGTTCGGTGTTTAAGGACTGTGTGTGTGTGTGCCTAGGATGTCTCCTACCCAACGCAGAATTATATATTAGGGACTCAGTTCTCAGATGCAGGCCGGGAACAGCGCGCTGGCTCTTCAACAAATGTGTACATTTGTCCTTCAACTTCCTGTTGCAATATCTTTTTTGTTCCTCCCGCTTCACCACTGAAAACTATGAGTTTCCACTGCAGCACCATGCTCTGTAACCACAGAGAGCTGCAGAATTTGTGATTACGATCCCCCACGGATATGGAACAACATTCGGATTTAGTTCACAGTTCGTTTGGAGTGTGCTGGCTTTTTCCCCGTTTCCTTTGCGAGGGATTTTTTTCCGACTCGCTTTTTTTTCCTAAGTCCTTGAGGATTGTCAACTAAATCAAATGGGATTAATGCCTAATGTTGTAATCAATAATATTTCTATTTCCGAATGCCTGGGGGCGACCGACGACGCAATGTTGCTGTGGTTGGTTGTTTGGTGGTGTGTCCTTTATTAACAGCGTGTCATGAGTTATCTGGAACAGCGTCAACAGAATGTCGGTTTTATACAAACGACTACATTACATACACATATGCATTCGGATGTATGCATGTACATTCTTGGGCATGCAATGCAATTTGTTAGTATGTATGTGTGTGTGACCTGACCAGCCTAACAGTGCGATGGCGGAGAGGATCATTTGTCAAATTGAATTGAGACTTGTCACGTAAATCCTTTGGAATTTTATATTCCATGTAGGAAGTATGTACATACGTATGTAGGTTCCGCGATGCCAACCATACACAAGGAGGTGGATTGAAAGGGTGTATTAATCTCGAGGCAGGATTGGTAGAAATATTTAGTACAAGATAAGTTGTAATTGACGTGTTGCACGCATTTTCATGGTGCAAACGGACATGTTTTATGATTGTGTAAGTTCTAACCTAATCGTCGCCAGTAGGTTTTTCTTTTGTTATTATGAACTTTCTCTCAGCGACTATAAAGCTTTCTGGACATTTTGTGGGCCCTGATTATGGTAACAGTTTAGAGTGTCATTAAGTGAACTATGTTATCGGTGGAGGGTGGGGGGGCTATAATTGAGTGTAAGCGGAAGTAAAACAGAAGGTTTGATTATTCTTAAGGGCTATCGACAGAAATGTCACGTTGTAAGTTTAACTCAATTACAGTTGCTTTAATAATGTGAGAAACTCATGAGCTAATCCAAAATACGTTTAAAATGTCGAACGATGGTGTAAACATTTTTTTTTAGAAATTTATTTTAAAAAAGTCTGTAAAAAATAATACAGTTAGTCCCATAAATACAGCAATCCCCCCACATACGCGAAGGATAGGTTCCGTAAAACCACCGCGTATGTCGAATTCGCGTATGTTTAAACTAGAAACTATGAAAATGTGTATGTACTACATACGAGTATGTACCTACACGTAGAGATGGGTTTCAAGACAAGCAATTTTTTGAATGTTTGTTTGGAAGCTTGTGATCATAAAAATGTTGCAATTGCGACTTCTATTTTCAAAAAATATGTGGTCGAAGATATAAGAACGAACGCGAATTTTTGATAAATCGCGTACATATAACCGTGTGTGTTAAGGAAAAATCGGAAAATCTGAATCGCGTATAAGCGAAAACGCGTATGCTGAGACCGCGTATGTGGGGGGTTCAGTGTAAGTATACAGAATTTATATGAAATGTAAACTATTTTTTTTTTCTGTTTAAGTAGTCTATTAAGGGAAAAATCGAAGTTTCTTTTCTACATAAATAGTTAACATAACATCTCAAAAATATGCCTGACATTTTTTAGAATTAAATTCGCATTATTTATCGATTAAAAACTCTGATCTTTTGTCTTTTGTATTGACAACTCGTTCTGTGCGGAGTGATTTAGTCAGTGAAAAAAAAAATGCAGTTTTATCCTAAAACTGAAAAACGTGAATCAGCTGCGAGACCACTAAAAGAAAATTCCATGGAAATCAACATAGTAATAAAGGAGAAGAATCATAGTGCTGTGTAGCAAAACTTTAAACGCGTTTTTCTCGAAACTACTTTTTTTTAAATTGGGGGGCCAGGTTAAAAAAGTTCTCAACCGATTCTTACGAAATTTAGCACACGTCTTCTCTATTGTATTAACTTCTAGTTGAACCCCAAAAATGCCAAAAATTTCAAAAATTACCATTTCGACCCAAAAACCATCGAAAAAAGGGTGAAAAATCTGACTTTCTGTTTCTGATGCCTGCCAATTTATGATTTTTTGACTTTTTAGTTTTTTTTTTATTGCTTCAACTAGAAGATACATGTTTTATGAACACGCTTTTTGATCTTAGATCGCTGTAACAGAAGCTAAAAATCCAGCTGATTGATGCCTTTCGCCGCGATGGTCTCAGGAGATTAGCGGCCATTTTGAAAAGAAAAGGAAAAAAAATCCGATTCTAGTATTTTAATATATGTATTATGAATAAAGATACTGAATTTAAAAACGATTCATTAATTCCTTCCCTTTTAAATAAGCCTCTGAAAAACGATAAAAATTCAGGCGGTTACATATATTGCCCGCCTTAAAATTAATAATGGTGTTGCGGTAAAATTTTACGGCAACAAGGACTCGTCTGCTTTCCCTTGATTCCCTACTAATCGCTTTTCTAAGCCCCTTCCAGACTGGAGAACTGGAGGGCAGCCATGGTCCCATCAACCATAGGCCCACTTCTCCAACATCTTGGAGTGGCACCCAAACAGGTCACGGAGGACGAATGGTATTACACGCACACTAGGGAGCACAAAGTAATAACCTAATGAAGGAACCAACTGCGACGATATTAAACCGATCAACATGAACACAATAACAGAAGGACCGAGTGAACGAAGCAACAAATTAACACAAAATAACACAGTAAAAGACGAACTGAGTGAACGAGGCAACAAAAACATTAATAACACCAATAGTCAAAAATATGAAAATGTTTGATAGCCCTCGAAATATGTTAAATTGAAAAGAATTGTTACATACCTTTTGTATAGAATGGCACGTTCTCGGTCATCCATTTTCCCCAAATCTGCGCGGTAATCTACCAAAACTTAGATCGCGATATCGCGAAAGTTTAACCCTTCCTACTTCTCCCCTGGGTTTTTGCTCCAACACATATTTAATTAACTTATCCATCTTGCGAGTGGGATTTTCTTCCTGCGCCCGGGTCACCAAAAATAGTTGAATTGACTTTGTTTTAAATTGTGAGTTGGTTGTTTAAGTTATAAATGTCAGTTGACAGCTACCACAGATTATAACCTCGATGGAAAGAATGTGTTCTTCCAGTTTAACCAGCAGGGACTCGAACCACCGAACTACTCAGGCGTTGGAAAGTTCCCGGCGACCTAGTTAGTTCTTTGTATGAGTGAGTGGTTGGAAGTATAGCGGGTGGTCAAACATGGTTACACGCTTTAGCCAAAGAGCAGAGCGTGTATACAAAGCCAGTTGAACCCCGCTATAGCTGAATGGAAAAGAAAGAAAGAATGTGTGTGTGTCGTACGGTCCGAGAGAAGACCATGCTGGAACGGAAAGATCACTTCTTGGTTGACGATCAGTAGTGAAAGAGGTTTGCAAAAAGTTAGAGGAAAGCGAAAGAGTTCCATCGAGAATAGTTTGTGGTAGTGGTGATTCGAAAGTTTTTTTTTGGAAAGAAAAATATAGTTCTGGTGTTGAACCGTGCGGAGGAGGAAAATTTCAGCCGTACGAGGGAGTACATATATATCAATATACCTATATATACCTATAGATACCCATATATTGGGCGAGGAGCAGGAAAAGGAGAAAAAGCTAAGTACCATTTTTTTGATATTTTACTAGTGAGAATCGTTTGTGGATAATTGTGCACCAGAAAGGGTGATATAATTTCGGTAGATTACTGCCCCGTTAAACTCCCGCAAATATCGGGACACGCGACCTAATCCTTTACGCTTTTCGAAAATTTCGGGACTTAACCGAACACGGGCCATTCTAACGGCGATTTCTTCTCTTGTTTTTTTGCACTCTGGGCTGGTTTTTTTTATCCACCGCCAAGGATTTTTTCCAACCCCAACCTAAATTTAATTTCGACACATAAGTCAACCAAATTCTTAATTAAATAAATCGCCCACTTACCTATAACGTGGTACAAAAACAATTTTCGTATTCTGGCCTGTTTTATTTCGAACATTTCAGCTAGTTGGTGGTTTTATTCGGTCATCGGGAAGTTAGTTTTCGGTGACATCTTGGGTTTCACAATTCCCGTCAATTTCGCTACAAATAAATAACCCGAACCCACCCCAGCTGAGTGGCGGGCACCGTCAGCTTCCACGAGCTGAAGTTACACTTGATCTTCTATTCGTATATATTGTTCTTTGGTCAATCTGACGTTCGGTTTTTTTTCTTGTTGCGCGCGCGGCTTAATTCCCCTTCGTCGGTTGGGAATAGATTTATAACTTAAACTATAATAACCGAAGGAAAAGTGTAACAATGGGTGGCCGTGGCGTAGTGGTAGTCGTCGTCGCTTATCACGCTGAAGATTCACGGTTCAAATCCAGATGTCGCCGAAACATTTATTTCTCACAAAGTAAAAATAAGTTGATCAGTTCCAGAAGTTAATATCGAAACCTACTGCGAAGGCATAACACTGGCAGTAGGATGGTGGTATGGCTGAAGAAATCGCACAAACTAATAATAAGAAACATCTGGAAAAAACTTCTGTGAATCATAAGCAATGGCATAACTTTCAATAATACACAACTCTGCAGTTATCCTGGACACCACCCATAGAGTTAGTTAAAACCTAACATCTGAGTTTCCTATCACTATGCCGATCTGTCTGTCTCTCGTTCTTGTCCTTCATGTGCTCACGCTGTGTGTAAACATTATGTCTTCATATCCACTTTAGCGTGTTTAAATTATTACCAAAAAAAAAAAAAATTTAATGTACCGATCGAAAGCTGGACAATAAACAGGAAAATAGAACAGATTTTGAACACCTTCTTCATCAAGTACTTGCGAGGAGGACGAATGGAGGAGAATATAAAACCGCGAAACTCTATAAGCTGTACCAAGATATGGATGCAGTCTGAAAGCCCTGCGTCGAACTACACTGGGTCGGCCACATCGAGAGAATGACAATAATGCTCCAGCTAAGAGTATCTTTGAAACCCAGCTCCCAGCTCCTTCTGGCAAAATTTTGTACAATTTTAGCATTTTGTATTGTCCATTGACCCTCTGATTTGAATTTAACGCCACTTTTTTGTGTCGGTCGTTGTTTGACAGCTGTAATGTGTAAACAGGTTTAGTCACGGATGCACAACGCATAGATATTGTGAAAATCCACTAATTATCGAAATGGTGAGATTTTTGGGGAGACGCGACGGTTCGAAAATGTCGTGAATTTTTCGGTCAACGTAATGCACCTTATCTCCGAACAGTGGTTCGATTAATCGAGAGATTTGGGGCGATTCGGTTTTGAACTGACCCAGGCGACCTTTCCGTGTTCGTGCAGGTGCAGCTCGGTCTAATGAAAAAATTGCAGCAGTCAGTTAGAGCGTTGTTGACCAGAATACTTTGTCCTCCGATCGCCATCATTCTCAGCAATTGAGACTTTCACGAAGCAATTTACGCAATTGACACAATAGTCACGAGGATATTGTGTTCCAATTGAACAGCTTTTATATATCCATCCGCTGTGAAAACAGAATTCTTTTGTACAAATAACTGGCAACGTTGCAAGGTTTGGTCAAGTCCCAGTATGAAACCCCACTCGTTAGCGATCCAGAAAGTGGATGGAAACAAATTGCCTGTTCTATCCTATCCTTGATTATGTGCAACATACATTTTGAGATTGGGTTACTGGGATAAACTGTAGAGATCTTGTTCTTGTTGTTGACACATTTCCCCCAATTAGCTTACTTTAAGAGCCATAAAAATATTTTCAACACCATAAATCCCAGTCATATCTCATGCAGTTACAGGTTTCCACTCAGAATTCGGCACACCATATGAGCACATCCATGTTCCGTACTCGTAAATCAAAAACAAAAAAAAAAAAAAACTATAAAATACAAAAATTCAAAACAGAAGTTTCTTTTCCTTCGCTTGACATTTTACAGGAATATCGAGAAGAGGAAGAGAGTCAGTCCCTCAGGAACCAACCCCAGCAAATGCATAAGTTTGGAACCAGCCGAACCCCGCTCCAGCTCCAACTCCGGTTTTAGCTTTCTCCGAACTAATGCTCCGAACATTTAATCGTTATTTATTGCTGTTTTCGGTTTTCGCTTCCAGTGCGCGTCCACATTCGTCTCTTGCGATATACTGCTCCTTCTGCCGGCTGCACTACTTACACGACGACGTTCCTCATCCTCGAGCTGGTAGCCATAGCCATAGGCCGCTGCTGCTCATCATCAGTCCGGCGCGAACCGAATTAATTCCCACTGTGTGAGAGGAGAAAGATTGTGTGTTGGGCATTGGCGGGAACGGGATATTTTAAAAAATTTCCAAAGTCACAAGTCAGCACCAATTACTCGGGCGCGATTTATGAGCGCCGCCATCCCCCGGGTCAAGTGACGACATATTCCTTAAAGATTTATTATTGGCTCCAATGGAGTGAGTGTTTGCTCCGATGTTGGCGTTGTTGACGCTGTCCTCCTCCGTCTGCCGCCCTCCCCCGGAACTCCTTGGTTACAAAGAATCTTTTTCAATTCGTGTTTTTCTTCTTCTTTTTTTTTGTGGAAATGTGGAACTGCTGAACGATTCTTGCCGATTTCTCGAGGAGTCAATAAATTTCTCGTGAACCGTCGCGTCGTTGTCCGTAGTATACGATCGTTCTCAAATTTAAGTGACAATTTGAACGTGAAAACGTTTCCCGTTGTCGACTGCTTAAGGAACTCCGCATTAGAAATTGGATTTGGATTGCGATGCCACGCGGTGGAAAAACTATTTCACTTTTCTTCTTTTTTTTTTTTTTTTGGGGGAAAATTGAACGATAGACACAGTTTCGAAGGCAGTTTTATTTGTCACGTGATTGTGGGGTGTAAAATATGTAATGGATAATGGATGCACTTCGATGTTGATTGGATGAGTAATGGCGGACATAAATGCATCGGAAAGAGGCAATAAATCAGGAGCTTTTGTTTAGAACACGAGTACGAGTATCTGGAGGGCGACATTCTTCTCCGTTGAAGTTTCATGGATTAACCAAAACAATTTTTCATTAGATTATTGGTTAGGTAGTTCGAATTCGTAGCCAATTGGAACGTTTTTTATTGCATCATGGTTTAAGTTCTAAAATTTATGTGGCCTAGTATTATTTTTAATTATAGAATTTTGTATAACACGTTGACGGGGATTTGATGATCGATGTGACGCTACGATCGATGTGAAATAATTTCAAAACAAGAGTAATGGTGGAGGTATTTTAAAAATAAATACAAAACAAATCTCGCCCACTTCAATTATGCGTAAGCAGATCCATGTCGTGGTGTACTTAGTATGCACAAGCAACAACCACAAGCAGAGGGCAAATTATGAACAAAGCTTAGCTTGCTGGCTTCAGAAGGAATATTGTAAATCCTGACTGGGCGAACGAAACAACGTTACCATTTACGTGGTACCAGGACACCTGGCGATAGAAGGAAATGAAGAGGCGGTAAAATTTTACATACGGGAGCACACCATAAAGTAGGAGCTCCGATCACTGGATAAGAAAAATAGGACTACATAAGTCTAAGGCAGGCGAAGAAACTTTTGGGTCATTACAACTTGAAGAGATTCAAAGCTTACATCAGCATTGACAAAAACAAACTCCGCATTCTGATTGCGTTCCTTACGGGGCATTGTAATCTCAAGGGAAATCTCAGGAGCTGAGCAAGGATTGTGCAATGAGTCCAGTGAAACTCCAGAAAACATACTGGTGGAATGTGGGGCATTAACCCAGAAAAGATTCAAGTGTTGGGTAGATACCAAATCACAGCAGATGATCTACCATTCATAGCACCCAATTTCCTACTTCGATTTCCCAGGGAAATTGGTCTGGATGAGGTGTTGTGACCTATGGAATTCTCACCTGGGCTAGGTGTGAGCTAACTTCTCTCCAAGCAGTTCCAATAGGAATTATCACGAGAGGGATGTTCCTTCGTCTAGGACTTGTAGGGGACACACTAGATCTTAAGGTCGCGGTGCATCTCAACCTTTTATAATAATGCCTAATAATAATAACTGTAAATTCTTACAAGTATAACAAAATGTCTTTACCTTTTTCGAGATGAGGACTAACAGGACTGTTAAACAGTTAAGCCCCCCCCCCCATTCACGATTTAAAATTTTGACGATTTTCAATGGGCTGGTAAATGAACATAAACTTTGCATACATTTATTTGAAGACTTAAAAACGAAGAAAAAAAAAGGCCCTTCTTTTCGGCGGCGCATGTGATTTCCGCTCACTGGAACATCTGAAACCAAAAATTCCAACGGGATTAGAAAGCGTACATGTTTGGCTCTAGGATCATTAACTTCCCACAAAAATTAACAAAATGGCGGACCTTTGAAATTTTTTTTTTTGAAAATCGCCTTTTTTTCAGCCACAAATCTAGTTAAAAAGTAAAGAAGATCTTCACCGATTTGATTTATCCTAGTTCATACCAAAGCTATATATGTACAGAATAACGTATTAATTTAATTTGGAACCGATTGGATTAATAGTTTTTGAGTAACCTCATGCGCCAGTCGTAAAAACACTGTTTCGAGAAAAACGCGTTTAAAGTTTTGAGAAGCAAACCTACCTACGTTCCACCATAAATCGGCTATATCTTCAAGAGTTTTTGAAATTTTCACTTGAAATTTTAAAGGAACATTCTTGAATAAATATAAATAGGTTCGAATTAAATAAATCGATCTTTTGAAACTGAGAATGCGGGGGGTCCCCTTAAAGAGCTGTGACATTGTAATTCTTTACACCATATTTTAACGAAACCTAACATTGAGTTTGATGTATTCACACTCTTTGCACTCAATTTGAGGGTTGAAATTTGAGGAAAAATTAAAATATTAAACATTTACAGGGTTATAGAGCGCATATAGTATACTGTATACTGCATTTGCATATGGTAAAGTGAAACCTTAAACACGATTATCTCGAATCCGTATTTTCAAAAACTGCTCGTGCTGTAACTTAAAAAGTTATTGATCGATTTGGCTGAAATTTTGTGAAGCTTTTCTCTATATCATTAAAATGATGTTACAACTTCAGAATGATTCAATTATTTTATCAGCTTTAAAAACACTGTTAAAAAATGAGTTATTTTGAAGCGTTCTAAAGGGTTTTTCCCCCTTAAGGGTTAAACCTCTGAATTTATCAATATCTGATTGACATGAGTCTCCAGGAATTAACGGTTGTCATGATTTTTCTGATCTTCATATGATGATAAATATGTACAAGAATGTTGCCATGTTTTAAGAATGATGGAGCATTATTAATGGTAAGAATAAAAAAAGTGGAGGGACCTTGAGGGATGCTGGATCTTGCTAAAATAGAGTCTGAAAGAAAACCAATAAAGTTAACCTGATAAGACCTCTGGTTGAGGTAAGAGGTAAATTATGCAGAAAAACCTGGCATATTGAGGTTTTAGATACATAATTATCATGTGAAAGCTGAAGAGGAAATCAGCTTGGACACAGCCCATCTCGACCACTTTCTTAGGCAGTGAAGAGAATGTTGAATGAATTTTAGGTATGAATATGAACAATTTAGTAATTAATGTACATATACATATGTACGTCCATGTTGCATGTTTAATTTTTTTTTTTTCAATTAATTTGGATCTTGTAAGTAATAGGAGTTTTGTAGTGGCACCGTGGCGTAGTGGTTATTACTTTGGACTCTTACGCATGCTGGACGGGTTCAATCCCAGCAAATATTCAAAAGTCTTTTTCACGGTGCCACCTCTTTTGAATGTCTGACAAGTATTCAAGAGTATAATTTGTCTCTCGCCGTTCGGAGTCGGCAAGAAGGTTTCTTCCATTTGTGCAAAAATATTAAACGACCTGCAGACGCGAGAAGCAGGTCCTGGTTCACCCCGAAATGTAGCGCCACCTAAAGAAGGATAGAAGAAGTAGTTTTTAAGATTCTATATATGTAGGTAGGTACTCGTATATGGCCGTATGGCAAAGTTCTTCTACTCTCTTATTTTTATACCTGTTGATGTGATATACAGATGTGAATTGATGACCCTTTACTAAAGTAAAGATTATTGAAAAAACCTCTCCACAGTAGGTTCAGTGAACAGTGAGTTAAAAAAAACATAATTTACACTTATCCCATCGAGTGGATATGTCTACCTAAATACAACTTTCAAAGTAATTTTGTTTTTAAAGTGCAAGGGTTGTAAAGTGCAAACAGTAAAAAAGATAAAATTTTAAAATGACAGGTTATGACAATTTTCAGTATGAAATAGCTATTCATACGTAGTTACATAAGTACACTATACAGCATAATGTTGAAGAGAATGTTACGGACTGAGTGTAACCACGGAACGCTATCATATGCATGCTCCCAAAATGCTTATGTCCGGTTTTTTTTTGCGGAATAATTTAGTAATCAAAACTTATAAAAAGAGTAACAATAAAGTAACAAAATACTCAATTTTCCACATAAAAAAAAAGTAGAACAGTATGTAAACAACGAGAGCTCCTGCTGGTTATGATGACACATTTTCGAATCTGCGTAACCAATCTAACAATTGTTATATCTGGGTAAGGTCTAGGGATTGCGAAGGATGATTCCGGTCACCTGTCTAGATGATGTTTATAAATAGCTAATCACAGCCAGTTACAAAAATGTTTTTAGGCTAATTTGAAGTAAGTAAACGAGTACCTAATATAGAACACTTCAAAACTTGTCGTTAGAACCATTACTTTTCAAACAAGAAAACATTTTTATCCGCCCGTGTGGAAATTGTATTGCAAAGCTTCCATGCATTTCGAGAACATTACTAAAATGAATTTTAAAAATTGATCAATAAATATTTCTGAATGAAGTTCAAATGTTCGTGTGTTTCTTTTCAAAGCAAACTTTGAATTTGGGAAAAACGTTAAATTTCGATTAGTCTCATTCTATTGTTCAATTTAAGCCATTCTAAAGTCTCAGCCCAATGCTGTGAGTAAAAGCCATTTTTTAGGCTTTACGACACTCTTTCCCGCCAATTCTAAACTCATTTTCCATCACTCGAAACAAAAAAAAAAAAAAAAACTGCCAGCCAGATGATGGCGCTCATCTGACAAAAAAAAAATCTAAATAAAACAATTTATGTTCGTCCTCCCTGACTGACAACTTTGTGTCCCGAATTACTCGTTACTTTTGCATCCTTAATGCCTTGTCATCAATACGGCTAAAGTCGACACGACACTAAACATAAGTAAAAAAAAAAAAAAAAAAACTGAAAATTTGCATTAATGTCCGTGACCTGTCATCAACATGAGAACATTTCGAGTCTAAACTTAATTTACAAATTCAAACCACTACCACATAGAGCGCATTCAGGACCAGACACCCCTGGGGGTAGTACACGTCTCATCGTCAGATATCATCTTTACGACACCACATTCATTCATCTCCTCTCAGCTCATGGAACTTTATCTCGCCCTGATACGGTTAGGATACCAAAACCCCAAAGATATAAGTACATACTCCGTATCTATGCATATACATTACATAGGTAGTCATACAACTGTGCAAATGAATGGTCGCGAACGACAGTTAAATAATCACACCCATAGGTATCATTTACAAAACACGAGCCGCCTTATAATTACCGCTCAGCTGGCACAGCTGATGCCAGTTTAAGGATGAGAGAAAGAGCCTTCAGAAAACCTTCAACTAACCAGAAAAAGGAAACATCGCATTTGTGTGTACATATATGTTGGTGTTTGTTTGCCTATGTACTAGGAGTATATTTGCAACATCTATAGCTGCTACATCTGAAATTCAATTTAGCACCTCGTTTGTATTATTTAACATTGGAACCCTCTGTGTTGGTGGGTCGTCCCATCCTTACGTTTCGGTTTGGTCGATGCCACATCCATTAGTAGCTCTATCTTTGCCACACCAATATACGGGGCGGATAGCAGTATGAATGGCTTCAAGCACAGGCCCGATTCCGCAAACTTAATTTTGTCCTTACCTCTAATTACTCATGCGGTTGCCATTTCTCATCCAGGACCACTGACTGTATAGTCTGTCTCTGTTTCGCTTTTTCAGTGTTTGTACAGTGTGCCATAAGAATTTATGAACAGTATGTCGATGAAGAAAAGTCCTTTTACTTGCTTAATTGCGCCCTGCTTTGCAGATAAAACATATTTGAATTTTACAGGAAATACTCCACCCTTGAGGAAAATCCCATCTTAAGGTATTTTTGATTTTACCTTGCCCTTTCTTGCGGAACCCAAAATATCCTTTTCTGCACAAGATAGCTAAGAAACACAACTATATGTACATCTTACTATGCGAATTATCCTAACAAATATAACACACACAACTGATGATGATGATGAGTCCTTCGCCTTCCTATGGCGATAGGGTGGTAGTCGGATTTTCTGTTTCTCTCCATCGCGTGGCTGTCGCCTTTGCCGCGCCGCGTTTTTGTCGTGTTTCTGTTTCATTTTTTTTTTTCTTCAGAAAGACAGAGTAATTGAAATAAATGGGCCAATAAATCACATAGCTGCTCAAAACTCATTTTATGTTTATTAGAATGACGGTTGCGTGTCTACCATACAAACATTCGTACTTTGGGCATTATTTTCCAAATTAAGTAAAAGTCTTTTTGTGCCGCAAGGCTCGCTACGCAACGAGCACGCTGGCTGATAATGATGCGCGAAGAGGGCCGTACTGCGGGCGAAGGGAAAATCCCACTCAAGATAAATGACACTGACATTCATAACTCGTAGCAAAAGTATTCAAATGAGTTTTGAAATAACACACAAGTGCTGCGAGGATATCTCTCTCAGCAATGCGTAATTTATTTAAATAAATACATAAATGAGTGCAAAAACAAAAATAAAAAAAATAAAAATAGAAAATGAAACTCACTTTACACGACCACGTTACGTGAACGGTTTCCGTTAAGTCAAGTTAAGTCAAATGTTTTATTTTTATATGACTAGGTATATCTGTATACGTACATACTCGTATGTACCTACTATGTACTATGTAGGTGGTACAGTAGCGAGCATAGAAAGTGCAACACCCATTTTTTACAGAATAATCCTTAATTACTTTTAGGTAGAAGTTTTTTTTTAATGCCATTCATTCTTTTTGGGTATATACGTGTGCTACAAGTAGTTCAGAGTCATTTTTGTTTTTAAAGTTATCAGCGTTTGTGTAAAAATTAATAATTTTGAAAAAATGCCGAATTACGAGCAATTGACGAAGGACCAAAAAAATCAAATAATTGCACGTTTTGAAGTGGCAGAGTTGACTATTACGAAAATAATTAAAGAGGTTTGTTGCAGCAAGTCGACTGTTATTATTAAAAAAAAAAAAACTTAGGAGCACAGGTGAACAGCAAAAAGGTACAGAAGGCATTCGTTATACATCTACCGCGGATGACAGCTGTACAAATAAGAGCAGAGTTTGTGGAGTCAAATGTAATTGCATAAGTGTGCATACAGTGCATCGAAGACTTAGAGAATTTGGCTTAGTGGCGACCCGAAAAAAAAACCGATGTTTAGACTTAAAATGAAGAAATCTCGGCCAATTTGTGCAAACAAATATGAAAAGTGGACAGAAATTGATTGTACACAAGTCACATTCTCCGATGAGAGCAAATTCAACATTTATGGATCTAATGGAATTCAGTACGAGCGCCAAAGAGCTGGGGCGCCCTTAAGGAAAAATTGCCTTGAGAGAACAGTGAAAGATTCAGCGTTCCAAATGATATGGGAATGATATGGAGTTTGTAGGCGATCGAAATAACAACTAAAGAAACAGATCTTAAGTAAATAACCAATGTACATATGCACTCATGTATGAGGCATATACTTTTGACAGCTAAAAGAAGAGCATTCTGTTTTGTGTTAGCATCGAGAGAAGACGTACGAATAAATTATATTTGTTTCCCTTGATTTGGTGTTTTTCATTTTTATCTTTAACGTGGTCGCCCTTACAAATCGGAGATTAATGCTTCGTTAAAGGAACTGTAAGCTCGGAAGTTTACAAAAATATTTTAGTCAATCACACTTATCGTCAATTAAAAAGCATTTTTTAGAGGCCATCGATGTGATTTTTTAAGTCGGCTCTACACTCAGAAAAAAATGTCCTATTAATATTTTAATAGGACAGTTATTGATTTAATAGTACGGTTATTAATAGTGTTTTCCTATATATTTAATAGTTTTCTAATTAAATCAATAGTTGTGCGTATTATTGATTTAATAGTATAGACATTATTATTATTTTAAAAGTATACAGAATTAATCCAAACAGATATACTATAGATTTGATATTATTTCTCTTATTAAATCAATAAGATGGTCCTATTATTTTAATAACCCGAAGTAGTAAATTATTAATAGTACCATCATATTAAGTTGATCACATTGGTTTAATAGTATAATACTATTATAACACGTTTTGTCTTGTTTTCAATAAGATATACTATTGATTTCATGTGGATATACTATTGAAGTAAACAGTTTTCCTATTAAATCTGATATGAATCTCATTTTGCTTTATGAAATCGAACAAATTATACTTGTATGTAAGTCTGATATTTACTTCATATGTAGACAATGGAATGTTAACTACTTTAGTGAGCATTTCCAGGCATACGTTGTAGGTAAAAGCACCAATTCATTGTCATTGCACTCAGTTCTCGAATTTGACGGACCGCCAATTCACTTGTATCTTCTGAGTAATGGAGAAAGGGTGTTCAGAGTAAAAAAATATTAAAAGTTTTGTAATATTAATTCTTATTTTTTTTATTTTTAATATTATATAAATTATGTTATATATATTTATTAAGATCTTATAATATGTTATAAAATATATCACATAAAAGAAATAAAGAGAAAAAAATAAATCAATAAATGAGTTGTTTTATTTGAATGTATTTTTTGTAGCTCATTTTCAGCCAGTAAAATAAAAAATATGGGATATCAATCGGAATAGCCACATTAATTTAATAAGATGTACTATTGATAAATAATAGTGTAATACGTTTAAAATAATAGGACGATCCATTTAAATAACAGTGGTTGTTAATAGGATTTTCACATTATTTTAATAGTTTTTCCCATTACTTCTTAATGTTCTTTATCACTTTAAATTAATAGGACGTATATTTAAATTAATACTGTATACTATTAAAGATTTATAGGACATACCATAAATTTAAAATGACAATCGCATTGAAATAATAGGACGAGTACAGTATTGATATAATAGTTTTGAAAGTATTAATTTTAAAGTACGAATCCCATTGACCAATTTTAATAGTAAAAAACTATTAAAGTAATAGGAAAAATCATTGATATTATAGGATTTTTTTCTGAGTGTACTCCGTGCCATCGTTCCAAACTCGTAAGCTATTTTCTTTTTTTTTTCTATTCTAATCCCTTAGTAATTCTACGCAACGAAAAAAAATTAATAAAATTTACTTTCTTCACAGATTAAAGCATTTATGATTGATAAGGGAATTTCCATACTCGACTAGCCAGGTTATTCACCGGACCTCAGCCCCATCAAAAATCTTTGGCACAATATGGCATTGAAAATAAATAGCAAAATGCCTACCGCAATGAAAATGCCCAATGAAGTAATTGAAGAATTTTGGGATAAGGAAATATCCATGGGACATCTTCAAATTTAGTGCATTCAATGCCTAAGTGAATTAAGGAGGCCATAGAAAAAACTAAAGGAGGCGCTAAGAAAGTATTAATATTCCACTTAATTTTATAAATGTTAATGCTCTTGCCTCAGAATTCCAAAATGTACAAGTTGGATGACCATAAACAATAAATAAACATTTAAAAGGTTTATCACCCACTGCAAGAAAATATGTGGTTTTTTTTTAACTTTTTCTTGGAAATGCTAATTAGCTCGGATTATGTACCTGTAACAAATACAGTAGAAGCTCGAAAAATTTGATCAACTTTTCCGAAAAGTCAACTTTTCTGGATAGTTTTCAAAATCTGTAGAAAATTAATATTTTGTCCATAAATAAACTTATTTTATTTTGATTAATTAGTTTTATTTTATTAAGAGCAAAAACATAAACAATCATAACGATGTTCAACTGGTTTGAAGTAACTGGAAAGAGTAGTTTGATTCTTATTTTTTGTAAAATGAGTTTTTACAATATTTGTACGTAAAATCACCAGGTTTGGCATATGGGGGGTTTCGTTATTTTCTGCGCACCATTTGATCAATGCATTCACGCTTCCAATGGCTTCTGGATAAGAAATTTTTGTCGCTTCCACTGTCTCGATATCTTATTCGTCGTTATGAGTCCATATTCCACTCTTCAATCTCTTCCAAAGTCAAATTCGAACTCAATCCTATTTTCGACAGTAATGTATTGACTTCTTGAATTTGGTCATTGTAGGAATGATCCGAAGCAAACAAATCGAACAGAGGAATGTTATCATCAGCATCAAATTCATTGTCATCCCAATATTTAATCTTTTTCCATGCGTTTCGCAGAACACGTTGCGGAAGTTCATCCCAAGCAGATTTGAGCAACAAAATGCTATCGCGAATATTATGCTTTTTTAACAAAACTTCTATTGGGATATATTCTTGGGCCACAACATTGCACAATAGCTTGTAACGACAGCTTCATTTGACCAACTTAATGGGATTCTGGTCCATGGGCTGCAAAACTGCTGTAACATTTGGAGGTAAAAGAAGCGCTGAAATGTTACCATCGTTAGTTTTAAGCAATTCGATAAGTTTGTGCGCAGTGCAATTGTCAATCATTCATCATTGTCGCTTTCGACGACAAATTGTTTTCGGTTGAAAATCTAAGAACCTAAATAAGAAACGACATATTGATATTGAATTTGTAAAACTGACACAAGTCCGGTTTACCTCTTTTACGAACGAACCACGAAACCATTCATAAAACAGTTTTGATGTCATCCAAGCTGATGGCGAATTAGTGTAAATTATCGGATTTTTGAAGCCTTTAAAACAGCACGGATTTGTAGATTTACCAATGACCATTGGGCTTACTTTGTGTGAACCCTCAGCGTTTGCACACAACAAAAATGTGATTCGCTCTTTTGGGGTTTTTCGGCCAGGTGCTGTTTTTTCAGTTGCAGCAACGTAGTTTTTCTGAGGTAACAAGCGATAATATAAACCTGATTCATCCGCATTGTAAACTTAAGCATCGCTAAGTCTAAGTTCACTTATCATTCCTCTCAATTTTCTTATAAACGGTGCGGCTTGCGATGTGTCGCTCGAAAGAATCTCACCACACACTTTAAGATAACGAATTCCATGCCTCTTTTAAAATTTTGCCAACCATCCATCGCTCGCATTAAATGAATTGACACCTTTTTCCGGATACATTTTTTCGAATAAAAACTTAGCTTTGGCCTTGAATACTGGACCGGTAACAGTACAATTTCGAGTACGCTGATTTAAGAACCATTCGTATAATTTGCTCTCTACCTCAGGATATTCAGTCTTATGAAGAGTTTTTGTTTGAGCATATTCGAAGTTGTCGACTGCTGCTGCGAGAAGGGTTTGACGATTTTTTTTTATCTTGGAAATTGCCTGCTTTGTGACACCATATTCGATTGCCAAACGACCGCCGCGAACACCATTGTCAAGTTTCTTTAACATTTCTATTTTTTGTTTTAAATTTAATCGAACTTGTTTTCGTTTACCATGTTTGTTTGCCATTTTTTTGCTCAAATTTAGTTAATTATCGGACAGCAAATAAAATTCAGTGTGCAAATGAACAATACGTAAGAAAAAGTCAGTAATAATCTTCTAAAATAACGGGATTAAACATACATAATAAGGCACGCATTTGCCATGGAAACATACATTTCTTCGGAATGCGTAGCTGCTGTGTTATGTTTTTACATCGTTGAACCGAATGCAAGTAAAAAAGAATCACGCTCTAAAAAGTTGACCGAAAGTCAACTTTTTAAGGCAACGTATGCTAGCTCAAATTTGGTCAACTTTTCTGTAAAGTAAACTTTTCTGAGAGTCAACTTTTCCGAACTTCTACTGTAGTTCTATATATTGTTTTATTGCCCACAAGTTGGTAAACAATTCATGAAAGACACTTTTTATTTTATTGATTTTTTTCATTGACAAAGAAGGACGAAATTAATAGAAATGTGGGTTTTTTTTCGTGTTGCGCTTTCTATGCTCGGTACTGTAGGTGCAAAACAGTTTTTCAAGTTAACCGGAAAAAGAAATTGTTTGTTAGGGTAGAGGCTACCTTCATTACGTTACGTGAATTATATACGGATACGTTAAAAAAATGTTTTGTTTTTAAATTTTATAGGGTAATCCACCCAATGGTTGGCACGTTAAGCAGACTCACAGTTTTACTGCAATTTATAAAATAAATTAAACACCCCAACAGTTTCAATATAATTTATTTACATTCGGTTAGGTATTTTAAACAATAAAAAACAAAAAAAAAAACATAAAATTTCTTATAAAACATAAACAATAAACAAGAAAATAACAGAAAAGTAAATTTTCACCAATTACTGGCACTGCTTTCCAGTCATTGGCCCTCTATGTTTCAATCATTGGCACACAGATATTTTGGCATATTATTATGGCATTTGAGTTATTTGGGTATACCAAACCATAAAACGAATAATATAATTTAAAATTAAATTCATATACTACTTGTATAGAGTGTAGAGTCATCTAACAAAAGGTGTCATTTAAAATCAACAGCGAAAGTACGGCGATGCCCGTGGTCTGCTGGCTTAAATTCTTGTGTTAACTGGACCTTATAAGCATGTAGGCTAATACCTTTTTGCAAAATACGGTGCAATGTGGTTATGGATAGGCCCAATTCCTGTGATCGTCAGTCACACTGTCAGTTACGGCGGCGATATTCTCAGCTGACCTTGCCGGACGATTGGAGTTGGAGTCTTCACAGCTCTAAAGTGTCAGAGACATTTACATTTATTTATTAAATTCACTGCAGCTGTGCAAGAGAGCACTTGATGATGACCAAAAGCAGTACGAACTTTATGAAACGATTCCGCGATGTTTTCACCGTTTGCATTTTCACTTTTTCAACACATTGTGCAAGTGTATATCCTCCTCCTAGATTTTACTTATCAAAAGTCATCGCAATAATAGTTGAAAATTGACGGTTAAAAAATTGTGTGAAATTTAAAACTATGCCTCTTGCTGGATGATCCTATATTTATATATTACTTAATTGTAGCATCGACTTCGGGACACCATACATTTTAGACGCTTTTTTGCCATAACCGTCCTAATTGCCTTCATTCCGAATACTTGGCATCTTAGAATTATAGCACTGAGGAACAATTTAAAATAAAAATTCTGTTAAGTTAAATTTTTCAACTGTTTTACAGTTAAATAGGTACGCTGATTACATAACTGTACTTAGGTTTCTTCAATCACGTCAATTTTTTATTTTTATAATGCAGAATGCAGTTCGTTAGTACCAAAATGCAAAATATAATATAGGTAATATCGAAGTACCGTAGCTAAAAATAAATATGTACATATCTTGAAAAAAAAGCCTCGTAGCGAAACAAACTAAAATGGGATTGCGTCTAATTCGAGTGCGTCTAATCAAGTGAACCGAAAAACATGTTTGAAAGAAAAGATAACAAAAGTACCGTTAGGTGTCTCTCACCAAAAATGTTTTTATGTTTATTTTACAGAGTAATAACTAACCTTTCCGCTAAATGTAATTTTTTGCTTATTGATGCGAATAAGAGAAAAAAGATCAAGATTAATGGCAATATTTTAAATGCGTCTAATCAAGTGAATCGCACTGTATGTATTTATGCATATCTAATGGCGGCTACTTCAATGTGTTGATTTTTAGAGCATTCAAGTTAGAAATCGGCAACTACCCCCCGCCGCTTTAATTGATTAATTTTCAAAAATATTCGTACTCGTTATAATCGAATTTCAGTCGTTGAGGACTTAGGGTGGGTGGTGAATTTCCATTGTGTGTGAGTATACCTAGATTTGGCTATTAGTCGTGCTGGGCGGGAGCAGTTCGTGTGAAATTTTCTAACGCAATAAGCAATGATTTTTATCTTTCCCCAAACAACTAACTTAGGGGGGTTGGCCGCACTGTTTTGTGTCGGAAGCGCGCTGAAATTGCCGAGACTTAATTAATTTTATTATTTTTTTTTTTTTTTCGTATTTTGCTAATGGATCCATTTATTATCGTTGCGGTAATGCTGATGATACTGGAAACAGAGATTTATGCGTACATTTGCGAATTTGTCCACGAACCAAGGCAAGAGGGGGAAATGAAATAGTGAATCATCACAGCATGATTCAATTCAAATATCAAAAGTTCAAGTGAATGAGGATATAGTCAAATATTGTGCGAGCAGTCATTTTTGAAGCTGGTTTTAGTGGGAGACTAGAGAGGAAGCTAATGTCTCTTTAGATTAGCAGGAGTGTTTTTGTGGATTTTGGTTAAATGGTGGAACACCCCATTTGGGGGTGTATATACATTTCGACAAGATTTAGCCATCTCGTTTAATTACATTTGGCAATAACTATAATTTCGTTGTTTAGAGTAAAGCTTTATTTAATTCACTACTCCGTTGTTGTTTTTTTTTTAGATCTGAACACTGAACATTAAAGTTTTATATTTGCACTCGATCTTAGCACAACGAGAATTTATAAGATTTTTCAACGTTACGTATGCGCCTTCCGGCTTTCCATTCCAGGACTTGTGGAGGACGAATATGGTCTGTAACAGTGAGTACCGTGGTGTAGTAGTAAGTGGGTTGGACTACTGCGCAATGCTGCCCGGGTTCAATCCCAGTAAACACCTAAAAAAAATGTCCACGGTGCCACATCTTTCGAATGTTTGACAAGCATTCAAAGAGTATCATTTGTCAAGATAAGCTTCTCGACCAGATTGGGTAATGCTCAGCCAATGTGGTTTCAGCGAGATGGGGCTAAAGTGAGGGCTATACATATATTTCTATCTACAATATTGTTTTGGTTTCCAGTTGTTATGAGGTGGCATCGTGAAAAAAACTTTTAGGTTTTAACTGGAATTGAACCCGTGCAGCATTGCGCAGTAGTCTAACACACTTACCACAACATCACGGTGCTAACTTCAATGCTACCTCTTTTGAATGTCAGACAAGCAATCAAAGAGTATCATTTGTCACGATTGAGCTTTCAACTCGCCGTTCGGAGTCGGTAAAAAACTGTAGGTCCCTTCACTTCGTGGAAAAATATAACACGCGCACACAAATGGTTGCGAGAAATAGGCACTGGTTCACCTCGAACTGTAGCGCCACCTAAGGTAAAGTAGTTGAGAGCGAAGAAAGTACATAACAAACGTTTGCGCCACCGTGTAATTTGACAGTGACAAGATCCTTTTTTGCTCTATGTGTCAAAAAGTACTTATTGAAACTTATTTTGAGTCCTTTGATTATGAAAACCGCTTATTAGAAAAGTAAACAATCATCTTACCAGCCACGGTGATTTACTGCTAGCTTACCACTCTAAGGTTGTCTGTGGGATTACTCACACGGCTTGGCTACTTAGGGGTTAGTGGTAAATCAGATAATATTCCTCACCGATATACAGTTATTTTGACTATTATGTAAGAACCAGTGGGCTGAGTAAACAATTACATAGCTTGTGAAAATCCTGGGTGCTTAAAAAGCATTTCAAAAAAGATTCATCAAAATCTGTTCAGCCCTTTTCACGCCATTAGGTAACAAACAAAAAAACCTCTTAAGTTTTATAACATTTATAGAGCATCGATAGAAGAATAATTGGACTTATTTGGGGATGCACACTTTCCAAAGTGGTAGGATGGATTTTATAATCTAAGCTTGTATTGCTCACAAAAATTATTAGCTATGATCTACTATGGTATTGTTCACTCAAAGCTTCAGTATGGGATAACTTGTTGGGGTGGGACTTATATGAATAAGATTAATCCAATTCTTATTTCCCAAAAACATATTGTGCGTATTATCTGTAAGAAACATCGCTTCCATAGCAGCTTCATATTGTTTCAGGAGCTAAAAGTTCTACCTCTAAGGCATCTCTATTACTTTAAAGTTCTTAAAATATTTTTTATTAGGAGTGGTTACCTTTCAGTTAGAACAAACTCGGTGCATAATCTGCGAGTGAACTCCAACATTCTGGTAAATATCCCTGCTTACAATAAAATACATTTTAAAAAATTCTTTACTGTAGTAGCCCCCTCAATTTTTAACAAATTACCTTTCTCTATCAGAAGTCTAAGAAAATTGTCACCTTTCCTACACAAAATAAAATCCTGGCTTTTTAATCACGATCACACTCAAATTGAACACATATTATCCTCAATCAGCTAAAAAAAAAAAAAAAAAAATAATAATAATAAAATCTTCACCCTGCACACAACTACGTTTGAATTCTTGTTTTTGATGGGACACTTGCCACTAGCTCTTGCTTTCAGCTTAGCTAAAGAGTGCAATCATCATAGTTCGAGTGAAAAAGTTCAAGTTGCAAAATCAGGAGCTTGCGTTATTTTTTATTAACTACCGTCTATCTTTTTCAGAAAATTTTGTGACTGGATTCCCTCAATCCTGTTTCAATCGATCTGCGTTTCCATGGTCTAAATTCGGATTCAATCTCTCATGAAAACGGGGTAAATGAACTCTCTGAATTGCTAAGGCGCGAGTATCGCTTAGGATAAATCTGCACAGTCTACTAAGAGATTAAAAACTGTTTATTTCTTTAAAAAAAAAAAAAAAACGAAAACATCCTACCAATGAATTCATCGCACGTTAAGCAGAAGGTGCCTCGTACCTCTTCTGTGTGCAAATAACAATAAAACTCAAATTGATGGTAAAACTCCTCAACTCCATGTAAACAACTCGACGATACGTTCAAAAATTCAACAGATCCACAAACGCCTCAAGGAATACATTTACTTAATAAAATCCATGTGCGTACATCACTTCCCAATCGACTTTACTCTGCATTCCGTAAATTGCAAATCGGAAAGCATCCCTTTCGAGGGAAAATCCTTTCCAATTCAAATAGACTTCCTGCATTACACAGTTATACATATGCGTACATGTGTGTGGGTGTAGATGCCCTTGGAACTTAACTCTAATCGATAACTCGAACGAAAATAACTAGAAGCTCGCTGATGACATCCACCACGAATCACGTGCATCGTGCAGCATTAAGCAAACACAATATTATTTTGAGTCCTTTGATTATGAATCCCTAGAGCTACTTATTCTGGTCCTTCCACCACTCCTTTGCTGATGACTACGATGGCGGTGTCATTCGGCGGCGCGATGCTATGTATGTGTCCTTTGAATTCCTACGAGGACTTGTTAGATAAGGAACATCATCGTATTGATTTTGATTTGCAGATTTTGTGTACATGTATGTGTGACGACGATGTCGCCACGGGACTCGGAAGAATGTATCGCGCAGACTATTGATCCGTGAACAATTGCGAAAGCACAAGAAATTCCTCAAGTGAGATTTGGCTTTACAACTTTTCTCCAATAATCCTCCTCAACTCCTGAAGGATAAAGGAACAAAAAAAAAAAAAAAAAAAAAAAAAAATTAAGTGAACTCAATCTTATGTCGAAGGACAACCGACGCCGACGACGCGACGCACGGGGCCAGGAAAAAAACCCAGCTACCTCTTGTCGAATTCACAAAAATAGAAATAAGGACGAAGACGAAAAAGTTTAAATTCACTTCGTTCTGTGAAAAAGGCTCCATCTGAGTCTTTAGAGTTCCTTTGCTTTTCTACTGCTGGTGGTGGATTTCTAAAACAACAACAGTAAAACTTTTCACTTAAGTTATGTTACAACCCCTAAGGAGGTCACAGTTACAGCATAAAATATCCTTGCATCGCCATAATTCAGGCAACTGCTTGGCTTCACGGCCAAAGGATACGGTTTTCAATACACAACAACCATGTAAAACTCGATGTATTTTCCATGAAATGGGGCAGAGGGGGGGGGGGGGGGGGGAGACGCTCGCGGCTAGGCCAGATAACCACTGTGCGGCTCGGTTGAATGGGAACGGTGTGGAGTGAAAAGCGAAAGGACTTCTTCTTGTTTCAACTAAGGAAGGGCGATAGAGACAAGTTTTTATCATCCGCTTTCCTTTTATTTTACTTCGAAGAGGGATTCACTTGTGGACTTGTTTTTTTTTCTGGAATTGGAAAACTCAATTCCCAAGCTCCTGCTAACACACTAGTGTAATGTATTCATTGGATAGAAAAGGAATGTTCAATACACTTGCATAATATAATTCTTCAAGTTTATCATGAGAGGACTGAGGAGGGCGAGAAGTTCGAGAATGAGCAACGGGAATTGTTCTTTTTTCGTAAGTTTTTTGGAAAAAAAGCTGACACAAGTTCTCCGCCTCCTTGCGATTTCCTGTGAGATAAAAGTTCTTTGTGAAACTGTAAAAAGAAAACATTTGGTAGTGATACTTTTTAAACAACGCAACGGGAATATAATTTGGGTCGCCCAGGATGAGATACATAATTCGGTTCGGAGAATTCGCCAAACTAATGTTTCAAGGAAATATGCCAGCTCCCGGTTCGGTATTTGCAGAGCTGTTGCCGTTGATACCTTAAACTCTGTCATTGAGCCAGAGGTTAAAATCTGCAATTTTTATTTATTTTATTTAAACCGGAATTAGAGTTACTCTAAACGCTAAGTCCTAAATCCCTACTGATATTGAAAAAAAAGTGAATCAATAAGTCTCTGAAAATCCATACAGATGGCGTCGCCACCTCGAATCCAAAATTTTAGTTCATAAGAAGCATCTTTCAAAAGAACGCACCCACATTTACAGACAGATTTGTCAAATAGTTTTGTTGTTACAGCGATTGACAACAGACGCCTACTAGTATGTACTTTGGTAAAAATGGCCAAAAGTGAATTTCGTGTGCCCGGTCCTGTCCTGCCCGGCTTTGCCCGAGTCTAAAAAATATAGTGTTACTTACAATACATGCATTGTCATTTAGTTCGAAGAATCAAAGACAGTGCAATCGCACCCCAAGGTTTGCAAACTACCAGTAAATACAATACACAAAAGAAGTGTGGACTGTGTTTGTGTTTTGAATAAGTGACATTTCGCCAGTAAGTGGCATTCGTTAATGTTTTCATTTTTCCATTACATAATTTAAATAATTGTGCGCATTAATTAATTTAACAATCGGCCTATAATACGCACAGGATGTTAAAGAACAGGAATACAAAGTTTTACTTCATCGTGTGTATTAGTTATTGTGTTTATCGTGGCAGAAGACTGACAGGTAAAAGCGTGACATTGAGATTTATATGATATGATGATATGATATGAAGTATGATTATTTACAGAAACTTAACAAGTATTTCTGGCCGAACACAATGCTGAAGCTGTAGTGGAAGTAGAAAGTTGAAGTTGGCTGAACTTTGCGCTTCACCATACAATTCATACTACAGCATCAGCTTCGCATTGTGTTCGCGCTATATGGTTTACGTGTATTTTAACTTTGACAGCGCTGACTGCTTCCACTACAGCTTCGCCATTGTGTTCGAGCAGTTATGGGGATCCAAACACCACTGGTGTACTCAATTTCGTTGCGGTTGCACCAGTACGAGTGACGCTGAAAGTTCTGGTCGCCCAATTGAGGTCACCACACCAGAAATGGTCGATAAAATCCACGGAATGATATTGGACGATTGGGGAGTGAAGGTGCGCGAAGTTGAAGAGGCTAAAGGCTTATCACATTTGATTTTAATTTTGCATAAATATTTTGATATGAAAAAGCTATCCACAAGTTGGGGACCGCGTTTGCTCGCAATCGACAACAAACGCAATCGTCTGACAACTTCAAACGAGTGTTTGGCGATGTTCAATCGCAATCCGAACGAGTTTTTGCGTTGTTTCGTAACCGTGGATGAAGCGTAGATTCACCACAACACACAGTCGAAACAGTGGTCTTCTCCAAACGAATCGAAGCCGAAGAAGGCCAAGGTGGGTCTGTCGGCCAACAAGGTTATGGCAAGAGTTTTTTGGGATGCGCGCAGTGTCATCCACATTGATTACCTTGAAATGCGTAAAACGATCACCGGTTCATATTGCGAAGATCTTTTGGATCGATTCGACACCGATTTGAAGCAAAATCGACTGCATTTGGCGAGGAATGAAGCAATTATTTTCCTTATTGTAACATTATGCAATAAACCAACTTATAGTTTTACGAAAAAATATGCACTAGATATCACTTTTGAGTATATATATTTTTAATTACTTAACAATATTCACGCATGTGTTTTTCACAAGTTTCGTGGCAAGTGAACTACAACCCAGATATGAGCACCTAACGCGATCTCTTTCAGCTGACATTTAGTGAAAATTAATAGAACGGTCACGGTGTATGACAATACTGTAACATTGAGTTTTAATGGACTTAAGTAATAAGTACATTGATTCGTTTTTGTGAACATTGAAACGGATTGTAACATTATTGTCACATGATGCTATAAAGGGTTAATTAGAACCTGTTATGAATTTGACGTACGTGAACGTGGCAATATTTTGAAAACAAATGTACGAAGAGCTAGTATTAACCCATTAGCGCTCAGAGTAATATTTTGGTCCCAATTTTGTTAATTTTTTAGTATTGTGTTATGTAGTTACCGATAGACAATTTAAGAAAAAATATTATAAAAAAAAAATATTGCAACAGAAGTTCCAAAACTGTGTGTCCTATAAATAGGACGCTGGGCAGATATGAGGTCTAAAATTTGGTACATACATATGTAAATAATTTTCAGTTACTTTAATTCTTTTTTTATTTTATTTGAGGAGTTTATAAATGCCTGTTGACCAAAAAAAGACGAAATAAATGCCAGGCGAAGAATTAATTAATTGATAATTAGGTTAAAATTTAATTAAATAAAAACACAATGAACAAATATAAATCAGAGTTCAGTATAAGAGACAAAACTTCTTCGTTCTAACTGCAGCAGCGATGATTATTTCTATTTGTCTGGTACCAAAAACTTGTGTATAACCCAAACATTCATCATAACCATATCCTAAGCTCGGGTGAAGTGCACCAGTACCATTTTGCCCCGCTTATTGCAGTATTGTATTTGGAGGCAAGTCATACATATTTATCAACTTCACACTTCTAAGGGTTGTACTGCTTTACCAACTGATGCTGAGGCAATTAATTCAATTCGTTTATTTTCTTTTTGTGAGTAGTGCGAGCAGTGGCTTGCAGGTTCAATGTGATCAAAATTTGAAGGAGTTGTGATTAATCACTAATTGAACTATGAAAATCTCCTTTGAAACGTCAAACATGCGGTCAAAGAAACCACGATCGTTTTCTTCATTTCAGCAATTCATAATAATTGGACAGGATCTTAGCCTAGAGATTTTCCGTTATCGTTTCCATATATAGATCATTTCTTAGAATATATGGAAGCTAGAGAGCAAATTAGTTCTCTTCTAAACCTGGAATTCTCATCAGTTACATAGTCTAAAGGCGGAGGTAAAACTGCAACACTTGCATCTTCGACTTTTGAATTACATTGAAGTAGCTCGAGCATATCGGCAATTTGGTCAACAGTCGGACCAACGATTTTTTTTTAAAGATGGGGGATGTGAATTGCAAAATGAATCAATAATTGAAAAAGTAAGAACTACTCCATTAAACTCAACTATTCAGTTCAGAGTCCTCCGCATTACCTTCTGATTGCTACAGCTAAATAGTATTCTTTTTACCTGACTATGGCAAAGCCAAATGGAAGGGTCGTAAATGTCAATGACTTTGTATGTATTTCATATGTGTCTAATGCTATATTACGTCACAGAAAATTTACCCTCAGACTTTAAAATTGAATATAATGTATGCTATATAGTTAGTTAAGCGAATATTACAAACAATTATAATGCAACGAAACTGAAAAAAACGTATCAAAATTAACATTCAACCTACAACCATTTTTTTTTTTTTTTTTTTTTTTTGTAAAGCTATCATATCTGCCCAGCGTCATATTTTTAGGACACCTGATTGCAATCCTTTTTAGTTTCGTCCTGATTTTTATTTTGTTTTAATCTGACTACCCATTTTAATATATAATCAATTACTTATTTAAATCTGAAGTTTCATCCATTTATATTTAAACCTTATATTTTTAAAGTTTTTTTCCCCAAAAAGTGTGTTATTTAACCAAAAACTAATTATTTTTAAAATTCCCCTTCAATTACATAGACAATTGATTAAACTTAACGTTAGAAATGCAGATCTTGTCTTTTAATTATTTTCTTAGTCACTAGAATTTTTCGTCCTCAGCTGTCCTATAAATAGGACGCTGAGCGTTAATGGGTTAATCTTAAGTGCTTATATTTGTTTGTCGATTATTGTACTTGTATGTTTTCAAAATCAATTATAGCCCGTTTCCCCTTTTCCGATTGAATTTCGAAATTTGGTGAACTTTTCTCGTCGATTCACTTTTTACTTCGAGTAAAACAAAGGAAATATGCAATCACAGTTACCTACAACCTACCTCAAGAGTAGGTGCAAGATTTCCTGTATTCGTCTGTTCTGGACAACTTCACTGAAAATAAAGCAAATCAGTTTCGGGCAGAAATTTATCTCACTGAACAGATAGTTTGTTATTAAGTTATTTATGTTAGTTTATTATTAATTATAGATAGATAGATAGATATTTATTTCGTGTATAATTTACATAGGGTTTGTTACCGCACATTTTACAATACAGAGATTTGATAGACTTTATCTTTCTTCTGAAACATTATTTTATAACTAGACATAGAGTTTACAAGGAGAAAATATAAATTATTCTGAAGGAAAATACACCAAAACCATCAATTTAATTATTGTTAATTTATTTTTGTTTGTTTATGTTTTCTGAAAATGAAATATTTTAAGTTCACTTTATATTTTTCATGCGGAAAATAGTTTTCAATACAATTGGCTCCATTTTAGTACAATTTTAAAACAGTTTTAAGTACAACTCAAAAATGTCATTTTCCATCCCTGGTGTACACATTTTTTCGTGTACACAGCAAAACTTACGCTTGCAGAACTGCGCCCCTGAACATTGCAACTGTGGAGCAAAGTAACTGAAGAGGGAGTGCCTTATGAAAATCACTGTTGACTGTGGACAGTGGTTGTGGTTTCAAATGAAAATCGGACTCCTCACTGTAAGGGCACCACGATTGGGCAAACAAAGATTTCTGAATGCCCCAATTATTGTGATAAAAACTCAAAGAAATCTTTCGAAATTTCTTTAACACCCCGAACAAAAAAATCCACTCACAATGTTCTTGTTAGAAATTAAATTTCTAAGAGCACCTCTTTAATCCGAATACTTCACCGTTCTAGTTCTAGCATTGAGTCTCACAATTCACCTTATTACGAATAATGACTTCGACAATTTTAATCACCCCGCAAGCAGGCTGCCGCTGCACACAAGACGTGCACGCTTCAATTGAAGTGAAAAAATCAATTAAATTCCATTCATTACCACGTACCAATACTCCATTCTAATCATTAAGACGTTCCCGCCTGCAGAGTGCACTTCTCTCGATAATCTGATCCTTGTTCCCGATAACATCAACGACCCGATTATACTCGTACTCTAGAGGAAAAAAAAAAAAAAAACCAGGAGATGACGACGAAAAATTAGGATAAAGCAAACTCAACAGAATATTTCCACCCAATTAATTCACATTCACTAATAATTATAGCCAAAGAAAAAATGAGAAGAAAAAATCCTTCGAATCCTTGTGCGATCACTTGACTTTAGTTTTTGAGGTTAAATAGAGCGAACTCCCTTTGGGGGCCTTGAGCAAACACGTGAACGTCGAACACGAAGACGGAGAGAACTTCAGTGTACAACACAGACATGTTTGCCAACTTGGCTCCTTGTCTTCTTTTAGTGTTCATATTAGCAGGGTATATTGATGTGAAGACAAACTAAACTCGATGAGGCGTTGAGTGTTTTGGACGACGACGTCAAATTCATTCCATCATCCTTCTATCATCGTCATCATCATCACCATCGTTCCCATCTTGGCGTTTGACACACAATGCAAACTATAATTCTTGCAGGAGTTTAGCATGAGCACCTTGGGCTTGGGGAGGTGTCCTCCCATCACCACGACCACCAGACTCATCCGACAACGACGACATGAATATTCGACACTGTGGCGTTGGCGGGTTTATTGGCAAAAATGTTCTTATGTCACTCCTTCCCATCATAACGCGACGCGGCGGCTGGCGTTTCCATCATCATTATCATCGTCAGAAGTACTTACGAGTATATTCCAGTGTACCGCTAGTATATATAGTCATCAAGTTTCTTCGATAATATTTCGCCTCCGCCCAGGATAGTGTTTAGCTACTTCTTCTGATGATGGGCTGCTCTCGGTTGCCAAGGACTTTTGGCGAATCCTTAGATTTACGAGTACGAGCGTTTTCACTTCAATTCTTCTTTTTTCTGTGCACAAGTTTTTGATGGCAACCGGGGGCGTATTTTGATAGGGAAGCGTGTACGCTATTCACATTAGGTATGCAGATTGTTTTCTAAATAGGAAGGCTGATAGAGTTACAAGAGTTACATGTGAACTCTGCATGACACAGAGAGTGCTTAAGTTTGTGGAAATATTAATGACTTCAATTAATGCAAATGCAATTTTTGTTTGCTTTTTTCCTGCTTCTTATGTTCGAGAGGAAGAGAGAATTATGACGAACTGGGTAAGAAGTCACAGTTTACACAGCTTATCTTGCATAAATTAATATATGTAGCTAGCTAGTCAGAATCAGGATATGGCTGGGTATCGAGGAAGAGAGATGGTTTTTGGGAAATGACAAGTTTGTGGTAGTCATAGTCAAAATGGGGGATGCAGCTCTCTGCGAAAATTTGGTGTACTCTGCAGTCTTTTGTACGCAAGTCAAAAATGTTAAACAATGGCTGGTGTATTGACCACTCTCAATACTGTTGTACATATTTAACAATTTCTGATTGCTTCGTAAGCTGAAGCCAATGCGGAACTAGGACCGACTTTTGAATCTGAGAAGCAACTGAAAGTTGGTGCGTGACTTCCAAAAAAGATTACAACAGGGGGTTTACTTACTAGTGACTGGCATTGAGCAAGAATACGGTAGAATTGTCAAAATTGTCATGAGTTGAAGTGAACCGCAAGACTACAGGCGGCCAAGCTTTATAACTTTTGTCATGTAAGTAAGATGATGTCCTTGCACAACTAAAGCTGTTTCGACTGTGATATAAAAAAAACGAGACAACTCATAAGCACTTGAGGCATTGATAAAGTGCTGCCTAAGGATTCTTATTTTTACATCAATATTTTTACAAAAATCAGTCGGCGCAGGTTTTCCGTTTGCCTAATTGACAACAAACTGGGATTTAGAGAAATTTAGAACTAAAATCCACAAGATATACATAGTTCTCAATTTCTCATGCAGACTCTTAACCATGTAGAGAAACCGGAGAGTTTGTGAGCAACACCATATTGTCGGCGTCTCGGCGAAGTGCAGTACTACTTTGATCCATAGCCCTACGTATTCTACACCTCCAGGCAGTATCTCGACTATGTCTTTGACGTAAACTGCAATCAGATTTGGACTCAGAGCACATCCACGTCTCACCACCGACCATGTCTGGAATAATCGACGACGCGACGCTAACTTAATTTCGGTACTCCCATACTCCTACACCTATGTCAACAACACGCGATGTTTCAAAGTGGTCACCTATCTAAGTACTAATCGCGCCCGACGCTGCTTGATTTCGGTGATCTAACGACAATCGATGTTTTCAGCGTGGTATGGTCGTTGACATGTTGTGCTCTAAGTACATCCTGAATGCTAGATAATCCTGGCATTTTTGTATTCAAACACGTGGGAAGTATGTAGTAATTCTTTCGAGATATCATCTTTTGTGTACCTAAATATGTCTGAGACATCTCTGTTGTATGTGATCAGAAGATTGGCCGTAGAACTAGTCAAAAACTAATGTTTAAGCCAAAATCACTCATCATCTACACCAGTGGTTTCCAACTCAGTGAGACTCGCGGCCCACTCAGCTGATTTCTAAAATGACCACGGCCCCCTCCCCCAAATGTTAAAAAAAGGTGTTTTGATTTTTTTTCTTTTATATTTTAAAAAAACCATATTTTTTATTTTGAGGACGATTTTTGAGCACCCATTGATTTCAGAAGACCATGAATTCGTGATTCATTTGAACTCAATGCTAGTCGCATGTAATTTTCGCAGTCCAAGCGATTTCGTTGCTTGTTTTTAATCAGCAACATAGCCGAAGAAAAGCCTTGTTCACAAAGATGCGTTGTTGAAAACATTACGACATATTGCAATGCCTTTTTTGGAAGATTAGAATATGTCTTCGCTTTTTTACACCAAAATTCTTTGAGGTTGATTCTAGACTCAAACTTCAATTACTTTCACAATGAACGATTCCGAATAATTTGGCGAATAAGTTCAAAAGTAGTGTTCGAATTCGACTTTGAGTGCTTCAAGATGTAATGTAATGTGGTCCAGAGCGTTTGAGGTTATGTGTTCCTCTGTATTGTGAATAACTTTTCCGAACGTTGGAACACATGTGTAGTTTTTAGTTCAACCTTTTTGAGAGTCTTTGATGATAGAGCTTGTCAGGGTATTACGCAATGAGTTGTCCCAATTTCTGTGATTTTTTTCAATATTACTTTCTGCAAGAAGACTGAAAGTAGAGCTCACAGGTCGGGCTAATCAAATCGTGTCTTGTGGAAGACAGATCTGTCTCAACGGCAATTCCAGTGATTCACCGTAGTTCACATTAACCGAATAGTTTACCGTTTCTATGCCAAATGCCAAATGATGTATTCCGCATTTAAAAAAAAACTGAGCGGTAAATTCGAATTCATTTTGTTTAAAGATTTCTATGCTTGTTTTTGTTTAAAAGCACATATTTACTGATATATTTCGAGCTAAATGTTAAGGTTTCAACTCGTGTTTCAACTGGCACATACGAGTACACTGAACTTTTATAAATTCTCATTCCTTCAAAACTTTGTCGGTGGTAAATTTCTTTCCTCGTTCATTTTTGTTGAACATTTTAAAAGAGATGAAAATGAGATGCCCGCGTCCCAGTTGGGAACCGCTGATCTACACAGATCTATCAAATACATAAAATCTTTCTTCAACGACTGATTTAGGTAATTATTTAGCGATTAAGGGTCAAAACACCATCCAACTAGTCTTCATAGTACACCCGATTTTGTAAGAAGCTAGAAAGTCTAAATTGCTCCAAAACAACGCTGTTTTCGAGCTGTTTCTGATTTTAAAATTCATACCAAACTCAACCAGATCTTCGATGTCTAGGATTGACCCAGAGAATCTGTCATTAAGCTTATTTGGGTAAAAGACAGGACAACAACCAAAACTCGTGTGCAAAAATGGAGGCAGTTACCCAATATCAGACAAGTTTAAACAGCAGTGCCATCTGAAGAATAAAATTTCAATTACAAAAACGGGTCCATGTTCATTATCTGATATGCATTACAGTCAATTATCCAATAATAAAAACCAGATAAAGTTTGCATTACATACTCTAAATTGTAAACTCAAAATTAATTCTTGATACTCGAATATGTGAACTATTTTCACAACGACAATTAAACCTATTTGGTTTAACTGTGTAAACTCAAATGCATCTATACTTCAATATTCAATTAGGTATTTTCTTTAGTTTTTGGGCGAAACGTTGTTACATCAAACTGATAAATCAACTAGTTTTCTTGTTTGTGACTGCGGCCCTTTTTTTACAATACAATTCATTATTATTATTTTGTTTTCTTTTAACCCTCTGTCGGGTAAGATCGTCTCAAGAAGGGGTTCGATTTTTGGCCTCCAGAGTCAAATCCATTATTTATTTTTGCTCAAGGTAGTAAAAACCTTCTTTAGGCTAGTTTGATTGACATTGTGATAACACATGATTGCAATCGGATCACATTTTTAGGTGCTGTCATCTGTTAAGTGCAAAAAAACAACGAAATGGCACCAACAATTATTCTGCAAAAAATTTCGTTTTAAATTATTAAACAGACATGTTTAGAATCAAGTGATCGAATCTATACTTTTACCATATATAGTTATTATATATTGCTTGAGTTATATGTTGTTGCTGAAGTGAAAAAATTATATAAAGTGTGCTTTTGATACGAAAAATGCAAGACCGTCTCTAGACGGCCTTGCTGGTTTGTGTGTAAAAAAATGCACCCTTTTGTTTCATTGTTATGCACGTCTTTTGTGCCAAGAAACATCATTTTTACCTATTATTTTGTTGTTTTCCCATTTATTTAAACTGTTGTGCTAGATGGATCGTTGTAAGCGAAGCTATAGTAAAAAATTCAACTTAGAATAATTGTCGGATGATCAATTGGTCGAGTTCAGTAATTCCGTGGAAAGAGAGAGAATTTATAGCAGTGATGACAGTGTCTTTGATCTTTAAGCCTGATAGCTCAGCTAAGCTGTCAGAGAATGATGAACAGGCAATTGAAGAATGTATTCAGGAAATGAATGAAGCTGAGATGCATTTGTACAGCCCAAAAATTTGTCTATAAATACAGTGAAATCCGGATAAAACGACGGTGAAGTGACCGGCCAAAATGGTCGTTGTAGCCGAATGTCGTTTTAACCGAATGTCAGAAAGATTCAAAAAAGAACACTTTTTGCTACACTTGCAATAATCTTTGTAGAATCAACAGTTATCTATATCAATTTAAGTCTCCCAGTGACAGTATTTTTCTTCTTTCGACCAAATTTGAGTGAGTGGTGCCAAAGCCAAACTATCGAGTCCATCATCGGTATCGTCGATATATGCAGGGAAATGTGAAGAGAGAAGAGTCACAGAAGAGCCTGCATGCGCGAAACATTCTTTTATAGTTATTGGGTGTACTCTTTCCCATGCTGTTGTTATCATTTCTATTTCAGAACACTTTAAATCTTTCTTCCCTAGTAGGATGCCAAATTGATTTGCCTTTTCTTATAAAATGTGACTGCTCAATGATATTTTTAATTCGATGCAATTTAAACCATTTGAGAAGCTAGTGTTCAATGTCTTCATATTCGGATTTACATGCCTTTTCATTTTTAAAGAATTCGACGGAAAAACTTGTTTTATTCTTTCGAAACAAACGGTAATTTATTTCCTATGTTTCAATTTTGCACAGGCAACTACCTACATATGTATTATGTATATTCACCCCTGTGATCAATTCCGATCGAATTGAAAACGACCGGAATTACAAGGGATGATTTCGGAAAAATGCGTTAATTTTGAATTATTCCCTTGTAATTCCGGTCGTTTTCAATCCGGGCGGAATTGATCACAGGGGTGATTATGTAATTTTTCATTTCGTCGCTTTATCCGGAGGCAACAACTTAAATTCTTGCAAAATTCGGGATCGTCGTTAGATCCGAAGTCGTTTTATCAGGATGAATTTGTATGGAAACTAAGTTGTGAAATCATGGGACTCAGAATTTGCGTCGTTATATCCGCATGGTCGTTATAACCGAGGTCGCTATATGCGGATTTCACTGTATATATAAGTGAAATCGAGAATCCAGCAGCTTCTTCAACATTTGTTCACGGTGTTGTGGCCGGCGAAACTGAAACACGCCAAGAGGCTTGTACTCATAGGCACGGATATTTGCAGATACAGAAATGATATATGTAGGTGTAGCAGAAGATATAGCACATGTTCTGTGTAAATGTCACGGTATACCACGCATTCGCAGGAACATTTGAAGCTCCTACTTCTTCATTAACCTGGAAGTGGTAGGCCGATCAAATCAGCCTTGAGGAAATGGTGGCGTTTAGGTGCCATCCTTGGATGGATTCTAGGGGATCGCGATGAGTCCACTTTGGTGCCTGGTGTTTTGGGATGGCTCAGCCTCTCAACCTTACCTCACCTAACTGCCCGCAAATCATCGGAGAATATAAGGCTTACATGGGTGGGGTTGATCTTATGGACAGCCTTATGGGTCGATACCACATTCGAACTAAGAGTCGTGATATTATGATATGTCTCCTCTACCATTTTTTGTGGACGAATGCATTGTCATTCAAACGTATTATAAGGCACATCAAGTGTTAGGAAAAGAGCATTTTATCAGGATGCGGGTGTTCGGTGGTGAAAATCATTTTCCAATTAGGGTTGAAAGAAAAGGCAAAAAAAGTACAAACATTGTAAAAAGTCGGATACACGAGTCGTTTGTTCCAAATGGGATCTTCGTTTATGTGGTACAGTCGATAAAAATGGTTTCTGGGATTACTAGAAAATAATATGTTTTTTGACTTCTCTAACTCTTTTTCTGAACAAAACTTGTTTAGCAGATAAATATTTACCTATGTTCTTTTTTACATGCAAACCGGCAAGACCGTCTTGAGACGGTCTTTACTATTTCTTAACTGGCGGTCATTCCAGACAAAATTTTTACCTGAAATTTCAAACTTAAGCTTCTTTTACCTATATTTAAGTGGAAAAATTTCAGCTTGATCCAACCAATATTACGATCTTGCCCGTTAGAGGGTTAACTTTTGCAATAAACAAGTCACAGATCATTTCGAAAAGTGAACTTTTTTGTATACAGAAATGTGATCCGTCGAAAATGTGAGCTGACCATGTTTTAATTAGCTCACATTATCGAGGTAGTACTGAAGTAGCATAGCGGTAACTGGAAAAAGTATTTAAAGTAGCCAGTCTTCCCGGAGCGCTGCCAAAAAATAAATAAAACAAAGAAGTGAATCCTTTACTTTGTTTTTTATTTTATTTATTTTTCTAGTGTCAACGTCGCGTCGCGCCGTTTGACATTTTGCATTCAAAAATTCCACAAAAACACTACGAAGTACTTATACACTTAATTCCATCGCAATTCATTTTTGCATCCATAAACAGTTACACGTCCAGCCTTTCTGCGAATGAGACAGCGAAACAGAGTAACGGAAAATTTATTTAATTTTTCTTTACATCTGTCAACATAAATCAAATATTCGGACACCATTTTAACAGTTTTGTTTTATAATATTACCCATTTCTTCGCAACGAGTGTCCTGTCCAGTGTGCGTCTTCCACATGAAGTGAACTTTTTAATATTTCCAGAGTTTTCTTCTTTTTTTTTTTGTATTGTAATAAATTTCCCCGAACAGCGAGCTGAAAATTACTTTTACGTTCATGACTCTGGACTAGCGTATCCTTGGAGTTTATACAGTGTTTTAAGCGTTTTGTTTTTTGTACTTTTTCAAAATGCGGAGTGAAACATATGATGGAAGGAGTCTCCTTGGCTAGACACACAATATGTACTTCCAATCTGAAATTAAAATCTGGTCAAGGATGGACATTCAAATAAAATATATCAAATTTACAATGAAAACGAAAAAAGAAAACAAAAACCTGGCAACAACTGCTAATCAGTGGAAAAGGGGCATTGAAATAGGACATGCATTCGTATTCACATTGCGTAGATCTCATTCTACAGTCGTCGTAAATCCAACCCTTAAGGATGAAAATTAAAATGTCTGCACATGTCCGCCCAGAGGGCTAAAATCAAATCCATTTAGTTTCTCTGGTACGACCACACTGTTTCCCATACCACATGGGTACAAGGACGATGACGACAACGATGCTCTTCGTCGGTCGGCTAGAATGCAGGAAGGAGCGCTGCCCCCAATTCACATAATAGTCGAACATTGAAATCCCATCTAAGTACATATACCACTCGACTGCATATAGCCTTGAGCAAGGCTTTGCTTTGCTACTTTCTCTGGATTGGCGTTCGACGAGTGTCGGTGTCGGCGTGGGCTGCTAATACTCGTATCTATGAGATTTTGTACAACAGATACGGCGCAATGATACGGGGACGTTTGATTTGGGTAGTGAAATAAAATTGGAAAAAAATTGGTTCACTTGAGAGCCATCCACAAAAGGATTTCAACAAATAACCCTTAAGGTGTACACGTGCCTCTCGGTTCCCAGAAAACGTGCTAAGCCCGTCGTTTCTTACTCTTTTCGGTGTCGATTGCCTTCGTTCCAAACAGAAAAATAGTTTCTTGTTATTTTTTTTCTGTTTGAAGAGTCTAAGCGGGTTATTGGAGATAAGGACGAATAAAAAAAGGATGCTTTTTGAAAGGAAGGAAATGCCTGCCAAAAAGTTGAGGTAGAATTTTAAGAGTCACAGCTGCGCCAACTTGTTAAAAGAACACATGGCGATGGCGGTGGCGTCAGGTCCACAGCACACACATACGGCAATCCAAAAGGACATCGTCGTCATGTCCATCATGAGAACAACGGGATTTTGTGGGCTTAAATACATGTTTCCCCGTTGACTGGCTGGAAGATAAATGAGAAAAAGTCGACTACGGACCTAAAGTGGAATCCATCGAGAGCGGGGAGGCAATTGCAAGGACTTGAAGTAGAAAATTGAAATGGACGTCGAAACGAGGCAGGCAAACGGAGATGGATGGAAAAAAATCGCATCGGTCTGAGCCTTGGCCTCGACATTATGCTGAAAGATATGTCGAGAGAAACTTATTCACTTTTTTCCATTTTCTACTGCATGTCCTTTAAATGCCTCAGATGGTCCGTTGAAGTTTTGCAATTTGCAAAGCACTTTTCCAGAAAGAGGAGGGGACGGGCTGCATCCGCCTTGCGGTAATGATACTAAATTGCGAAACCACTCTTAAATGTGTTTATGTACGAGTGCAGCTTATCGTTGTGATATGCAGACAACATCCGTATCCTGTTGTTGTTGTTGTTGTGAGGCCCGCTAATTGTTTTAACTTTCCTGTCAAAATTAATTATGCAAAACACATCTCAGTGTCACGACGATAGCAGCCAGAAGTGGACGTCGTCACACTGGCGGCTGGCTGGCGCGGCGTATTTGCGGCGGCCGGCTCAGTGATGGTGGTGTTCGCAAAGTGCATCCTTGCTAGGAGGAGGGGGTACAAAAATTATATAAAAATATCGTTACGCCGCGCGGTCAGTTATGTTACAGAGCCGAGCATTTAAACAGATAAACGAATTTATTTTAGCATTTTCGTCAAGTCACGTTTTGTGAATTAGTCATCCTGACCAAACGATAAATGAAAAAGGGACTAACGACGACGAAACCATTTAAGCAAGCATGCTGAATTCGGGTCATGTAAGCGGTATGTGGGAGAAAATTGGCATTTTGACAATATTTATAGTTTCTTACTCTCCTGGCAGCTTTTTTTCCGCGCTCTTCCGGGATAATTGCCTGCACATGGAGTCCATTTGAATTCGGTAGTTTTAAGGACTTTTTTCTTTGTTGTCACTTCCCCTCTCTCTGCTTGGTGTTAATAATTTTATTCTATTTGCTTTTCTTGGTCGGAGGCGTGTGGAGCTTGTATATGTATTGTTGGACTTTTTGTCCGGCGGCCGGCGTAAGTTTCCCTTTGTTTGCGGCAGAGAAATTAATTAAAAAAAAAAAATGGAACGAAGGAACAAAAAAAAAAGCAGCAACGTTTTGCCATCGCGGTGCGTTGTAATGATGTCCTTCGGCGTATACTGGGTAATTATGGACTTGAAAGATTGGATAAGGATTGGCGGGGGGGTGGCCGAAAATTATAAAATTTCCGTTCTGGATGTTTTGTTTAGTTTTTGAATAGGGAATTGTGTTGACCGTACTGCTACGTAGTGTAGCGCTTAACTGAGTTTAATTAAAAACTTCTTTATGCGGCTTGGGGTGTGTACCATTTAAAAGAAAAACGAATTTCATTAGCGAATTTGTTTATCATTTGAGTATTTAATTTTATACCTATTATGGCATGGATGCGAGGGAGTTTTAAAAGTAAATTGATTCAGTAAATGACGAGGGAAAAGCCCTAGCAAAAGAAGGAAGGAAATTGGACAAGTAAGCGTAGCTAGAGAAGCCAAAAACTACAGAAGAACCCCAGTCCCACAAAGAAACATGAAAATTAAATCAAAAATCGCATACTTTTTAAAGATGTTGGTCAAACTACTTACCCCTTTGGTATGCCATTTAAACGACGAGAAAAAAACGGGCGAACTTATGAACTTGTGGTGAATATACATTTTTAATGAATTAACATATACTAATATTCGTTCATTTTCATTTTAATATTTTTGTTTGGCAATACCATGAAGTATACAATACGTTTAAAATTCATTTTTTGATTCATCTCTCTCAATTGTCATCCTTCTGATGAAATAGCGACGCCTTTCAACTTTTCAACTATTAAAACCTAAAAACAACTGTGTATCTTTATTTAATAAAAAACATAATTTAAGTAATACTTTTAGTGTTGTGTTTTATTGGTGTTACGAAACACTAAATTGGTGACCCCGACAAACGAACACCAGTAGTTTTAAGGTAATTATTGCACCGAATCTGCAATGATTGAAACGCAGAACAACGAAAATAAAGACTCTACGTCCACGGGCTCTGGCGCCACAGCCATGAACATCGGCCCAATTGTGAACCGTGTAGCTGTTAAGGTTCCACCTTTTTGGCCTGATCATGCGGAAATTTGGCTAGCACAAGTCGAGGCACAGTTTAATGTTGCCGGAATAACAAGCGATGCATCCAAATTCAACACCGTAGTTGCTGCAATAGAATCGAATGTTCTGGTCCAAATATCTGACGCAATCCTTAATCCGCCTGAAAAAGATAAGTATGTCAATTTAAAGAAGTGTATTGTAGAACGTTTCTGTGAGAGCGAATTAAAAAAAACACAGAAATTACTATCTGACATCGATTTGGGTGACAAACGACCAACACAATTGTTAAATGAGTTGAGCGCTCTTGGTAAGAACAAAATAACCAAGGATTTTTTAAAGTCATTATGGCTGCAACGATTGCCAATACAAGTGCGAGCCATATTACAAGCATCTGACGCTGATCTATCCGAACTAGCAAAATTGGCAGACAAAATTATGGAAGTTGGTGAGTTTCACAATTTAGCTGTCGTTTCGAATGTGCAACCATCAATCTCAGGTAACACTGAAATAGACAAGCGTCTAGGGCGTATTGAACAACAAATAAACAGCTTAATAAAAAACAATAGCAACTTCAAACGCTTATCCCGTTCAGTTTCTTCTAGACGTCAAAAATCCCGTGATCACTCCAACGTGTCAATACATGCCGACGAAGAACTCTGCTGGTATCATCAAAAATTCGGACAAAACGCTCGCAAGTGTCGTGATCCGTGTGCTTATCGAAAAAATACGCCAAAAAACTAACTACGTCCTCCGATCAAGCGGGCGGATCTGAAGACAATTATCGGATAGCCCGCCTAGTTATTAACGATAGCATTTCAAGACAACGATATTTGATAGATACTGGTGCGGATCTTTCCGTGCTACCAGCCCATAACACCATTAAGCGAAGAACAACAAAATCAACTCAGCTGTTCGCAGCCAACGGCACACCGATACAAACATACGGCGAAAAGCGAATAACACTCTCGTTGGGATTAAGACGAAATTTCACCTGGACGTTCCTACTGGCTGACGTCAGCTGTGCTATTATTGGATCCGATTTTTTAAAACATTTCGATCTGTTAGTCGACATTAAGGAAGGCCAACTTATCGACCGAATGACAATGCTCAAATCAAAAGGAAAAAACACCTTATGTAATGTTGTACAAATAGTGGCATACGATACGCACGAACGTTACGCACAATTACTACATGAGTTCAAAGACCTCGCTACAATTAACGCCAACAAGAAACCGACCGACTCTAAAGTAACGCATCATATTACTACAAAGGGGCCTCCGACATATGCACGTGCTCGTCGCCTTCCCACCGATAAACTACAAGCGGCAAAAAAAGAGTTTGAATATCTGTTGGAAAAAGGCATCTGCAGACCCTCGAAAAGCAACTGGGCCAGTCCGTTGCATTTAGTAAGAAAAACGAACGGAGAGTGGCGGGCATGTGGTGATTACCGTGCGTTGAATGATATCACAGTACCCGACAGATATCCGATACCATATTTACACGACGTCACCAGTATCTTATATCGCAAAAAAGTTTTTTCCACGATCGATTTACAGCGAGCATACCACCAAATTCCGATGGAACCGTGCGACATTCACAAATCAGCTATTATCACTCCATTTGGCTTATTTGAATTTCTCTATATGACATTTGGTTTGAGAAATGCGGCTCAAACGTTCCAGCGTCATATAAATGAAGTATTGAAAGGTCTCGATTTTATCTTCGTTTATATTGATGATATCCTCATCGCATCGGAATCGGTAGAAGAGCATGTAAAACACATCCGCATCGTATGTTGTCGTCTTCGTCAAGCACACCTGGCTATCAATTTTAATAAATGTCAATTCGGAAAACGAGAACTAACTTTTTTGGGCCACACAATCAGTTCAGATGGATTAAAACCGCCAGAAGATAAAGTAAAAACAATACGAAATTTTCCACAACCGAAAGTCGCAAAAAATTTAAGGAAATTTCTAGGAATGCTGAATTTTTATCGTCCGTTTATTCCGCATGCCACGAAAAATCAACATATATTACAACGATTGGTCAATGGCAACAAAAAGAATGACAACAGTGTTGTAAATTGGACACCCGAGGCTGAGATCGCTTTCGTTGCTTGCAAGGACGATCTCGCAAATGCAACGCTATTGAACTATATGGCACCAGAAGCACAAATAACACTCACGACTGATGCTTCGGACGATGCTGTAGGCGCTGTTCTTCACCAGATCATCAAGGACCAAATTCAACCACTCGGATTCTACTCAAAAAAGTTTACACCTGCGCAGAAAAATTACAGCGCGTATGATCGAGAATTAACAGCCGTATACCAGGCAATTCAACATTTTAAATACGCACTCGAGGGCAGAGAGTTTATGGTTTTCACAGACCATAAACCACTCATTTTCGCGTTTAAGCAGAAAAGTGAGAAAGCATCGCCACGAAGAGCTCGACAACTTGATTTAATAAGTCAGTATACAACCGACATTCGTCATTTACCAGGATCAGACAACGACATTGCAGACTTACTCTCACGCATTAATACTGTACAAAAAGAAATAATTAGTTTCGATGAGATGGCCACACAACAACAAACAGATCCAGAACTGCAGACTCTTTTAAGCGAAGGTAACGATAAATCGATAAAGTTATCAAAACTATCCATTCCAGATTCGACGTATGAGATTTTCTGCCACGTTCTGCGAGACAAAATAAGACCATACGTACCGAAGTGTTTTCGTCAAACAGTGATTCATAAACTTCACTCTTTATCACACCCCGGTATCAGAGCAACAAAACAACTGGTAGCTGATCACTATGTCTGGCCTTCGATGTCCACAGATGTAGCTGCATTTGTCCGTTCATGTATTCCGTGTCAGAAAGCAAAAATACATCGACACACGAAATCACCTTTAAGCGACTATGCGTCCATCGATGTCCGTTTCGAGCACATAAATATCGACATTGTCGGACCGCTGCCAACTTCAAATGGATTTCGGTACTGTCTGACATGCATTGACCGATATACAAGATGGCCAGTGGCGATTCCGCTAATAGACATAACAGCGCAAAGTGTGGCAAGTGCACTAATCAGCGGTTGGATATCTACGTTTGGTATCCCCTTACGAATTACTACGGATTTGGGTCGTCAATTCGAATCGGCTATTTTTCAAGAATTAACGCAAATACTCGGCATCAAACATTTACGCACAACACCGTACCACCCACAGTCTAATGGGATTATAGAACGTTGGCATCGAACATTAAAGGCCGCCATCAAGTGTTCGGAGACGAATTGTTGGAGTTCAGCGCTTCCACTAGTGCTCTTGGGAATGCGATCAACCATTAAGAGCGACATCGGTTTAAGTCCGGCAGAGATGGTGTACGGAGCGCCGCTACGAATCCCTGGTGAGTTCCTTATGCCGCGAAAAAGCAAAACCAGCCAAACCGAGTTCGTGGAATTACTTCGAAAATCAATGCTCGAGTTACCAATGACGAAACCAGTACGACACGGGATGGAACGATATTGTGTGCAGCCAGCATTAAGAGACGCCAAATACGTGTTTATCAGGACCGATCGTGTAAAAACGCCTTTGGAATTCAACTACGAAGGTCCGTTTGAAGTAATATCCAAATCTGAAAAATACTTCGTTTTAAAAATAAATCAGCGAGTGACAAAAATATCGATCGATCGTTTAAAGGCCGCATACATATTCGACGATACAACAACACCAACAGCAATACCTCAACAGGAAACCAGTAAAGAACAAAAGAACGACATCGCTTCGAAAAATATTACTACATCAAATGATGCAAAACAAAAACAATCGAAAACCGACAACGAGCCACAAACAAAGAAGACATCATCTGGAAGACATGTTAGATTTCCTCTTAAATATCGTTAGTCGATAACTAGGTGGGGGATATTGTGGTGAATATACATTTTTAATGAATTAACATATACTAATATTCGTTCATTTTCATTTTAATATTTTTGTTTGGCAATACCATGAAGTATACAATACGTTTAAAATTCATTTTTTTGATTCATCTCTCTCAATTGTCATCCTTCTGATGAAATAGCGACGCCTTTCAACTTTTCAACTATTAAAACCTAAAAACAACTGTGTATCTTTATTTAATAAAAAACATAATTTAAGTAATACTTTTAGTGTTGTGTTTTATTGGTGTTACGAAACACTAAAAACTTAATTGGTCAAAGTGCTATGAGATGTTTTTTTATTTACCAAAGCACTTGAATCTTCTCTGGGTTAGTGCCCACAATCTACCAGTATGTGTTCTGGAGTTTTAATGGACTCATTGCAAAATCTGAAATCTCAGTTACCCAATAGTTTCTTCGCCTGTGGTCGCCGTGCTGGTTAGTGCGTTGGACTACCACGCAATGCTGCCCGGGTTCAACTCCTGACTGGGTCTAACACCTAAAAGAGTTTTTTCATGGTGCCACCTCTTTCGAATGTCTGACAAGCATCAAAGAGTATCATTTGTCACGATTGAGCTTCTCAATTCGCCGTTCGGAGTCAGCAAAAAACTGTAGGTCCCTTCCATTCGTGCAAAAATTTAACACGCACACACAAATGGTTGCGAGAAGCAAGCCCCGGTTCACCTCGAGCTGTAGCGCCAACTAAGTAAGTATGTTCTTCGCCTTAGACCCTAAGTTTTTGTCCAGGACTTAGCCATGCTTGTCTTTTCCAAGATAGAAATCGTACCAAGTTTATGGTCTATAGAACGACATTAGCTCTTAGGCTACCAAGCATTGAGGGAACTCCCCTTAAGTTGTCTGAGAGTGCAAAATATTTGGGCCTCATACTCGACAGAAGGCTTAAGTGGAAGCTTGACATGAAAGAAAGGGTAAGAAAGGGTAAGAAAGGCTTCAGTTGTCTTCTATACCTGTAGTAGATTCTTCGGAAAAAACTGGGTATCTACTGTGGTGGATACTAAAATACGGATGATCGGTCTGGTGACACGCTGCCACCAAAACTAGCAACCTTAAGGTATGACCAAAGTACAGAGAAAATCATGCGCTGGGGAAACCAGCCAGCACGATAATAACAACGCCAATAGCGGGATTGGAAGTGTACAATTCTTAACTTTCTGCCTCAAGATCCCTACATGCTGGAGCTTAGAATAAGGCAGTCAAATAGTGTTCCTTAAACATCGATAGTCTATCGTAACTTATCGATAGTAATTTACTATCGAAAACATCGATGGTTTTAGGAACTATCGCAAGTAACCAGAATTAATGCATAATTTTTTATTCACATATTGTAAACCGCTTAAAACAATATTCTATTTTACTGAATGCACTTTCCAGGCACAGAGTAAGTATAAGGGGAATCCCCCACGATCTAACAAACTTAATGCTATGATCTTCTACGTGCGATTGTCATTTTCTTTGGGTAGAGCAGAGACACGGGTCACATAACATTTGGATTCATTTTTTCTAAATTACGAAATTATGAGTAAAATATCGGGAGAAGTTAGAGACAAGGCTTAAGGAAGTTGTGGAAATGTTCCTTTGCATAACAGCAACGTCAGTTCCCTCAGAGAGAATATTCTCGAGAGCTTGCCAATTATTGAATGAACGCCGCGCAACAGGTTAAAGACCAAAGTTTTAAATAAACTCTTATTTCAAAAACAAAACGATGGTATTTTTAACTTAAATTAAATTTGAGCACCGTACTAGCCTTTACTTGTAAAGTTACCCTTCGCTCATTAAATGTACACATGTATATATATTTTTTTTAAAAACATTTTAACAAGCGTTGTGTTTATTTCTTTATAAAAGCAATCGATAACTATCGATACTATCGAATGTTTTTCGTAAACTATCGTGAACTATCGCAAGTGTTGAATATCGATGTTTAAGAAGCACTACAGTCAAAGCACTGGAGACCGAGTGCATATGGACACACCAAAATAACTACATATCTAAGTGGTAAAGTCAATTCAGACTACACTGCCCATACTTGGACTTCCTTCTCACCTTCAGTGAGAAATAGCTTCACATCAAAAATGTGCATTTATTTCCCACCTGAGATGATGTTATTTCCCATGTTATTTCACTGCACCTCCTTTTGCCTAGATGACCGCTCATAGACCTAAAGAGATTTATTAAAAGATCTAAATGGATTTGTTAAATGCATGTTTCGACATGCACAACTAGGGTTTTCAGAATGGGCCCTTACGGCCTCTAGGTGGAATTGCATTTACTGCAAATGACCCTCCTAATCTAACCTTACCTAACCTATACAGATAGCAATCACTAAACACCTGTGAAGTATCAAGAAGACTGTGGCCAGAATACGACAGAACGTGAACAAGAGAAGACAGGAAATCGATGTCAATGCTGATAGGAGTTCTAACCAGCCACAGCATATTAAAATATCACATGGAAACACTACAAAGAAGCTCATAAGTACACGGCCTATTTCCTCTGTCACTGCCCTAACCTCTGCCAACTGAGAAATAGACCGCTAAAAACCGCAAAATGGACCTAAGTGTAACCATGCTCATCAGCCCGCTAGCCTAATCTAAGTTTATTGAAAAAAGAGCGCATTTAAACGACTAAAATGCAGTGTATGTAGGATGTAGCATGTAGGTATCTGGCAGATGCTTTACATGACGTAAAGATCGTATCTGCTCAAATAAGATACAGGCGCTGCATTTTTCTATAACTGATGCCTTGCTGCTAATTTCGGGAATGATCTTTCGCCTAAGGTGTTGGGAAGATTCCGTAAAAAATGGTTCTGATTGCAAGCTGTCTACGATAAACTTTCTGGTACTAATGACGAAGTTGATGATCTGCTCTGGTAGTAAATTATATCCGTAAAGTGACTTAATTTTAATGTTTACTCTTCATATGTATGCATGCTATTCATATGCACGCCGTGCTACGTACGCAAAGCCAAGCGTTCGCAGCCCGTAATTTTCTTTTCATAGCTTTAAAACTTGTTGAACAATAAAGGTGAATCTACAGCAAAAAAAAAAAAAAACACCATTCAGTTAACAACCATCCGATGAGAAAGAAAATCAAGGACGACTTTTTTCGCACCTACTAAAAGCGAAGTCGGCACTGCGAAACAAAAAATAGGTAATTCCACTCACATCGTGTCAACACATCGGCATTCACGGGCCTGTGCTGGCGTATTCCTCTTGGGTAATTTAATGAGCGCCAAATGTCAATATAAATTTCCTCTCACGAAACGTAAACGTTAATTCGATTCCGTAGTAGTGCATGGAATAGAATGGAAAAACGCTTCCTTCCTAGACCCACCATCGTCGCGCATAACACATCCTTTCAGCTCATTCACATTCGATACCATCGCTACCGAGATCCAATGACATTTGCAATATTTTAGAATTCCTCTTTTTTGCGGGTTTGTGTGTGTGCAGAGGCCATCTATACTATTCTCGAGAAGGTCCTGTCAGTTTTATCAGCTTATGTATGTCGATTTCGATTCCCAATGGAATTTCACATTTGGTAAAAGTGAAGAATCGTCCTTTGTCGCGCATACACAAAAACCGAACCGATTGCCGAAATGGATGGCCGCCTGTGTAGTGGGTGCTGGGTGGAACCTATCCGCTGGTTCGAGTCAAATTAATACTCATGGAACGGATCCTAAACTTCAAGTGACGCACCATCTCGCCGTTCATGTAGACCTGACTTCATACGAGCCAAAAAAAAAAAAAAAAAAAAAAACGAAAACAGGGACGAATGGGAAGCGCAAAAAAAATGAATTCCACTTCGTCCTTCGATGTTTATCCTCTCAGGAAAATCATTTAATTGAAATTGAAACCATAGTAAATTATTGGCATTCTTAGTTCAGTTTTTTTTTCGTCGTCCTTTGAACGCTTTTTACCTCACCACTCCTGTGGTTCCACAGCGCTGGCCGCCATATCCTGGAAGGCGGGTGTTAGTAGAAAAGAGGTTTTCTTCCCTCGATGGATGGTGGTGTTGGTTTTTATTGCCTTAAAGGATATTGGATATTTATTCAGCTTACCAGTCACTGGTATTTTTTTTGTTCTTTAGCTGGACGACTGGTTGCGGGGTGGCTGGCGACAGTGTTGTCGTGGTTTATGTGTCGTTAACATAGTTTTCCCCTTGTCCTTGTTCGCCTGGGTGGCCGCTCGTATATTCACATTGGATATTCGATGAATAATTAGTGCATACATACATACATATATATTTTATTTCATTGTGGTGTTTGCTCGGTAAGTGGTTTTTGTGTGGTGGAGGTGGCGGTAGCGGTGTGGTACTGTGGTGTATCGTTTTTTTTTTTAATTTGCCTGCTGTGAATGGGTGTCACCATTGTCATAGCTAAACGAGCTTAAGTCATAAAATGCTTGCCAACTGGACATAAAACGCAAAGATCTGAGATGGCTATGTAGAGTTTTGGAAACATTTGCAGTTTTATATATTTCGTAGTAGCCTTGGAGAAGACGAGCTGCAAACAGGACCTTATAACCTTCTGGCAGTGTCATATGACTGGTGTCTTATCTGAAGTCAGTTACTGTTGTGTTCCTTGTAAATGACGATCACTAGCAATTGCAAAGAGAGTTCTGGCTTGAAATATCCGGTGTTATAATTGGCTAAAGACACCACTTGAAATGCTTTGCTATTAACCCATTAACCACTGGAATCGAAATACGAAGTATTTTGTTATGAGAATTTTGGTTCTAGAATGATTTTGGGCTGGAAAACACAAATCCGAAGTCCCTTTGTCAGAAAAAATTTAACTGGAAGCACCTGGTGAAAAAGATGAAAGACCGTCTGTAGACGGGATTAATGGGTTCGGTGAAAAAAAATTAAAAAATTTGTTGTAAAATTCAAGTACGAAAAAATCGTTTTTGTTCAAAGTGAATGCTCAATACATTGTCCTAAACAGGTAATTAATAATAGACAATGAATCATTTGCCTACGTGATACTTTGTAAAACAGTTTTTTGCTTTGGAAAGATATAAATGGAAGTTAAATTTTGTACAAAATATGTGTGTATCGGATTGTTTACACAATTTACGTGACTTTTTCGATCCCCATTCAGGAAAATAATTTTCTTCATCGAATCTTGCACTTGCCAATCGATGAACTGCTTTTTACCAACACCATTGCTGGCGGTTGACTGTGGTGGCAGATGATGAACTGCCAACGGATCATTTTTTCAACAGCAGCACATAGTTCTTTCGCAATGGTCCAGCGAATTTCGTATATTGTCATTTCTTTATCTTTTCATCGTTGAGTCTCAGATACAAAATAAATTAATTTGTTGTAGCCATTCGAGAAAATGGTTAAAAATCCATATCCTTTGTGTTGGTTTAGAGTCCATTGCTATCCATATAGGAGTCCATTAAATCGACACTCGGCCCATGTGCGCGTTGTACTCATGGATAATTTGTGGACAATCAATGTCATTGTACGATTATAACGAGCAATTTCTGATGATTGACTGACTGAATTTGTTCTTTGAAAATGTTTAGTGTCCTTCGTGTCCTTCCACAAAACTGTGGTGTGGTGTCGACACAGATTCTTTTGAGAGAATTTTTACACAACTCTTCCAAAGATATTGGCGGAAATGTGGGCAATTTCGTGTTCGATATCGTTCCTAAGCTCCTCTAAGGTTGTTGGTATAAATCAGCTACTTACTGTAACCCCATAAAAATAAATCCAACAGCGTTAAATCGCATAAGCGAGCTAGCCATTCGACCGGACCGTTTCTCGAGATTTCACAATTACCGAACTTCGCCTTCAATAGGTCAATTGTTTTACCAGCTGTGTGGCATGTGGCACCAATTTGTTGGAATCACATTCATTCCATTCAGTCCATTCAATTCTGGCCAAAAGTGTTCTTTTAACATGGTACAAAAGCGAACTCCATTGATCGTAACATGGCGATCATTTTCATCAACGAAAAAATACGGTCCAGCCCCACCTCCACCTCCGGCATGAAGTCCACACCACACGGGCACTTCTTGTGGATGCAATGTAATCTCTTGAAGCACATGTGGGTTTTTTGCTGTATAATAACGCATATTTTGCTAATCAACAAAGATCCTAGAAAGAGTTGAGGGACATTTGTATTAAAACACAAAATTGTTATGTTCTTATTGAAAAACCGTTAACATTTACATATGTACCAGCAAAACTATAAACATCGCTAACAACCACAGTTTTCCTCCGATCTGATTGAAATCTGTACCGGATCGTTTTTAGTAACGGTATCTTAACGTATTTCCAACTATCAGAAGGCAGTTTTATTGTGCTAAACCGTTTATTTTGAAGGTTATGATTATATGAAAATCACTAAAGTTTTCTCAATGTTCCCCCGCCAACCGTCTCGAAAAGGCTTAAGCCACTAAGACCGTCTACAGACGGTCTTCACAAAAACTTGATTGGAACAAACATTTTGTTCTTACAAATCAAACTAGCAACAAATAATCAAAATAAAACTTCAAATAACTTCATAAAAAAATTCCCAAGTCGATTGAGCTGTTGGAAAGTATTTTTTTTTAAATTCAAACTTGCATCAAAATCGCAAACAATTTTCACGTCGTTTTTCACAAAATTCTTGACATAATAGGCTGTATCTCTCATACTATTCAACTATATATGTACGTTCAAACTGGTACCGTTCGATATGTTAATTCAACTGAAGAAAAGCGGTTTTGGCGGTTAGAGCGCAAAAAATGTAATTTGAAAAAGAATTGGATTTTAGTGATGACCTTCTGTAGAGGGTCTTAGTGGTTAAAGGGTTAACTAAAGTAAGGGCACTAGTGGTCGGCCACTTTAACCCTAGAATGCATATGGGGTGCCAGCGCACGCCACTTCAAAATAAAAACTGTTACAATTCTTAAAATAAAAGCCGTAATTTTCGTAGAATCCCATGACTTTTGTTTTTTTCGTTTGTATGTTATTTGTGAAAGGTGTTTAGTGGATTTCCTTTCTCCGTATTGAAGATATCGTGGTGACTGGTGTGACCATATGTGTTAGTGTGACTTTTTTTTGAAAGTTTACTAAATAAAAATTTGCTAATTTTAAGAGTTTTAAAAAGGTTAGTTAATAATCTATTTCAGAGTTGTATAGCAAAACGTTCCCTTAGTGCAGAAGTGCAAATGTAATTGATTATCTGCACAAGATGTGTCGAAATAAGGCCATCTATGATAAGGAGGAGATAAGGCAACTTATTTTAGATATCGGTAGTTAGGTATATGGACGAAGAAGATGAATCTTGCTTAGATGACACAGAGATGGATTCTGTAGAGAATGATGAAATTTCCGCCAGCGACTGAGAGGATGATGAAAATCCAGAAGAACGGCATTGCTGAGGAGTTCTGTCAGGAAAAAAGTAGGCAGCTGCTGCCTTTATATGTGCAATATATATATTTAAATATATATATTTGGCTTCAGCAGTCCTAGGTAGAATCAAGCCTAGCTTCCCGCAACCATTTGGGTGTGCGTTATATTTTTGCACGAATGGAAGGGACCTACAGTTTTCTGCCGTCTCCGAACGGCGAGTTAGGAAGCTTTACATGACAAATGATACTCTTGAATGCTTGTCAGGCATTCGGAAGAGGTGGGCACTGTGAAAAACTTTTTAGATGTTTGCGGCGGGATATGTGCAATAAACAAGATAAAAAATATACCAGTAATATTTACAGTATCAAAGCTTGTTATATATTGTAATGTTGCCTTACATGTCTTCTTTCAGAAACAAGAAAATTTTTGCAACTATTGAATTCGAAACTGTATTTTCTTGGTTTTTTTTGGAGCACCCTATGGTCGCACCACTTCAGTTCATCCTTGTTTAATTTTTTTCTCATTATTACGGCTGTTAATCAAATGCCATTTTTTTTTGTTAATTTAATTAATACATATATACTTATAAATTAAATAAATTTATTTTATCAAAATTGTGTCTAAGGATGCTAGTTTTCTCAACCCAAAGTTTTGGGTCTCAGGAACCCCATATGTGTTCATGTAACAAAAAAACACGTATGCATTCTAGGGTTAAGCCTTTTCCTCATGTAATATAAATACCGTTAGGAATTTTCTTAATGTGAAGATGCAGATACAAGCAGATACATGTCCTACATATCTATCCTCAAATTTGATATTATTACGCAAATACTGCAGCTGGTAGAAGCACATAAGTCCGTGCACATTTGCGAAAGTGTAAAAATGTGGAGATTGCTTTTTTTCTTTTTTTTAGTTGTGCGTATTTACAAAAGTGTTAATTTATATAACAATTTGTCTGGAAGATAACATTTTAATGAATTTGTGTTGTTCTTAAAAGCATAAGGAATGCATTTAGTTGTGCAAAGATTATAAAATATTAATATCAGTGTAAATAATGGGGTGGCCGACCACTAGCATCCCATTTTAATGCGAATTTCAGTACTCGGCCTGGTATGGCCGAGCAGTAAAGAAATGCACTATATAGCTTAAATTTATCTTTTGACGTACAATATTGAAAGTTCATTAATGAATTGCTCTGATTTCACCATTAAGCACACAAATATTTGAGAAAATTTAATGTTCAGCCAGGTACTAAAGTTGTCGGCACACTGCCGGCCGACTATTGACCAAGCTAGTGTTCGGCCACCGAAGCCTATTTCGATTGGTATCGGCCTATTTGTCTAATTTACTAAAACACTATTCAGAAGATAATTAAGAACAGTAAAAGGAAAACACCCTTTAAATATTGCTTATTCTAAATTTGGCGGCCGACCACTAGCGCAATATGAATTTTTTCATCAATTTGATAATTTCTAGAGAACAGTGAGGGTTTAATAAAAAGTTCTCTTTTTTATCGATTAATATTTGTTTCGACATTCAACGAAATTCTGTTTAAAAATTTTTCGTCAAATACTTTAGTAGCTGGAGAAGCGCAAAGATAAAAAAAATTATGTGGCCGACCACTTGTGCCTTGACCTTATAGGGCCTAAAAAAAAGATCCAACTTCTTTCAGTTTACCTCTTACAGCGCAGCTGGTTCAAAATTTGAACCACAGCTTTTTTTACTAATTCGCGATGGTGGTACAAAATCTTAACTACTTAGATATTATTTTGTCCCTACTACCGTTCATTCTGTAGGCAAAAATAACTATTCTTGTGAACAACATAGTTCTGTTAGTAAATTGCAGCTACATGTTCGTGTAAAATAGCAAAAGTTGTTGCCGCGAAAGTGTTTTCTAATGTTCAGGTTGCTGTAAGAGTTACTAGTAATTTCGGTTAATCGTATGACTTCGTACAATACTAGATATACAGTGAAACCTGCCTTACGCGGACAGTGACGCTGACAACATTTGTGTTTGCCTAAGGGAGTTGTCCGTTCAAGGGATGAATACAATTTTTTTTTACAAAGATTGGGAATCCTCACAAATGACTTCTGTAGCAGCTGCATGGATGAGGAAGACGAAGTATCCCCCTATCACCTCCTGTGCATTTGTCCAGCACTCTTCTGGTAAAGAATTTGGGGAAATATTTTTTAATACACCATCAAGATATTTCCTCAACGAATATCAATAAAATATGGCACTTTATCCAACTTTTAAAATGATTCCAAGCGCAAGTGGCAACATAATTGATAAACACGTACGTACGGTGGATAGCCAACTTACCGAACCTAACTACGCAGGCTGTATTCACGATATAATAGTTTTGTTTTCTGCAACTTGCTTCTGTATTTGGTAAATTCAAATCAAACTGAAAAGAAAAACTCAGTTTGAAGCTACGGATGATTTTTTGTTTTTGTCCATCTAATGGAATTAAATTAAATAAGTTTTGGTAGATATGCATGTCCGCGTTCGATCCAGGAGGTACCCGGTTAAGAGAACGTAAAATGTATGCAATATGAAACATAAAAGCTTGGTTAGGTAAATGCTTCAGTCTAAACTCTAAAGGATGTGTCCGGCTAAGGAAGCTGTCCGTAATGAGACAGATTTCACTGTAATAGTCATAATCCGTGGAGAGGCAACTCTCCTCTCTCATCTAACTCAAAACAAGATTTCCCCTAAACTATTACACAAAACAAAGTCCACCCACAGTGAATATTCGCATTTTAATTTAATAAATTTAATGTCGTAAATACTGACCCGAAGTGAAAGCTCCGGTCAACCATAACATTGCTTTTATATTTTATTTTCGTTACGTATAACTCAAATAAGTTCATTCATCCTTCCTTCGCTCGGTTCAAATAAAAGAAAATTCTTGATGAATCTCTTCTTTTAGTTTGGACCCGTTAATTTAAAAACAAAAAACAGTGAAAAACTAAAAAAGGTGAGAAGAAGAAGAAAATCTTCATCAAAACTACTCTCAGCAAAATGCAAAGAATGAATGTTTGCAGCATCAGCATTTTTTATTTATTTTCTTGTTTTATCCTTGCAACGGAGGATTTTTGTTTTCAATATTTGTACTTTACATCTAAAGCAGTGGAAAACTTCTCAGCTGGTGAGTTTAGAAGAGTACTTAAATTTTTTCGCGCGATTTAAACTTGACGTGTACTGCGGTGTGAAACTGCGAACAGAATGTTTTGAATTAAAAGAAAAATGATTTGTCACTCACTGTGAAACTGAGAGTCAAGTGTAAGAAAAGTTTAGACCGGTCCGGCCAGGTCATTGAGGTACAAATAATTCGAAGAATATGTGCATATGGAAAACTTTCTTAAACAAGAAAGGAAACTTGGGAAATATCGTTGGTGGTTTGAGCACCAGATGGCATTCGAAATTAATCTATGTCGTTTAGTGACTTTTTGCGTTAATTGTACCGTCTTTTCGTGTCAAGGTAAAATTCGCCAACATCAGCCTCAAATGCGCTCACGCGCCCACGAAAGAAAAGACGACGCTACCAAAGATAGTTTCTACGAGCTCTTCAACAAAACCTACGAGCAATCGTATTGGGCGATTTTAACGCCAAAATAGAAGGAGAGAGGACATCTTTGGTAGGACGATTGGAAGGTATTGCCTAAATGACACCACATGCGAAAACGTACTAAGGCTGATTGACTTTGCTGCGGGGTGAAGTATAGCAAGCACGCGGTTTCCTCATCTCAATATCCATAAGGGGACATGGCGGTCTCCGGATCAATAAACTGTCAACCAAATTTACCACATTCCGATCGACACCAGACACGCCTACAGTGTCCTGGATGTCCGGACGTCCAACATTGGCTCGGACCACTATCTTGTTGTAGCCAAGGTACGTATGCGGATATCCGCAACGCCACAATAACGAAATACTGTGAGAAAGTATAATGTCGAAAAGCTACAATCGCAAGACACCGCCAGAGCCTACAGAGAATACGTATCCTGATCTCTCGCGGCAACAGCTAGTACAGAAGACCAGTGGCAACACTGCCAGCAAGCCATCATAAGTGCCGCGAATGATGTGCTGGGTTTCACACGTCCACCACCACCACTGGTTTGATGAAGAGTGCAGACTCGATAACGCGGAAAAGCAAGAGGTGTATAAAGCGGCGCTGAATAGAAGGACTAGATCTGATCGCATTCTCTACAAGTAAAATAGAAGGGAAGCACATCGGCTTCTAAGAAGGAAAAAGAAATAGCACGAGAAGCGTGCCATCGAGGATATTGAGGGATGCTGCTTCAGGAACAATGTGCGGAAGTTTTACCAGAGGGTAAAAAGAATGTGCCAACAAAACTAATCCCGTACAGAAACCTGTAGAGACGCGGAAGGAATAATTGTAGTAGAAACACAATCGGTGCTGAGAATATGGAAAGACTACTTCTGCAGACTGTAAAATGGCGAAGAAGACCAGCACCCCGCTGTCAGGCAGAATGAACCATTCAATTTATAGATGTTGATAGCCAAAACTCCCATCAACCTGATCAAAACGAAATGCGGATAGCAATATCCAAGCTAAAGTCCAACAAGGCCACTGGACCTGACGGTCTACCTGCAGCTCATCTCTAAGATTTGGTGTGATGAAAGTATGCCAGATGAATGGAATCTCAGCATCGTCTGCCCGGTCCCGTCTGCTTATGACAGCATCTGGAGGGATGAACTGTATAGAGTCATGTCTAGTTTTGACATTCTTGCGAAACTTATCCGTCTGTGCAGGATGACGATGGAGAAAGCTCGCTGCTAGCTGTGTCGTCATTTTTTTTTTTAAATAAATTTGAGGACGCTGAAATAACGATGATCCGCAATCCGTAATCAAACAACTGAAAACAGTCTCAGGTGATAAAAGCTGAGCTCTCTTGGAGAGGATATGTCAAGGTCTGTCTACCAAATACAAATTCTTAAAGGGTATAATCTCAAAAGTAGTTAAATAAGAAAGTAACTGTGCTTGCAAGGACTATTTAAACGATGTGCAGCTTAAGTTATAGGTTTGAAAGAACAATCAGAAGAAGTCGAGAAGTGTTATTCGAGGGTCACCACATCTCTGGTTGGAAATCTGTTGCCCAGTAATCGAAAGAGGTGCCATTTACAGACGGACGGTGCTCGGGTGTGGATAGTAAACCCCAGCGAAAGATTTGGAAAACTCCCTTTGTAAAGTGTTAACATTATAAAATGTTCAGCTGAACTTCACAAGCATTGTTCACCTGTTCGAAGCTTAAAAAGCCTCCGAATTCTGTTCAAGTTTATCATCCTTATTCACACGTTCAGCATTGAAGAAGCCTGGTAATCCTGGAATATGTCAAGCGTTTCACAATTCTCCGTGCCAAAAAAAAAAAAAAAAATGGAAAAAATAAACCCATCAAGTTTTTATCTGCAAATTGCTTCACAGGAATACTGATAGGAAACAAATTACACAAACAAAAAAGATCTAAGAAAATGAAAATTACATTTGCGCTCATTGTTTTTCCATTAGCCCGACATTTATGTTCCACTAAATTCATTTGCATTCTTTTTCTCAATTCTCAATTATGTTTCAATTAGGGAAAACTCTCTGCCCAAGGTGCACATCTTGAATGGCGGCCTACCCTTTCATTATTGAATCAGGAATCCCAACATCTTCCATCCATCCCTATAGGAAGTTAAAGAATACAAAAAAAAAAAAAAAAAAATGCTTCCAACTCATCCATCCTCATTCTAGATTCAAAAGATTTCAAAAGACAACACTCATAATCCCAGTTCCTTGCACAAACCCAACCTTACCCCAACAAACAACAAACACGCGGCAAAGGGTACAGCGTACAGGGTAAACCAGTCTTCCAAAGGATAACACACAACCACTAAGCCAGCCAAGTACTACGAAGCGAACGGATGCACATAGTAGGAGTAGAGTAGCAGTAGCAGCATACTCTCTCAATTCAAACCATGTAAATCGAAAACTAACTCTTCTCTACCAACTATCACTTAAACTAACAGATAGAGATGAAGAAAGGAGCGCCGCGCCGCCCGCCTACAAGAAAAAGGATAATCCTAGAAATGTCAGAAAACTTATTAAAAGTTCATAAACTGAAATTAACCAGGTTGTCCCCTTAAGGCAGGTTTTCGTTGGTGCTAAGGAATACGGTTCAACTGGGTTCCCGGATGGGAGGCAGGGCCGAGAAAACATTGCCGTAAAAGTTAATTGAAATTATCTACCTGGAAGTAAAAAAAAAAAAACTGCAAACAGCAAAAAAAAGGTCCGAAGAAAGAAAAGATAAAAACTTCGAATTGAGCAGTTAACTTTTGTGTTTTTCAATTTCGCTGCAGTTCGCTTTTGGTTGGGTTTCCTTCTCTTTTTTCGTTATTAACCTTGTGCACCTTTTCCGGTGAATTTACCGACAGCTGAATGAAGGATAAAGTTTGCTTTTCATTTCGCCGGAAAAATGCAAGAGTTTTTCCGAGAATCCTACGTGATTTTTGTTTTTGTCCTGAGAATCCACAGCCCGTTGCATAGACACATTCATATACACAGGAGACTTTCATGTTCCCAAAGTGCCCATCCCAGGAGTGGACTTTTCATAGTAAATGAACATCAAACTATTTTCATTGCTAATTGCAGGGAATTATTGGGAATGTGAGAAGGACCTATTGGGTATAGTCCACAACTGAATTTTGTAAGGGACTCCTCGTTAAGTCAACTGAAATAGAGTTTTAGCAGCTTGGTGGTAACCACGTTGCTACGAAAGTAGGTCAACGGGAAGAACTTCACTATCTATTCATATGGCTATTATTATTCATAGATAATATTCTTTATATACTTACGCTGGAGTAGAACTTTGGATTATGATATTCTTATTACCAACTCGCAGATTTATGGTTCAGGTTGTCTAAGGAGGGGAAGCTTATTACTTTTCGATGGTAAAACTTAACATTATAAATTCTGTAAAGGAAAGGATATATGTACTCGTATGATACCAAACCACTTATGTACATACATTCATAATCAAGAAGGAGTTAGACATTTTATAACGGTTCTAGCTTTAACCTTGGCTCTAACTTGAGAGAGTGAAATTAATTTACTTTTACCTTTAACAATATGGTAGGCCGCCCAATATCACAATTCAACTAATTACAGTGGAAGTCACCTATAACGCCTTCTTTTATAATGACCAATTTACTATTTTTTTATGAACTTATTTACATAATTTAAAAATAAAATGAATTAATTTTGTCTGTGCATTCACATTTTTAATATTTCTAAATACTAATGGATGGCAGTCGGATGTAACGACCGCTTGTTCGTCCACATTTGTTCGGTCGCTTCTTACTTACTTAGTTGGCGCTACAGCTCGAGGTGAACTTGGGCATGCTTCTCGCAACCATTTGTGTGTGCGTGTTATATTTTTGCACGAATGGAAGGGACCTACAGTTTTTTGCCGACTCCGAACGGCGAGTTGAGAAGCTCAATCGTGACAAATGAAACTCTTTGATGCTTGTCAGACATTTGAAAGAGGTGGGCACTGTGAAAAACTATTAGGTGTTTGCGGCGGGATTCGAACCCAAGACCGCTGGCTCAGTAGTCCGACGCACTAGCCACTTGCGCTACGGTGCCCACGGTCGCTTCACCGTCGTTATTAAGCGACCTCCACTGTATTTGATTTCGGCCAAAATTTTGTTTGTTGTTCAGAAACTAAGTTTACGGCAGTGTTGTTCGACTATTTTACTTTACGTTTTTTACCTAGTTTTTTACGTTTTCTACATTACTTTTTAAAATTCTTGATTTTTTACTATGCTTACCTATGTAAAAAAGTCAAAAAAAAGACCACGGAAAATAATCCAAATTGGGGAGCTTCAAAACAGAACATGAAAGTTGGATCTGCGGCCGAATTACCGCATCCGTTAACGAGTTACTTGTTTTCGAAATGTGACGATTTGGCATTAACACTCTCGTTATCGAATATAATTTTAAATACAATTTACTCGATTATTCGAAAACAAGTCCTGCTCACTCACTCATTAACGGATGCGGTAATTCGGCCACTGATTAATCTGTGCGGAATCCAAAAAATCTATTGGGTTTTTATCTTCTTTTCGATAAAATGATTAAAAAGCCCGATTTGTTAAAAAACAGATTCTCTAATCACACATTTCCCTACCTTTAAGTGTATGCGGAACGCGGACCCCCAGCAATAAATTTATCAGGAATAACCCTGTTAATATATTATATTGTATTCTTTTCCTGAAATATAATAATACATTCTGACGAAATAAAAAACGAGAAAAATTTGAATTTTTTTAACAATGAAACATATTTATTACTAGCTGTCCCGCCCGTCTTCGCTCGTGTCTAAGAAATATAGTGTTACTTACAATACATACATTGTCATTTTTTTCGAAGAATCAAAGACAGTGCCCCAAGGTTTGCAATCTATCAATATATCCACAATTGTGGATTGTAAGTATTTGTAGTTTGAATAAGTGACATTTCACAAGAAAATGGCATTGAGTGTTTTTATTTTTCCATTAATTTAAATAATATTGCGAATAAATTAATTTAAAAATCGGCCAATAATAGGCACAGGATGTTACTGAACTGGATCTGGAATACGAAGTTTTACTTCATTGTGTGCATTAGTTTTTGTGTTTACCTAATCGTAAGATTGATGGGTAAGAGCGTCACATTGAGATTTATATATTAATAAGATTCTTCTGTTTCGATATCTATATAGTCAACATTAGTTGGATTAAGGAAAAAATATACATGAATGAGTTTTTTTAGACCTATCAAAGGTCAGTCGATTTCGTAAAGGACTATGTATTTGCGCCCAGTTTGAGAAAACTCTTTCAATCTGCGCGGACGATGTTGGTATATTAAGAAGCTTCAAAGCTTAAGATCACAGTTCAGGGTGATGAATGCTCGCGGTGCTCCAAAAACTGTTGGATTTTTAATTTCTTTTCGAAACAGTGTATGAAACAGTGCAAGCTCTCTAATCCATCTGCGTCTTAAATTTTCATTAAGAAGTGGTTTATTATTTGTTCTTCGGATGTCGCTAAAATGGCCTTGTCCTAAAAAGGATTTAAATAATATACAGTAAGTGATAGTTATCTCCCTCAAAATTCACGGATTTTGGTTTTCTAGTGAAACACATTTTATATAAATTAAATTAATAATATTTTTGGCACATTATAAAAAAAATTAAATTTACAGAATAATTCAACAGACGACACTGAACGAACGATTGCAAAATTTTCTTCATTTATTTAGATTTTGACAAATATTGCAATGCCTCTAATTTTCTCTCTTTTTTCACAGTAATTTACTTTATTTACCCTTTACCTTTTTTACGAGTTTTTTTTTACGATTTTTACGGTTTTTTTACGTTGTTTACACTTATTTACGCGTTTTTTTACGTAAAAAGGTAGAAAATAGTTTTTTCAAATCAGTTGGAAGATAGTTGGAAGTACATAGTTCTAAATGGACTCGAAATAAATAAGTGTTTCCAGTCAAAAGTTATTAATTTGGGTACCAAAAAACAAAATCATAAATCTGTAGACTGAAACAATTCAAAGTGTCCATTTCTTCAGCTCCTAAAATATACTTACCTTATAGGCAGAGAGGGGGAACTTATTGGGCTTTTAAATTTTTTATTCCGACATTTTTGAACTTGGCGCGCTGTGCTAATGAAATTAGTCTAATATGCCCGAAATTTTTCAACAACGTAGTAGACTTCGTATTGCACTCGGTTTAAAGCGGACCCTACGTTATGTTAATACACGTAAGGCCATAAGTACTTTGAGATTAATCGAATTGACTCGTCATAACCTTATATTTCAAGGAAGCAACGCTTTTTTATCGAATTTAGGTTCTAGAACTTGTAGACTCCTAGGAAAGTGTGTTGTGATTAACGTATATTTATTCTAGTTGATTAATAAAGAAATAAATAAATAAAATAAAAAAAAAGTTCAGAATGGCATAAAGTTGGTGATAGCATATATCATATTCCTTATTCTTAAGCTACAAAAAACTGTGGATGGTTAGACTAGTTACTACTGCTAAGTTAGTCCAAAACAATACTTAGCTATAGAATGAAGGGCGTCGAGTGAAACGTCTTGAATATAGAACCAAATTTATTTCAGTTCACGGTTGACAAAACGCAATTAGATCGTCACGAAGACAAGAATAAAAACTATTATATTTATAACGTTCGCCTAACGAGTTTTCTTTCTTGTGACATAATTAGCAGTCAAATTATCATTCAGTCCACTTAAGTTGAATAATTCGCTCCGAACTTCAACTTCTGTTCGGAACATTTGTATGGTCTAAGACGGTGTTTAAAAACATGACTTAATGTTCTCTGGCTTATCCTAGATAGCGGATTGAACAACGTCTTGAATCTTGAAATATCAAAAAGTTATATACATACAGTTCTGTTTCTTTTCTTACTCTATCGGATGGCAGCTCTTGGAATTTATGAGAGCTACGATATTTTTGCACTATGTAGCAAAATGTCGTTCAATAAGTGCACAAAAGTCGATGTAACTATGAATTAGAGGTGTCCGTCAGGTCTAAGTTTGACAACCCGTTAAATTTCCGAAAGATTTAATGTTCCTCAACGAACTGTGGTATGGAATTGAAAAAAATATCATGAGACCGGGACTGCTAGCAGAAGGAAAGGCTCAGCGAAGCCAAAAAAGACGACCCCAGTGGAAGATCGTTTTTTGTGCTCCAAAACCATCGGCATCGGTTCAAGGCTTCACTGGATATCTGAAATAATCTATTTCGAGGTACACGTTAAATAATTTAAGCACGCTCAGTGAGAAAAATGCTCATGAAAGGTGGACTTTGAGCACGCAAGCCAGAACTGAAGCCGGACTTTCCCATAAGAATTAGAGAAACACGATTAATTTGGGCTGAGCAACATCTAAACTGGATTCAAGACTTCTAGATCGATGTAGATGTATAATATTTTCTTTTCTGACAAATCCAAGTTTAAGCTGCATTTTGGAGATGGGAAGATTCCTGCGCAAAGAGAACCAATGGAAAGACTGAGCTCTGATGATGGTCTGGGAACGCTTCTCTAGAGAAGGAAAAAGTAGAATGGACTCTTCGGAATCAAAAGTCACTGCAGCAGTTTATCTAAACGTCCTAGAATATGAATTAGAGGCCTCGCGTTAGAGCTTTTTGGTGACACTTGCAGATTCATTCTTGAACTGGACAATGATCCTTGCTATACAGCCAAAGTTGTATATATGAACTTGTTTTTGCTTTTCAAATGAAAGATTAATTTATAACTTTAATATAAGTTAGAACTTTTATGACTAAAAACTATATTAGTATTTTTTTTTTTATTTCTAATGTTAAAAAGCACTTCGAAGAAAGCAATATCGATGTGCTACACTGGCCTGCCTACAGCTCAGACCTAAATCTAATTGAGAATATCTGGGCAATCATTAGATTGCAAAAGAGCGTCCAGAGGCAATTGAGATCGTAAAACATTTACTAATCCGGCTCTTGAACACCATACCTGTATCCACATGAAAAGACCTATCTGAGTCAATGAATCGTAGTTGTAAAGCAAAGCAAGAAGAGGTACAACAAAGCACTGATTAACCTTAGAACCGTGTACGCTCTGGCCAACTTATTTCCGTATTTGGGGAGTTGTACTCTCCAGTATATTTTGTATTAATATAACTCATTATTAAATAATTTCATTTGGTTTTATGTATGTATGTAATATGTACAAGTACAAAGTACATACATATGTATATACAATATATACGCAATGTTACTTATGTATTTGCATATGCTTGTAAATATACATACATATGAACATATATATATGTATATATGTACATACATTAAATGGAGAAAACTAATTTTAAATCAAACATTTACAAAGCTGAGTGTGAACCGTTTTAACCTAATGTTGATGAGCTTCGTGTGGATGGACCTAATTTTGATGGAATATCATCTTCGACAGTACATTCATCACTTAAGAGACCTTTGAGTTTGAGTAGGTAACACTACTGGCAACTTCGCAAGTTCGATTTGCTCAAGCGCTCCGTAGACATCACTGCTCTACAGAATGGCATATGAGATTTAGAAACTAAGTACATATTACAACCCTATTATGGTTAGCGAATCGAACGTTCGATATATAGCGAACTCTTTTGCGAATCACCCGTATAGTGTGGTATTATGGTTAGCGAATGTGTCATTTGCCTGTGAAACAACTGCTGCAACAACAAAAATCAAATTAATATGACAGTTGCGAACGTAATATCACGATACGGGTGATTCGCAAAAGAGTTCGCTATATATCGAACGTTCGATTCGCTAACCATAATAGGGGTACTAAGCTTACACTAAATTAGATTTCTCTGCACCAGCGTAAACCAAAATGAACATTATTATTTTTACAAGCTTGCAGTCTTCTCGGACTCTCTTGAGGCTCGATGCTGGTTCTCTGTTCTTGTTCTTTCAGCTTTTTTTGGTTTCTAATACAATCGTTTCAACTATGGCTATTGCCAAAAGATGCTTGAATGGAGATTGCATTTCAAAAAAGATGTCTGTGCTACAGCCAATAGGCTCCATTCTCTTTCTTTTCAGAATTTCATTGCTAACCTGGTCTGTAACTGTAGCGCTAGGCATCGACCATCAAACTATTTTGTCATTTTGCCTTGACACAAGTATTGCTGGCCGCGATTTGCTTGGATTGCTACTGCTGGAACTGATACTTGCACTAACTTCTACTTCTTCTACTTCTACTTTGCAAGCATCTGAATTCCTCATCTCTTGAACGAGCTCCGTCAACTCGATAGCTTGAAGCGGCTCATTATTAGCCATCAAAATCGTTATCTAATAAAACTATTTCGCCAGAAGAACATTTGCAGCAACGGCAACGTCCAGAAATAATGAAGCTACAGGATGATCTCGTCCATCATCAGCTTCACTCACTTTACCCACATCATCGTCGGTATCTCTGACAAAATAATCAGCAAGCTTTTTTTGGTATTCGTCAGTCGGAGACGAATATTTGCTAAATAAATAATTCTGCTATTCACGTTTTTCCTTATCATAAACTTTACGGTTTGATATAAAAACCGAACACCGAAGCAACCGAAAAAAAATATTATTATGTTATAATAATGTTATATCTATTGTTTTATTTATGTTTTATTTTTATCTCTACATTGATTGAAAAAATCGTGAAATTCAAAAAAAGGCGGGAAAAAATGCCATTCAAATCGCTTTCCATACTAAATGTACTGAAATAAATACTGCGGAGTACAACTCTCCAAACACGTATAGAGGTTGTGACATTCTAGGCTCTGTCGTATGAAACCCATTACAAAACTCACTATTTTCACACAGCTAAAGGTACAATACATCGAAAAGTACTCAGGTATTATATTAGTGGGGAATAAGTTGTGGCTAGAATTCGTAGTCGAAAACCGAATGGGGAGTCCAGCACCCGAAACACGGTTCCAAGGTTAAATGGAAAATAAAAAAAAAAAAAAAAACTGCTAAATTAAGCATTTTTCATTTATTATTAAAATTGATGCAAGTATCACATTTTTCGGTCTAACAGCATTTTGCTCCCTTGACCACAGGTAAAATAAAAAATTCTAACACTCTATATAAGACTCAGTACTCAACGATAAAAAAGTGATACAAGTTCATCAGTCAAAGTCCGATCGTGATATAGCCACATGGACTGACCAGTTTGTTTGTGAACTTCAGGATAGTATCTAATTTACTTGTACAGCTTAGAATATTTAGTTTTATGTCAATTTCAAGTGTTAAAGGAATGTGGGGTTATCCTTCCTGTTCTCAGGATAGTAGATATGTATGGCTAGTGTAGTCTGCAACTGCGGCTCGGTGGATGAGTTGGGCGCATTGAGTTAACTTCACTTTGCGCATCCAAGACCGAAGAGCCTTGCAATGTTACGAAAAACGAGTTAGTTTTTTTGTACGGGACAAAAAGGTATTGTAGCACAAGAATCTGGACTTTTCGGCTGGCTTTTGAAGAATCCCCTAGCATTTTCTTTTTGCGGTAGCCAAATGCCAACTTTAAAGTATCCTTTCAATTCCGAGGAATTGCTTGCTTTCTGGTTTAGAAATAAACCTAAATAACTTTATTCTTTGGGCAACGGAAACTAGAGTAAGTGCGGCTAATATGGCCCATGTGGGTAATATGGCCCACCGTAATATCTCGCTACTGAAAAAGCATAAAAACCACACTGTGCATCCATTTCAAACATTTTCCAACTGGCTTTGACTCACTGCAATTTAATGAGTCTGGCGGTAAAGCACGTGGCTATATTTTTGCACTTTGCGTTGTAGTTTTTCGGTAAGTTTTCTTAAGTGTTTTTACATTAAATTTTGCGTAAATATTAATATTTAATTTTATGATTGTGTGGTGTTGACATTTTTAATTCTTCATGTGAAATCAAAACCTCAATAAAAGCCTTGTGTAGGTAATATGGCCCACAATAGATTTCTGTAATATGGCCCGGATCAAATTGGCAACAATGCCGCGCAGAAAGAAAAATCACCGTGCTGAAGAATCTACTTCATCAGAAAGTGAGGACATTTTCATTCCAGGTGACTTATCTGATGCAAGTCCTGATAAATGCATTTATTGCTTAAGTCTATTTTCTAAAAATAAGGGGGGAGAGGGGCACGGGTGCAAGGTGTTGTGTGTACAATATAGGCCCATAAAGATTGTTCTGGCAACGAGAACAAATATTTTATTTGCAAATTTTGCAGTTCGTATGATGACAAAACATGATTTTATATAAGTGGGCCATATTAGCCGCACTTTTTTAAAAAGTTATTTTTGAAGTTCCTCTAATTTTTTATTTATATCTTTTTGGTAAGATATTTTTTATATTTTATGTTTATACAGACTAAAAGAGAAATAATTTCTAAGAATTTAAAAAAATAAAATAAATGAATTAAATTTAAATTGTCTGTTTTATGTCCAAAAAAGTTAAGGGTGGGTCATATTTGCCGCACTTACTCTACTCCGTTGAAATTCCTTGTGTTTATGCACTCACCTTTCACCCACATTAAATTCGATAATTTTAACAACATCATAACATCTTAAATGACACCAGTTCCACATAAAACTGCATTGACACCCCGTGCTGACCTGTACACTAAAACCTAAATCCTGTCCACAGACAATATCGCACAAAAAGCCACTTTTACAAATGATCATCATGCCATGTTCCAGTGTTCCCTTAATAAAATGCCAAATAATTTTGTTTACACCCGAGAATGGTTGCTGTTGCAATAGTTGACCACCTAAACTGAACAAATGCAAACACACACAGGATTATATTCGAACCGGAAGCAGTAGAAAGCATTTGACCTGAAAACCTAAAGCGCGCATAACATTTGATGACCGGTCGGTGTCATGAAAATGAATTCGTTAAAAAAAGCAAAACACCGAAACACCATCAACAAATTCCAATAAATTAAATACGAAACGCAAACATACGAGTATAAACTACATGAGCGTTAGAAAACAAAATAAGAAAAAATACTTTAACAAAAAAATGGGCATATTTATCAAAATGTCCTGTAGGTGCCCAAAGGTACCCCTGCTCGCGTCCTATCCACCCTGTTTTCGAGTTACTCCATAACACCCACCACCCACCCCACCCACTGACAAAATCCATTAGAGAATAATTGGTTGAACATTCACACATACCCTGCATGAGGAAGTCCTCGTGGGCGAGGAGGTGGAGAACAACAGTGGCAGCAGGAAAACCATGAACTGGAAAATGTGATTACATTCCATTCTTCGTCTCTGTTCGATGATTCCTCTGATGTATCGATGTGTGTGTATGTATGTGTGTCGGGGGAGGAATTGTGTGATTTGCCAAACGTCTACCCTTCGGGTGAAACCCTCGATTCGATTGTGTTACAAACTACCAATCTGATCTAATAACAACGCACAACAAAATGGGTAGTATGGTGGACCTAAGCGACTTGACAGACATCGACAGGATAGGGTTGCATAATGTACTATACATTCCAACACAGATAGATCGGACCATCAGACATATTTCCGTGCGCCCGTCCAACGGCTCACATACCAGAGACAGGACGTTGCCTGCTGCTCACGCATCAGCACTGGCACGGGTACAGCAACAAAGATGACAGCACAAACTCATACCAATCGACTCCTTTACCGCACAGTGTAAATGGGTATTGTTCGACTGTTCGTCCCGGTTAGTCCTTTTTGGTCCAAAGGGTTTGTCGGAGAACGAAGATTGAATGTAGTTTGGGTTCAAAAAGGTGGAGAATTGTACAAATGTAGAAAAAAAAAAAAAAACAATTTTAATGACATGCAATTTGTACTAAGGACATGAGGTCAATGGTTTTCCTTTTTTTTTGTGCTCATATTTTCCATGTTCTCGCTTTTACTATCCCTTCGAAGCTATTTGTTAAATTGTCATTTTAATTGAAAAGCGGGTAAGGGGGTACTACTCGTATTTGTTTTAATTTCCAGCAACGGTGTGAATATCAATCCAATTCTCGAAAAACACCGGCCAATTGTCCTTGCTATTGGAAGTTGAGCTGAATGTGGCTGCATCAGCAGTGGAGTGCTTTCGCTTTGGTAATTGACATCACCTTTCATTAGCTGGTGTTAGATTAAAGGCAATGTCAGCGCACTGTGGCCAGCAGTTAGGACTACACCATCTAATTTGGAATTGGATATAAGAGTATTGTAGCTCGGAACTGATAAGGATATATAGTCACGACAAAATGCAGAGAAATGAGAATTGTTTTCCATTATACCGATGAGTAATGGCGCGGAATGACAGGCTATTGATTGCGGAGCAGCCCTATAATTTGCAATTCCATTAAGTAGTCATTTTGCGGTCATGAGACGATCTGATCGGTAAAAGTAATTTTAATTCATCTGAGGTGGACGTGAAAGCGGATTAATGATGGTCCTTGTTGGTGGAGATTTACATTTTAAATTTTAATGCATTTTTATTTTCAGGCAGAATGTGACTTGTTATTGCAACGGACTTATTTTTTCAGTACACTTAGTTGCAGGCTAGAAAAGTAGTACTTGACAACTGTCAATATATTCCTGAATAGAAAGTTATATCTGAATCAGATAATGTTATTTCCGGTGTTGAATTGTGTTGAAAAGCTGTGCTAGTCGTTTGTCATCATCACTCTCTGGTTTGTTTAATCGTTCATTATGTAAAGATGAGTTTTCCCAAGCTTCAAAAATGTCCGCCCGGCTTTGCCTGTGTACGCAAATAATTCTTAGTGTGTTTCTGGAACATTAGAACACGCCTAAGCAATCTGTCAAAAGAAAAATTATTGCATTACTGCCTTGTTAAGTGTTTCGGAACATATTAGAAAAGCCATTGACGAAGGTTATATTACATTTTTGATTCTCCTTGACATTTCAAAAGCATTTGATATGGTAAATCACTCAAAATTGTGTACAAAGCTATCTCAGTGTTATAGTCTCTCCACAACTGCGGTCAAGTTGATTTCATCGTATCTAAAAGGCAGTTTCCAAGCAGTTGAGCTAAACAGTGTACGGTCAGAGTTTTTGCCTATCTTAAGCGGAGTTCCCCAGAGATCAATTCGTAGTCCACTACTTTTTTCATGATGCATGCAGATGACGTTCAAATGTACTTAAGCTGTCCTCTGCGTTTTATTGAACACTTCGCAACCTGTGTAAATAAAGATTTGGAGAATATTGTTAACTGATCACAAAAGTATGATTTGTCGTTCAATCCAACGAAGTCCAAATGCCCAATATTCTCTAATAATAATCTAGACCTCTCTTATTTTCCGTCAATCAATTCTCCAATCCAATATGTTAAAACAGCAAAATATCTTGGAGTAATTTTTAGTAGCAATCTGTTGTGGAAAGGCCATGTTAGCTACACAGCTAAAAGTCTTGTTTTTTTCTCTGCTGACATATTTGCTGATATGAGTGCTGCCAGATCGTGGTAAATTTACCTTTTCGTAATAAATTTTATCTTAAATTTTCACGATAAGAGTAATAATTTCCGTTTTCCATGCAAAAAAGGGAAGTTCTGAAATGAATTTTTGGTGGAAATGGTAAATTTGCATCCAACATGTGGTATTTTTCTTGAAAAAACTCTGGCAGCACTGTTATGGGTGCGAAATTCTCGGTAAACTTGACTTTGAGAGTAAAAGGAAAGTCCTTGTGGCATTTAACAGCACCGTTTGATATGTCTACGGACTACGTCGTTACGATCGAGTATCCCACCTTACCATGTCACTGCTTAACATGACATTTGAAAATTAACTTAACTTCCGCATTTTGGTCTGGTTTTCCGATATACTCTCATCAACCTCTTGACCTCTTTAATGAAACACGTTTTTTCACTTCTAATAGAAATAACAATCTTCTAGTACTTCCTCGTCTTAATTGTCTAATATCTGAGCATCAGTTTTTTGTACACTCAATTCGGCTTTGAAATTCCTTGCCTCGGCACATAAGAAGAATAAATAGCAGTGTCTAAATGAAGAAGGAACTTAAGCTCTTTTTCACAAATAATTAAGAAAACTATACACTATTTATAAATTGAAACCTTAAAATAAAATGAAATGTTAGTTTTTAACTTTTATAAACTTTAGAATGTAGTTCTCAAATATACCTCTAAATTAACTTTCACTATATTATAAGACTAGTTGAACCCATGCTCGCCTTGTTTCGCATTCTAAGGGCTTTCTTATGCATACAAATATGCAATTTCAGTGGGAGCGTAGAAACATCAAAGTATTGGTCTAAGTCCACAAAATTGTTTAGTAAATTTTGTTGATTAACAGCGTTTTATCAAAAACGTTTCAATCTGTAACTTTCAGCCCCTAACTGCAGATTTCATAGTTCTCAAAAACCGCACTGCACCGTAGCCCGTCAACACTTTCGCCTCTACCAGATGTCATTGCAAAATTGTAACTCTAGGTCGGGTGCCATTACATTATTTAGGCGGGCTCAAGTTTCTTAGAAGAATAGTAGGTTCATTCACTTTTAGTTTTAATTTATGTGATGGCAGCGAAAGCGAGAGTTTAAAAATTCGACCAGATATCTGGTTGTTACTTCTTGGTCCACAACCCGGGTGATTGAAATACATTCTGCACTTTGACCATCAGCACGTGAAAATATCTCGCTGTTAATTGCTGGAGCTTAATCATTCCGAGGCAACAAAATAGCTCGCTCACAAAGCTAAGAATTCTTATGGTTGTTTAGTTGTGATATATCACCTTAAACCTTGTGATAAATTTACTTTTCCATTTTCTTCCGGAAGCGTTCCTCCACCAATTTTAAATAACAAATCAGAGAAATGTTGTGCGTTCGGATGTGCCTCGTGCCCACTACTGACAACGTTTGCCTAAAGTCTCGGCAAAATAGCACTGTAAACCAAACATCCCAGATGACTTCCACATAGCAAATACATATGTGCATACATATATGAACCAAAACTTACTCTTAAAACAACAGAAGTTCACTTTGGGTAGAATATTTGTTTTTGATGGTTTCTTTTTTTAATTTATTAATAATATTTATAAACTGAAAATGCAATTCACTGGTCTAGAAAATTCTCTTTCTTTTGACACCTCATTTGTTAAGATTGGTTGAGTGTGAGAGCCGCAAATGGTGATAATGATTGTAGTACATTGAAGTACAAAGCATATGATCATGTTAGAGCGCGCAAATATACTCACACACACACTATTGCAACGACTGCTGGCGGTGTTCTCCGCTGAAGGAAAATTGTGGGCGATGTTTTGAATAATTGTTTTGAACATTGCTCAGCTTCAGGATAACGCAGGAGGATGTTTTATATCTCAAATGAATCAGCGACAGATTTACTAATTTCACCTATTTTTTTGATTTTCAATCCGATACGCCATTATTGAGTTAGGGCTGCATAATGATAATATTCCTCTCCGATATACAGTTATTTTGACTACTATGTAAGATCCAGTAGGCTGAGCAAAAAATTACATAGCTTGTGATCATCCCGGGTACTTAAGAAGGATTTCAAAAAAAGTTTCATCGAAATCTGTCTAGCGGTTTTCACGCCATTAGGTAACCAACAAAAAATCTCTACAGTTTTATAATATTTATAGATATTTATAGATATTGTCTATCTAGGTCACAAAAAACAGGATGCTATTGATGCAAGTGGCAGTGGACAAATTCCTATATATGTATGTACATATATCAACCAAAATGAAGTTGCAAAAAACAAACATTTCCTATAAATGTATATGGTTTCCATGAGATTTACATGAGTTGACAGATGGAAATCATATGGGAAGTTTGGATTTTGGGGGTTGGATTTTCTCTTGCGAGGGTTCTCGCACGGCGACACTAGTTTAATAAGTAAAACATAACAAACCAATTCCAGTCTTGACGAAAAACATTTGAGAAACGATCTATAACAAAGCAATATCTAATTCAATTTCATATTGAATGCACTTCCCATCAAAAAACTTATTTCAGAACGCTCATTACTTTCCGCGTAGTTTTTTTTTTAATTTTGTTTTCTGTAATAACGTTCCGTTTTTTCATTCGTTGTTTCACACGAAACATGTTTTCACACGGATTTGCTCTTCACCTTAAAGAGTAATCAGGTCAGTGAATGCCAATGTATGTGAATGCCCTGCGAGAACTTGGCTTATTTCAATTTAACTAAAATTAAATTCAAATCTATGAATCATTAGATTCACTGCATGAGATGAACATTACTGAATGCACATTTGCGAATGATAAAACATTCCAACACTCAAGCCAACGGGAATGGAGTTACACTTGTATACTTTATATTTAAAAAAAAGTCCCAAAAACGAAATTTTAAATTTGCGCAAATGTTTGATTTTATATAATTTTTCGGAATTTCGCGATTTTGTGAAAGTAGGTCCGGTCCATCCATCTTACCAAACTCCACCTAAAAAGTTGGCAACGCCAATTATTTCAGTGCTGTTCTGTAATTGCCTAGCGGTAACAAATCATAGCATGTGACTATTATTATATTTTTCTGTCTACCGTTGCCTTTACTAATTCATTTATACCACAGACTAGACGACACTCGAGTTTTTATTTATTTTTTGGGTTGATAAATGGTCTCAAAAGTGAGAACCTCTGTAATTGTCTGTGATGGGACAAAAAGCATTGACAAAATGATATGCGGGGGCCATAGGATATAAAAATAAAAATTAAAGGCAGATACGACTCGCTGCGACAACGGGTGATGAGATGTTGATTACAGTTGGGTAATGCAAATGGTGGTAACCATGAAAGTACTGCCAGGCACATAAAAACACGAAAGTTTATGCGCATTTACTTTGCAAGGACAAAAATAAACGGATGACAGACTATGATTACCCTCCGTACCTGCTGTCAACCTTAATGGTATTGTCTCAGTGATATTTATTTATCTACATAGTTGGAAGCGTACGCTTATATCTGTGGGTAGTAAAGTAATTGCACTGTAAATAAGTCTGCCTGGGGTTAACAGACACGGCCTTGATAAATATTTAATTATTGTCTGTGGGCTGTGGCTATAGTAGGTACTTCAATGTTTACGGTTTCAATTGATGAGAGATAAATAATTCCAAAAATGAACTTTCTGAATACTTTGATATACTCGAATAAACCTTAATCAATCAATGAATAAATTAAGAAAGGACAATCGCCATTGCGACGTTAAAAAAAAATGATTTTGGCCTTAAGTCGACATAAGCGACTCGAACATATTGCCACAAATTTATATTAGTACATAGGTATGTAGCTCTGTACTATGGCTGTTTTCTAGTTTAAATAATACTCGTACTAAGCAATATAAGCCTATATTATGCTTCTTCGCTTCTCTGTTAAATAGGACAACTTCTGTCAGTCTTTTGACCAAAAATGTCTCAAACAAAATTAACAAAAAAGGTTTTCAATCAGTCACGAGAGTTATCGAGTTGGATGTTTTGAAAGCTGTTCATGCAATTAAATATGATCCGATTGGTCTAGACCTCATGCATCCTAGGTTTCTGAGAATTATTATTCGGCAAATTTGGAATCACCTTAATGACGGCAACTTGCTAATGAATGTTCAATCGGGTTCTAGAGCATGCCACAGTTAAATGTAGTTGACGAATTGCGAATAGAAATGGATAATGATCAGGTATCATCTCTGGTGCTACTAGACTTTTCAAAAGCTTTCGACACTGTTCCGCATATTTTGCTATTACTCAAGCTTAGAAACAATTTGCACTTTGAGGCTACGGCTTTGAACTTAGTGTATAGTTATCTCCGTGGTAGAACTCAAGCTGTTTCGGCAGGCGGATTCAACTCAAAGTTTATAGCAACCAATGCAGGTGTCCCCAAGTGATCTATCCCTGGAGCTTTGTTTTTTTACTCTATTCAACATTAATCTGCCCCAAGTACTAAAACACTGTAAAATTCAAATGTACGCAGGTGACGTGAAAATTCACTTTAGCTACCCTTTGGGCTTAGTTGAAGATGCAACAGCACGAGCTAAAAAAGATCTATGGTTTGTTGCTCAGTGGTCAGAAAAAAAACAAACTTAGGTTGATTTCCAAAAAAAAGTCAAGCTATAGTTATTTCTCGTAATTGACACTAAAACTGAGATAAATGGCGCAGAAATAATATATTGCCGATCCGTAAACAATTTGGGAGTGATTTTTAACCAAACGCTTAATTGGAATGATCACATTGCATGCTCAGGAGGAAAAGTTTATGGCGAACTGCGTACTCTCTACTTTTTAGGAAAGTGCCTTCCTTTACGTTACTTCAGGTGGCGCTACAGCTCGGGGTGAACCTGGGCCTGCTTCTCGCAACCATTTGTGTATGCGTGTTATATTTCTTCACGAATGGAAGGGACGTACAGTTTTTTGCCGACTCCGAACGGCGAGTTGAGAAGCTTACTGACAAATGATACTTTTTGATTGCTTGTCAGACATTCGAAAGAGGTGGCATCGTGAAAAAACTTTTAGGTGTTGGACTCGGGCTGGGATTGCACCCGGCAGCATTGCATAGTAGTCCAACGCACTAACCACCACGGCCACGGCGACCGCTTTTGTTACCGATTTTCTTCTATGTGCATCCTGTTCTTTGTGACCTTGATAGTGTAAGCGTTGGGCACCGTAGCGCAAGTGGTTAGTGCGTCGGACAACTGAGCCAGCGGTCTTGGGTTCGAATCCCGCCGCAAACACCTAAAAGTTTTTTTTACAGTGCCCACCTCTTTCGAATATCTGACAAGCATCAAAGAGTATCATTTGTCACGATTGAGCTTCTCAACTCGCCGTTCGGAGTCGGCAAAAAGCTGTAGGTCCCTTCCATTCATGCAAAAATATAACACGCACACACAAATGGTTGCGAGAAGCAGGCCCAGGTTCACCTCGAGCTGTAGCGCCAACTAAGTAAGTAAGATAGTGTAAGCCACCATAAGTTTGAGGTTGCATTTAACAATACTGATCGGTTTTTTAATTTGTTAAAATTTATAAAGTAAAAGTGCAATTCGTCACTGCTCTTTCTTTTGACACCTCATTTGTTAAGATTGGTTAAGAGTTTGAGAGCCGCAAATGGTACCTACATACATATCTCATCTTGTTTCGTACTTTTTAGTTAGTTTTCCCCGTTATCGGGTTTTAGTTTTTTAAACTTATTTTTTTGTTTACAACTTTTTAGTTGTAGTTGTTTCAGAAAATATGTTGAGTGTATGTAGATAAGCAATGCCGTGTTCTACTTGTCAAACCCTTTCATTTGATACCCATATTAAAAAGGCCATAAATATAACACTTATCCACCATCTTGGTACGTCCGCCATATTGAATTTTAAATGATGTCACTAAGCTTATCGTATTCTACTTGTCAAACCCTTTGATTTGATACCAATATTCAGGATTTTTTTTTTGTTATAGTACACGCACGCTAAAGGGGTAATACCCTTAAAATGTCTTGCACGGCGCGGGCCAAGGGAAATTTAGGGCGGATGAAAGAGGATGTGGTAAAGATAACGACAATCCGCCATCTTGGGGGCGTCCACCATATTGAATTTAGAATTACGCCATATCCTATTGTATTCTACTCGCCAAGCGTTTTCATTTGATATCACTATCAATCCACTTTATTTGTTGAAATCGGCTCCATAGTTTAGACTGTACGAGGTGAACTCTTTATATACAAACATACAAACAAAGACACAAACCCATATTGTTAAAATCATAACCCTTCCTTTTGCCTAGTCGGTTAAAATGAGAGGCCTTTTATTTTAATGGGATGAGGATGGAAAATTCGTGAGAGGAAATAGCTTAAAATCAGCAACAAACAACACAAGAGGAATCTATATATATAAAAATGAATTGGTGTCTGTTTGTATCAACATAACTCGACTGAACATCATCCGATTGGCATGGGAATTTTTTTGTTGGATTCGTATTGAACCAGGTAACACCACAACGGAGCCGAAATTTTGAAAATCTGGACCCGATAGGTGGCGCTGGAGTCGATTTATTAACAAAATCTATGTAAATGGACCAAAATTACTCATATTCACAAAATATGTTGGTGTAGTACCAAAAGAGAAAACTACTATATCTGGACCCGGTAGGTGGCGCTGGAGTCGAGTTATTAACAAAATCTATATTAATTGATAAAAATTACTCATATTCACAATATATGATAGACAGACAGGCAGATAGATAGACATATACACAGACAGTCAGATAGATAGACAGATAGACAGAGAGACATATAGACAGACAGTTAGATAGAAAGATAGACAGACAGATATGTAGATAGATAGATAGATAGACAGACAGGCAGACAGATAGACAGATAGATAAATAGATAGACAGGCAGACAGACAGAAAGTCAGATAGACAGACAGACAGATAGACAGATAGACAGATAGACAGATAGACAGATAGATAGATAGACAGACAGACAGAGAGACAGATAGATAGATAGACAGATAGACAAACAGACAGACATACAGACAGACAGACAGATGGACAAACAGGTACACAGACAGACATACAGACAGATATACAGATAGATAGACAGAGAGATAGATAGATAGATAGATAGATAGACAGACAGGTAGACAGACAGACAGACAGACAGACAGACAGACAGATGGGCAGACAGACAGATAGACAGACAGGTACACAGACAGATAGACAGACAGATAGATAGACAGATAGACAGACAGATAGACAGACAGATAGACAGATAGATAGACAGACAGATAGATAGACAGACAGGCAGATAGATAGACAGACAGATAGACAGACAGACAGACAGATGGACAGACAGACAGATAGACAGACAGATAGGTACACAGACAGACAGATAGACAGACAGGTACACAGACAGACAGACAGACAAATAGATAGAGATGGCGACACTAGTCCATTTGACACTTGAATTAAAGAATGGTGTACAAAACCAACTGATTTTGCATTGAAGTAGTGATTTCCAATGTTTAATTTTGCTTAATTTTACCTTAGCACTAATTTATAAGAAGTATATTCTTAATGTGTATCCATTCATTGAATAAATAAACATTGCGTAAGTGGACAGGTGTCCTTCTTGGTTCATCATTTCACAAAAAAACTAAATATACTAGACTACTTGTATGAAAAAAAACCAAAATTGGCATCCAAAAATGTCCACTATCTAGATTTCGCAAGATTCTTTTATTCGCAGATTCCACTATTCACAAGTTTTACTGTACTTTATAAACTGTAAGCGGGAATTAAATATCAGAAAAATGTTTTTTAAAGTAATTGTTTTATCAAATTCAATAACTATTTAGAATTTTTCTTTTTTCCTAAACGAAAACCCATTTGGTTTGACGCTTGCAACCTACATTATTTAGGCCTAGGTACCAACATAAATATAAAAAAAAACTACTCTGCGAGACCAGTTTTTATCGTGGCTTTGGACATAGGCTATAAAAAAGTATAAAATCATTTATCAATTTTGACAGGTGTATACGCACAAACACACACATCCATACGTATCTCAATCGATGACAAAGTAATTGTGATTGTGTAAATAATTGTCCGTTATTTAAGTGTTCTATACACATCCATACATACACACATATGTACACATAACTAAAGTACTAGGACGAAAAAAAAAACACTTATCTGCGTCCGTGTCCTTGTTTTTTTTCGAGTTTATGTTTAAGGAATTTTTCTTTTCACCAGACAGTGAGTGATATGGTGTGTGCGTGTGCATGCGGAAGTGGGTAATTGTTATGGTTTGTGAAATATTTATGCAGCATTTTGTGATTTATTACTCCTGGAGTCATAATAGTAATTGTTTTGGCCCAACTCCGCTTGGATTCAGTTCAGTGTTGGACAATGGAAAGGAAATACGCTGCAACTGACACAACGGACACAACAACTGCAATGTGGTTGATGTTTTATGAAGAGGGGCGGGACCATTCAAAATGGAATTTCCATGTGAAATGCTTATGCTAATTTTGATAATGATTTTCATTTCCACAATACAATCGAAAATGCAATAAAGTAATGGACATTTGAAATTGTCCCTTGGGGAGTTACATTTTGGAATGTTTATGCAAGCAAAGTGATATGTTGCGATACTTTGTCTATTGTGCGTGTTTGAGTGTGTGTGTGTGTGTGAGTGAGTGTAATGTACTGAATAATTGCGAAATTACTTCCTGTTGAATGAAAGTATGAGAATGCAATTATTGTAACATTAATGTGACGACATACATATTTGTTGTAAATAATAAATGTAAATGTGGTTGTAGCGTTTCAAACGACCAGCATACATTTCCAGGGAAAATGTGGTTAAGTTTCAATAACAACACCCCATAATCTCAAAATGGGAGATTTCAAATCAAAGACGGAATGTCAATATTTTCTGGCACTTTGCTTTCAAATGTCCTTTTGTGTCCGTGAAAAGGGAATCTTGTTTTATAAATTCAATCGTGTTCACTGATTTGTCGCATAACCCAATGCGAAAATCCATTGATCCCAGCGCCTAAGGCAGGCGATTTAAAATAAATATTTAAATCTTAAGGACCTACGTAAAAGACAAGAAAAAAAACTGTAAATTCCAGCAGGTAAAAGGTTAAGTATTCCATAATCAAAATCGAAAGAAGGTACCTACCTAGTTTCCTTGTTGATATAATTCTACATTGGAATTTTCTTATGCCTAAATTTTTTTAATCCGAAGTTTGGGTTGTGAATTTATTATAAAATATGTATGTATATAAATATTTCAACCAAAAAATGTATCATCAATAAATTTGATAACTAGCTACTTATAATAAAAAATATATGAAAAGGCATCATACCTAAGGTTTTTTTTTTTTTTTTGGCAAGAAGGTGAGAAGCATCGAAAGCCTGTGTGTGGGACTTCAACCCTAACTAAAACCACTGCATCCGATTCGTATCCCCACTGTACCGCCGCACAGTGGGACGAAACGGTAGATTTACTGGACATGGCATTTTTACGCAGTTATTTCCACTAAAAAATTTCACCGTGAATCATATTTTATGTATTTTTTCACGCTGAATCGAATGGTGAAGACTGTTTGGCTGTAGGAGCAACGCAAAATAAGCTACAGCCCACAGAATATCCACCTTCGGTTTTATTTAGTTTTATATGAAATAATATTTCGTACTAATCAATTGTCTTTGAAACAAGCCTACTTTGGTTGCTGTTAGTTTAACCCTAGGATGGGCAACTACTTTGTGGGGGGCGGTAAGTTATACTACTTGGTCCAGCCAGACCAAATATTTTTTTGGTGTAAGATGTGGCCTATATATACTCTTATTGGCTTGCCAGCTGTAACTGTAACATCTTTAAAAATTACACGGTTATTCACGAAAATTAGAGGAAAAAAATTTTAAAAAAAATATTTAATGCACGCCATTTTTGTTATTTTTGACTCAGTACAAAATTATGCTTATTCCCGCCAGATAAGGTAGGAAATTGGTAAAATATAAAAAATAATTATTGCATTAATTTGGGCAACCATCAATGTCTAACATGTCTCTGCCTAAAATATGATTATTTTATGTTCATATGCCGGAATATATTCCTAGAAAAATTGTTGTGGTCCAGACAGACCAAGTGGTCTATTTAGCTGTTGATTTATTTGAAAAAAAAAGTTTCTACCACAAAATTATCCGATTTGACCCAACAATGGCTGTATTCGATTTAGAAAACTATGTTTATAGAAGTCAAGAAGTGTCAGGGTTTTATATTGGATGGAAAAAAAATTCTTGTACGACAAAGTCAAATTTGGTCTGGCCAGACCCAGTTGCCCATCCAAGTACATTAGAATTTATGATTGAATAACTGTTGGTACCTCTTTTTTTTAAACACCCTGTAGCTCAGTAGGTGTTCAAGAGGGTGGGTTCTCCCATACGATTTTTTTTCATAACATGAACCAATGAATCAGATCCCAAAATATCTGTATCCCAAACCGGAACACCTTGTAAATAGGCACTGCCTATGGTTGAATTTTACGATTGGAGGCAATTGTTCAAACATGAATAGCGGGCGGAGTAGGACTAAGTAGGATATAATTCTTTCGCATATCTTTCACTTAATACCTAAGGTAAACACCTGTGAAGTCCATTTTTCGGAACAACTCGGAACTTTTTTGTATGGGTTGAATTTCCCGAAAATACTGTCAAAAATGACGTTGTTTCCAACAAAAAATAACATGCCTTGGCTACTAAAGAACATAGAATGTTTCTATTTTCTGACATTATTTACTACTAAACTATGTAAAATGACAATATTAAACAAAAAGACTCAAATATTCTTCCCGACTTGATTATATTGCGATAAACGAAGCCCAATTTATCACGAATTTTCGTTAAAATGGCAGATTTTTATACTCGTTTTTGACATTGTTTATTGAAAAAACGTGGGGAAAAACGAGATCGTGGGTGCCAAAATTTAATTGACATGTCCACTAGTGTCTATATAATAGCTGCATATACTTTGGAAAGCCGTACTAGGTACATGCAATTTCGACCCATGTCGAATTTTTTACACCATTCGTCCCACTGTGCGCTTTACCGGATTTACCGGATATGTGGTTACGAGTGCACGAGGTATGTATGCTTATAGCAGTATGAAATCTTAAAATGTCAGTTTGTTGTATGTATAAGTCTTTGTTTGGTGGCGTATACGTGCTTGTATGTAGGTTGTATCCACATAGGTTATGTGCGTTCGAGATTGATATGTTGTTAGTTACCGGAATTCAGGGAATAGCACGCAGTCGCAGGGACATTTAAGGCTCCTACTTTATTAGTAACCTAGAGGAGGAAGGCCAAATCAACCATAGACTTGTTCTAAAATTGTACAGGGTAATAAAATGCTTTGAGAACTGTGGCGGTTTAGGTGCCATCTTTGGATAGATTCTTAGGGGATCGCGATGAGCTCACTCTGGTGCCTAATGTTTTTGGATGCTTGAGCCCTCAACCCCTCACAACCTAACCTAACCTAGTTACCGGAGTTTGCAGATTCTTCGTTCCTAGCTGCCTGTTCATCTAGTCGTAGCTGCTGCATTATACTTTTAATGACTTCATTCGCAGTTTCTCATGTTTCGCGTGTCTCTAGCATAAAGCTTATCAGTCCTCTTGGCGTCAACTGTCCGCCTATTTTCCCTTCTAATATGTTTCTGGCCGTTGTACATATATGATATGCTAATGTTTCTCCTTTTCGCTTCTATAACGATAGGCATTCTGCCCGAGATTACACTGATTGCTTCCGCCGCCGACACAGTTCTAAAAGCTCAACATACTCTTAGTGATGCGTTTATGCGTCTTATGTAAGATTTCACATCGGTCGCTGGTGTCCCTTATAGGAGACGTATACCATAAGCATCGACTTGCTCACTGTTGCTAGCAGATTTCTAATTCGTTGTCTGGGTCCTCCAATATTTGGCATTAATTTGAACAGTGCCGCTACTACCTGCAAGGCTTTATCACCTGCATATACATATGACGTGCTCTTTAAAGTTAAGCCTGTAATCAGACAGCATTCCCAGGTACCTGTCTGATGTATGGACTTGACTCGATGGTATGCTCACCAAGGGGCTCTACTGTTTTCCTACTGTTAATTAACACTGCTTCTGTCTTGTGGTCTGCCAGTTCCAGATCTGATGTTTGTAACCATAACCTGGTATCCATGACCACATGATTACATTTATCAGGTACTTGGTCCACTACTACTGCAATATCGTCCGCGTGCGCGATAATATCCACTCCTCTCGGATCTGGTATTCTCAGGATCATTCTTACTACGTTCATATATGTATGTATGTACATTTATAAATAAAATAAGGGTCAACTGTGGATACACTCTCGCCCTCTTGACTGCAATCTTCACCATGTGCTTGTTTCCCAAAAAAAAAAAAAAAAGACTCCATCATCCGAGAAAGTGTCACGCACTAACTTTTCGTGCAAACATCTCAAACGTCTGCCCATTGTCAACTCGAATTCATGGACACGTTGATGTGACAGATCAGAAAGAAGTATTTGCCAAATCTCCTACGTTATCCCACATCCATCTGGCTTGTTTTTTTTTTGTATCTTTTCTCTAACAATTAATTAGAAAAATATCTCGAATTAGCTGAGGGAATGCCTGGCCGTGCTTTCTTCTGAACTGTTTACTACTTCTTTCCACATTAAACTGTTTATCCCATTTGCTTTGCATTTAAATGGCCGTTTGATATATTTTCCCGGAAGTTCCACAGAAACACGGCCTATTCGCTGCGTCGCGTCGGTAGTCGTCGTTTTGTTATTGCCAAAGTTGCTATAATTTTATTATGCGATGTTGTGCTAATGACAGCCTGTTTAGTATAATTAATGAATTTTCGTTTTTCTGGCTCTGTATCGATATTTCAGAGGCCCAACTTCGACCCGACCCGACCAGCCGCACCAAGGAAAGGTCACGGGCAGTAAAACTTAGATAAAGCATCGCCGGGCTGGGAGCACAAAAAAAATCTCCAACAAATCGAAAAGTTTATGTTAACGCAGCTCCTGGAGTGGGGGGCTGCTGAATGACTGGAGCAGTGGCTGGAGCGCTTAGACGAGCATTTTAGTTCGGGGGGCTGGGGGGTAAAGTTTTCCCAGCTTTTTGTTCCCAAACCATAAATAGGAAAATTTATTATTCATGTGGAATGTTGTTTCCAGCAATTCCTGTGTTCTTTGCTGTTAGGCTTTGGGCTTCACCGAATTGTAGGGGTGGGTCGGTGAAATTATTTTTTTGTTCGTATTGCTTGTTATTTTGCTCTGCCTGCAAAGGGGGTGCCAGCGGAGGGATTTTATTTCTGTCGATTCAATGAAAAACTACAACAAGAGCAATAAATAAAAATCATTGACTGACTTAAACGCCGAACCACATTCAAGTATGGGCTTTTTTTTGGCGAAATGAGCGATTTGGATTCGTTTTTTTTTGCTGCCTAGTGGGACCCGGGTTTTCTTTTCTTTTGAGTATAGTTTTTTTATGATTTTGCTTTTCTTATGTTCAAATATTGTTATAATAATATCCACGGGTTCCAAATATTGAACAATTACTCTCTAGCTCTATCGGCAAGTTTATACAGCGACACCCGATTAAGAGCCACCCTCTTAAGTGCAAAACCCGCATAGCATCCCCTATTTTTTGAAATCCTAAGTTTAAAAAGTAATATTCTTGTAAACATTCCGCTTTTCATTCCCTTTCTTCCCTCATAATCTACATGAAATATTTCCCTTTTAAATACCCTTTTTAATAAAGCACTAGAGTCGAAACAAAACAAAAGGTAATACACTTAATCTAGTACATAATATGGTGTGTTCTAGTACCTTAGGTAGACTTTGATGTTTTCTCTTGGCTGTCACTTTTCGATTGTTGGTTGTGAAGATCTTTTGCCTTTTCACGGGCTTGTCTTGTTCGGCGATAACTGCCTCTGAGCAGGTAAAAGTGTTTTCGTAACTACAGTGGCTCACAGTGAAAATGGCCCACCTCGAACCAACCTTATCTTCATCGAAAAATTCCACGAACTCAAGAAAAATAAAATTTGAAAATGTTCAGGTTCAATTGACTTTTATATTCTTCTTTCATAACACCAAAAACTTTAAACATTCAATTACAAATACATTAAAATAATAGGAAAAAACAAATAAGAAATCAAATTTCATCTCACAGTGAAAATGGCCCAGTAATATTTAAGTTCTAAAACTTGTCAAAGAAGCGTAAATATTTTAATATTTAGTACTTTTTTGGGCAAACTATTTGTTTCGTAACTGATTTAAGACGATTTGGAACTAGTTCTACAAGTTTGTTGGTACAGTCGGGCCTAATTTTCACCATTCCTCCAATGACACTCTCTTAAGGTAATTTTCATAGAAAATTTCATATTTTCGAATTTCAATTTCCAATTTTTTGCCATAAATGTTCAATTATAATGAAATACGGTGATTGCGGTGGGGTCTTGATCACTCTTAGACAATGGTTCGACATCTAGTCCCTAATACTTCCAGCCGGGTGCTTCGGATCATTGTCTTGATTGAGCTGAGAAGTATCTTTAATTCCATCAATCTATCTTTAATTTTTAGGATATTGTTTTAAATTGTTTTGCAAATATCTAAATATTGATATTTATCCATATTCCCTTCAATAAAATATAAGCCACCAGCCCAAGATGCTGATCCTCCACCCCAGAACATAGCATGACCACTATCGACTTAACTGTGGGGCGCATATGCTTAGGATTCATCTCTTTATTCGGCTTTCTTCAAACGTTTAGCCTTCCATCTGATCCAAAATGGTTAGGTTTGCTCTCATCCGTAGTTAAAACGCTTTTCCAAAACAAAAAGTCGTTCATTATGTGGTTCTGAGCGAACTCCAATTGAACCCCTTTGTTCGTCTGGCTAATGCATGGCTTCTTCCTTGCAATTCTACCATTTGATCCAGATCTACCTAGATATGTCCGAACAGTTTCAGCATTGCAATTAATCTTCGGATGCTTTTCCACCATATCTCTTAGATTTGGTGAGCTCAGCATTGGATTTTCTTCGGATTAGTTGACAATCCAATGTTCATCATGATTAGAAAACATCTTCTCGGGGCTGATTTTGGCTTGTTTATAACTCTATTATCGTTTCTGGACATTCTAATAATATATTTTATTGTTTCTCGAGCTATTTTTACAATTTTAGAGATTTCTCTCTGGCGTTTTCCACTCATAAAATGCTTAATAATTCATTTTCGTAGCTCTATTGGATTTTTGTAACTCTATGAGGTCGCATTTTGCAAAAGTTAACTAAACGAATAAATTACATGGGCGTCAACGACTTCTGGCACCTGAGTTCTAATGTGGAATAGTAATACGGAGATAAAAAAAAATTACAGTTCTAAAAGTTAAAAAAAAAAACAGTTATTTGAGAAGCTTTTGCTATCTGGGCCATTTTCACTGTGAGATGAATTTCGTTCTCTTCTCCCCCATTTCCTCTTATTTCGTTGCTTTTATTGGTGGGTGGGCCATTTTCACTGTGAGCCACTGTACATATCCCAAGTTAGTGCCTCACGACATTGGACAATCCAGGCGATCCACTATCCGGGTTTTTCTGTAGTTGGTTTTGTCGAAAATTCAAAAAATTAGTGTAGTCTTTAACCCTTGTGTCAAGGTACCGGGGTGCTTTCTCAACATAACTTTAAGAAAAAAAAAAAAAATCGACCGCTACCACTATCATAGTATTTTCAGTACCTTTCAAAAAAACAATTGTTCGTTAAATGCGCTTTCAATGTCGAAAATCGAGCCATATGTTTCGCCTGAATTTTTTTTTCATTGACATGTTCTCGAATATGGTCTAAAAGTACCTGGGTACCTGGGTGTGAACTTGTTCGTGCACGCATTTTAACCCGAATCCTCCTGGCGTTGCCATATGGCAACCAAAAACATTCATGCCTTTTCGCACCTCTCTAACGGTAACCAATACACACATGTGTACACATTCGCATTTTTTCACATCTTTGGACATCTGCGTTGCATATTGGGAGGTCAGTTTTAATAGTGTGCTTAGATTTTCATATTGAGAGCGTCTCAAATTCGATCGTAAATAACAAAGTTAAAAAAATCGTATAATGGAACACAACAAAAAAGTATTTATATCAATATAATTTACAGTGTACATTATCTATAAGTACTGTATTGCAGAATTGTTAGTATATTGGATGTACAAAGAGTAAAATAAGTGACAGCGTGAAAAAAATATTTCTGTGGTACTTTTTTTCTTAAATTTTTGCCAGCGTGTCCATATGGCAACGCCAGGAGCGATAGGGTACAGGTTAACAGTATTGATGTTTTTTTTTACTAAAACATGATTCTTTTTGCTGGAAAATATGTTTTCATGACATTTTTTTTAAAATCATATGGTTTTCGAGAAAATTGACGCTGCAAGAAGATCTCGATTACTTAGGAGAGCTATGTTCAGATGATGAAAATGGTCTTTTAAGCAACCTCCACGCCTTGTATATTCAACCACCAGAGAATTACCGTAATTTTAGTGGAGAATACGGTGCTGATGAACAAGGCGATGTTTGCCTAGCGTACTTGAGATCAGGTTGTAAAATTGGGTTTGGAAACGGACAACGTATTGAAGACTTTGACGCGCACGCAGAGAATTTTGATGAAGCTATCGAATATAGTGTTTTACGGGATGTTCTGGATAATTCTTCTTGGAATTTATTTGGTTCACTAGCTGTAACTAAAGTTATTAGCGTATCTCATGAGCCACCTTCATTCCAGTTGCGTCGTGCTGAGCAATCTACCTGCAGCTGTCTTTTGCCTGCATCTAATAAGAATACTACGTTCACTTGGTCAGAAGATAAATCTTGCGCAATGATACCGATTTTCTCACAACCCAATTACGAGTACTGTCATAATTTGAAACCACACGAGCAACTCAAAAAAATTATAAATGGTAACTAGCTTAAGCACATTTGCGAGTGTTCGGAAGTATGTACATATGTATGTACAGTACATATATGCCACTTACCAAGAAAAAAAATGAAGATTACTGTTAACTGTTGATGATAATGTCCTTTTCCCCCCATACTGCAGCTAAGCTAATATTTCGTTCCAGAGCTTCGCGATTTTAATTGTACTTTGCTTGTCAGTGGATACACTGGACAAAGCAATAACAGATCAATGTGGAGTAATTTGTCCGAACTCCTTGCTCAAAGTGTGATAAAAGTCTTTGCTTGAAATGTTTCCAGCCTTATCATACTGTAGATTTATAATTACATATTCGTACCATACTTCTATCACCAATTGGCCATGAAATCAATAAAATGTCAAAAAGATAACATAAATTCTCTCTGTTTAATTCAGTGGCTCATAGCTTTCAGAATACAGACCTGTACCCTATTGCTCCTGGCGTTGCCATATGGCAACAGGACATTTTGAGGATACTAGGACCTTTATTAAAAATCTAATGACACAGTTTATATATATTTCCTCTACTAAAAGTGCTCCTAAATTTTTTTTAAAAAATTCGAAAAATTAACGTTCAGGAGGATTCGGGTTAAAGTAGAATATATCGCAATTCTGCTCTAAAATTCGTGCACGAACAAGCTCACACAAGCTTTTAAGAATGAATTTGATTGTAATTGCATCGATTTCGTCTCTCTCACATAACATTTTCAAGTAATTAGTCAATCTAAGTCGAAGGTTTAAAAAATATGGCCTCATCATCTGGGTGTTACTGGTTCGCAATTTCTTATTCATTCAGCGCTCGCAGCGAGTAAGTAATATTGTATAGTAGTTCTGTATAATGCAATTCCAATCATTCGGATAGATCGTCAAAGGTATGGAAACCACTCACTGCTCAAGAGGGAAGGCTCCCTTTATAGCTGGTCTCTGTTATACATTTTCGTGCTGCATTTGCTCTTTGCCAATTTTCTGCAATTACGCGCTTTATACGCTTCGATAATATACCAACTAGAGTTGATCGAATGTCTACTGACAATGCCGCCCTAAATATTGATATTTGGAACCTAATGAACGAAAAGCTGCATAAAAACCACAAGCCATCGACAGACATCACTGTCGATGAACAGCTGTTTCTATACATAGGTCCTTCTTAATTTACGCAGTATATACCCCCAGAACCAGCCAATTACGGCTTAAAGGTTTAGTGGCCTGCGATGTGTTAAACTATAATCCACTGCGTGCGAAATCTATACTGGAAAGGAGGCAGTTGTAGCACGCCAGACTAACGTTGGAGAAAACGTAGTTGAGCGATTAATATGGAGGTACGAGGGATCAGACCGAAATCTAATTACCGGCGATTTTTCCACTATTTTGTACCTTGCCAAATACCCTTTCACTTAAAATTTGACTTTGGTGGGCTACGTTAGCCATAATAAAACGTTTATTTCTACTAATAAGCGCAGGGTTTTACGCCCAACATGACGAAACAACTCATGCTTCCAGGTACAGAAGAGCGGTCGAAGATCCTGAGAGTGATGACCAACTTCTCCACGTCGCATCCGTGCTCGCTCGCTAAGTCAATTCATTCATTTTTGGCTGCTCAAGCTACACAAGAACGCGGAGCCGTCGCAACGGTCGCCTTGCTCTCAAGGGTATTTGCCACATTTGTATTTCAGGTCATAAGCGCAAAACACGCACGCAGTATATGTAGTGCACAAAGCCAGTACGCGCAAAAATTTGTCAAAGTGCATTGCTTGCATCGCTGCCGAACCATAGTTGCAGTTAAAGTTTCTATATCGCTGTTACTTAATTGTTTCCAAATAAAATTTAATTCAAAACTAATAATCTTTTATTAGGTGGTCGCCGTGGCCGTGGTGGTTAGTGCGTTGGAGTACCACGCAATGCTGCCGGGTCTAACACCTAAAAAAGAGTTTTTTCACGGTGCCACCTCTTTCGAATGTCTGACAAGCATCAAATAGTATCATTTGTCACGATTGAGCTTCTCAACTCGCCGTTCGGAGTCGGCAAAAAACTGAAGGTCCCTTCCATTCGTGCAAAAATATAACACGTACACATAAATGGTAGTGAGAAGCAGGCCCAGGTTCACCTCGAGCTGTAGCGCCAACTAAGTAAGTAATAATCTTTTATAAACATTTACTTTGTAAAAATATATTTTTTGAACATAATTCATAAATTAACACACAATTACCATATGAAATATACTGGAGTACCCGGGTATCACAGCACACTTAAGTGTAATTTTTTGTTGCCCCTCACACAAGGGTTAAGAAGAATTTAGATTTTCAATAAGGCGACATCGGACCCAAAAAAAAAATGTATCAATCTTTTGTTTTTAGCCTGAATGTCTTAGCCACCAAAGCTAGTCCGTTCTGTGGCTCCAAAGAAATCTCCCGTATACTCATATAATGATAATGACCGACTTGTGCGACTTTAATATTTGGTTACACCCTAACATTCCTATCTTAACATGTAAAAATGCTGTTAATTCCTCCGAGTACGTCTCAATTAAAGCAAACAGGGATAAGATACAAAGTATACAACCCATCTTACCTAGTTAGCCCTAAACAACTGAAAGATCTTCCATTGCAACGGCAGTATTGAGGTGTTGCAAAATCGACAGCAATGTGCAACACTGTGCCACAATGTTGGCGATTAATTTGGAAAAATATTTTATGAATCCCGGGACTAACATTTTTGTCAACCTCTTCAAACTGCAATTCCAACACGAACACGAAAGCTGACGTAACCCGTTGCACCTGGTGTCATCGACAACGAGTGATGGGTGCAGGAGTCCCACTCCCACCTCCTCTTGTAATGTAACCGAATAAAAAAGTTTACCTTTCAACTGATGCTGCATTTTTATGGATTGGCAGGTAACAGGTTAGAGTTCTGTTCTGCTGTACTACCCCTTTCAGTTCTGAAATCACGCACGCATTTTATGAACATTCCCGCCGCCGCGCCGTTTGTGTTCACCCTTGATGTGGCGGAAGTTTATTTGAGAACCGGGATCTCTTTAACGTTCCGCTTTGAATGAACCGGCTCCAAGGTTTTGTGTTCAAGTGAAGTGGTTTTTGATGTGAAAGTTGTTGCAGAAAAGTTTCCAAGTGCTATTCATACCCGTATACGTTCCCGTATATCGTAGAAAGAGATTTTTCAGTGCTCTCACTCCTAATGGTTGCGTTGGTTGCGAAAAGGGTTCATTGGAAAAGTAAGTGCTAAAGGTGTGTACCCGTTTCCGTTTTGCCTTATGGAATTTCATATAAAAATAATGGAATACTTAAAAAAGAAAAAAAAAAGTTCTGCAAAGAGTTGCAGAGAACATTTGAAAATAATTTACAAAGAAGTATTAAAAAGTCACGGGATTCAAAGTTGGGAAATCCTATGGAAATGGGATTATTGCAATGCCACATGCTCGGAAACGCATCTGTTTGAAAACTACCTACATTAATAAAAAAAAAAAAAAAACGCAATGGGAACGTAACCTTCACTAACATTTGTTTATTTGACGATGTGCTCAGAGATTAACAGTTCATTGGGTAGGATGAGTATTGTGGTTTGTATTTCTCATTAGAGAATGTATTGTGCAACGCAGGTTGGACATAGTTGTGGGTCTCAACCAATTTGATTCTAGACAATTCATGCAGCAAATTGAGTTAGGTACTAGTTACATTAACATAGCTACATATTTATGTACAGGATCAGCCAACAAGAGTTGTCTTTTTATATTTCGAGCTAAATCGAGCCAGTCAACCTACTCGGATAAACTCTTCGAATCCAAGCTGCGGATAAATGCCATTCAGAGGCTGTTTGTCCGCTGCGACAGATAACTTTTCAAACCAAGATCTAACACTGAGGACTGAACTGACATAAGGTTTGAAATGGACAGCCCATGCTCAAGGACATCAGTTAATCGATTCGGATAATATTTACATGAACTTAGAAGAATTGGGCTTGGTTAGTTTTCAACATAGTGTCACTACGAGACACGCATTGCGTAAGGAGTGTCAATGCAAATCCAAAGGCCTTTCATTAAATTGAATTGAATTGAAAAAGAGACAGAAACCTTTATTGCGAAATAAAGTACATTCAATACCATTATCTTTTAAAAATGAAATCATTCAAATGGCTTCCGCAGCTTCGTTTACAAGACGTTCTGGTAACTTTTCTTGCAACGACTTCAACGTAACGCCCGATGTCTTGTTGGAACCACATGTTGGCGGGGTCATCCAAGTGAGGCCACAACAAGTTCGTCACCGTTCACCATTGACAGACACCGTCTGCCCATTCTCTATGGCCCAATGGCGCCACCTGACCAGAATCCACAGCAAACAGTAAGTTCCCCGGATGCAATGGAGACTTTAGATACTGCTGTTGATTAATCTCTCCCCAAATGCCAATCTTGTTTTTTCACGAAGCCGTTAAGCCAAAAATATTTTGTAGGCCACAAAAAGTTTGGCGAATAGAATACGATTTATTGTAATAAATTTTAACAATTTTGACACGTTGTTGAATGTTGTAGCGCTCCCTGGTAAAATGGTAACATCAAAGAATGACAGCGTTTTCACTTGAAACAAACAGCTTGCTGTTAAAGTTCGGACATATGTTATGTATGCAGCTATTGAAAAATCCTATATATTTGGGGTAAGCCAGTCTTGAAGTGGACAGGTACATACATATTACTCGTATGTGTCCTGAATTCGAATTGTTTCGCTACGTTTTTCTACATACTTAGATTATTTAAATTTAGGACCAAATGACGTTGTAGCATTTACAGTGGGTGATCAAATTATTACGGCCACTAGAAAGAATACGACTTTTTAAAAAAGAAACGCACATAACTTTTATGTTTTCTAATTTTTAGACACAATTTTTTTGAAATTAGAAAGGACTTATAAACTAACAAAAAAAAAGTAGTTTTATTAAGAAAGCGTGCAGTAAAAATAAAAAAATTAGTATTTTGTTACACCCCCTCTTGCAGCTATAACAGGCTGAAGCCTTTTTGGCATACTTTGAATGCATTTTAAACAATTATTTTTAATGTTTTCGCTCCTATGCCATACATCAGTGAGGCGTTCTATCAGTGCTCACTTATACCTTACTTTTTCCCTGCCTATTTCTCTTTTCATCAGTTTCCATAGATTCTCTATGGGGTTAAGGTCTGGAGAGTTTCCCGGCCATTCCAGAACCTCAACATTTTTTCCTGCAAAAAGGCAGATACTTTTTTTGCTTTATGACAAGGTGAAAGGCCGAAATTGCCATTTGGAAACCATTTCTGCACATTTTCGGTGTCAAGACTTTAATATACTGGTCTTGACGCATTGTTCCATCAACAATGTGGAGACTTGCAGTTCCTTGTCCACTAATGATTGATCAGGCCAAAATGCTTAACGGATGTTTCACCCGTTCCACTATGCATTCTTTCTGACACTTCTCATTCGCTGTCCTCCTTACAAACTCAGACTTATCCGACAAAATCTAAACGGTTGATTTATTGGAAAACAGACCAGCAATAAAAACATATGTACCTAAGGCAAGTCATAAAAATATCCCTTCAAAAGATAAAAAAAAAATATTAAGAAGTCGACTGAATACGTTCTTAACTTTAGCCGGTCTTCGGACGTTCTAGCCCTTATGTGCTTTAGCCCATTTAAGAAGTTTTTTCATCATCGCTTTTTTTAGAAGTGACTTCTTTTCTGGACAGTGGCAAGTAAAAAAAAAAAAATTAAAATATCTTTAAGGCGATGTCGAGCTGTCATGCCGGAAATCTCATTTCCTGACTCCTGGGTCAAATTTGTCAGGATCCTTTAGTGGCTTCTTTCTGTTTTGAACACAGATTTTCTTTATTTTGCGCTCATCTCGTAGCCATGTAACTTTTTTCGACCAGATTGTCCGGCTCTCATAGGTGAAAGGATGACATTTTTGTTGAGTTTATTTTTTATTTTGTCCACCGACGAATTTGGCACTCTTGCGATTGTTGCTATTTTCCTCTGAGAATGCTCAGTGCTTAATATCAGAGTCTTAGTTTCGGAAATTTTAGCCGGGGGAGGGTCTTTTCGTCTATCCATGGCTTAAGCGGCCTCCTATCAAAAATGGCTCGATAAAATATTTCAAATACAAACTGAATGCACAGACATTTAAAAAACGTAATGCACAGAACACGTTTTTATCGTAAATGCCGATTTCGAAACCGTAACCTTCGACATTTCGCGAAATAAACCCTTAAAAAGCGCAAGAAATAAAAGGCTTCAACTATACCAAAATGAGGTATCCACTTAAAAAGTTGACTACCACAAAAATAAACACTACTAAGTCTGACCACTTTTTACTTTTTTAAAGCTTATCACCCGCATACTCATTTTAAAAGAAAATAAATCTATTATTAAGGTTATATCTGGCACTTATTTGGACTTAATCGTGAAAATAAGTTAATTTTTAAGGTGGCCGTAATAATTTGATCACCCACTGTACGTTGTTACAAAGGCTCGAGATCAAAATAATATTCTCCACATTTGTACATATTTTCCGGTCCGCAGGCGAGCTCTCAAAATCAAATATCCCATGCAAAAGGATACTTTAACAAGGGTTAAGCTGAACTTGTAAAATCTAAATATGGTAATAATAATCCACTCCACTTACAATTAAATTGTAACTTTATCCGCATGTACTCACTCACATCACAACGCCGAGCATCGCCTCATGCCACTCAAACCGAAAGCCGAAAAATAAAACTCATTTACTTGCCACCAGCGCAGCGTGTTCGAGAGGTTTACAATTAACTCGTACAAAAACGCAGAGATGGATGGCGCCACAAACAAATCGACGATGGGTGAAGTTTATGAATAATTATCCTGCCGTGCGGTCCTGAGTTCCTGCTGAATTTCGGACATTACCCATTTTCGTAATAATTTAACTCTGCACGTACACACATACGTTGGCAGTAATTTTTCAGTGAGATGTGGAGTGAGGCTCCTCACCCACTGAAATTTATTTTCACCCAAATGGGTAAAATAATATCCCGAAAAATTCGTCGTCCTCGTCGTCGGAGGTAGGATAAGGGAGGAAATTATTTTCGCATTTATAATTAGAATGTGATGCCCGAATATCATCCTAGCCGGAGGAGGTGAGCGTATGCAATCAAATGATTCATGATGATGAGGAAGAGTTCATATTTATATTTTCCCTGCCAAGCCGGAGCGATAAAAGTATATATTTATTTAGAACGAGTATCTACACATCTGTACACCTTGCGTAGGATAGTAGGATTTAAGGATCTCTCGTGATATCAAAATAATTGCGTGCATTTTGAAAACTTCATGGATTACCGGACGTATTTGATGGATTAAAATTGTTTGTTTAAATACGATGGGGGTGGGTGTGGGCACACATACTCATAGTTTTCATAGTGTGTGTAGTTTGTGGATAGCTTTTAGATTTAAGGATTAAAGATAAAATAAATATTTTAAAGGACTTAAGTGGTAGGTCGTAGCTCGTAGGTGATAGTATGATAGGGGAAATTGGTTGCATGGAATGGGGGCATCTATGAAATCGTAAAACCTCGAGCGATGGACAGCAATATTGCTGCTTTAGTTGCGAGACGAACCACTTTATTGCCGGTAATTCCACAAGACGTTAGGAGAAAACAAATTAACAACAAAAAATAGCTACAATGTTGAAGTAATATACGACTTTGTCTTCCGACACAAAGAAAAACTGAACGCTTGAGCTTAAAAAAATGCTTGACCCTCATCATCAAAGTTCTGTAAGTTAGTTAGTTTTAGTTTAATTGACTATTTATTTCATAAAAAAGTATAGTTTCTAACAATTTTAAATACTTAGTCTATATGGTTTGGCTTGGGGCCGTCTACCAGATTGACATTATAAGAATTTTCTGATTCATTAATCTTGTGTACATAAATTATTAAACAAATTTTAATTTTAATATTTATTCCTAAAAGTTTTCATCTATGATGTATTTTCTGTAGCGAAGTGCGTTTGTTGCATAATTGTACAGTCTATCCCAGCCTCGGTTGCCGTCTAAAATAGTCTTCGTTTCTTCTACCGTGAGTACCTGCGCTCCAAAGAAGATGCAGCGGAATTCTTTAAGGATGGGACATATGGCAATGAAATGGAATACGTCCTCCCGTTCTTCAAGGTTACAAAGGCTACACAAAAGGGGGAGTTCGGGGCGGTGCGGTATATAGTTAAGGCTCAACAGTTCACCTCTTATTTTGAAGATATTGCCTATCATATCGGTTGAGTGACTCTCAAGGAAATATGTTTTATCCTGCAGATGATGGTTCAATTTACTATAGTATGTTCTATACTGCGATGACTGAGCTTCTCTTACAAACTGGTCATAGATCCTATAGCCCGTTTTTCTAAGTAATGTGTAGAACTTATGCTTTAAGGGAATCAGCTGCTCATCAGGTGCAATGGAGATATTGAAGCCACATTGCGATGCTAGGTTTTTCCAGCCTTCGACACACTCTCCTCCGTTAAGCAGGATTTGTGTTAACACTATTTTCTGTATCCTTTCTTGCTTCATCCCCATGACTTTTACCACATAGTCGAGATGGAGCTTGAGCGTGTCTAGAAATAGGGGTGCTACTCCAGTCTCCAGATAAATCATGTAGTTGGGGGAGCTACTTGGTAATCTAAAAACTCGTCGTACGAAATAGCGAAGAAATTTTTCTACTGTTTCAAATGAACAATATCCCCATACTTGAGCAGCATAAAACAAGATAGATACTGCAGTAGCACGGAATATTTTCAGTTTCGAGCTGTGGCTTATGCTTTTATTGTTGATACAACAACCCCAGACTGAACAAATTGCCCTTTTTGCTTCGGCCAGTTTACTTTGCAGGTGCTTCTTCATACTTAAATTAGACGTAATCAGGACACCGAGATATTTATATTCACGGACAATCTCGATATGTTCTCCTTGAAACTTCCACTTTTCATTGCGGGAATATCTGCCACCACCGTCCCTGAATATCATCATCTTTGACTTCGATAAGTTTACCGATAAATTCCAAGTTTTGCAATATTCGTCCAGCCTGTTTATCATCAGCTGCATTGTGCTTACCGAATCTGCAAGGAAAACGATGTCATCTGCAAACATTAGAGCTGGTATTATACTTTGGCTTATCTCGATCCCACCCTTGACATGATCTGTTATATCGTTAATATATAGGATGAACAAAAGTGTACTCAACACGCATCCTTGCTTCACCCCCATTGCTGTATTAAATTCCTCTGAAAGGTTGCTTCCATCCCAGACACAGGCTATGTTATTTTCGTACATAGCTTTAAACACTTTGATGACCTTTGTTGAGATACCGTATCTGTAAAGTTTGTAGAAAAGCGCTTCACGTGGTATAGAGTCAAAAGCTGCACGAAAATCTACGAAGAAGGTATATAACTTTTTATGCTTCCTTTTATAACTCTCCGCTATATTTACAAGTGCAAATATTTGATCTATAGTGGAGTAATTTTTTCTAAAACCAGCTTGGAATTCGCGTAGGATCTTTTTGTTTTCCACCCACTCTGTAATTCTGTTAAATAACACACCTGCAAACAATTTGGTGGATGTATTTAAAAAAGATATACCCCGGTAATTTGCTGGATTGTTATAGTCCCCTTTCTTGTGTAAAGGAAAAATTATTGAATTTTGAAAACATTCAGGAAGATCTGCGGTTTCGAATATTCGGTTGAACTCATGAGTAAGCGCCAAAAGGAATTCAGGTGTACTATTTTTGTAAAATTCGAACGAAATACGGTCGCTTCCTGGGGCTTTATTCTTCTTGGAGTTTTCAATGACTGCTTTAACTTCAGCTACCGTGATTGGAGCATCCAGAATTTCGTCAAGACACATAGGGGCTGCATATTGGAAAGGTGGCGATATTTGGGCTGCGTTGAGAAGTATTTCAAAGTGCGCCTTAAGCTGCTCTGCTTGTAGACCTGAAGCGATTGCATTTCTTTTTCCATTAACAACTTTGGCGGCTTTCCAAAAATCTGCTGATGATCTCGATCTATTCAACAAGGCAATATTTTGTTGGTCAAAGGCTAGCTTTTTTGCATGGCAAAGGGTTTTAAAGCTTTTGTTTGCTGCTGCATAGAGAACTTTGAATGAGTGGTTACTGCTCACCCTTAATAACTTAAGAAAAGCAAATGACGCGTCCCTGGCTCGCATACATTCTCTATCAAACCATTTTTTCCTGCTGATTCGATTTTTATATCCGGGTGGTGGGTTCGACGGTGCAGCTTTCCTTACTGCCATCGTCAGGTCTTCAATTCGCAGTAGTGTACCAGCTTCTCTCAATTTTCCGAGTTCTATATTAAGGTTTGCTTTATACAGTTCCTGAAACTCCTCCTTCCATCTAAGCTTAGGCAATAGTTCGAGTGGGTTAGTGCTCGCTCTATTCATGTCATCGTTAGCCTTTAACGAGATTTCTAGGGGCATATGGTCCGAAAACGTTTTCATTCCTACTTGAAAGGCGTTAAGATAGGAGTACCAATTTCCCGACATAAAGCTGTAATCTATGACTGAGCATGCCGTTCCCCGCAAAAAGGTGTATTCCCCACAAGCATCTCCTTCGCAGCAACCATTTAATACTCTGCAATCCCAGGCATCAGCTAGTTCCAGTATTTGAACACCTTTAGAGTCACAGATTTTATCCTTGGAGTTACGGTCTATATATATAGGTGATGGACTTAATTCATTTACAAAACTATTTTGAGATAAACCTATTCTTGCGTTGAAGTCTCCAATAAGCAGTAATTCAGTTGTTGCTAGGTTATTTAGTACATCCCTTAATTTATTAAAATCGCGGAGCCAATGGCTACAATTTAAATATATTGGTACTATGTAGAGAGTGTTGACATCTATTTTAAGTTCAAGTACAGACGTTTCTTCTACCCTCTTAAATCCAACTGATATCCCTTCAAGCTTCTTTCGATATCCAAATAGTTGACCACCACTCGCTCTACCAAACAGGCTTGATTTAACCGCAGGTATGCATTTCAGCTCGTAATCCTTAAAAATGTTCTTATATTTAATTTCTTCATAATCTATTAGAAAAGTTTCAAATAGTACAAATATATCAAATTCCTTTATATAATTAAAAAACTCAACAAAAACTAATTTATTTTTTAACCCAGCTACGTTATAACTTAATATTTTTAATTCATGTGCTTCAGCGTTGTTTCGGCAGACGGCTAATCCTCAATTACGCGCTCCATTTGTACGCCTACTTGCGTGTGCACCCAAATTATTTACAGCGACTATTTCGCTTGTGGTTTTACCTTTGGTAGTTATCTGACTTGATGAAGTGCCAGCTCCGAATGACATTGACGTTTCGTGCACATTGTTTTTATTGTTGAACCCATTATTCGGCTTTAATAGGAATGCCGGAATTTCACCAAATAAATCTCTTAGTTCCTTCGAACCATCCTCGTTGCCATATAGCAATCCCTCCGAAAAATCCCAAGTGAATATTTTATCAGCCACGTATAATTTATCATCTCTTAAAACAATATTCGTTTTCGGTTGTTTTGTGCGAAGAAATTTCATGAGTGGAAGTAACTTGGCCTTTCGTTGGCGTATATTGTGCGGCAAATCTTTGTGTATACTGACGTTGGTGCCTTTTAGTTTGCTCGAATTCCTGAGTACATCGATAACAGAGCTTCTGGATTTCATTTTGACAATCAATGATGCAGTACGTTGGCCTTGCTTGCTGATCGTGTATGCCGTCTCGATCTCGGTGTTAGCATCATCTTTGTCCAGCAGCCCTGCGCACACAGACTTCGCTTTTTCAACTGTGTCGATGCGGGAATCAGCTGGAAGGTGCACAACAATATTGTTTTCTGTGCTTTTCTGCATAAGTTTGTCAACCTGTTCCTCAAGAAGTTTGTTACGAGTTTCCAGATGCGAAACTTTTGCGGAAATTTGGTTGTAGTTTGCTTTCAGCCCTGTCAGTTCGCAATAAAGTAGCTGAAAGTCCGACTTTGACGCAAGCTCTTTCGTGAGTTCTTTATTCTTTTCGTCCAGAATTTCTCTCAACTTCTCTATGCTGATGCCAGATATATTCTCAGTAGCCATATCTTTCGCGCTTTGTACAGGTCGTCTCTTCTCGCAATTAGGTTGGTCGGGGGAAGTCTCATGCAGTGGTCTTTTATGCATTAATTGAGGTTAAGTTTTCTGCTTAGCGAAAAGGAAACTTAACTGCTAGGACTTACTCGGATTATGCTTTCAACCTAAAGCTTAAGTCTTGCCACACTTTTGTTACCACAATTTCGCAATTATTTTATTTATTTCAATGTTAAAATACTTTTATTTTACGGATAGATTTTCAGACACAATACCACTTTGACAGATGCAAACGTCAATCCTCAAAGTTCTGTAACTAAACAAGTAAGTTAAATTTGGCCAATGGGTCAATTGTACGTTTAACCAGGCTTTGTAAGGGACACTGTTCAACTGAAGATAAAACAGAAAGGTCTGGATTAGAATCTTTAATGATGAAAAGGAAATCTTCATAGGAAACTATGAAACTTTTCAACCGTCCGAATATACTGAAATTTCTAAAACTAGTGTACCCGTACGAGAAATCTAGCAAGAGAAAATCCAACCCCCAAAAACCGGACTTCCCATCCAACTTCCCATATGATTTCCATCTGTCAACTTATGAAAATCCCATGGAAACCATCCTAGGAAGTGTTTGCTTTTTTGAAACTTCATTTTGGTTGATATATTTGTATTTGTCCACTACCACTTGCATCAATAGCAAATATATCAACCAAAATGAACTCTTAAAACTACAAAATAGCAAATACACCAACCAAATTGAGTGAACTGTTAAAACAACAAATACTTCCCACATGATTTCCACATAGCAAATGTACATATATCAACCACCAGTGAGAGTTTACACTCTCGTTTTAGTTTAATTTTCCGTTTAAAAATTTTTCGGTTTCACAGTGCTCGTTAGAACTCAAAGTAGAGTTTAATTAGTCGTTTAAGTTAAACGACTGGACTCTGCCGTTTAACCTTTACACATAGTTTGTAGCATTCACCCCAGTGATGAATTCCGATCGGATTGAAATCGAACGCAATTACGGGGGATGAATTCGAAAAAATGCTAAAAATAGCGCCCGAACGGATTGGAGTTCGACCGAAATTGATCACAGGTTTGATTGTCTCCCACCACCTTGCACTTAAAGAGAAATACATGGAATTTGACATTTCAAAGCAATAGCGCTGCCAACAGTTGTTCCGACATAGCTTCCAGAACGGCGGCGTTTAATTAACTGGAAGATTAGTTCAGACTGTAAGACCGAGCGAGTTCAACTAAAAGTTTAAACTCTCGTTCAGTTTTAATTGAACTTCAGTTTAAACTGAGACTTTGTCTCAACACAACAAAAGATTAATTCGAAAACGAAACAATTATTTATTTAGTAAAATATTACAAGAAAATAATAGAAGAGACGCTTGTTGCATCGACAAAGTTGAAATCCAGACTGACTGCTAATTTTGAATTTGACATTTATAATACAGTGCAACCACTAATTTCGGGCCTAAGATTTGAGAAAATATGTTTTTTTTTTGTTTATCAACTAAATGTAAGAAAATGCTTGGTCTAATTTTTTTGACATTAATATGTCTAACCGCTTGATGTTTGCACTGAAAAATGTGCGCCAAAAATGTGTTACCAGAGAAATAGGGGGCATTCAAGATCTTAGTTGACTAGATTTGCAGTCAAACTAAGATCCTGAATGCCAAAATTGACTGAATATCTAGTTGACAGTTCAGATGTCAAAAACGTCATCTACTTTCTATTTTCGCTTGGAATTGTTTGGAGAATTATTATTGCAGCACAACAAATCTGTTTTTTAAAGAAAATAAGAGAACAAAGCTTACAGATAATAATGAACCAATTAGAGGATGATATTTTATGTATAAGTAACATAATAACATATTGTGTTTGAAATATAAATTATTAAATAAATTATTTATTTCATAGGCGAAATTGCATTATATGCGATGAATAATTTGATGAGTTCGTCGGCTATTCTAGAACAGCCAACATTATATGAACTGTATGATGATCCAACGACGAAGTCAAACTATTACGAAGCAATCATTCCCAGATACTCTCTGGAAGAATTCCGTCTCCACTTCCGAATGAGTAGAACTTGTTTCTCTGTAAGTTTTGTCCGCATTCTTGTGTTTAAGCAGTTTTTAATTATTATTTTTACAGGACCTCATGAATAAATTTGGAAACGCAGCGCACATCATTAACATGGAAAAGAAGCTACTGCTCACAACGTGGATGCTCAGCAAACAGGAGAGCTTCCTATCGGTTGGTGATAGGTTTGACTTTTCAACAAGTTCAGCGCACTGCGCATTCTGTTAGATTTTGGATGTTTTCTGCAGCCTTATGGGGGACTATGTAAAATGGCCATCAAGAAGCCAATATCCGGAAATTTCACGAGTTAGTATTAGACCTAATAAGTATCCCACATATTTCAATAATATTATTTTCCACAGATTTTTAAGGATAAATCTGGTGAGTACATTCCTGGAATTATTGGCGCAATCGACGGCTGTCATATCGAAATAAAAGAACCTACAAGAAACCCTATTGACTATTACAATAGAGACAATAATCACTCGGTTATCTTGCAAGGTAAAAAAAATATTTTAAAACTTTCTACAAATAAGTGATAAATATTTTATTTAAGCGGTTTGCGATCATCGGACAGTCTTCATAGACATCTATGTTGGAGCACCAGGGCGACTGCATGACGCTAGAGTTTTTAGAAACAGTATGCTGCATGAAAAAATAGATGAATTGATACCACCGGAATTTCATGTATTGGGTGATGCAGCATATCCGTGTCTAATAAACTTAATAACTCCTTTTCGCGATAACGGTCATCTCAGCGAACAGCATTTCGTCGTCTTAAATACATCGATGAAGCCAATCCCATCATGGCCAACAAAATTGTGGTGGCTAGCGTTGTGCTGCATAACCATATCATTTTATTTGGGGACAACGAAAGTGACGACGCATCTCTTGAAGAGGAACAACACAGTCCGGACAACCAGTCAACATAAATCTCCAAGAAAGTGGAAATGCTGGTGGAGCCAGAGATCGGCAAGAAGGTAGAAGAAAACGAAACATGTTGCTTTCTGTTTTATATTTTATATTAGTTTTTTCTTTTCTAAACAATAAATAAATAAATTAAGTATGAACACAAATTAAGGTTTTTTCTTAGAACAACATAAAAAGTAAATTTAGTACGAAAATATACATATATAATAAAAAAACGTAAGTACAGAGAAGAACACAAAAAAAAACGTAAACAAACAAAAATAATGAAATGATAACGATAAGTAAGTACCTGCAACAAGAATAAAAAAATTAGATCACAAAAATTAAATGTAGATTAATGAGTACCATACATTTTATGATTCGTCTTGGTACTTCCTTTCCTCCAAGGCCAACCTTCTCTCTTCAATTTCCATCTGCCTTCTTTTCATTTCTTTAATCTCACGGATCTCCGCCAAGAGAGCTTCGGCCACAGAAAGCTTCCTGGCCTCCATATTTAAAACTTGGCTTCTTGCTTCTTCCGCTTTACGCCCTCTGGACGTGGAAGGCATTTCTATAGGAGACGCTGACGCTGAGCTTGACGGCGATAGTGAATGGCTTGTACTGGAATTGGAAAGCGATCCGAGACTGTGAAGCGATGGTCCCGGAGATTCGGCCCCAAGCGAATTATAGGTAGGGCATTCGTGGACACGAGCTTCTGCCTCATAAATATTACTCATTATTTGAAAATACGGCCACGATATGCGGCCGCTTCCTGTGGAAGTTTTTTCTATTGTTGTCCACAACTTTATTATAATGTGTTTTAAAATTTTGCAGCTTTTTGTCCAAATGCTGCTCCGTGAAATGATAACCTTTTAACTTCATCCGCTGCCGAATCCCCTGGAACACCGATCGCCGCTTCAATTTCGGGTTTCTTAAATCAGTTCTCCTCTCATTACACTCATCTAGGAAGAGGAGAACTGTTTTATGATCCCAATTTGATTCGGGTTCTGAAATTACAAATTTTATCAAAAATAAAATAACCTTATGCTTTTATACTTATCACTCACAATGCTTGGTGCCGAACTACACCCAGGTACACATTCGTCTGCAGCAACGCCGGTGTTCACTGCGGCTGAAAATAATGCTTTATAATATGTATGCACACACGAAAAGAAATTATCTGGGTGCACGGTAGTGGACCGCCAAGTTCCACGCGGCACTACCAGTACTCTTTACCCGAAGCGCTTATATATACACTACAAAAGTGTGAAACTTACCCACAAATACATACACAAATGCACATTTTAGTGAGAGCTAACCATAAACGTGGTGAATTCTCTCACCAAATGTATTTTATACGACAACCTCCCCTTCAAGTAATATATAGACGTGCTACTTCTTATATTATATCTACAATGAAAATGATACTCAACAATGTGACGATGAACGCAGTATGTATATTCTCTCACAAAACGTATTCAATTTCATATGGATTGGTTGGTATTGGTAATTGATATTTGTCAAATGACAAATGGGAAACTAAGTGTGAGAGTGATTCTATCGATCACAGTGATGACTTTTGCACCGTCGCGTCATCCTTCTCTAGCTCAATAAGAGGCGCGTTTTTTTCAAACCTATATATTTAGATTTCGAAAAAGCTTTCCATACAAAAATAAGACTGGATAATTATCCAGGCTAAGGTTTTGTTGTATTTTACATTGAAAACATGTTTAGCCTATATAGGTTTGAAAAAAAAACACGCCTAAGATTGGAGAGGTGCTCGGCTCTGCTCATTTTCATTGCATATTCGTCCGACTCCGGATGAACCCAATTTACTAACCAGATCAAAAAAAAAATACAATCGACTCTCGAGCTCGACTCGATAAATTGAATCTGTGGTGTGGGGATGGGGAGTGGACCTGGCAAAATGTTCAAATTATTAACAGTTTTATATAACGAAAATTGTAGCTATCAAAAGGAAGTCACTATACACGTAGACGTAGAGTCAGATCAAACATTATGCAGTATGTAGTCGAACACTGGAAAGAGCTTAAGGCGTATACCTGTGACGGTAAACGCCTTACGGTTTAAGACTATCCGTAAGAGCCAAGAAGTTTACTGTTTTCTCGTGTGGCCAAGCCTCTGTTGCACTCTCTAGGGTGAAGATGGGGTCAATTTAATCAATTTCGATGTTAACAGCTATCATCGAACATCGAATACAACCGATTGAGAAGTAATTATAGACAAGATTTGCCTAAAATTAAAAAAATATCGCTAGTCTTTAAAAATAATATGTACATGTACATAGGTAAACTCTATTATTGTGCTTTATGCGCACGATGAAACACCATTCCATTTGCAGGTCTAGTAGTTGTTACACATTTCTGAAACTATCAAACGCGGCCAGGTTTGAAGTTTCTATAGACACGTTTTATCAATTCTAGGCATAAGGCTTCAACTTACTCATCTATCTTACCTCTATAATAAAGTTCTGCAAGAACTTGGCCGCTGTTATCTCACCACTTTTTGTCATACATTTGCATACATTTTCTATAGGTAGGAACTTGGCCCTTTTTACAGTAATGTTTTTGATGGGATATAACTTACCAGTTGTATTTATTGACTTTCTGTGTATATCCTTGCAAAACTTGGCTCTGAAAGAATTATTTATGTATTATAATAATAATAATACTTCCTCGATATGTATTTTCAATGTCTTACCATTTATTATCCTGCGGATAACATCTTCCGAAGCCTCCACTTCGTACAGATTTCCCTCGTAATTTATGGTAATCTTCATTTTAATTTTTTCACCAAATGCGACAGCCAAAATAAACACAATCGAGCAGTACAAATAAACCAATCGTCAGCTGTTATTGGCGGTTAGTTAGTGGGCTAGTCAAGATTTTCTTCACCAAAAATCCAGTCCCCGACCTCAAAAAAATTGACTAGCTGTTCTGTCAATTTTCGGGCTCTCGACCAATCAGAGGCCGTGGAATTGACTGCATATCTAGTCAACTAAGATCTTGAATGCGCCCATATATACCAAATTGGATACTCATGTTTTGAGATGGGCGGTAGCTCAGTGTATGGTATTTCGGATTCTCATCTCATAGGTTCCCGCACAGACAATAAATACATTTATTGTCTGTGGTTCCCGGTTCGTCTCCTGGTGGGGGAACTTCTTTTCTTTTTTTTTTTGTTCTACCTATTTTGAATCGTGATGATAGAAAAGAAAGTTGTTTCCTTTGGTTTTTTTGTGTCTTTTCTATTTATTCCTTTGGTTAAGTTGTTGTCTTTGCTTACTTAATATTTTTTAATCGTGGAGGTAGTACTTACTGTTCTGATAACAAATATAAAAGTAAGTTTGCAACGGTTCTAATTTGTATGTCTTTTCTATTTTTCAATCGTGATGACAGAAAAGAAAGTTGTTTCCTTTGGTTTTGTTGTTGTTTTTTGTTTCTTTTCTATTCTAACCCGGCTATGGCAAAGCCAACAAAACCCTGCACGGGAACAGTGGACGAATAATAGTAACTCTGCATACAGACACTGCAGTATTCGCGGACGGATCTAAAACTGTTAAAGAAACGGGGACTGGTATATTTTGCATGAATACAGCGATAAAAGTATCCTTAAGACTCCCGGATGCCTTCAGCCTCTTTCAGGCAGAAGTTCAAGTCATACTTAGGACTCCAGTGGTCCTGATAATGCAACGAATAGTCAGGAACTGCCGAATAATGCTAAGGGCACTATGCAGAACCAGGTAAGACTATGTTGGGGGCCTGGTCAGCTTGTTGTAGAAAGCAACGAGTTTGCCGATGAGTTGGCAAGGAAAGCAGGGAAACTGCCGACTATGGCCAAAACTAACTGAAAAGTACGACACAATAGTAGCCCTGATCTCAATTTTTCCGAAAATCTTGTACGATTATTTTAATAAATGGTTTTAAAAAAATAACTACAATGACATATTAATGTTCCTTATGCATTTCCGTGCAGCGGAATGGGCATTTTTACGATTTTGAGGCCCTGGTGCAGTTTTTTGGGTCAGTTTGTTTTTTCTCCTAATCAATACCTATAACTTTGTTGAAGACAGAAAAATAAATCCCTAGGGTTAACCAAGATATATCCATGAGAAAAAAACCAAAAAGTAGTCAATATAAGCTTTGAGCCAAAATATTCATGAGGCTATAAAATACGTTAGGCAGCCAATCTGGCAAAACGAATGATGCAGAGTTTCTAGCTTTGGTAAGAATCAATGCTCAAATCTTAGGCCCGAGACGACGACCTGAAAAATGTCACACAGTGTAAGTGTGAAGAAGATAATGATATTAATTTTGAGTCAGAAAGAGATAAAAGGATATTTTAGCGAAATGAATGATTGTGCTATGAACCGCCAGGGCGCGGTTGTGTTCCCACAATGGTTTAGGAGTTTTTAAACTACGATTACGAAGATTTTTCTGTAGTATCTGTATTTCCATAGCAAGGCCGTTCTTCGTTCCTTACTTACTTACTTAGTTGGCGCTACAGCTCGAGGTGAACCTGGGCCTGCTTCTCGCAACCATTTGTGTGTGCGTGCTATATTTTTGCACGAATGGAAGGGACCTACAGTTTTTTGCCGACTCCGAACGGCGAGTTGAGAAGCTCAATCGTGACAAATGATACTCTTTGATGCTTGTCAGACATTCGAAAGAGGTGGGCACTGTGAAAAACTTTTAGGTGTTTGCGGCGGGATTCGAACCCAAGACCGCTGGCTCAGTAGTCCGACGCACTAACCACTTGCGCTACGGTGCCCGGTTCTTCGTTCCGGTTGGTAAATTATTCTTGGTAAGCTCATATGTATACAGTCAGCTCTTAGATTCATAGAAATCACATATCAACTAACAGCCCTATAAAAAGTCCTTTAGTTCCCAAATAGATTTTCGAATCGAGACCTAGCTCAGGACCACCTTCATTCTTTTCCGATAGAGCTTCTTATACTCTTTTCATATGATGCAGCAGATGTAGAGTATGTAGAGTACAACTTGAGAGTTGAATTTCAGGCAGTAATAAGTTTCTTCTTTCGATTTCCAGGTTGGGATTTGATGTGCTCCACAAAAAAAAACAAGAACCACAAATCGACCTTCTTCACATTTGTCGAATAATCTACACATCGATACTACCCTGCTGAGCAACCAACCTCAAGGAGAGATCAATTCAAATAGATTCTTATCCAAGAAGAAGGGTAATTTGTGCAAGGTCAACGCCGGCCGGCCGGTCGTATCCAAACCCTACTTCGAATTTATGTCTATCTGTCAGAATATTTCAAGTTTGTTATAATAAGCATGGCACATCCTTCCGGTTTTATCTTATATCAGAAATAGTAATTTGTATCTCTTTGGTAATAAACTTCATCTTTACTAATCACAACGGAAACTTCTTATTATCGCCCCAAACGTATTCCACACACACACAACGACTCCCGAACTAATATTATCCCCGTTTCACGCGATCAAGCACACATAAAAAAGGATGAACATAGAACCAAATTCATAAAGAAATTATCCTTTCTCATGAGCTACACACAGCGTGCTATCGTGTATGTTGTGCAGTAGCAAGGATATCAGAAAAGAGATTTCCGGAACACAACTATGTATGTACCCTAACCGTTCTCAAAAACTGACTGAGAACCGAGCAACTTGATATCTATTCCTGCTATCTACGACCCCACTGAGGCACACACACATGCATACACTTACTCATACATACGAGTACCGAAGTTCTTCTTCTTGGACGAAAAACCATTCAAAGGATTTAACTTTTGATGATAAGAAAATATTGGCATAGTTTCTGCTTTTGTTCTTGGCTTCCATCGCATCCTTCCTGTGTTTGTGTTGTGTTTTTTTTTTTGTTCGATAAATCTTTTGCTTTATTTCATACATATTTCCCGTTTATTCGTTTATTTTTCCATTCCTATATTTCGCTTGATTATCCCGAAAAGGATCCTGCTCTGCTGCAAAAAGGAAGTCTTCAAAAGCAACAACAGCATAGTCTCTGAGAATAAGAGAAAATCTCAAGTACGTGCTCTAGGTGAGGGTTCCGTAATTAATACTTTCAAGTGCTGATAGTGGTGCGATGCAAACATCCACAGCCATAAGAAGAAGGATTCCACTGTACATACAAGTAGCATCTAAGAAGTTAGGCCAAAGCCAAACATACAAACTCCAATTGGGTATTGTGGAAAGTTTTCACCACTAGCACTTTCGGAGTTGGTCGTAAGGCACACGCAAGACGCAACTATATGTACATAGGTACTCGTACGAGTATGCATGTGTATGTGTGCCATAATACTTTAGAGTGTAGCCATGCAAAATAGTTGCTGTTGTTGGTCGAAGAGTTTGGAGAATTTTAATTAAATGACAGGATTAGCAGGAGTTCCTCAAAAGAAAACCTCAAGAGTTTTCGAATTGATTAGGCAGTCAGGTGTGTTTTACAACCATCACCATCACCATCACACTCTTTGCATTTGCAGAGATATCCTTCTTCCATTCAATTTCAATTCTAGAAATCCTGGAATCCTTGCCGGAGGTAAAAAGTCCACTTTATCTGATGTTATGAGCTGCTCGATGTCCTGCGGGCCTGGGAGTTCGGACGTGGGCGGATATGTTGTCACTGTATTTAATCCTTGCTGTTATGGCAAATTTGATTTGGGGGAAGAAAAGGAAAAGGAAAACACTTTTTTTTTTGCTAAATTTTCATGTGCCATCAGTAAAATTAGAATCAGTTAATGGCATGGATACTGGTGGATCTCTTTTTTTCTCTTCAGGGTTGCTTACAATCATTGAATTGTATCCTTTTTCTGCTGTAACGTGTCCTGTTATAGCTTTAGTACGCCTAAGGTATACCGGCCAGATAAAAAAGTATCTTTGCACTTAGAGAATGAGGCTTAGTCTGGATTGAAGCAAGTAATTTCCGTTGACAGCAACGAATAGACCGCATTTTGGGGTATTGTTAAGGGATGACATTTGAATGTCATCGTTGCAAACACAGACAATCATCCCACAAGGGGTGGAACAAAGTGCGTGCCCGTGCACACATAAAATTGAATAAAATGTTGGCAGTTTGTTTTTTGCTTTGCCAAAATTATCCTTCGGGGGCTTTGTCGGGGCAAATAAATTGCTTGACATGTGACATGGCAATCGCCAGTTTGACATAAGAAGAAATGGACTATGACTTTGGGTGGGCGAAACTTGAAATATGTCCATGATGCATGGATGAAATTCCTTAGGGGGCGGAGTTATACGTATACTCCGGTGGAGGAAGTGAACTGTGTAATTCTGATTGATGGATTGCGACGGAAAAGGGTCATATCTGCTGTTCATTTTATTTTTTCTTTTCTCTTTGAACTTTGGTGTATATTTAATTTGGAATGGAAAATGTTCTTGTCCTTTTCCGTTTGCAAGGAAGGATATTACAACTTAAATAGTACTAGCATAGCAGAATGGAAATATAATCGAGCATTCCCCAATGGAATTGCTTTTGATTTGATAAAGTTTTTTTTTGTAATGTTCAATTTATGTGAGGCATACATCCTGGAATCTGTACATTCTGACGAAGCTATTGATTTGAATTGCTACACAGGCGTTTGAATTCCAGGACATATGCACGTATTTTTGGCAATTACACTGAAAAAATTGATCGTACATAATATCAATGAACGGCATTCATACAACAAAATTCATTAATTTTTAACCTTTTCCGACACGATGTCCCTTATAAGAGACACCATTTAGTACATTTTGGTACATTTTCGGAATTTTTTTTATTGCATTTTCGTGATCAGTTGCTTCATAGTAGTCAATATACAAATTTTCAGATCTCTAGCTCAATCGGTTGATTTTCGTGTCTGAAAGGGTGGAAAATTCATTGATTTTATGTACAAAATCATAAAAAAATTCATTCATTCATTCATTTGTATGAAATCGCGTTCATAAAAATACTTGTTTGGGAAATTTCGGGTATGAACTCTGGGATGGAATCGGCTTACGCGATAGTTGATAATCAAAATCGACACTTTTGCTCTGTGTAAGGTGATTATCAAATCGATAATCGTTTTTTTGCGTTGATTTTAGGTGACAGCTATTTACGTGTCGTTTTCATACATTTGTATCAATTTCAATAAGGATTTTGATGCGGTCGACTTCAAATTGGTTAGTATATTAAGAAAAAAACGTGTGTTTTGAGGATTGACATATGTATATTCTATAAAAAAATTAGTTCAAGTGCAATATTTACATCATTTGCAATTTTCCAACACACGAGGACGAGGAGACTGAGGATTGAAAATAATTATAAAAAGGTCCGACTGATAAGAACACATCTGCAAAAAAAGAGCGAATATTTTGGAACTACCTTGAACCTTTGTATGTTCGAATCTGTATGGATATCTTTTAAAATCATATCTTGGTACTCATAATATTTTAGATTTTTGAAAACCTTTCATTTAACAAAAGAAGATTCTCCATGAATTCGGAAAGAATTGCGATTTATTGTTTTGTTGAATTAGACCTACGAGAAACAAAATTGTTATTAATTTTAATATTATTAAGTGTTTTGAAATATAAATGATATACTTGCATGTTAGTTAACAAATTTTGTTGAATTTAGCTTTCAAATTCAAAACAACACAATACGAAAATGACACTTAATTTTTGACAGACTTAGAAGTGATGCCAATAAATCAACAATTTTCTGCGATCGATTTACACAGAGCATAGAATAGTTGATAATCAAAAACGACAATCAAAAAAGCGTCAGTCAATTATCGCGTTAGCTGATTTCACCCCTGATTCTTATTTTCAATGCATTTTTTCATAAGCCTATGAACTATTCATACAACTGTCCATCACAATTTTAAGAATAAATACATATCAGTGGGCAAAAGGAAAAACAACATAAGTCGACTTATGTCGGAAATGAGTTTTTTACACCAATGGATGCGCAATATTAAATTATATTTGCCATATTTTTCTCTTATTTTTATCTCTACTGGTTGCTGAGTTATAGACCAGCAAAAAACAACATTAGTAATTTTCCCGTATAATATGCATAATGGAAAAACAGCATAAGTAAAGATTTTCCGTAAGCTTTTGACATATGTTCTTATGCTCCAATAGTTACTGAAACTAACGCAACCATAAGTGATTGTAGAAAAATATTTATTCTCATCTTTATTTCTGTATCCACAACTTTCTTATACGATGCATAGTTTTTTTCTAAGATAACATCAAACCTTTCAACTGCTCTCCTGAAAAGTTGTAAAAAACGACTTGTGCTGTTTTGACTTTTTGCAACAGAATATTGGATTAATGAAAATAATCTTTAAACTAAAGAAAAAAGAAAATGAATGCATAGATTCATAACCATACGCATTATGTATCTATTCTCAAAAAGTATGTATCAAGTCATAAGCAGTATACGGTATACCGATTCATAAGGGGTATGTATTTTGTTTTGTTTTTTTCTTCATCTGTCTGTCTCTCTTCTCGCGCTAATTTTTGAATGTCATTCATTAATTTTATGCATAGATTCTTACTTTTTATGAACGATTCATTTGCAACCTCGATTTTTGCAAACCTCGATATTTGCAACCGACATAAATGGATTTCCTTTTTTCGATGTTTGCAACAAATCCAAAAAAAATCTTGATTTTCGCAACTTTGAGATTTGAGTTTCGCAACATACAAAAGTTGTGTCAGTAAGTTTTACTATGCAATGTTACAGGCAAGAGCAAAGTTCTACCGACATCATAGATCGTCTTGACGCAATGTGATGATAACAACGCGTCTAGATTTTTTTTCTGTTAAATATAGCGAATCCTTCATAGATCAAAATCTAACAGGGTTGACTTAACTCTGCTACAAAAAATGTTGTTGAGCCATCCTGTTTCTTCTTGCAATTATGAAGAAGCACCGAAAAGCTTAAATTTAAAATATGCCATCTTTTTCTTGACAAGCGCTTGGATAGAGTTAAAATCGAATACAATACAACTCCTGATCATTGAGAGGAAGAAGGCAGTGTGCCTTTACTCTTAATTCAGAATAGAATTTTGTCAGAGAGGCAGCTCTGAATGAATTTCTGAGAATCTGCGAAACGTACATACAGTGGCTCTCAGCTTATTTGATATAGTGCCCGTTTTAAAATCTAGAGCGCTGTTACTTTAAAACTTAGATGAATATCGCCAAAATGTAAATACTTGTGGGTTCGCAGATACGTGTTCAACGAAATTAAAGCACAAAATGGAAATCAGAAAAATATATCTCCTCGTTCCACAAGGGAATAGCAGTTACGCAGCAAAAATGCATTCACAGCTTATTTGATACAGTTACTTCTGTGGACCTAGACGACAGATTGTCGCGTTGTTAATCGGTGTTTGCTTTTTTCCTGCTATCTTAGTTGTGTTCGCTGGCGTAGGAAATTTGGAATTCATTGAGGGGACGATGGACAAAAATATATACCTTAATGAACTTAAAAACAATTTAGTGCAAAGTGCGGAGAAACTGGGTGTACGGGAACAGTTTCGATTTTACCAGGACAACGACCCGAAGCAAAAGTCAGGAATTGTGCAGACCTGGCTCATATGGAACTGCCCACATTTGATGACACCGCCGGCACAGTCACTTGACATGAACGTCATTGAACATTTTTGGGTTTTGTTAGACACCAGCATTCGTAAACGCAAGATCTCCAACAAAAATGAATTGAAAAAGGCGCAACTGGAGGAATGGCAGAAAATCACACCGGACATTACCCAAAAGCTTGTTGATTCAATGCCAAACAGGCTCCATGCTCTCGTCAAGGCAAAGGGTTATCACACTGAATCTGAAATTGTCACACTTTTGGACGTGTTTTGGACCAATTACTGAACTACACTTTGGGCAGAAAAAAAAATTCCCAAAAATGAATAAAACTTTTGAAACAACTCCTCTTAGAGGCTAATTTGCCCCAATTTTGAAGAGGTTAACCCTGATCCGGATATTTTATTCATTTCGCACATCTTATTCCTTAATTTTTGATATCTGCTTCGTCGAGTTCAAGACCACTACCATGTCAGGGCACCTCCTCCACGACCACCATCGGCGTCATCTAATCAAATTGCTCCCAACTTTCGCATTGACAGTTGCCACTTGCGTCCGAATGCAATTCCAGAAACTTTCCTCCTCGTCGTTGTCGCTCAAAATGCAATTAAATTCCCACTCAGCTGAGCTCAACTTGCTCGTTGCCATCAGCCATTCCGTCGAATTTTGACATTGGTCGGTCGATGGATAAGTCGGTCGTCCTGGAAGGGACAGTGTAGATTTTGAGCACCGTGTGACCTCAATATACTCCCAATTTATTCCTCTCCACAGGAGTAGCAGCAGCTGAAAAACTAACATACATAATGTATGTGTACATATGTAGATAGTCGTATCTGTTACTCTCATAAAGTTTTACAGTTGCCCGTTTCGTTTGTCCTACTGTGAAAATACACTTTGTCCTGTGATGCGCGCCCGCATTCCATTGTACGGTGTATAACACCGAGTGTCATGATCCACACCATCATCAACGCGTCATCTATCTTTATTCATGCAACTATCCCTGTTTTTATTTTGTTTTGGCGATGTGTACATATTCAGCGCTCAACCCACTCACCGTTAACTGCGGGTGCAGCTTTCGAATTTTACGTTTATGAATCTGTTTATTAACTTTTCACAAGGATGCCAAAGGGGGATTAAGAGTGTAATACACACTCCCCGGCTGCCTGCCTGACAGCCAGTCAGTAGCGCCAGCACTAGCAACGTACGGATACGGATACGAATGCTGTGAGAATTACTCTGAGTTCGTTTCCGATATGGAAACGGCACTCGTTCGCTACTTCATGCACGCGGCAGTTGTGTGCAACGATTACAAAAATGAGTTTTCAAACTTTTGTTCCAAATACAAAAAAAGGAACAGAATGACTGAGTCAAAAAAAACCGGGACATAGTATACAAAACATTATTATTGCGATTACAATTTAGTTTTGCCCCGGTTCCCGGTTGGATTTTCAGTTCAACTGTTGGCACGGGGGCTTTGAACGTTGTTTTTTTGTGTTAGTTTTCCTATCAGTTTTAATATAAAGTCCTTGAAGGATCATCATTATTAACAATAGTACTACATACGACGTATGCCAGTGGGATACGAATTTTGTTTCAAAATAAATAAAATAAACTCATTACAACTTTTGTAAATTAGATTTCTGAATGTTCCAAATATTACGCATGAATTGTTTATTTTTTTTTTATTTTTGTTGATTTTATAGTTTGGTATTGTTGAAGCGATTTTATATGAAGAGTTGGTGAACTTTTTGGCTTTTACAATATAACATGGCTAGTATAAGCAGCATGAAGTTTTTGGGTTGAATTCGGCTAAATTGAGATCCCCTTACGAGTTAAAGGGGTTTTCAAAAACTTAATTTGGAAATTATTCAGTTTCGAGTCAGTTCGGAGTAATATTTTGTTTTTAAAAAACAACCATTAGGTAGTATTGAATCTTTGGACTAGCGATACATGAGTTATTTACGAAATTCATTAAAAATATCAAATCGGACTAGGAATTAGAAGAGAAACGGTTTGTAATTCCACACTTAATCAAAAGCGATATTAAGCACCTTTCAAAGATGGAAATACATACACCCCACTCCGCGCTTTATAAAAAGCCGCAGATAGTATGTACTTTTAAGCAATTTTTTTTTGTTTTGTTTTGTTTTGTTGTATTGTATTGTATTGTATTTCTTTATTTAGCGGATACTTCACTATTTAGAGTCATTATAATGATTACAATAATTACAAAATCTTCGTTTAAGCTCGTTCAAGATTTTGTGCGACACTATTTAGGTAGGGAGGTATCCTAAAGTCTCCTCCATTTCGTAAGTGGTAAGGTTGATATTCACCAACATATCTCAGATATTTTTTTAAGTACATACATAGGTAACAAGTCGTATAAGATTTTGAAACAAAACAGAAAACATGATCACTAATTCGTAACTTAATGTTTAACATTTGCATACATAAGTTGATTAAAAGCCCAATTTGTCAAAACATTTTCCAGGTTACTACGAAAAAAGTAATTATCTTACGATCAGACCGCAAAATATCATATTGTTGCAGAAAGCGGGAGGGGGGAGCTACTCGCTAATTCCCCATTAACAGATGAAAAAATAAACAAAGCGTTCAACAAAAGAACAAGCGACTAAAATTTTGGTTCCCGAAATAGTTTTTTTTTTTTTTTTGTTGGTTTAAATTTCAACTCACACACGCACACGGGTCGTGTCGTTGGCTGTCAAAATCCAAGCAATTGCTTTGTTCGAATGTTCGAACTTGATATCGAACTTGCTACGAGTCTTTGCTTCGAGCAATTGCTAGTTTTTATTAGACGCGTTTTTTTTTTTAAAATCTATATAAGGCGTGTTTTTTTTTAGCCTACATAGAATAAAAATAAAAATTTCAATACATAATACAACAAAACCTTACTTACTTACTTCGTTGGCGCTACAGCTCGAGGTGAACCTGGGCCTGCTTCTCGCAACCATTTGTGTGTGCGTGTTATATTTTTGCACGAATGGAAGGGACCTACAGTTTTTTGCCGGCTCCGAACGGCGAGTTGAGAAGCTCAATCGTGACAAATGATACTCTATGATGCTTGTCAGACATTCGAAAGTGGTGGGCACTGTGAAAAACTTTTAGGTGTTTGCGGCGGGATTCGAACCCAAGACCGCTGGCTCAGTAGTCCAACGCACTAACCACTTGCGCTACGGTGCCCACTCGATAATTATCCAGGCTAACGTTTTGTTGTATTTTATATTGAAAACATGTTGCTGAAACATGTTTATTCTATATAGGCTTAAAAAGAAACACGCCTATAGACTTCGAAAAAGCTCCGTTTTGTTGTATTTTACATTGAAAACATGTTGCGGAAACATGTTTAGCCTATATAGATTTGAAAAAAAAAACACGCCTATTAATACCATCCAATGAGCACAAAATAGGGGAAATGATTGAAAATATCTGGCAGCACTAATATATGTAGTATACTAAACCAAAGTGAAAGAAGAGCGGCTCGCTATGAAAAGTCATGACGCCAGATGACTGAAATGAAACACAAGATGTCGGCATATCGTATTATTGGACATATCGCCCAACAAAGGCATGCGTCTATCGATTTTATCGATCGTTTAGGTGACACTTTTTGTTGCGGAAAGGACTAGCTAAGTGCACCCGCTATTACGTGGCTCTTCTAATAAATTATATGGTCGCTCTATAAAATCTAATTCTATTAGCATCGAACTGTGTTTTTATTAAAATTGATAGCCACGATTTCCCAAACACCACAGACCGGCAGTAAAATAATTTCCTTTATTTTATTGAGACACATCACACACTTATTCGCGAATTTTATTGACAAAGTATGTTTCATTATTCATTGGCAGCCAGTTGTGCATGACTACAATGGCAAACCAATAAGCACCCACTTAAGTTTATGTTTCCAATAAACAATTCAACCTCTTCCGGGACGCGACTAGCGCAGCAGTACCTCTACCTACAAATAAATAATTAATGCAATGCTTTAGCAACCGACCCACCGTTTCTACACGCACTATTGTGGTTGACCTGATGGCGTGCGTGTGCCTTTGAAGAAGTCCTTCAGGAATATCCTATAACTTATAGAATAGATGCTCGAGATGATTGCTAAGAAAGTCGTTCGCCATAAAGTGATTAACAATTCCGTTTGTCTGACTGACGAGTAATCCCACGCCCAAAAGGGCGTCTTACGCCAACACTCTACGTAAGAGTAGAACGCACTCACCACCACCCTAACAACGGAAGAAAGCTTATACGCAGAGGACTGTAATAAAAGGATCATTGTGATGGATTCTATTGAGGTGTAAATTCCACCCTTGGAAAGTTAATAGACCATGATTGTTCCTCCTGCCTGCATTTCTTGTCCCGTACGACAATCAACCACCACAAAGTGAATGTGCGTATGTACTACCTACGAGTATTTACATTCATCGGTCGTTGTCATCGTCGTCGCCATCGTCCTTTGTCGTGTTTCCTTCTTTTCACGGGGTGACGATGTATGAAGATTAACTTTGTCGCCAATCTTAATGTGATTGACTCATGACTCCAGGACCTGTACCAGGATACAATCGCAGCGGAGATGTGCCTAACTGTGCGTTCGGTGTTCTAGGAAATTTTTCATACACCCAAAACAAAAGGAAGAAGGAAACGCTTACGGCTTGTCCCGTCCCAGTGTCGTCGTCTTTCCTTGGGAAGATGATTATCATCGATTCCTAATGATTTCACAAATTGCCAAATGTGGGCGGCATATACGTGCGTCTGTATTGTCTGACAATCGTGCGAGGGGGCAATTGCATGATATTCTGCTGCGTCCGCAATAAGTTTTTATGGGCTTTGCCGGGGCACGGATTAAGCGGTTTGAGCGCGTGCTAACAATAGTGGTGGATAATTGTTTTTTTCTTCTGTTTGTTCTACTGTCGTGGGGTTTTTGTTTTTCGGGTTGAAGATAGATTCAAATGATAAAATACAAATTGCTCTTTTGGGGGGCATAAATGTGCTTCATAAATAAATGCAATGGCGGGCACGGGAATTGGCAATGGGGTGCAGCTGTTCACAACCCATTAAAGCGTACGCGATAAGAGAAAAAGTTTATTTTCCGGTGCGGGGGTGTGGAAGTTTAATAATTACAAGGAAATGGGTTTTTGGTTTCTTTGGAAAAGATTGAAAAGAGCGACATTCAAATGAAATGGAGCGATTGAAGAAGCAAACACACTACTTGGTTTATTTAACACAACCCACAAGCAGTCCTTAATTAAGTGTAAATTTAAGTAAACCACAAGTGCTCTATGGAATGGTTAATTATATGGCTTCTATGAGAGCGCGTATGCTTCTTTCTGCGAATTTTCATTAGCAATATGATATTAGGAAGCATTATTAAATTCGTCGCTTTGTGTTGGAAAAGGTGAAGAGGAGGAGTAAGCTTTTGATAAGTTCAGGCGTTTCACCTGCAGTTCTTCCCTATCTTAAAGGAAATCGTTGAATTAAAATTGAAACTTTATACCTATGTAGGAGTCGATTAAGTCTTCAAAACAATAAATAGATCGTCGCTTATTGTTGGGTTTTTTATAATTTTGTTTTCATTAAAAATTTCGCTTGGAATAAAATACGAAGTTGGTTATTCGGCGTCATTTGTATTACGTATTTAAAAAATAAAAAAAGAGGATATTAAAAATGTATGTACAGTAAACTCTCTCATAACCGGACACTGACGGTACCGAGAAATTTGTCCGGTTATGAGAGGTGTCCGGTTATGGGAGAAAAAAATAAATTGACTTTCTTTAAAAAAGAAACGGAATAGACATATGGTATTAATTTTATTTTATAAAGGAATTCATATTAATGTGATAAGCTCGAATTACCGAAAAATACTCATTTCTGGCTATGACAATCAAGAGTAAAATTACACAAAATTAAATTATACACTTAACATACAAACCTATTTAAAAATTCATCGGGACACAATGCACATTATGTAGTTTTGTTGAATAACACGTTTGCGGACAAGACAGCATATGCCGTCAATTGTTGAGGAAATTACCGGGTTATGACAATTTTAGGTACATATGTTAGGACAAGACGGGATACCCTGACGAGAAATACAGTATACTTCCATATTCCGGTATTAATTGTCCTACCAGAGACAAATTTTAACTTCACTGTGACCAGCGGAATCATTTTTATCTTTATACAAAATTTACGCAAAATAATATAAAATATCTCTCAAAATGCCGGAGATCTGCATTTCCCACCGAAAATCATGTGTCCGCGAACGTGATAATGACGCAAAGGTACACTCCATAGTTTACATTTTTGTTTCGTTTCTCTGCAAAGTGTAAAGAAGCGGAAAAAAAATCAAAAAAAAAATTATGTTAAAAGTTTGCATACGTAGATGTGTTTTGTCCGTTTAAGAGAGAGCGACATTCTATTACGGTTACGAATATTGGTGTCCGTGTCCGGTTATGGGAGAGTTTTTTATATGAAAAATCGTGTATTTATTTCGGTTCTTTGAAATCTGTCTGGTTATAAGAGGTGTCCGGTTATGAGAGGTGTCCGTAAGGAGAGAGTATACTGTATTTGTATAAAATTAGTTCACTTCACTAAGCGTTAACTAATAAAAACAAAAATCCGGTCAAGTGCATGTCGTACTTGCGCAATAAATGTTCCGTACTATGAGTTATTTTTACAAATACATTTAACAGATTTACGAGTATGTTGATAGATTTATGGAAACAAAGTAAGCAACTCGATCGAATTACCTACCCTGCCCTTTCTCGTCTGCTCAGAAGAAGAATTGTACATCCATGCAAAACAATAAATTAAGAATACAAGAAATGTACGCATTAAATGTGTGAAATGTTGGAATTTTAGATAGCTGGAAGCTTTCATTTTTAACCCCGGTTTTTAAATCTGGCTCAAAACTGGATGTTACCAACTATAGGCCTATCTGTAAAATTTCAGCTATACCTAAATTGTTTGAAAAAATAGTTTACAACAAGCTTGCGTTTCAATTAAAATGTCATATATCTGTGTTTCAACACGGATTCATTTCCGGTAAATCCACAACAACTAACTTGTCGCTTATGACTAACTACATTATTAATAATTTTGAAAACAATTTTCAAACAGATATTACATTTACCGATTTTGCAAAGGCATTTGACCGTGTAAACCACAAGGTTCTTTTGCACAAATTGTCATGTCTAGGGTTTCACTCTTATGTTCTGAGTTGGTTGGAATCCTATCTGTCTAGTAGGATTCAAATTGTCAAAACAGAACTTTTTTTGAATATGCCTTTTCGTGCTGTCTAATTTAGCAATGTCAATACTTCTGCATTGAAAATATTATACTGAAGGTGGAAGATCTAACCTGCCGTAGACAACTTCAGTTCGCATCAGTGCGCGAAAATTGCAAATATCATGCGTCAAAGAAACAACCCAATTCATTCGCTATCCGACGATACAAGGTCCGTTCGCGTCCTTTTTGCACCAAATATGTGTTTTCTGTCAAATATCGACGAGTGGGGGTAAAATTCTCTTAATGTCAGAAAAATTACGTATCTACGAGAACGGACCTGCAATTTATAAAGAGATACACACCACATCCGAAATGTCAAAAAATCCAAAAGTTAAAAAATATGTTGTAAGCAATAAATCCGCAGACTACCTAGCGGTACACAAAAAGGGTACGTCTCGCCATAAAATACGCAGCCCAACGATTGCGATGCAAAGTGCATACTCATACGCAATAGACCGCAGCTGTGTAAACAGTACGAGGACACCAACGAACGATCGTTGTGTACAACCGTAAGGATCTTATGTATATCCTAGTATGTACGATGTAAAAGGGTAGGAGTAGGAATGTTTGTCCTACCTAAGTATATATAAGAAAAAGAATGTAAAGTCGGCGCAGTATGTTGACGACTGGCTACGAGCAAAAAGTAAAATAAAGCGAAGATAGCTTAATAAATAATTTTTATAAAGTGATCGTGTGTTTTTATTTGAAAACGTAATTATAGTGCAGCGGTGAGATTACCTGTCGAAATGGGAAAACATAAGCGACACAGTAAATCGCCTAGTGAATCGCGTTCCAAAACAAAAGTGTCGAAAAACGCAGACAGTGACTGTAACGATGAACGTTTATTACGTCTCGAATTGTTGGTGGAACGTTTAGTGAATTCGGATGCGCGTTCTTCTAACTCGGTTAATCGCGAACCCGTAGTGAAATATGTTTTAAAGAGCGACTGCATTCCGGAATTCAGTCCCGGTGATCCCAATATGAGTGCGGAAAAGTGGCTACACAAAATCGACCAATTAGCCGCAATTAATAATTGGGACGATAAAACAACTGTGTACCAGATGCAGAGTAGACTCAGTGGTCTCGGTAAAGACTGGTACAACAATTTGTCGTCGTACGATTTGAACTGGACTGAGTGGAAATCACTTATTTCAAGATCATTTCCAGACACTCATGATTTTGCGACGACATTAAGAAAGTTAGTTGACCGTACTAAACTACTAACTGAAAACATGACTGAGTACTACTTTGCAAAAATGAATTTGCTACACGCTTGCAAAATATCGGGAAAAGATGCAGTGTCGTGTTTAATCGATGGTCTCGGAAGTGTTGTGCTGAAAAACAATGCGAAAGCGGGAAGGTTTAATACACCTGAGGAACTATACAGCGAGTATTTGTCCTCAGTGGTTGTTGACTCAGTGAAAGTACGTATACCCGACGCAGGTACTCGAGTCAGTTCGGGAAGGGACTCAAAAGTGATTTCTTGTTTTAATTGTCACCAATGCGGTCATATTTCTTCGAAATGTCCTAAGCCAAGAAAGGAGTGTAAACACGACCCAGGTAATCGAGTCAGTTCGGGAAGCGACACAAAAGTGATTTCTTGTTTTAATTGTCACCAACGCGGTCATATTTCTTCGAAATGTCCTAAGCCCAGAATGGAGTGTAAAAAATGTAATCGCTTGGGACATACAAGTGAAAAGTGTCTTCGCGGAAATGTGATAGAAGGTGCGTTGGATGTATCACCAAATACAAAGCCGCATCAGTGCTATTTCGCTGACTGCTATGTCAATAATGTGTTAGTAAAAGGATACATTGATACGGGATGCTGTGCGGTTACCATTCGCGAATCGGATGCGAAAAGCTTAGGTCTGGTAATGCAACCATGTACGCTAACTGTGACGGGCTTTGGCGGTGGTTCTTCTCGCGTTATTGGCAAAACTAGAGCTAGTCTTAAAGTTGACCTGGCAAGTGCGAATGTTGAGTTTTTAATAGTGCCAGATTCCATCCAAAATGTAGCCGTGTTGATTGGCCAACCATTTGTTAACGGCAAAAATATAACAATGGTAGTGCGTAATAATGAAGTGCGGTTATTTGCAAAAGATGCTATTCCTTTGTCTGAGGTTGAAGTGTTACCTCCTAGAAAAGTGAGCCTCTGGGCAAGTGAAACCACGGTTATTCCACCTAATCATGCTGGTTTTGTAGAGGTGTACAACAAAGATCGTTGTTTTGACGACGTATATATTGAACTACAGCAACGAGCTATACCAAATAAAGAGTATTGGATACCCAGATGCATAATTAATGCAACCAACGGAGCAGCTTTAGTGCATAATTGGTCCCAAACGCCGCTGGAATTTAAAGCCAACCAATTGCTTTTAAGAGGGGAACGAATTGAAGCAGATTCAGATAGAGACAATGTTTTGGTAAAGACTGTGAGTACCTCTAATTTAGTTCCATTTACTATTTCAGATATTCAAGATAGTATTGATATGGCCATCTCAGTAGACGATAAAGATAAACTACTAAGCCTGATCAATGAATACAGAGATTGCTTTGCTCAAAATCTGATGGAATTAGGGAAAACAAAGACCGAAGAAATGTCCATATTTTTGGATAAAGAAAAAATTATTTCCTACAAGCCGTATCGCATGTCATTCCACGAACGTGCAAAGCTTCGTGGCATTGTGGATGAACTGCTAGAAAATGATTTAATTAGAGAATCGACCTCACCATTTTCAAGTCCGGTATTACTTGTAAAGAAGAAAAATGGGGAGTTTAGAATGTGTATCGATTTCCGATCTCTAAATGCCGTAACAGTCAAAGATAAATACCCGATGCCTAGAATCGATGACCAAATTGATCGGTTGAAAGGTTCGAAATATTTTACGAGTCTCGACCTTGCAAGTGGATATTATCAAATTCCGCTCGCAGAGGATTCAATTCAGAAAACTGCCTTTATAACACCAGATGGGCATTACGAGTTTGTCCGAATGCCATTTGGGCTGGTGAATGCTCCAGCTGTGTTTCAACGAACGATTAACAAGATGTTGGGACCTTTACGGTTCACCAGCGCAATGGCCTATATGGATGATATTCTCATTTTAAGCAAAACTTACGAAGAAGGTTTGCACCGATTGCAAGAAGTTTTAAAGTTATTGAGAAACGCTGGGCTTACCTTACGGCTGAATAAGTGTAATTTTATGAAACAACAGCTTGACTACTTAGGGTACGATATCAGTATTGATACCATTCAGCCTGGTAAAAGCAAAATCAAATCGGTAGCAGAGTTTCCAGTGCCAATGAGTGTGCACCAAGTACGACAATTTTTAGGTCTTGCTAGTTATTTTCGTCGTTTTATACGAAACTTTGCGGTAACTGCAAAACCATTAACTATGCTTACCAAAAAGGATGTACCATTTTTATGGAGTGAACACCAGCAAACGGCTTTTGATGAACTGAAGCAAAAGCTATCAGATCGTCCAGTTTTGGCTTTATACGATCATCTCGCTGAAACCGAGTTACATACAGATGCATCTAAATTAGGAATAGGTGGCATGCTGCTGCAGAGGCAGATTGATGGCGAATTGAAGCCAGTTGCTTATTTCAGTCGAGCAACTACTGCCGAAGAGCAGCGATACCATTCGTATGAACTTGAAACCCTAGCAGTGGTGTGTTCATTAAAACGATATCGAGTTTACCTTCTGGGGTTAAATTTTAAAGTAATAACCGATTGTAATGCACTGAGAACTGCATTTAAAAAAAAAGATTTGGTACCACGCATTGGTCGCTGGTGGTTATCTACACAGGAATTTTATTTTACGGTTGAATATCGAGCTGGATGTAAAATGGCACATGTAGATGCACTCAGCAGAAATGCAGTGTATGAGGCCGACGATAGCGACGAACTTGAACAAATGATAGTCAACATAACGGCAGAAGATTGGATTCTAGCCTCTCAACTTAGAGATGATAGGTGTAGATATCTTTTAGAGGTTCTGGCAAAGGCTCCAACAAATAAAGAAGAGGTGAATATCCATGAAGAATACACTTCACATAACAGTCGATTGTATAGGAAAATTAAAAGTGGAAGAAGATGGGTAGTTCCAAAAACTGTGAGAAGAGAAGTTGTCATGTGTCATCATGACCAAGCTGGCCATCTCTCAGACGTTAAAACTCTGGAAATGATTCAAAAAAAATATTGGTTCCCATCTATGAGAAAGTACATTAAACGATATGTAGCATGCTGTCTTGGATGCATGTACAACAAAGTTCCGTCAGGCAAACAGAGCGGAGAACTTCATTTGATTGAAAAAGGGACGGTACCACTTGATACCTTACACGTCGATCATTTAGGTCCTTTTGTAAAGAGTACGAAAAGGAATACGCACCTGCTAGTTGTAATTGACGGATTCACTAAATTTGTATTTCTTAAAGCTGTCCCAAATACCAAAGTGGAACCTGTTATTAAAGCGTTTTGTGGAATTTTTGAGTTATTTGGAGTACCGAACAGAATAATTTGTGACCGTGGCAGTTGCTTCACGAGCAAGAAATTCACTCAGTTTTGTGCAGGCAAAGGAATAAGACGTATTCTGAATGCAACCGCGACACCAAGAGCCAACGGACAAGCAGAAAGATATAACCGAACGATATTGTCATCACTAACGGCATCCACTGAATGTGAATCCAAGTGGGATCAATCGTTGACACAAATTCAGCTGGGCCTTAACAGTAGTGTTAACGCAACAACGAAAAAATCTCCCTACGAGCTGTTATTAGGATATATTCCTCGGAACTCTGTCGATTCATTCCTTGCGAAGGAGGTATGCCAAGATAGTTACGACTCTAATATAACAGATACTAGGGAAGCTGTTGGTGAAGAGATCAAAAGAAATCAGTTTAAACAAAAACATTATTATGATATTAAACGAGCGAAAGCAAAAAAATTTGACACTGGTCAGTTTGTATTGGTTAAAAAGCCTAAAGGGTTTAATGACGGAACAAGTCGAAAACTGATGCCAAGGTATAGCGGACCGTATGAGATAGTAAAAGTTCTCAAGAATGATCGTTACGTCATTCGAGACATGCCTGGAGCTGAGAGATCTCAGAAACCATATATTGGAGTGTCCGCATCCGACAGAATGAAGCATTATGCGGTGCAGGATAGTAGCGACAGTGAAATGCAAGCAGAGAGCAATGATTAGAGAATTGAGTAAGTCGATTCTCAACTGCAATGAGCAGCTATTTGTGTAACGTACACTCACGTTTAGTAAATGTAAAGTACATTTAGGGACATCGTGTTCCAACTGCAACGAGCAGCTATTTGTGTAACGTACACTCACGTTTAGTAAATGTAAAGTACATTTAGGGACATCGTGTTCCAACTGCAACGAGCAGCTATTTGTGTAACGTACACTCACGTTTAGTAAATGTAAAGTACATTTAGGGACATCGTGTTCCAACTGCAACGAGCAGCTATTTGTGTAACGTACACTCACGTTTAGTAAATGTAAAGTACATTTAGGGACATCGTGTTCCAACTGCAACGAGCAGCTATTTGTGTAACGTACACTCACGTTTAGTAAATGTAAAGTACATTTAGGGACATCGTGTTCCAACTGCAACGAGCAGCTATTTGTGTAACGTACACTCACGTTTAGTAAATGTAAAGTACATTTAGGGACATCGTGTTCCAACTGCAACGAGCAGCTATTTGTGTAACGTACACTCACGTTTAGTAAATGTAAAGTACATTTAGGGACATCGTGTTCCAACGGCAACGAGCAGTCATTTGTGTAACGTACACTCACGTTTAGTAAATGTAAAGTACATTTAAGGACATCGTGTTCCAACTGCAATAAGCAGTTATTTGTGTAATGTACACTACAATATTAAAATATAAAAGGACACGCTGTTCTATTTTTAAGTTTATAACGATCACTGAACATCTCACGGAAGAGGTGGTTGTTAAGGTGTAAAGTACACCCCCCCGATAATCCTAACTACGATGGACGGTCAGCAGAACCGTACAAGGGTTCAGTGAGGACACTTGAACAATATAGCGTGGCCGAACTGTAAGCAATAAATCCGCAGACTACCTAGCGGTACACAAAAAGGGTACGTCTCGCCATAAAATACGCAGCCCAACGATTGCGATGCAAAGTGCATACTCATACGCAATAGACCGCAGCTGTGTAAACAGTACGAGGACACCAACGAACGATCGTTGTGTACAACCGTAAGGATCTTATGTATATCCTAGTATGTACGATGTAAAAGGGTAGGAGTAGGAATGTTTGTCCTACCTAAGTATATATAAGAAAAAGAATGTAAAGTCGGCGCAGTATGTTGACGACTGGCTACGAGCAAAAAGTAAAATAAAGCGAAGATAGCTTAATAAATAATTTTTATAAAGTGATCGTGTGTTTTTATTTGAAAACGTAATTATAATGTAACGCTTACGCCAGATTTTGAAGCCGCTTTTCCATTTATTAAAAAAACCGATGACAATTCGAAGTTAAAATGTGTAACGTACAATTTTAACTATTGGGAAAAGCGGTACGGAGAACGTAATTGGTGATAATTTCTAGTTTGTATTCCAAATCCACCAATGTATTGACTGTGCTGATCTACTTTTACGAAGCCCGCCAAATCCGCTAAAACACGCCCGCTTTTAGCTTAAAAAAACCCGCCGCTTTTTGCAAAAAAATAAATGGTCCCATATGTCCCATCTGGCGTCCCTCAGGGGAGCCATTTGGGCCCTTTATTATTTCTTTTATTTATTAATGATATTCCTGCTATTTTTTTGCACTCGTTTTGTCTCCTTTTTGCAGAAGATCTTAAACTGTATCGTGTTGTTAGAGATTTGACTGATTGTCATCTACTTCATGAAGATTTGTTGAGATTGACTGAGTGGTGTCGCGTCAACTTTCTTCATTTAAATGTATCTAAATGTCAAATTATGTCGTGTTTCAGACACACTACACCAATTTTTTTTAATTATGAAGTAGAAAACATTAACTTGGTACGTGTAGATCGAAAAAAAGACCTTGGCATTGTATTAGATACAAAACTTTCTTTTCTACCACATATTGACTACATGGTTAACAAAGCCAACCAAATGCTTGGGTTTATAAGAAGAAACACAAAAGCATTCTCAGACCCGTACTCACTTATATCTCTTTTTAATTCCCTTTTTCGCTCTGTACTGGAGTACTGCTGTCCAGTTTGGAATCCTTTTTATAAAAATTCTTGCAATAGAATAGAAAAAGTTCAAAGAAAATTTACGAGGTATTTAATCATCAAACTGAATTGGAGAATTGATATGCCATCTTACTATACCAGATGCCTGTTATGTGATATAAAAACTCTTGAGAACCGACGTACTTGCTTCTCAATAATGCTTATTAGAGACATTCTAATGGGTCATATAAAATGTACTCCCTTACTCGACTTAATAATTATTCAACTTCCATATAGGGGCCTTCGTGAGCCTAAATTGTTGTATGAGCGATTTCACCGCACAAATTATGGTCGCAATGAACCGATCTCTCGTTGCATCAGAGAAGCGAACTCAATTTGTAATAGGTTAGATCTTTTTGATAATTGTTCAAGAGACACTTTTAAAAAATTTATATATAATATTATTAACTGTTAGTTTATAATATGAACTGCTATTTGAATGCTTTGAAATATTATGAATATACCTATATGTAAATAATTTTGTATAAGTCTATAAGGAAATGTTTTCTGATTGATGAAGTAAAAATAAATAAATAAATAAAAAAAAAACTAACTGGCAAAATGTCTATGTTTCCCTCTACCGCCCGTAATTTTCAACCAATTTAGTTGGTGTTTTTTTAAATGTAGATAATTATGGTACAAAGGTGATAGGCAAAATTACAAAAACATTATTAAAAAAGTTGGCGATGGTATTCGAAGCGAATTTTTGGGGCATAACATATTTCTATGAACAACCATTGAATTTTACTCTCACAAATACAAATTTTCCTATATGTAGGGTAAAGGTGTCAACAGTGAATCAGAGTACACAGTGAATTAATAGCTCTCATAATGTCTCTTATTTTTTTAAAATGAATTTGGAAATGAGAAAAGAACACATTTTTACTTCCCCTCGCAACAGACTAACGGTCTGCGCGATCGAATTGTCGAAGGCGGTTATCCTCGTGTGTTTGTGTTTTCTGCATAGGTAAGTAATTATTTTTTTCTGTTTTATTTTTGATCTTATTAAAAAAGTGCGTATTGTAACTTCATTTGAGTTTAATATTCGTACTTTTGTTTATATAGACTTAATAATTTTTGTCGATTTGTTTACTTTGGTGAAATATTTTATAAATTATTAACATGTTTTTGCGAAATGACAACATTGTACACAGTGAATCAGTTGAAAGTGGTACACAGTGAATCATGAACATGGTAGCATTTCGAGGCTCCAGAATTCAAAATTTTTCAATCCATGTTAATTTTTCAAATCTGTATGTTTGCTAGCAATAATTATGAGCAACTGAATTACCAGTTTCATTTTTCTTTTCTTTTCGTGCAAAAAGTAACGTTTTGTGATATTTTTACAAGAACTGTTAAGCTTTTTTTATTTATTTTTGTATTAATACTTGAAGAGTTTTTATTTTCGTTTTTATTCTTTTGTCTATCCCTAAATAATAAAACGAGTTAATAAATATATATATGTTATGAACAAAACGTATGTTTTTACTAAATAAATTGATTTTAAATCCCTGTTTCACTGTGTACCATGTACTGATTCACTGTGTACACCCATAGTACACAGTGGATCACATGGGAAAGGGTAATTTCAAACAATTTTTTCACTATCTCAACATTAATAAAGCTTTGAGATTTTGGGCTTAAAATGAAGATAAAACATTGAAAAAGCTGTGAAAAAAATATCATGGCTATACTATGATAAATGCGAGCTCAACGGCGCGATAAGTAAAAATTGATCCACTGTTAACACCTTTACCCTACATATGTACGTTTCCACTTTTATTCGACTGGGTTGTGATAGGGTTACGTGAGTTACGTCTGGATATGTAAACAGTTGGAAAGGTGAAGTTTTAAAAAAAAAATAATAAAATTAAACTGTTGAACGTAATGCAGTTCTGATAATTTTGGTTCAATCTGCACTTTATTTTCAATGTTTGTGACTTTACTCAAATTTTTCTGATCAATATTTTTGGAGATAATGTAGGGGGACAGCAATTTTTTAAGTTTTTTTTTCAAAAAGTATTAAGAAAAAAGTAACACAAAAAAATATTGCATACATTTTTGAACTCGTGCATTAGCGAGCTTTCACCCCACACGACGACCTCAAAATTCATATTTATTTAACTTCCCATTTGACCCCCCCTAAAGTCAAAATTCAGCTTTATAAGTTCTGGTTCAATAGTTTACGTCAAATAGTCTCTGCTTGTTGCTTGTTGCAGACGAACAGACGGACAGACAGACTGACACCGAACTGATTTCATTAGTATTCTGTTTTTGGGTACAGAACACTAAAAAGATTATATTCAATGAAATGTTATTACTATATATAATCAGGCATGTGCTGTTTTAACGGGAAAATAACTAATAAGAATAAATAACTCCAAAATCTGTATCCAAATGGGATAGCCTATTTTTAAAATAACACCGGACAACAAATTTGAACTCATATGTTTTATTTCTCGTCAAAACTAGTTTATTAGGTACTTATATTTTTGTGTGTTTTATACGAATGTTATAGAAAAAATTTAATATCGGTTGCCATTTTTGAAAAATTTACATTTAAAGATTCAACAGAGTATCAAAAAAAAAAAAAAAACAATAGAAATGATAGAATTAAGAAGAAAGGTGGCTTGTTTCTTGTGAACTCTTTTAAATTGAGTAAAGGCCCCGACCCATAGAATCCGTCAATGCCGCTGCGCTTAACGTTGACGCTGACGTTGGCGCATGACGGAAAGATCCGTCCCATAGAATCCGTCGCATACCAGTGCTGAGGGGATGACAGCCGATGACATTTTGCTATTGCTGAAAACAGAGCTGTCGTTTCGGTAATTTTTTGGGTGCTTAATTTTTGATAACATGGTGGTACTTTTCGAATGAGGATACATAGTACCAATATTCACATATGAGAAAAATTATGAAAATGGTAAATTGTTTGGAATCAGAAACAAAATTATCTGAAGCTCACTAGTTTCCATTTTTTTTTTCTTTTTTTGAATTTTTCAGTGTATGTTCCTATTGATTGCCGGCTGGTTTTTCAATCCAAACATAATTTTATCATGGCCCTTGGAGTTTTCTTACTAATGTCTTACCAATAGAGTTCTATTATTTGGTATAAGGACCTGACATTGCAATCACTTTTTTATCTCGAGCAGTTTTTATCGCTCCAGTACAATTATCATTTTCCAACCGACTAAAAAAGCACTTTTTTTGCTCGAGATAAATTCTTTGTAAATTTCGGATTGAACTAGAGATTTACACCTACTTGCAGTAATACCAAAACATTTTATACGAAATTAAAACGCAGTACATCAAAATGCTATTAATTAACACAAATATTATCAGAAAAACTTAGAAAATACAAAGAAAAAAAGTGTATTTAAAATTGTATTTATTATTTTTCTTTTTTTATTTATTTCCTTTTACGAAAAAAAGGCCAAATGGCACATACAATTGCAGAAAAACAGATCAATCTCATCTGTTTTCTATTCATCACGAAAAATCTGAGATCTGAGAGCAAACTCTGCAAAGCCCAAACAAAAATGACATAAGGCAAGTGTAGTACGGACTGCAGATGGGTATACAGAACAACTATTGTAGTACGACCGACAACACTGGCTGCAAGTGTTTTCTTTTCAAGCTGATGTCAGCTGATTGTCAACATCGATGACAGTTTCTCTTTATTTCTCTATGCTTCTACCAATTAAAATGCATACTCTCAATTTGTGAATGCATGAACTATAATATGTGAAGGTGTGCACTTCAATGGTTGAATGTGTGAACACCCAACGCACAGCGCAGAGAAAAAAGTAGAAAGTAAACCTACTTTCTGCGTCTGCGTTTTTATGTGCGTTGGTTATGGGCCACCTTCCATAAGAATGCGTGTATTCTATCGGGATGTCCGTTAAAACGGATGAATAAACGCACAACGGATTCTATGGGTCGGGGCCTTAAGAAGGATCTCTTGCTAAGGTCTAGCAGTAATCCGCCAGCATCGAAGGGTTCCACTTCCTCTGATATCTTTCTTCCATATCAGAAACATTCTGGTGAAAACGTTGTTGACCGTGTTCGTCGCTTATAGCACAACAGTCATCGGGGAAAAAATTTAAATGTGAATAGAGGATCTTTAAAGATATGGTAAAGCCCATTTTTTCATATGATTGTAATATATTTTCCACAAGTTTGATGTAATTTTTGGCTCAAAAATGTCTTGCCACTAGACAAAAGTTGTCCCAGGCAACTTTCTCATCTTCAAATATAATTTTGTTGAATTCTTTATCTTTAGAGACGTTTTTATCTGTAGCGATATTAAATTTTGTTGCCTGGAAATACAATTGACGCAAAATCTGAATCCTGAGATGTCGATAAAGTGGCATTCTCTTCAGTGTCATTAGTTGAACTTGTAACGGATGATGTGCTGGTGAAGGAGAAGATTCCTAACGTTCCCTATAGTTAGTTTAGAGGACTTGAGGCTCCTCAATGCCGAACTAATAATTGTGGCTACCCTCTAGGAGGGAGTTCGCCGATATTAATTGAAACTTGATGATCGATTTTAGTATCAAGAATGATTTATTTTGACAAAATTAGTGCCTTATATACTAAACGTAAAAACTACTACAATACTGCATTACAACAATGAATTCTGCAGACGTTTCGATTCTGCCGAATTCATTCGATAAACAAAAAGTATAATTAATTCATAGCCGCCGGTGGTTCACCTTTGAGGCGACCGCACAGTGGGGAACTGGGTCAAGCAATTAAAGCAATGCGCGCGTCATATTACGAAAGCAATTAAACGGCGCTTACGAATCGTACATGAATAAATGAAAGAAATAAAAATGAAAAGTGCTGAATGTGGAATTTGGTATTTGTCTATCGAATGTTCAACGGGTGATCGTTACATTAAGTTTTGTTTGTACAGGGTGGATAATATCACTACAAACTGTTGGTTGGAGGTGTTGGAATTGCATATTCCTCACTATGGAGTATTGGAAGTGTAGCGGACGGTATTTTGAGATCGTTCATAAAGGATTTTTATCTTTTTAGTTATTCCTGAACCCTTTCCAAGTGAGTACCATACAAAAATAACAATCAGTTAAATGATTATGTTTGTTCACCCCACTTCATTGAAACAGAAAAGGCCTTGCATTTATTTTTTTTGCAGCAATCCAAATTCTCAAGCTAGTAGTTCATGAAATACAATACGTAGGAGGGGCCCAACACTTGTCCTGATCTTCAACATTAAAACCAAAACAAAAACAGTACGCTTTTTAACTTAAAATTGTAGTAGATCATTTTTGAAAGGTCAAAGTCACTTTACACACGCATAACATAGAAAATCTGGTTTATTTACATAAATGTGTGACATTTTCACTTAAATTCAATACAGTTTTGTTAACTGACGCACACGTTTGATAAATAAAAAATATTCGAGAGTAACTGTCGAACTTAAACAGGTGGAAACTGAACAGTTTCAAGAAAACTTATAAAAATATTAAATTCCTACTACCTACTATACTACTATATATCTTCAAAACCGCAACCAATCGAGAAATTTTACTGTCGTTTTTGAATTCAGCGCACTCAAATTAGTTAATATTGGTTGGAATTAAATTCGAAAAAATTTACTGTTGCCCAGTGTAATTTACTAAACACAAAATTTAAAAAAAGATTTATTATTATCGTACGATGAAATTCCAAACTTCTTTGGGTAAAACACTTATTTAGATGCATTCAGGATGGAAGTCGTTAAATAATCCGCCTGTCCTATTTTGCATGACTGCTCTTCCATTAGAATGAGGATCACTTTTTTGAATTTCGTATCGTATCTTTATCCTGGGGGTTCTCGTGTCAGTCATTCTTAACTTATAGGTATAGATTCGCAGGGTTGTCAAAATGAGCATTACATTCAAGTTGATACACATGGAAGGTATCCCTTTATTTACCTATCATAGGTTCACTATGAACAACACCCACAGCCGCTAGGTCTTATCCTATCCCGTTAGATCTGTATACTGATGAAAGCTGGGTTTATAGTCACTAACGCCATATGAGCATGAGCATGGCTCTATCCGATCCAGATAGGTGGCAGTGAACAGTGAAAGGAACTCAGTATCAGAATTCTCGACAGGAGTGATATCTGAATGGTTCTGCATGAAATCAGTAGTCCTTTCACACGTTTCAGAGTAAAATCTGAAATAGATCAAAACGGTGGTCTAAGGGAGCAGTAGCTAATTAGTGACAGGGCACCCAGCTACATAACCTACCGACCTTGAAAGCAGGCCTTTGTTAGTAGAAAATAGACAGGTTATAGAAAATGCTTGTTGATAGAATGTCTGCAAAAAAAAGGACACAAGTAAGTTGGTTTTGGCTATGGATGTTTACTTCTTAAGCTTAGATAGTAATCAGAAATGAACCGTAGAACGTAAAAGAGTCAACTTACATTACTTCTTATATGTATAACAATAACAGGCAATAAACAGAACGAAGCAATAAGTCTGCGAAGAGGTTTCCCACTTAATCCATCGCAATTTCTCTGAATGTCCTTCACAAATTCAAGTTACTGACTCTTTCAACAGCCAACCACACATGTTACTGAATCCAAATCCATTTGCATATTCTGACATCACTCACAATATTATATAGGTATTTGCTAAGCAGATGCAAATCCTTATTCCGATATCCTTTTTACCTGAAATCACACATAAGCGTGATGAGTAAAACTTAAATCAGGAATTCATTGCACATACATATACCACTCAAAAGCATCGCGTATCCATGGAATCGAAGATGACTCCACCGCATAAAACAAAAGAAACGATCTAGTCCTTTGCCAAGGATACTCGTACTCGTACTCGTACTCGTATATGTATGTTTGAATAATATAAACGTTCGCTCAAAGTGCAGTGGCACAATCCACCTTTCAATAGCTGTCATATTCTCTGACCCTAAATCCACACACAGTGAACTGTGTTTGTTGGGCGTTCTTTGCAGGTGCAATAAATAATCCCTTTGAACTCGCCCGCCACCCCTGCTCTCAGCGATTTCGTTAAAGGATTCGCAGTGTGTCTAGTGCGTTACCCTCTTTGCATATGGTTATTGAAAAGAAAGCAGGCCACACGGATCCGTCGTCGTTCCTTTGGCGTTCATAATTAGCTTTGGAGCGTGCGAATATGCAAAACTCGGTTCGGGTGCATCGCGTCAACAGCACAGTAGAACTGGGAGTGACAGTACTTTGACTGTGCGCCAGCAAGACACACAGAACCATTGCTGTGCAGTGCAGTGTGAATGGTTGTGAGAAAAGCTATCCCTTAGCCCTTTTGTGGAAAAGTTTCACCGCCAGAAATAAAGAACACACAGACACAGAGGTGCACCTGTGTACATAGTCCTTTTGTGGCAAAAGCCTGCCAAAAGCAGGGTTTGGTTCGGGGGCAAATGGTCCTGTGTGCATGTGGAGTGCTCATGCGAGAAGCGGTACGACTATGTTTTGGCAAATTGTTAATTTTATGTGTTCGAGTTAATTTGCTAATCGGCAAAAGGATTATTTCCTTATGCGCACTTATATCTGGTACAGCTGCATATTCGCCGTAAGGGTTTTTGGTGTGGAGGTCATCGCTGGTTGGAGTCTTAGATAACGCGTAGCTAATTCAATGTCATTTTAGCTACCCTGTTTTTCGAATTACAGCACAGAGCTGCCAAGTGGTCAAATATTAATAACGGTGTTTTTGTAGCATATACTAGTACATATTAAGATTTTTTTTCAATCTTAATTGGCAAGTTATTCAAAAATTCAAATTCTTCATAAAGAATTACGCTTACTTACGATTATCTTACGTACAGCAGGGCTGCTTACTTAGTCCGCGACTGTTAATTTTACAAATATCATTTCCCTACCGTTTAGGTTGTCTACATGTCCCGCCCAGGTCCATTTTTGTTGTATTGCTTTAGATGTTGCATCTGAAAAGTTTGTTATATTTCTGATTGCTTCATTCCGTATTCTTTGTCTTCTCGATATTTTTAAATTGGTTCTTACCATTTCTCTCTGTGTGACTGACAGTTTTTGATCCGACTTAAATGAAATGCTCCAAGCTTTGTTCAGACGATTGCCAGATCTGACAATATTGTCAGGTCTACAAATATCCTGACAATTAGCTGCCAAATGACCTGGCAATGACAAACTACCTTACAACGATAAACTGTCAGTTCACACGGTTGCCAGGTTTTGTCCCAATTTCTGACAATTTAATGTCAAGCAGTTGGCCTGACAATGCTCTGACAATGATTTCTCTGACAATATTGTCGGATGAAAAATTGTCAGCTCAAAAGATTGGTAGATGACTGTTTATAAAAATCTACAAATTCGTTGGCAAACGTTGTCAGACTCATAGCATTTGATAAAAAATGTTTTCTTCGTACTTAAATACCTTTATACATGAACTTGTAACTAGCATTATGACGCATCAAAATAAAAAATATAAAAAAACAAAGCACAATTTCCCGCGGTAAATCGATTTTCACAAAAATTGATTTAAGAAAATTAAAAAATTTGTGTTTGAAGTAAACTCGAAAATAAAAGCACTGATGATAATAGCCGTGGGTAAGGGTGATAATCAATTGTCTATCGAACAAGCCCACTTTAGCCCAGTAGTTCCGTGGGTGTTAAAGATAAGCCCCCCCCAAGCAAAACGAACCAAGGAATCACTTGGTCTTTTAGTGCTTTCCAGATTATAATGTGTTCCACTAATGAATGCTTAAGTTGACTCCTTCCATTGTGTTGGAGGTCATTGGATTTGTTCGAATCCAAAATATGTTCGTAAGACTCAGTGTTACCGCTGATAATTTTCAAAAAGCCGCAAAAAAGTAGCACAGGCTTGAAAAAAGTAGCAATATAAAAAATTTGCATACATATTTCTCATTAGAGGTCTTTTTCGAGATCATCATAGAGACAGTTGGGGTTTTTATTAAATTAAAACATAAAACACCAACAAATTAACAAATATTTATTTTAGAATTTATTTGGCTAGCTAGTAGTTTAGTTTTTTTTATTTCAAAAACCAAACAAACAATAAATTAAAAAATATCTGCAAATAATGTAAAGATAATTTTTTTTACAAGCTTAAACTTAAAATTAAAAAATTATTTTTTTTTCCGACTGGTGACTATTAATTAATGGTCAGATTGTTGGAAGAGGTGGGATCGTGTACCTTATCACTGCGGCCACAGATGTGCCTAATGTGATTTCCGCCATTTATACATATGTAGGTCCGTCATGATATTGTATTGTCACCGGACTTATACAGATGTGCAAAATTTCATCATATGATCAGATATCTAGAAGTGGATGTAAAATATATATACCCAGATTTTTCCGTCACAAAAAGTCAAGATATTAAGCTTGTAAAAAAGTTTGTTTTAAACCAGACTATGATATACATATATGTAGGTACTTTAATGTTTAAAATTGAAGTAACAAGAATTTAAACACATTTCAACTGTGTAAGTCTAATCTTGGATCGAACAAAAACTTGGTGAGCATGTGTATCTATACATTTCGCAACGCAATGCGATGGATTTATTGATATGGATCATATATTTGCATGGGTTTGGGTAACACTACGCCTTTTAGTAGATTCAAGAAAAATTAATATGATGGATGTGTTGAAGAAATTTAAGTGAAAATAAAAGCATTTTGACAAAAAGTATCAAAAAACGATAAAAAGTCTCCATATTTCTTTGAAAAGTCGCAAATGTGGGGAATTTTGAAAAAGTCGTAGCAAAGTCTCAGGAGAGTAAAAAAAGTGGCAAAATGCTACTTTAGCAGCACAACGGTAACGCTGGTAAGACTAGTTAACTTAATCCAATTTTAGGCATTTCCGACTTTATACTGTCATTTCCAATACAATTCTAATACAACTTTATTCCGTCGGAATCAATCATAGTGTCAAACAAAGGTGTCTGTTTGTTTATTCCGGTTGATTTCAAAAGCGCAAATTTCGATGGATTATATAGAAAATTTTTCAAAGAAGCTTTAAGTAGGTATTAAAGGAAAAAACTTTAAAATGCTAACTAAACTAGACCATGAATTCAATGTAGTTCCTGTGCGAAGCTGGGTTAGGACGTCAGTATTGCTCAGTGTGGTCATTGCATTCTTAATCTCGCCATGAAGACTGAGTTATTCTTATTCTTGATAAACACCGACATCGGGGACGTGCACTTTAAAAACGTCGAACCAGCTTCGCATTATCAGAAATGGCCTCTTAAATAAATCGGTCGTTCAGTGGCACTTAGATTTCTGCTGATTTCTTGACTTTTTATTTGCTGCAGTTTCATTTTTAACTAATGGAAGTCTCTTTGTTGTTATGCAATTGGCTTTCATATTGAATCTCGCCGTCGACGAATCGGAATAAATTCGCATGAATGCGTTCTGTGCTCTGTGCCGGCATTCCATTTTTTGTGTACGAAATAGAAGACTTGGTGTTAGTCCTGGTAAAAATCATTTTCAATGTCCTTTCCCGTCGTCAAGATGTCGAACATCAATAGGCATGAAAAAGATTAGCAATACTTTATTTCGTGGCTATGGGAAGTACGTATGTATAAATACATATCTGTCGTCTATACATAGCTTCCATAACAACGATTTGAACCTTTTGCATTCTGTACAATTGCAATTTTTGTGCGTAATCTAAACTTACTGTTTTTCTAGGGCCTACAGCGATTTGTAGAAGGCATCAATGCTGTCTTGCAGAAGGTCGACTTTTCTTTTCTGTTAGACGATGAAGTGACTTGGCTGGCGGTGATCTTAATATGCCGCACCAAGCATGAGTATTTAAACCTTTGTATACTTTATGTTCTTTTATAATAAACAACCATTTGTAGGTAGTTCAAGATCCAGCGGTTTAAAAGAAAATTACAACCCCTTTTTACCTGTCTACATGGCTCGCTTTTCTACTCTGAAAGCATCCTTGAGGAGTGTCTTTAAGCTTTCAACATACTCCTCAATGACTAATGACACACGCATCAACACGACAAATGTATGTGTAAGATGACAAAATATACAACACGACAACAACGAGGAACGCAGAGAGATACGCCAATACGTGATATGGGTAAGTAAACAGGACGAAAATTCGATTCTTCGACGGGTGTCAAACCATAAATTTCTAACAGAGACTCTGTAAGTAATGTCACTTCATACTCGATGTGGGGGTTAAGTATAGAGTATAGGTAGAGTTAACGGCAACGACGCGGCGGCTTGAGATGAAGGGATAAATTCTGGAAAATGGGGGGTTTTTCTTGCGTTTATCATCGTGACACTTTGGTTCGTTTCGTTTTCGTCGTATTGGATTGACATCCCACTGTATGTACATATAGAGGCATGAATGTGCCAAGTCAAAGAGGGTGTGTAGTAAATTTTACACAAAAAGAAGAAAAGAAATGTCATTGTAAGTGGGATGTATTTATGCACAAAGAGATTTCTGAAAGTCTATAATGGGTTTTATTTCTTTGTTAAAAGAGTAACACAAGCGTAGCTCGTGTGTTTAAACATGCCAATTAGAAGAGAATAACGAGTAATTGATGATCAATTCGAGTACTTGAACTCATCAGAGAGATTTTCGCATCAAAAAGGCCAAGTGAGGTTGCTCAGATGCGAACCGCGGTCATTTGAAATATGCCAGCTGTCACTCGTAAGAGTTATATATTTGTATTTATGTTGTTTTGACAGCTGTCAATCTGCAAGAGGTTGTTCAATCTTTTTCCACTTAAGTAGATCGAATTACGCGATAAAATTAAAGAGCAAGTAAGACCAACGCATGCTTCAACATGGTTATGTTAGCATTGGGTGTTGTGGGCACTAAGTGATTTCAATGGAACTTTAACATGCCCTTCGTCCAAAAATTACATAAGCTTACAATCAGGTTAAGACAGGTTTTTCAATTTAAGACTTCGTTAGTTTAAGTCTAGTACTCATTTCAGACAGCTAGTCAAGTTAATTTTGTAGCCACAAGTAGATAAGATTAGTTAATTCCATCCACCGAGGTTAACTCAATAAATTTCAGATATTTAATTAAGTTAAAAATAATTACATCTAAAAATATTTTATTTAAATTTAGATCTAACATAATTCATAACATATGTCAATTTCTCTACCAACATTCCGAATTAAACGGCTTATAGGATTAAATAAAACATTTCGTGAACGAATTATCCTTTCTGGTGCATTAATTCCCAATTTTTCGAAGTTTTCAATGACTGCTCCATGACTTTAAAAAACCCCAAAGTAAAAGGTCCAAATACGTTACATCGCATGATCTGGTCGGCCAATTCTGATCACTAAAATGGGAAATTACATGACTAGGAAATGCCTCATGCAGTAACTACTAAATTGTTTCTCGGGCTGTATGTTATGTGGCACTGTCTTTTTGAAACTGCGTCCACATTGTTGCGGTAAATTTTACTGCAACAAAAGGCATCCTCTGCTTTCTCTCCTCTCCCGCTAACTTTTGTACTTCTCCGTGCCTCTTCAATATTCTGGGGAAGTGGAGGGCAGCCGTGGTCCCATCAACCATAGGCCCACTGTCCTAGCATATTGAAATGGCACTAAAACAGGTTTCTCCGAGAAGAGACAGAAGGTCTCAACAATAAAGACTGATGGTCTAAGAGGAGACGGGCGGTCTCAGAAGTGACGGGCGGTCCTTCATAACACAACATTAAACGAGCAGAGACAGACAAAAATAATAAGTCGACAAAACAGTACGAGACAGATGAGTCTCCGCCGTTAACAACAAAAGAAACAAACCAAAACATACAATATCACCAACACAATAACTTATACTAAACAACAATAAACATAAGTAAACATAAACGAGACGGATGAGTCTCCACCTCCAACAAAAATACATCACCAAGAATGAGACGAGTAGGCAACAAGCAAACGAAACCAGAAGACTAGATAACGGGACGGATGGTCCCCAACGCCCAACAAGGCCCAACCTAACTGAAATTATTTTGTACAAAATGGCACGCTAGGTGTAGGTCCCTCAATCCCCAAATCTGCACAAAAGTCCACCGGAGTAGTGCGCGTACTAATGTAAAATTAAAAGTACTGCTTCCTTTTTTTCTCGGGGGTAGTGAACTTCTTCTGCGATCGGTCCAAAAAGTAAATTAAAAATAAGTCAGTAAAATCAAAGTAATTGGGAGAAAGCCCAAAATGCTTTTCCTTTTTTTGTTGAGCGCTTTTTTTTTACTCCGAAAAGTCAGCGAAATAAAATCGCTGAACTCAATCATAGAATTCGCAGGCACTGGAAATGTCCCAATGTGCTGCGAATTCCAGTATGGATGCAATGCGTGAGAGAGCACAGTGGGGAACGAAAAACGGTGGCGTATTCTAGCCAAAGAGCAGAATACCGCTTGATAAGCCGCAAATGGATCCCACTGTGGCTGAATGTGTGAATGTGTGAGTGCAAGGGGGTGGGATTCTTTGTGTCCGAGGTGGACAAAGGAACCCACTGGATTGGGCACTTCACTTCTTGGTTGACCGAGGTGCTGTAAGGAAGTTTTGTGGAGGAAAGAAAAGCGTTCAGGAAGAAAAAGGAAGAAAAGAAAGTTAGACAACGAGCTTAAAGAAAAACAGAAGAGGAAAACAAAAAGAAAGAAGAAAGAAAACGAGAAATAGTGAGGAAAAGATCGCAGGAGAAGAAGATCGAAGGAGAAAAAAAAGGAATCGAAAAATACAAAAAAAAAGATAAGTAGTGTGTTATTTATTAGTGACATTCGTGGTAGGAAACTTTGTGAAAGTAGACTCCGGTAGGCTTTTGTCCGTAGAAATCCCGGTGAATTGCGGGACTCGCGACCTTTTTAAATCTACTTTTGTGTTTGGTTCGGGACCGTACGATAGCGGGCCATTTTAATATTTTCAACGGCGATTTTTTTTTTGTTCGTTTGTTCTCGCAACGGGTTGGTTTTTTTCATCCACCCCGCCCGGTGGATTTTTTCCAGCCCCTTCCTAAATTTAATTTTAGTTTTCTACTCTATTTCGACCTTCTATTATTTTCAATAAATCGGCCAGTTATTATAACGTGGTGCAAAAATATTTTGTTCGCCTATATTTTTCTTATTGGTTTTCTTGATTTCAGAATCCACCGTCTTTTTCACTTAAAGGTTTCCCAATTCCTTTTTCTCGAAAAATTGGGTGGCGCCCATTTTTTTTTTAACCACAGTGTACACGTTCGTGGAACCCACCCCAGCTGAGCGGCCGGCGCAACAGCTTCCAGTTAGCTGTGGTTGCACTTTCTCCTCCATCCAACCAATTGACATTTCGCGATTTTGTTCTGCTACAGGCGGGCGCAGCTCGTTTTACTTTTGGTGGTTGTTTGATTTAAAATAATTAATTCGTGGCGGAAAAAGTGCAACAACATCCATATCTCGCAACTTAGCCACAAAAAACTGGAGTACCATGTCGCGATAGCGAGCACCATTAACTGTTATTACCTGACCAGCCGGAAGAATGGTCCGATGATGCTTCCAGTCTAAAATCCGCACTATACAGTGGCATGTTGTGGATGCATTTGTTTCTCAACGATAACTCGTGGATTTTCTGAACCTCGAATTCGACAATTTTGACGACCCACTAAGCCATCAAGATCAAAATGAGACTCATCGCTGAAAATTATTTTGCTGGCCAAAACTTCATCAGTTTTAAAATTTTGCTCAACAATAAAAACGCGTTGTTCTTTCGTGTACCACTCTATTCTTAACAACAACAACACTTTACCGAACAAATGGCGAAAAATTCTTTTTCCTTGTATAGCACCTTATCTATATCAAAGCACAGCTTGTTGAGTGTGGAGGCGGTATCACTAGCTTACCATGCCGAGGTTATGGTTAAGCTTAATAAGGTAAGCCTAATCAGCAGTTCGTAGGCATCGTGGTAAGTGCGTTGGACTACGACGCAATGCAGCTTGGATTCAACACCTAAAAACCAGCCACCTCTTTCGAATGTCCGACAAGCAATCAGTATCATTTGTCAATGAGCTTCTCAACTCGCAGTTCGGAATCGGCAAAAACTGTAGGTCTCTTCCATTCGTATGTTTCAATAAACAGATGATCACTTACATCGAAATTAATTTTTGGTTTAAAATCTTTTAACCTGTGACGAGGTTCACTTGTCAGCTCTGTCCTAATTGAACCACAATTCTACAAGTGTTTATCGACACTTGTCGTGTTCTGTTACAGAAAGAGGGAAATTATATAATTTCGCACATGTCTTCTTTCCTCGCGACAATTGTCGAAGAGCTCACCGGCTTGTCGGTTTGTGTTACACAATTTTTTACAAGTTGTCGAAATTCACTTATCCTACAAGTACTTGTCGCGATCTGTTACAGGCCCCAGATAATAGAACTGTACTTAAGTACTTAAGTAAAGGCCAATTTCTCACCCAAACAAAAATTCTGGCTCATCAAATCATCAAAGCTTTTGATATGTAAAAATATCTTAGACAATTGACATAAAGAAGCAATTGTAGAATATCATTAACGAATGTATTAAAGAGCAGGGGGCTTAAGTGACTACCTTGAGGGACATCAGATAAAACTTCGATGATTAACGATTTGCTTCCTGGTATGTAGGTAACAGTAACATAACTAGATTGCATCCCAAATGAATTAATTTTATTTCTTAAAATTGTCATATCATACTGAGTCAAGTACCTTCACAAAATCCGTAAAAATAACATACAAGCTCCTGATTGATAGAATAATATATGTATTTTGTAAATAGAATCAAATTTGGTGAAGCTGACCTCTCAAATATAATTCCATGTTAGTTCAAAGATATTTGTTGTTCGATATCAAAGCTCAGCTTCTATCTCGAAAAGTTTTGGAATAGCTGCAAGTTTAGTTATGCTAGAATAATTTACGACTTTCTGTTTAAGTCAAACCCATCTATCCACTAAAAATGTGGTTATTAAATAATAAGCCCTCTCGTTGTTGATACCACAAATGTTGGGCACTGGATATTGAGGTGTCTTGTTGACTTTTGTTCATCCTTCAGACTGTTCGCAAAGAGGAAGCTGAAGGCTATGAAATGAGGACAAAGACTCAGAACCAAAATTTGGTGAAACGAGTACACCCTTTTGTAAGACCATTCTTGTTCAAACCTAACGATCCTAAGTGAAGATGTTTCAGAACAACACCGACGACTTGAAACTTTTTCGGTCCATTAAAACAGAGGATGATTGTATGCTCCTTCAGCAAGACCTAAACAATCTGGCTAGATGGTGCCAACACAACCTCTTGGACTTAAACATATCTAAATGTCAAAGCCTCTCCTGTTCTAGGTACAATAATCCAATATCATTCGAGTATCAAATGGACTGTACCAAACTAGAAAAAGTAGACTCGAAAAAGATCTAGGCGTTATATTGGATACACAACTCAATTTTAAATTGCATGTAGACTACATTGTGAGTAAGGCCTTTAGAATGCTTGGCTTTATTAGGCGAAACGCAAAAGTTTCATCTCCGTGGACATTTCCACAGGACAATTTACGGCAGAAATGAACCTATAGAGCCTTGCATTAGGGAACTAAACTTAGTTATTGATAAATTAGACATATCTGAACATTGCTCGAGAAACTCTTTTAAAAGACAATTAATGTTAATGTTCTTTTGTAATAATTAACAAATAAGATATTTTTGTATATCTATAGTTTTAAGTTGTCTAATGGAGCCTGTAACTCTAAATAAGGAATAAATAAATAAATAAATAAATAAAAATATTTTATAAATCTATTTCTGAATCTACTTCAGAAACATGGAAGATATATAAAAACAATACGATCACCGAAATCTAGGATTGATGCGGTGACCTTTAGAACTTCAGTCTAACGATCTCACAACTGAGCAGAGTTCAGCATGACAAAAACCTACAACAAGAACATAAGTAGGTACTCTCACCGGAAAGTATTATCGGATTGGAGGATGGGAGGAGCTGTTTAAAATTGCATTCATCATTTTCACACTCTGTCGTAGAGGATCCTATTTTATTACGCAAATAAAAGACGAAGTAGGTGCCTTGCAAAATATGTATGTATTTACCGGAACGCTATTCAACAGAGTCCCCAAAGTTCTTTGAATACCCGGACGGGGTATTTTACGAAGCACCGTTATTTGTCTCACATCGTGCATCGGGTAATAAGCAGGATCGTAAATCTCGTAATACCAAGCCCGTTTTATGTACGAATATCATTAAAATATAGGACATTTCACCCGACATCCGAATACCAGTGCAGAACAAAAAAAAAAATATATATGTATATCACTGGATGAACACTCCGCTGAACCAATAAAAAAGAATCCTGCTACAGTGCACATCCATGGGAACAATAACATCGATGTTATGACACTCTTGCATGCCATATACTCGTAGCTTGTCTCATTGCTTGTTCATGTTGCCTGTTCTGCAAACTGCAATCGCCCGCTGGAAGTATTCTTCAGGTCACTGCAGGGGATAAATAGTTAGATGGCAGTTTAGATGAATCGCTTATCCGTATCCTTGCACCGCGTCCTCCTGCCATTAACGAGTAACGAACAACGATGATGACGACGACGAAGATGATGCTCCTCGGAGCAGCAAACAGCCAGGCGAATGGTTCTGGTGGGCCATAATTGTTGTCGCCAACAATGCGCTTATTCGGTTGCATGCATTTCTCTCACTCTCTCTCCCTCTTCCTCTTTCTCTCTTTGGGTCACTGGGGGAGGAAGGACATTCTAGTATGTTCAATGTTCCCGTTTTTTAGACTGAAAATGCGCGCCCCAATTACCGCCCCAGATAATGGAGCAACTTGAATGATGGCCTTATATGGAGGAGCAATAGTGTAGACGACAACGTATAGAGAATCTTACTGGAATCGTGGCAGCGGAAAATAAATTGACGTACAAAAACCTCTTCGTGAGTGATGGCGGCGGCAGTAATAAATGGAATTCTTTCAGATGTGAGATGAGTAAATCTTTCCATTAAGTGTGGGGATATCGGCGGATAGGGGACAAGTAAGTAAGCAAGTAAGTACGGGAACAAAGTTGCAAGTGGAGATTTAAAGACATTTTTCTGGCAGATGTAGTTGGTGTGTGTAGGTCAGGCAACCAATTCCAATATTTAACAACATCATGAATTCTAACGGGTTCATGGAAGCACATAGTCATTAAATTGGATTTTCAAAACAAAGTCCAATTTTTCACTAAAAAGTTTAAAATTCCTTTTAAAGTAAACCACATGGAAATTCCAGGAAATCAGTTTCCCCCCACAATAAATTCCCTTTGGACTTCCTGTCACTCCGGCTATACCCAATCAGGGGAATAGATAAACCCCCACCCCCACAAATAAACCCCAAAGTGCCATATTTCAAAATATCTCTTGGCATATGTTTCGGTAATAATTCATCGACGCATTTCCTTTCACCCACTCCCAATTCTTTCGTTTGGTCGATTTTTAACAAACCCACCCTTCATTGGACCGACAAAGCAGAGCCGAACAGCCAAAAAGTCCTTTACAAACAAGGATGCAGTTTAGTGTGTGTTGTCTAGGAAAAGTTCATCGAAATGATTTGCAATGTAGCTAGCGCGTAGGTATGTGCCCCGATGTACTTCAACACCAAATTCTCATTCTAAACTGTGCAATGGAGGTTCGAGGATAAATCATTCGCGAAAACCTAGTCACAGTAGTTTATCTTCAATGCACTCGGAAGGATGAGACTCGGTTTAAAGTTTTACTATCGCGCGCGTGGAATAATGTATCTAGATACCTGCCCACCACCGTACTGCAACGTGAAATGCACTTTCTATTTCCTGTGATATAGAACCAACCCCCAGCAGCCGCAGGAATAATAGTTGCTTCTGGAGATGGGGTTGGGGGAGGGTGGGTTCGCACCAAGGGTACATTACCATTACCGTGACTACTCGATGTAGTTTGTTGCTTTGGAATTTATAATAAAACTCGAAATGTGGATGTGTTGTTGTCGTGGTGTTATTCGTGTGAAACTATTCGATTTCAGGATTACGGAATTCGTGACAATAAATAATCGGAAAAGATTTTCAAAGAAAATTTGCTTAAGATTTTCCACAGGTAAGTCCTTGAGATGGGGAACGTGCCATCTTTGGTTTGCTATTTGCCCGTAGCGTACCTGAGAAATAAGTAACTCGAGGACTTAATTGAATATATAAAATAAAAAAAAAAATTATTTCGGAAATTTAATACTTTTCCCGTTCGAATTATATGCACCTTCTCCTTTTGGATTCAGAATTGGTACATATGCATTTGCAATGCATTGATTGTCTCCATCTTGGTGTTCACGATGAGCAAGATCAAGTAATCTGACCTAATAAGCTTGAACATTGAAAATATATTGGGACGGAATAGAAGCGCTTTCGAAAACAAACCGTGTCTGTCTTATATGGACTCCCTTGATAAACTAGCGAAACTGGGTTCAGAATCTATTCCGTTGAGTTCGGAACCTATTATCAGTCTGGCAGGAGTCCTACACTTGTTTAGCTTTCATATGAAGTTTATTTATAAGAAGAGATCATCGAAGAGAGAAGTTCGTGAAAAGGCCAGATCATGTTATTGCAAGATCTGTCCTCAGTCTGGAATGTAGAGACCGCCGTGACTTGGCCGGGCTAGTAACCGGACACATATACAGTAAAACTTGTGTATAGTGGAATCTGCTAATAAAGGAATCTTGCGAAACCTGGATAGTGGAAATTTTTTGTTTCCAATTTTTATTTTCCTTATACAAGCTCACTCTTTCCACGAAGACTTACCCTAGGAAACCGCTGCTACTTCGGTTTGGCAAAACAAATGGGTTCAAAACTCCTAACTCGGAATTTGCAGAATTTGCATACTTTCGAGAGAAAAGTTCTTCATCGGATATTCGGTCCCGTATGCGAGGAGGGTGAATGAAGGAGAAGATATAGCCGCGAACTCAAAACACGTCGACTACACTGGCTTGGCCACATCGAGCGAATGGACAACAATGCTCCAGCAAAGAGGATCTATACGAATCACAACCCCCAGGTTCGAGACGACAAGGAAGACCGAACCTCCGAACGACCAAGCTACCGCGGATGCCAGTGCGCTTGGTCTAGACAACTGGAAGTATTGTGCCCGGGATCGAAGAGAGTGGAAGGGTGCTGTGTCTCAGGCAGAGACCCTTCACGGGTCAGGAGCCCGTTAAGTAAGTAAGTAAACTCACTCTTATATAGCGCGAGACCTGCGAAATCTGAACAATGGAACATTTTGTCGGCTTCATTACTCTTTTCCGAGATATTGCGATTGTTTAGTTCCGTGTGCGTCTCTTTTTCTAGCGTCTTCATTCAATACGTACACATTATCAACTCTGATAACAAAGTTAATGGAAAAATAATAAAAAAAAAACGTTGCCGATTGTGAAAAAATTGCTAATAGTAGAAATGTTACGAGTAGTAGAAAAAAAAGTACACCGATGCATTCCACTATTCACAGGTTTTATTGTACATATAACGTGCGGATCATATCTTGAAAATGTAGAAACTACAGAATATTTCCTCTCTCAGTGGGTTCAGATGTTATATGGATGAACACGGTTCATTCTCTTTCTCCAGCTGAGATTCTTGGTTTCATAAAAGGAACTCCACATTTGAATGCCACTCAAACCTTAACCCGCTGGCAAAGAAAAACATATTTAAACTCATATGGGTGCCAAGGCATGAAGGACATGAGGGCAATGAAAAGGCTGATATCTTAACCAAATAAGGAGCCAACAAAACATTCATTGGACCAGGCCCGCACTATATGTCTTCACAAGCGAAGATACAAACTAAGTCATCGCAGAATGGACAACAAACCCACTAAAAAGTAACAGAAACAACTTAGAGGACCTACACTGAAAAAAATATCGCATCTTTGCAATTATCATATTGAACATTGGAGTTTTCAATATGACAATTCCATGTTAAATTTGAAAATCGAATTGTTCAATCTGATAACCGCAGTTTTCAATATGACAACTGCTTTCATCACATTGACAATTGCAATTGTCATTATGAAAAAAACAAGTTATCAAGTTGAAAATTGAAAATCTTAAATTGTCATATTGATAACTATAGTAGTCGGTTGAAAAATGACAATTTTTTCATCACATTGATTACAAAAATTATCAATATGACAACGTTTTTTTGGTTCAGTGTAAAGCACTCAAAAAAGTTTCTTGATCACAACAATAGAAGAACAAATGAAACCTTAAAATTAAACAGAGGAAATTCAAAAATTCTTTGCGTAGGCCTGACGGGACATTCAATCTGCAAAGTGAAAATCAGCAACACAGCAACATCTGCAGATTCTGTCAACAAACAAAAGAAATTACGGAGCACCTGATTGATCTAAGAGTGCCCTTCTCTAGCAGAAAGAAGACTCAAAACACATTAACGGAAGAAGACTACAAAAGTATTCCAGTCAAAGGGATTATCAAATTTCTAAGACTTCTGTATGATTCCTCGAAATAAAAGGGGGCACAGTAGACCAACTCTGGTCGCAGTGCTAGCGGACTTCTCTACCATACCACCACAGCTTCATCATATCATCTCCTCATCATAACTCGTGTCCAGCACTTTCCATGGGAAGAAAGTTCCGCAAATAAATACAGATGCCAACTTCCTGCAATTAGTCTATTATAGAATTTAATTTCATATTTACTTTGTAGGATATTAAATTTGACTATGTATAATAAATAGCAACCCCCACCAATAGTTTCGCCAAAACTTCCACCAAACTTTCCGTTTGCCATTAAATTTCCCATCAAAGATTGACCAAAAACATGGTGAAATCATTTCCGCCAAATTATGCAAAATCTCTTAAGCTATTCTATACATTGAAGTCTGAGAGGAAAAAAAACTTTTCCATTTCATTACGTTGTAACAAAGCGAACTAGAAATGTCATTGTTGCCATCAACCACCAGAGCAGAGAGATTGACAGACAGACAACCAAACGAAGCGAGATGAAACTTACAAATGGAAGTAAGTAAAAAAAAGTCAGACTCTGTACCAATACTACCACACCATGTCTCGGCGAACAAACTTGAACTTGAAGAAGCCCCTGGCACGTTAGCTACAGCTACAGAGCATCCCATCCACCAACAGAAGCTACAAGAGCACACGCTATAAGTTGAAAGTTTCACCAGCAAAGTTGGTATTCATTTCAAGTTAATTTCTGCGCTGTGGCATGGCATGGCGTGGCGTGGCGTATGACGCCAACGTTCGTTCTAATGAAAATTCTACAAATTGATTGACACTGCCAGAACTGAGTTCCACCATAATTTGATACCCTGTTCCCATTCCGTTCTGGAAACGATGAATGCTGTACGCGGTGAATTGTGAGTCGCTACTCCATAACGGTGTAGAAATGAATCTTGTCGAAGCCATAGAGTGGGGTTGGTACCACAAACTTCGATGTGCAACCGATAATTATTATTATTCCATGGCGGAGAACGAGGAGGAAAGGAACAAATTTATCAAAATAAATCCAAGTTTTGTGCGTTGTCAGTGGGAGAGGCAGGGTACAATGACGATTGCTGAATAAACTTTTTGCGCGGAGAATACGTTCTCATCATTTGAATAGTGAGTGAACTTTTAATAAGCGTGGGCGGTTGCTAATTGTTTCTTGATGGCGAGTTCAGTAGCCTCCGAACTTGGATTGTAGACGATAGCTCAAGGCAGCGATGGAACTTTTCTCAGAAACGTAGTTTAAAGCTTTGAGTTAAAGTGTCGAATAGATTACTGAACCTTGCTTTCAGTTAGGCTAAGAATTTTCCTAAAAAAAGACAAAGACCTCCGCTGCACGGAAGTGCATAAGGAACATTAATATGTCATTGTAGTTATTTTTTTAAAATCATTTATTAAAATAATCGTAAAAGATTTTGAGAAAAATTGAGATTGAGGCCATAGTCGGCAATTTCCCTACTTTCCTTGCCAACTCATCGGCAAACTCGTTGCTTTCTACATCAAACTGACCAGGCACCCAACATAGTCTTACCTGGTAATGCATAATGCCCTTAGCATTATTCGGCAGTTCCTGACTATTCGTTGCATTATCAGGACCACTGGAGTCCTAAGTATGGCTAGAACTTCTGCCTGAAAGAGGCTGAAGGCATCCGGGAGTCTTAAGGATACTTTTAGCTCTGTGTTCATGTAAAATATACCAGTCCCCGTTTCTTTAACAGTTTTAGATCCGTTCGCGAAGACTGCAGTGTCTGTATGCCGAGTTACTATTGTTCGTCCACTCTTCCCGTGCAGGGTTTTGTTGGCTTTGCCATAGCCGGGTAAAAATAGAAAAGAAACAAAAAACAACAACAGAACCAAAGGAAACAACTTTTTTGTTGTCATCACGATTGAAAAATAGAAAAGACATGTGTATGTAAAAATTAGAACCGTTGCAAACTTACTTTTATATGAACAGTAAGTACTATCTCCACGATTAAAAAATATTAAGTAAGCAAAAACAACAACTAAACCAAAGGAATAAATAGAAAAGACCCAAAAAAAACCAAAGAAAACAACTTTCTTATCTATCATCACGATTTAAAATAAAACAGAAAGAAACAGAAAAAAAAAGAGAGATGAGAGCCGACATACCATACACTGAGCTACCGCCCATCTCAAAATATGAGTATCCAATTTGGTATATATTTCTCTGGTAACACTTTTTTAGCGCACATTTTTCAGTACAAACATCAAGCGGTTAGACATATTAATGTCAACATGTACCATTGGAAACTATGGGGATCAGCTAACGCTGGTTGATAAAAACTAACTAAACCTGACCATCTACCTCGTCGTGGTGTAGCGCCCCAAAGGTCAAAGACTCTCGGGTTATCAAACATAGAGGAGATTTGAACTAAAGGATAGTCGACCCCCTCATGCCACTCCCATCCTCCACCCTCCCGATCCCAATCGCGGGCTGGATTAAGGTACCATACGACCCGTGCCGAGAATCGACCAGGCTGAGGACTCTTTAAAAAGCTCAGTCATGCACGGAGTATTCGGAAACCTGGCGAAATCCGGATTTGCCAGCCTACATAATGCAGACCTCTGTGCATGTCGACCTTCTTTCCCCGCTACTCGTGGGACCAATCATGAACACAAACAATAATAATAATTCAAAAAATAATAATAACTTAAATACTAAGACGCTTTAATCCCGGCCGGCAGCAAGACCTCAGGGCCTTAAACTGATAATGCACGTTACCAAACACCTGCAATGAATTTGACATCACTCTACAATATTAGATCACTTAACTCTCCCCGAAAAAATAGACTTAACTGTGCCGAAGCCCAATTTCGACAAACACTTTAAGGTCACTAATCCTAATAGGTAATTTTAGGATGACTTAGGAGCTACAACAGACAAGTCGATACACTTCTTCACTGATGGCTCTAAAAACAATGATAGTGTAGGGGGAGGTGTTTTCTCAGACAGATTAAAACTAAAGTTTCACTTCCTTCTACCTGAGCACTACAGCGTGTTTCAAGCGGAAATTAGAGCGATTTCAGAAGCATTGTCCTGGATCAAGAGTAATGTCATATCCACTTACGATATTAGCATCGTCTCAGATAGCCAAGCGGCCTTGAAAGCCCTGGAATCAGTCCCAACCACTACTAGGACCACCTCCAACTGCCGTTCATCTCATATAGAGATGGTTATGTTGTTTGCTGGGTGCCAGGGAACTGTAAAACTGTCGAGCTAGCTAAACTAGAAACAACAATACCTATTCTACCCGATAAAAATAATAAAGGTATGCCCCTCACTACTTACAAACTTGTACTCAAACTTGACATAGTCAATAAAACCACCGCTAAATGGGAAGGTAGAACCTGCCTTGCCAGCAAACAGATCTGGCCTAGACTAGATCTTAACCCCTGCAAATACCTTTTGTCCCCAAAAAGAGTACATATAAGCATGGGTATCGATGTCATTACAGGACACTGCCTTATAGGCAAGTATGCAACTAGACTTGGCATCATTTCAAATGACTTATGTAGAAGTTGCAGAGACGAAGAAGAGGAAGACAGCCCACACATCTTCTCTGTTTATGCATAGAACTCTCCCGTAGTAGTAAACTGCATCTAGGAGAATATTTCTTCGACCAAGCGCAAAAAGACCTGGGAAGCCATTTTCCCTTTTTACAAAGCTCCAAATGGTTCTCATGAATAGCGTGGTAAATATCCCCAAGATCCTTGGCAATACAATGGACCTCTATAGGCCTAACTGAGCTGGTACTCGTTACCGGCAGTCGCTGCTACCTAACCTAACCTGAAGTACGTAGGCTGTTCGATAAGTCAGTGAAACTGAAAACTCGTTTTTTTTCTCAAAATTTAATTTATTTTTCAACATAGGCTTCTTTTAGCGCGATACACTTTTCCCAACGAATTTCTAGCTTTGTTAACCCTTCAAAAACAAAAAAAATGGTTTCTCGAACCCTATAAAATAGGCATTTGTTGTATCGATAATCTCATCATTCGATGAAAATCTTTTTCCGCCGAACCATTTTTTTCAAATTATGAGACAAGAAATAACCAAAAGGAGCCAAATCTGGAAAATAAGGTGGTGGAGAAAGCAGTTCATAGCGCAATTCAGGAAATTGTACTGTTGCTACTGCGGTGAATGAGCCGGTGCATTCTTGTGATGAAAGAGCACTTTTTTCATTTTGAAATGAGGCCGTTTTTCCATCAATTCTGCATTAAATGTATCCTAGTATTGTCCGGTAATCGTTCTTCCCTTTTCCAGGTAGGTAATGAAGATTACCCTGTGACAATCCCAGAAAACCGTTGCTTTGACTTTTCCGGCCGACGAACCCGTTTTTGCCGTTTTAATGCACGTTCGCTTGAAGAAGTCCACTATTTTAATCCTTCTTTCATTCCTGGCGTATAGTGGTGTATCCAAAATTCATCAACTGTTACAAACCGCCGTAAAAATTCACTTGAATTACGCTTGAAGAGTTCCAAATTGGACTTTGAAAACTTCACCCGAATCCGTTTTTGATCAATCGTCAGCAAACGCGGCAACCATCTTGCTGATCATTTTTTCATGCCCAAATGATCATGCAGGATTCGAATAACGCTATTATTTGAAATAGCTACTGTCTCAGTTATCTCACGAAACTTGATTTGCGATCGTCCAACACAATATCGTGGATTTTTTGACGTCCTGAGCGCTCAGTGTCTTTTAAGCTCGTACGCAATTCAGTGAACAACTTTTTTACCATCCCAGGCGAGGGAGCAGAGTCTCCATAATATTTTTTAAGTCCATCTTCAGCAGTGTTGGCAGAGTAAATTACGCTATAAAATTTACGCTATTGTTTACACGTAAAGAATTGCGTAATTTACTTCATCTCATTCAAGGTGTAACGTAAACAATGTAAACAATTAAAAAAGCAGGTATTTTTATAAAAAAGAAATTATTTGTATTCGGTATTAATTTTGCCCACACACTTCTTCATTTACAAGAAAGTTGTCCTCCATTCGCAATGTTACATACAAGTGCATGAGTTTTTTTGGACTTCTCAGAAGATAAAGGGTTCCTCATGGAATTGTGTATGAGGCTCCATTTGGAAAACATCTGTTCAAGATCTGCAGACGAAGCAGGAATTTTCAGGAGCTTAACTGACAACTTAGATGCTGCATAAAATTCGGCTGTATTCCAAAATAAAACTGGGTTCTCTATATTTTTTCTGAACAATAAATTCCTTTTTCGGATGGCAGTTCTTGGAATTTATGAGAGCTACGATTGCTCAATTAGTGAACAAACTCGATGTAATTATGAATGAGAGGTGCATTTAGCAAGTGATTATTAAAACAAAAAATCGGAAAAATCAGTTCCGAGTGCAAGTCTAATATTTTGTATCTGTCACGTCTAAATTCGACAACCTGTCCAATGTCTGAAAGATTTAATGTTGTGCAACGAACTGTAGCATGGAATTTAAAAAGTATCGTGAGACGGTGACTACCAGCAGAAGGAAAGGCTCAGCGAAGCAAAAAAAGGCGACCTCAGTGGAAGATAATTTTTTGGTGCTCCAAAGCCGTCGGTATCAGTTTAAGACTTCAATGAATATTCAAAATTATCTGTTTCGAGCTAAAGGATAAATAATTTCAGTAAGCTCAATGAGAAAATGGTTTTGGAAAATGGCTGGACTTAGAGCACTAATGGAAGTACTGAAGCCGGATTTTCCAATAAGAGTCGGAGAAAAACGATTAATTTGAGCTGAGAACAATCTTAATTGGATGTAAGACACATTGAACAATGTTATCTTTTCAACAAATCCAAGTTTAAGCTGCATATTGGAGATGGGAAGATTCTTGCGCAAAGAGAACCAAAGGAAAGACTGAGCTCTGAATGCCTCTTACGGATGCCCCCAAAACTGAAAGTGTGATGGTCTGAGGATGCTTCTCTGGAGATGGAAAGGGTAGATTGGCATTTTAAGAATCGAAAGTCACTGCAGCAGTTTATCTAAGGGTCCTAGAAAATGAATAGAGCTCCTCTATAGAGCTTCTTAGTGACACTTGCAGACTCATTTTTCAACAGGAAAAAGCTCCTTGCCATATATCCAAAATTTTTGTTTTTTGTTTTTGTTTTTCAAATGAAAGATTAATTTATAGCTTTTAAATAAGCTACAGATATGAACTATATTAGTATTTTAAATTTAAAATGTTTAGGCTAAAAAGTACTAAAATGGAGCGTCCAGAGCCAATTGAAATCCTAAAACATTTACTGATCCGGCTCTTTGACACCATACCTGCTACCATATGGAAAAACTTATCTGAGTCAGTGAATCGCAGATGTGCAGCAGTTATAAAAGCAAGACAAGATCCAACAAAGTACTGATTCAATGGACAATATTTCCAGAAAGCAATAAAAAAACAAAAAAAAAAATGCAATAATCAAGCATTTTTAATTTATTATTAAAATTGACGCAAGTACCCAAAAAACCCATTTGTCGGTTTCGGACCTTGACTGCGGGTAAAAATTCTACATTCATGAAACGTTTGAAAATACATAATAAAACAAAACCTCATTAAAAAATATATAGTTATTGCAACCAATTCGCTAAATTTTAAAAAAAAAATAGTTTTACGAACGGCACTGTATGCAGGTATGCATAGCATGCTTATTTTGTAAGTGCCGTGACAGGGATACATGAATGGCTTAATGAATGAAACTATTTGATAGTGGAAATCATTCAGTTACTAATTAGTCTAATACTAATTCATTCTATAGTTCCCATCACCTTATTGGAAGCTTTTGAAATCACTTATTCAGTTGTTTACAGTTGTTTACAATTGTTTACCTTTGTTTACGCTTTTTTACGTGTAATATACTTCGAAACGTAAAGAACTCAAAAAATAATTCTTTACGCGTAAAATGCCAACATTGATCTTCAGTCTCCTTAACGGTTTTACCGCGCAAAAAGTAGTGTTTTATAAATAACAGGAAACTCACTTTTTTCCATTTTGAGCAAATAACACAAACCAAAGTTCTTTCGATCACTGTAAAAAAAATCAATGTTTGACAGATCTGTCTAATTTTTTTTTTCTATACCTAGAAAGAAACAAAGATGGCGGAAAAAAAACTCAATGCGATCCGAGCGCCATCTTGCATCAAAGTCAACGACTTATCGAACAGCCCTCGTACATATCTCCCAAGTCTTTGCATTCAGAACGGAGAGCCCTAACTGACCAGCGTTATTTATGACGGTCTTAAAAACTGCATTTTCAGCAGCCAACTATCTATTGCGATTCACAGGTACGTATTCCTGGTGGTGAAGTCGATCATATTTCATTAAAGTTACTCCCTAGACCGCTGTATTCTGTCAGAGGGAAGTTTCCTTCGAACTTTTTATGTTTCTGTACATTCCTGGCACAGGACACTATTATCGCTTGCATCCACCAAATACATACTTGGTAAGTACATATTTTTCACTATAATACAAAATTTTCTATTTTCCACCTTTTAATTATTTAGCATAATGTCAAAGTATATTATTCCGAGAGGAATATTCACGAGATGTCATTTTATGTATTAATGAGGTCTCCTCTCAAAGGACGACTTAAGCTATGCGCCTGCTTATAGGACATAGCAAGAAGCAACATGCATATACAGAGGAAGCGGAACTGGAAAGTTCGATGGGATTATATTGTGCAACTTATAGAATTTTGGTCTATGGGGATGGGGAGTAACGACAGCCAGTCTGTAGGCAGGACGCAGGACGCAGGAAGAACTTCTGTTCAAATATTATGTACGCAGTGGGGAATGGCAAATGAATATGCAAATGTATTCGGCGTTTTCAATATGAAAACTATTTTTCCTTCAAATTTTTCCTCTTCTTTGGTAAAGAAGAATGGAGTTGCCCTTCTTCGACTGCAGAATAAGTCGCAGGACGAAGTGACCCATTCAATGAGGAACTACTTACTATAGGGCTTCGTTTGGATTGCATTTTCCGATGCAAATCATTTCATTTGGATGCAGCTGCTGTTGCATGCAGTCCATTGTTGGGGCATTGTCATGACAGTTTTTGTGTCTGTCCTGTCGCGTCGTGGCAGTACTCTGACAGTGAAATATTCATAATCGGATTAATGAGGCATTATGTCGTTTCTGCATATTTTTCACTTCTTGCTGGACGTTCATTATGCGAAATATTATTTTATTTCCACCCTCTTCACAATTTTAATGAGAGAGCTTAAAGGAAGACAGCTAAGTAATTGCAATTAATGGCGGAATGAGTGGTCAGTTAGTGGGATTTTATAGCGCTGACTGAGAGTGGGTGTCTGTATCTGCTAGGATGTCAATGGCTGACGAATCGATAATTGCTGCCGCTCTCATGAAATTGGACACGTTTAAATGTTACAAGGTGTCTATCAGATTGGATCTACATATATAATTGCCTTAATAAGGTAGATTTTTTAAATAAAATAATGATTGCACTTCAGAACAGACAGTAGGAAATAGGGGAAGCCATTCCAGAGGGTGTGTTGTGTAGGCGTTCTCCTTAAAATTCAATTCAATTTTAATCAGCATTGTCAAAGGCAGCCATATAGTGGTGGGATTATAATTAAGATTCTTGTATACTTTTGTTTACAATGAATTTAAATTTGCATTTACATTATTAAAATTCTTAAGCCGAAATGGTTGAGTACGAGTAAGGTTAGGTTAGAACGAGGTTATGAGGCTGACGCATCACAAAACACTAGGCACCATAGTGGGCCCATCGCGATCCCCTGGAACCATACATGATGGTACCTATCTGAATTCATCCATACTAGAATATCCCATTCTTTTCGCATGCTTTCTCCAGGAGACAGTGCCCGGAAAGTATTCCTATTAAAGTTCTTAACTTTGCCCTATTTAGTCCAAGTATTACTTTGGTCCTTTGGTGATCTAAGGTCGGCCAAAGAGCCCTCTATTCCTGACCATCTATTGGCCGCCATACTAATGATAAAAAAATAAATATTTGGCTTCAGCAGTCCTAGGTAGAACCAAGCCTAGCTTCCCGCAACCATTTGTGTGTGCACGTTATATTTTTGCACGAATGGAAGGGACCTACAGTTTTCTGCTGTCTCCGAAGGGCGAGTTGGAAAGCTTTATATGACAAATGATACTCTTGATTCTTGAATGCTTGTCAGTCATTCGGAAGAGGTGGGCACAGTGAAAATTTTTTTTAAGGTGTTTGCGGCGGGATTCGAACCCAAGACCGCTGGCTCAGAAGTCCGACGCATTAACCACTTGCGCTACGGTGCCCACCCATACTAATGATAGTATTCTTTATTTTCTCCCTAGTTCCGCATGATGGTGGAGCTAGATCACCGCCGCCTTTCTTGCTAGCTTGTCTGCGAGTTAATTTCCCTTTACACCAGAGTGTCCTGGTACCCAACGTTGTTTGACCCTGCTATGTCAGCAACCTTCTACAATTATCGATTTAACGATATCGATTCAAGTCGATGTAGATGGTGATATCATTATCTGATATCAGCTTCGTCACTCACAGCTTCGCCGCTCTCTGTACTGCCAGAACCTCTGCCTGAAAGACACTACAGTAGTCCGGAAGTTTTAAAGACGTATTTAGCTTCGGTTATCTTGAATAAATTCTAGAGCCGGTACCATTGTTGGTTTCAGAAGTGGAAGAATGTCATCCGTTCTATTGAGGTTGTCAATTTTAAGTTCGTTCACGAGCATACTTTACCTAGCTATACCTGAAAGGTTGGAGACCGAAAAACCAACTGTGTTGGATGGTTTCTTCAAAAAAAAGCAACTAGAATTCATTCATGAAAAATCAGCGGAATAAAGAGCGAACTCGCGGAAGGTAACTGCAGCGGAAGTGCTGCCAATTAAATCATCAGTCTTGAGGTCAAACATATCCTAGGGATGCTGCAACTCAAATATTTTAGTTCGATGCTGACAGCTGACGCTGAAGTAGAAAGTGATATGACACACATAATGAGAAGAGTAGACCTACTCTTAAAAACGAGGAAATGCTGAGGACATTCCCAGGTAAGAACCAGAATGTACCAACTTGGCGCACTTAAAAACGAAGTTGTGCCCAGATAGTGGAACTAGGTAAAGTGCGAAAAAAAACGATGTTGACCCATAAAATGATGAAATTTCTGCTAATTAGGGCAGACACTGGACAGAAATTGATTTGAAAAAAGTCATATTCTCCGATGAGAGTAAATTAAGCATCTACGGATCAGACGGAACTCAGTACGTGCGGCAAAGAGCTTCAGCGAACAGTGAATCATCCAGCCGGCCAAATTACATATGCGCCTGCTTACTACAATGGAGTTGAAGATTTCTGCTTCGTAAAACGAACTGTGCACTCGGAAGTTTAGAAAAATATTTTAATCAATCACTTTTACTGTCAAGTGAAAAGAATTTCTCAGAGGCCATCGATGTGATTTTTCAAGGCGGTTCTGCTCCGTGCTATCGTTCCAAAATGGTTAGCTATTTCCTTTTTCGATTCTAATCCCTTAGTAATTCTACTCAACAAACAAAAATTAACAACATTTATTATTTTCACAGATTAAAGAATTTATGATCGATAAGGGAATTTCCACACTCGACTGGCCAGGTAATTCATCGGACTTCAACCCCATCGAACATCTCTGGCACGCATAACGGCATCCTTACATAGTATAAAGCAAAGTCCCGATCGGTGTCGTATTACGTTTGTGGTTAAGGATCTCAAGAACAGCTGAATAGATTTTAACGATTCTTTTGGTATAAGATTACTAATTTCTCGGAAAAGGTTGATCGACAAAAAGGCTCATATTCACAATATTATGTTGGGTCAGTGCCAAAAGAGAAAATTATATAATAAAATCTGGACCCGATAGGTGGCGTTGGAGTCAAGTTATAAGATCTATATATATATACATATATATATATATATATATATATATATATATATATATATATATATATATATATATATATATAAATGAATGTATATACAATGTACATATTATGTATAGTTGTCTTTTATAGACTCGGAAACTATCCAACCGATTTTGGTAAAATTTTCAGAGTACAGTTTTTCTTAATATAGAATACAACACAGCACTAGTGCGGTTACTCAATAACCGGTGGTTTTGGTACCTGTCATACAAAATTTCGTAGTTTCAGGTGAAATGTGAATATGAAACATTTTGGTCAATTAATATAGACAGACAGCCAGACAGATAGATAGATAGATTGACAGACAGGCAGGCAAACAGACACACAGACAGACAGAGCGTCCGATTCTTTGAACTAAATGACAATGTATGTATTGTAAGTAACACTATATTTTTTCGACACGGGCGGAGCCGGACGGCACAGCTACTTGAAAATAAACAGCAAAATGCCTACCACGATAAAAATTTCCATCGAAGTGATTGAAGAAATTTTGCATACGGAAATATCAGCGGATATCTTCAAAATTCAGTGGATTCAATGCCAAAGCGAATTAAGGAGGTCATAAAATATAAAGGAGGAGCTACCAAGTATTTCTAGAAAACACTTATTATATAATTGATTTGTTTCATTGACAAGGAAGGATGAAATGAAAAGAGATGTGTTTTTTTTCGTGTTGTACTTTCCATGCTCGCTACTGTTAATCAGACCTGCTTCAAGATACAAATTGAGCTCCAAAAGCTGAGATCCACATCATCTACGGGAAATGATCTGACGGCAAGACAAGAAGCCCAAAGTTCAATTACTGCCCTAAGTTTGTAAACGAAATCAAGGACAATAACTCCTTTTTGTTTGCTAATCCAATAGTACTCTGGAAACAACTGAACGGTGTGTCGTCCTTACTCAGTGGCACACTAACTATACAAACAGCACAAACATTTTGTTGGCAACAAAATTCACCTTGAATTTTCCCCACCAATTCCTATGGTGAATGGCGGCAGCAGTCAAGCGTATCATTGAAGAAGAAAATAGAGAACGTCCTGCGGGGTGCAATTCTTGGATTCCTTGAATGGTGAATGAAAAACTACTCAGTGTTGTTAGTCCGACGCGACGTGTTTCTCAACTCAACAGACAACATATTGATTTTTCAACGAATTACAGGCAGGACTAACGTATCGCATGCCCTCTGCCGGGAAATCACAATCGCATGGACCTGCGCTTACTGCTTTTTGTGCAGAAATATGGAAGTACGATTGGTGATTGCGTGGCAAAATAGTAAAGAAAAACGAAGAAAATTCATTTCTGCACACTCACGAGAAGCACGTTGTCCTCTCGGCTTGAATTAATTTACGAGACAATCTTGGGGTGGCACCGCCACCGACACGTACAAATGGATGATGTTTGGTGGATGGCTGCGACTAGGTCTGGGTGTTGTTATTCTGCAAGGAATTCGAAAGAGCGAAAGAGGATTGCAGCGGGAAATTTATTTTTCGATAGAATATGCAAAAAAAAAAAAAACATCGAAATAACAAAAGAAACGAAGAAGAAAAGTTGTCAATATTGACTTACGGTTTCAATTGGAGGCATCTGACCGTAGAAAAAACGCTGCCAATTAGTTAGTTATCTTTATAATCCTGGGTGTTTGTGTCTTCTGATAGAACGGAAGGTAGTTAGGGTGTTACTTTATCGATTTAGGGGGAGATTTTGGTTTCTGTTTTAATAAGTTGAAGAAATGTTTTTTTTTTTTTTGATTATTTAAAGTCCCACAAGGTACTACTGTGGGGCCATAGATGTGTACTTATATGAAGGTGTGATAGTAAAGAGCGTATAAGAAGTTTCAAACTTTTTTTTGTATTAATATGCAGTGCGGTTATATGTAGGTTGAGAAGAAAAGCGATTGAATTCCAGCTGCAAGTGGAGAGAGAAATGGAAAATATTTAGAACGATACTTAGACTGTTTGTTGTTGGTAGGACATTAAAAACACGACTAAACATAAACCAAATTGTTCATAATACTGTGGGGTGTAAATAGGTATATTGTACATTAGCTGACCCGTGCTCGCCTCGCTTTGATCGCCGGCACTAATTTGCAAAACTTGACCTATTTCCTCAAGAACGTATTTAAATTATTTTTTGGAAATTCTAGGTTAATGGTTCTTCAAAGCTGAAGTGTTAAGAAAATATATTCTTTATTTATCTAATATAGCAGGAAATCGAAGGCTTTAATAGACTGGTACGATCACAAATTATTCTGTGGGCCTATGCTAAAGTATCCACAATAACAAACAATTTTATTAATTAACTAACTGAACCCGTGCTCGCCTTGTTTCGTCCTCTAAAGCCTTTCTCATGCATTCAAATATGTACCATAGAGAAGAAAATTCATATTTGTGTAAATCCATATAATTTTGTAATAAATTTCGTTATTACATTTTATCAATGTCATTTCAATGTGTTACTTTCAGCCCCTAAGTGCAGATGTCATAGTTCTCAAAAACCAATATGCTCTAAAATGTTTTAAAACGTAATCTACTATAAGTAATTGATAAATTATATGATAAATTTTTTCTTTCGGAAGCGTTCCTCCACCAATTTTAAGAAACAAATGATACAAATGTTGCCCGTTTGGGTTGCCGCCTGTTCGTGCCCGCTTATTGACGGTCAAGCGCCAGGTAGGCGTTTACTTCGTCAGCTCTTGTGCCTCGTGGTACTACTGATAACGTTTGCCTAATGTATATCCTGTTAGGCTCTGTTTACGATTTCCACTGCCTTACGGTGTCCCATAGTGCATTCGGCCCGCACAATTAGACAACAGTCTTGGAAAATCCGAGCTTTATTACTTTTCCGGGGAATGTTGCAAACTCGACTTTAAGTGGTGTCTAATCTCTAATTGTTTTGGTATTTTAAACACTGCATGAGAAGTTTTACCACCCCGACCAGGCAGTTACGTAAGTACCTACTATCCCAGACAATACGCGCCACAGCCAAGGACAATATGTATTACCTTGGCTTCGTACTAATGAACAATGAATGCTTCCCAGATGATTTCCATATAGCAAATACATATATTATATACATAGAAACACACATATGAACCAAAATTAACTTCTAAAACAACAGGAGTTTATTCTGGATAGAATATTTGTTTTTGATCATTTTTTTTTTTTATTCGTTAATAATATTTATAAACTGAAAATGGAATTCACTGCTCTAGAAAATCCTTTTTTTTTTTTTTTTCAAGCGTTTATTTATTTTATTTAAACAATATAACATTTTTTTTTAGTCTAAATAAACTTAAAAACTATATACATATATATTTTTTTTTTTTATTAAAGTTAATGGCCTTAGTGGCACTCAATACTTAGATTATTTTTTTTGTGTATGATAATGTTTTTTATAATTTATTATATGTATATTATGTGTTTTTTTTTAAATATTAACTTTTTATTTGATTTAAGGAAAATTTGTGTAAAACCTTTCAATGTATTATTTATATTTTTTTTATAAAATTTATAACTAAGAACTTAAACCTAACTAATACTAAATAAAACTACTTAAAACTAACTTACATCTAAAAGTCTAAGGACCAGGCCCTACCATGCGATCCCTATTCTGTCGCTCAAACGTTAATATAACGCATAATCGACAGATCAAAAATCACATGGCAGGGCCTGGTTTGGCCTTATTACATGCTAGCCTAAGCCCAATCAAGCCACCAGTATTTCTCCCGATTGAATCTATCAAAGTTATTTTTATCTTTTTCAGGTATGCTTACGCAGTATCTTAAGATAGCATTGCCATCCCCCAAGCTTGTAGGTACATACTTAATTCTTTTATCAGTTGCTCGTCTGGCAACATGGTATATTATCGGTACGTTCGTTAAGTCTGATAGATAGCCATGAGCATCCACAAACAAGAATGCTTCAGGTGGTACGTATCCACTTTCTAATGTATTTCCGAAATATTCAGGGTTGGGATAGAACAAGCCCGAAATGAGTTCGTTTTCCATAACATTCGCCGACCGGGCAAAATGATTCCTCACAAGGCCCAGAATCACATTGTCAATTCTGGACACACCGGAAGCATCCAATAGCTTTTTATTTGAAACGTAATGCCGAAAGTCGGAATGTTCGCTCCTGTATATCTGCATGCAAGCTCTCAGGCATTTACTCTAGAAAATCCTCTTTCTCCTCACTTCACCTCATTTGTTAATATTAATTGAGTCTAAGAGCCGAAAACTGTGATAATGATTGTAGCACATTGAAGTTCAAAGCATATGATCATGTTAGAGCGCGCATATATATTCATACACACACTATTGCAACGATACCCACTGCTGTGCGGCCGCTGGCAGTGGTCTCCGCTGAAAGAAAATTGTCGCCGATGCTTTCAATAATTACTTTGAACATTGCTCAGCTTAAGTACAACGCAGAAGGATGTTTTATATCTCAAATGAATCAGGGGAAAATTTACTAAATTCACCTAATTTTTTGTTTTTCAATCCGATAATCCATTATTGAGTTAGGGTTAGGGCTGAATAATTTTAATTTTCCTCTCAAATATGCAGTTTCTTCACTATTTTCTAAAAGCCATGCCATTTTCCGGGATAAAAAGTATAAATGATGTTGACCAAGAACATAAGCGATCACTATGTTAATGTTTCATCAAAATCCGTCCAGTAGTTCTAGCGTGATGCGCGCACATATGTATAGAAGATAGATATAGAAGATAGAAGAAGATATATACAATTTTAGGTCTGAGAAACTTGGTTATTTTTATATTTAATACTTTCGACCTAGCTATGGATATCCTTGGATTCCTTGAATGGAATTTTCCCATTGAGAATATTAGGTCTAATAAACTCATAACTATACGTATACTCTTATAGAAGATTTCCTCTTTATTCCGGAAGTTTTGATAGCTACAAGAATCACCACCATCAGCAAGGCTTACGAGCTGCAACAAATGTGGTCCTTCTGTAGCTTAAGAATATTAGTTCATAATGGTTTTAATTTTTAGGTTTTTTTTTTTCAATATGGTAATACTCAGACAGGTGATAGTTAATCTGACAGATTTTCATTCAGTTGGGTCAAGGTACACCAAACTAGGCCTTTTCTTAAATTCTCGTTAAATGATAGCCACATTGGAGATAGGCCCTTGCTTGTAGAACGATGTTTTTCTTAGATTATATCCAGGAACTATTACCAAAGTCTTGATATTTAACTGGGGAACACCCTGTATATATCCACAGCATGGTCTGCATGATATTTTGTGTCAACGGAATGGCCACATACCATAATGTCGGCGAAACCATCGACGGATTGAAGAAAATGTTCGAAGACAACATTATCTCTAGAAATGGGCATGTGGCCAGGCTCTCTTAATAACTTTCTCAACTTTTGGTCTTCAAAAAAAAAAAAAAAAAACCTTTCTAAAGAGAAATAGTCTAGACTCAAGACTCACATACTTAAGTACTCCTTTGATTGCGTGCGGCGTTGGTCACTGATCTCAACTTTGAATTATTGGGGGCTTCATGTAACTCGGCTCTGCTATCTCGGGTTTCGAAGAAAAACATTTAATGACGAACTAAACTATCTATACACCGATATCGAAGATATTAGGCTTCGACTGAGAGACAACTATGCCAGCCGGATACAACTTAAGGCTGAACTATAATAGTAGAATGGGTTCGTACGTCGACGTATGTAACTGTGCGAGCACAGGGAATTTGTATTGTATGATTATGACCATACCATAATAGCTTTTCGCTTCGATTCGTTAAGTTTCGTTCACTTTTGTTCACTTACGAAAGGAGCAAACCCCTTTGCTTTTTCGTACGAAAATTTCACATTTGACCTTAACTTCTTAGTTGGCGCTACAGCTCGAGGTGAACCTGGGCCTGCTTCTCGCAACCATTTGTGTGTGCGTGTTATATTTTTGCACGAATGGAAGGGACCTACAGTTTTTTGCCGACTCCGAACGGCGAGTTGAGAAGCTCAATCGTGACAAATGATACTCTTTGATGCTTGTCAGACATTCGAAAGAGGTGGGCACTGTGAAAAACTTTTAGGTGTTTGCGGCGGGATTCGAACCCAAGACCGCTGGCTCAGTAGTCCGACGCACTAACCACTTGCGCTACGGTGCCCACTTTGACCTTAACAAATCTATGTAAATCGCTTCCATTCACATACGCAGCTTGAGCAATTGACAGTACTGCGTTTGCGTTTGCGTACGAACTATGGCAGATGTGCGGCAACACTATATAAATGCAGAGTGCCCGATTCGCCACACTGCGACTGTGGAGCTGCAATTAAAAACATGAGACCACCAAATGCGACCTCCGGAAGTACCACGGCGAACCAACTGATTTCATCACTGCCTCTCCCGCTGCTATCCAATGGCTACAGAACCTTGACATTCAATTTTGAATCACTGTGCAATTTTTGTAACTCTATCTGTTATATATTATAGTACTTCATATTTATGTATTGTATAGTTTCAGTATGTATGAAAGATGGAGATCATAGGGGAAGTGTTTATTCTTTTGGGAGTTTTGGGTAGAATATTGGTTTTGATCGGTTTTTAAGTTTGTGCTAAAATTCATAAAGTAAAAGTGCAATTCGTCACTGTTCCAAGAAATGTTCTTTCTTTTGACACCTCGTTTGTTAAGATTGGTTAAGTGTGAGAGCTGGAAATGGTACATATTTTCACTTTATATTTTCTTAAGAGCTTTTTTATTTTTTGAATAAGTTTTCGAAATAAATTTATATTTTTTATTTAAAAAAATTCAGGAAACAAGTTTTCATTATTTTTGTTACAACTTACCCCGGCCTATTGTAACAACGCCCCTTTTTTTGAAATGCGATATTTTGATATTTTCTGAGCAGATTTTGTTGGATTTTTTTGGATTTTGCAGGTGAAATATTGCTTGACGATTTGGTTAACTGATTGGCAAAATCTTAGGGGCACCATCAACTTTAGTAAAAAGTGTTAGAAGTAACCCCACTCTCCCATACTACAGAAATAATATACATATGTATATGATAAAGCAATGCCGAAGACGACCTCGCCTTGCTTGTAGAGCTAACTGGAGAGTGTTGTTTTTAGGGCCCCGGTTGCCCGAAATAAAGTACCCCCAAGTAAGTCACATATCATTCAAGTTCGAACTCGGGGTTTCTCCTTCGATTTGCTTACGTGAGGAGTAATACCCATTGTATTTGTATTGTATTTGGAAGGGGGTTGTCTCCTTAGAGACAACAAGCACGTAGACCTGTAGGCCCATTGTACTTTGGTGAAGTACCACCCCATTCGCTGAGTCGATCTAAATCTGCCCGTCGCTTTCGCAAACTAATCTTATCCACTTAAGTGTTTAACCCTTTCGACCCGGAATGTAGTAAGTAGACTTACATCAATAATTTTATGTTGATCTGTTCAAATGACTTGTTTTTGCATATTTCTAGGAAAAAATTTACAAAATCGTCCGTAGAAAATAAAGCGTTAAAAATTGTTAAAATACGGAATGGGATGTAATTCGATGTTTCGATTTTTCGATGTTAGGGTTATGCGAACATTGAATAGGACATAAGTATGTGTCCCAGCAGGTGCGAAACGGTTAATCTAAAATTAAATCGGCTTTAATCAGCCAAAGTCAGACGGAGTGCTGCTCATCTATTCTGTAAGCTACGCTCAGTACCAATCAGGATCATATTGCTGTGTCTGCTGTTCGCATTTTAGCGAAACTTAAAGAAATATGTAGTAGGTACGACTTAAAAATTGAAAATATTTATGATAAATATTTGAAAATACATGATAAATACATACCTACACACTTCACTATCAATTCAAAGCACATATTCGAACATCAAACAGTAAGTAGAATATTTGTGTGTACATGTGTAGGTTGAGTCCAATAGAATCCTGAAACAGTCACATTCCATTGTAACATTTGTTCTAATTTGTATCCTAGGTTCGAAGATAGCAAAAACACATCCCTGGCCAAAACAATACCATTCATTACATTAAAAAATAATTGAATAACAAAAAACCGTATAGCAACTCCATAACAGCAGAAGACCAATTGACAGCATTCCCGTGTCATGTGCCATTCGGCATCACAGTCACAGTAGATACTCGTGCCTTCCTACTACATTTGGAAATGTTTTTCTGAATATTTTGTATTTTTTTTTGCGTCCATACATCTCCCTTCCACTGGTTTTAATTAACCACAAAAAAATGTTCAGTCAATCCTGAATCCACCCGCGCCCGTACAAGCAAAGCTACCACGTGTATGCAGTATCCCGTTTGATCCCAACAGAGGCACTTTTCAAACAAACAACAATGAGTGCAACAACATGGCAAACAAAATAACAGAAAAAAAAAAAAAAAACAAACGAACTAAGAAAATCCTGAACAACTAACAAATGAATATATTATCGAAGACAAAAACCCACACCCATGCACTGCGCGTCTCACTCACACTGTGGCATCTTTTGCCATCCAATCAATGAAGCCAATTTAAGCTGACATCTGGCGGACAAAAAAAATTAAAATTGAATGAAAAAGTCCTGCATCGTGTTACAGGACGAAATGCTTGAAAAACCAGGAGCGGGAGGGACAAACGGATTGAAAATGTAAAAACCAGCGGATCATTGGAAATAAAATAGCGCAATATTGTTTGGATGGAATTTTCGTGGTTCCGACGCAGTGGCCGTTTTTTTTTGCGATCCATCCCGCGTTCGCTATTGTTCTTCAGTTGTTGCGTGTGTTCGTTATTTCATGGATGACAAGTGCAAAACCCCGAATAACAACGAGACATTGTGTAAATTCAGGAAGAGGTGATGAGATGGTTGGTGTTGCGGTAGATAAGGAAACTGCGAACTGAGAGTTATTTACGTTATTTTTTCAACACCAAACGCATACCCAATAAAAATGACTAAGCAGTCCGAGTTTGAGTGTCTGGTCTGGTATCGATTGTCGGGAGAGAGGTATGAATGTCGGTATCGATGTCTGTTTGTTTGGTCAGCACAAATATTTCGTAATACGTTTACATTGCATACGCATATTTTTGCATGGGTTAGTAGACTTTTAATAAAGGGAAATGACGTTTAATTCGAAATTGTTAAACTTATATTTCAAAAGAATTATTTCCATTTACAATACCGTTTTGGAGATGGAGGCGTACATGACATACCTCGAATATTCTGAAGTTAATTGCTTCATTATTTTTTTAAACAGATCGGTAGCTACCAGAGTATAAAATCAATGTTCGCTAGTTTTTTTTTTTTTTTATATATATATATTTGCTATGCCAAAATAAGACAACATTGGATATAATATTTATAAAAATAAATAGATAAAATTAATTTAAGATAACAATAATTTAATAAAAACGATGTAAGTAAGTAAGTGAATCAATTAAAAGGTTTATCAATGAAATAAAAACATGAAAAAGATACTACAGCCATCATTCGAACAACGATAATATTTTTAAAATAGGCTCTGCTAGTTTTGTTAGTAAACATTTCAGAAAACTTATTAAAAGTCTTGGAACACCGACTGAAAGGTTCATGAAAGGCCCAGACGATCTTTGAGATCCTCTTCTTTTAAGAAACTGGTATGTCTAAATGTACATTTAAATTTACAGATCCTTTCGAACACAAAAAGTTCGAGTCAATGTTTCCATTCAAAAGATCGAACGCTTATAACGCTTTACACAATTCTCTACGATTAACAAGACTGCACATAGAAACGTAAATTCAAGCGATATAAACTATGAGGCAGAACAAAGGAGTCAGAGCTCCAACGTAAACCTCTCAGAAATCTTTTGATCTTCGTTCAACGAAACCAAGCATACACATATTTTTAGAGTGCACTTTGTCGATATGGTGTTTAAAAGTTAGTTTCTTGTCAAATACAATGCCCAAGTCTTTAAATTCTCATTTTCGAACTAACTTTGGTCCGTCAAAATGTACTACATATTGCACTTTTTTCCTCAAAAAGGAAATACTATTGCACTTTTCCACATTAAGCTTCATTCCATTCATTTTACACCAGATTTTAAGGGAGTTCAAGTTTTTTTTATTTATTTGTTTATTCGTCATTTAGAGTTACAGGCTCCATTAGACAACTTAAAACTATAGATGTACAAAAATATCTTAGTTGTTAATTATTAAAAAAGAATATTAACATTAATTTTCTTTTAAAAGAGTTTCTCGAGCAATGTTCAAATATGTCAATAACTAAGTTTAGTTCCCTAATGCAACGCTCAATAGGTTCATTTCGGCCGTAAATTGTCCCGTGGAAATGTCCACGAAGATGAAACCTCATGCGCAGATTCCTTTCTGGAAAATAAAAGTTTATTCGCTCTTATAGGTGTGGGCAATTTGTATGATAATTGACTATATCATCCCTTATCAGCATAATACAGAAATACGTGCGTCTGTCTTCGAGAGTTTGCAAATTTAACAGAAGGCATCGGGTTAAATAGGGAAGTGTACCGATGTTCCACCTTAAGCCCGTATGACACTACATTTTTTTTTCACTTTTTAATACACTTTTTAAGTACGTAAATGTCAGCCGCGCGTAAAAGAGACAGAAATATTTTTGCACGAAAAAGGCCAATAGAACTTGTAGCAAAAAAATACACTCCTCGAAAAAAAAGAAGACCAATTTAAGATGAGTGATTGTTTTTTTTTAAATAATGAGAGGGCAACCAATTGTACACATAATATTATATATGTAACCAGTTATTGTGTTAAAGGACTTAAAAAAACTTAATTTAAAAGTTGTTTAAAAAAATATAGTAAAGACAACTTTTAATCGAACGAAATAATGATAAGATCCAATAGCATAATACAATAAAAATATATAAAAAAAAAACAAAATCGATAACTTTGGTAGTATTAATAGCTCGTAGATGATTACTTGTTTATAATAGTTTACTGCAAATGCATTGACATTGAATTTATAAGGTTTTGGATCTCATTTTGATAGATGTTTTCCCTTAAATCTGGATTGCTTCTTTTAGTTGACGAGCGCTTTCCAACTTTTGACCACTTTGGAAAACCCGCTGTGATAATATACTACTAAGGTTATAAATAAAAACAAATTATTATGTTTCATTAAACACATGCTTGCTAACAGAAAATGTACGGGCCATTAAAATTATTTTATTTAAAGTGCAAAAAACCACGTGTGGTCCATCAATATTTCGCACAGTGATGCTTTTTCTTTCCTTTTAAAAAAATAATGGAAACAGTAAATAAAATAAACAAATAAACAAATACAAATACATAGTGCCAATAAGACCAAATGATGGAATACAATTTACCACGAGCACTTATTTTTACATTAAAACGCTAAACCATCACAAACGTTTTGGTACTTTTTTTGTTTTGCGGAGTGTAAACAAAATAACAATCTGTCAAAAAAAAAAAAGGGAAAACGTCAAAAAACAAGCTGCCAGCGGCTGGAAAAAGTGAATTGAAATGTATTTTTTTTTGACAGTTTCATATGTTTTTGATTCTTGTGTACGCACTCACACCTATTGAAGCTTTGTATTGAACATCTTTCTTACTGCTCTAAGTTCATTTTTAATGCATTAAAAAAGGGAAAACAAGCTAGTGTCATACGGGCTTTAGCTTTTTGAAAGCAAATCTTATGAAAGATTTTTGGACCCTTTCTATTCTCAGCGAGTTATTTGCGTAGCAGGCAGTGGCAAACTAGGCAATTGCCTAGGGGCGCGAGGTTACAAGGGGCGCCTGCCCGCAGTTTTTTACAAAAAGACACACGCTCGAAACTTTTGAAAAATAACCAAATCAAATTAATAAGTTTCTTCAATTCTAGAGATTCCGAATCGTGTCTTACCTTCTTGATGTTTACTACAACGCCTGTACATACATACGAGAGTACGTATGTAACTTTTCCATAGTATGCAACACCCTCGGACACACGCTGGTCAGCTCGAGCAGCTTGTAAAAGTATGAAGGAATCATTACCAGAAATGTACAATGCTTTGAAAGCTTTCGAGAGCAATCTTGAGCAGAAGCGTTCTGCTGTTTGTGAAGCTAAATGAATACGGTTGAAATTACAACGACTAGAAACTGCTTTCATGATCGTATTTGGGGGTTTTATTTTGGTTCATGTCAACAAAACCAAACAAAAAATTACAGTCCGTTGATATTGTTATTTGTACAGTTAGGTCTTTTTCCGCGCTCCCATTTGGTCGCTCGTGTGGCATTGGCCTTAAACAGATGTATAACACTCTGATTCAACTTATTTCAGCGGAAAGGGAAACAACTTTAATAAATACGAACAGCAAGCGTTAAGCGGCCCATACACGCAAGACTTGTGTGCACACCGGTGTCATGACGCGCGTTAGTTGTAGTCGCTTGCTGTATGACTAAAAATTAAAAGAAAAAACGAAAAATAAAGAATTTGGTCCAAGGACTTTCATATTAGTTAAAAGCTTTTCCCACGCTTCTTTCTTTTTATCTCTATTCTTAAAGTCATTGCATCTCTTTATATATGTACATAAGTCAATGAAGTTGCGCCAAAATTCGCAATCACGGATTGACATTCTAAAAACAGCAAATGAGAGACGTGAGATATTTATGAAACAACGATTCGGCTGCAACTGAATAGCTGCAACATAGAATAGAAAAATCGGTGCGCACACCAGTCCATACACGGGAACAATTTTCGTGCACCGACACCGGTGTCGCGATGGTCAGAAATTGCCCGTGGTGAGAGGAGTTTTTCCTGTCTTAAAAGAGTAAAAAATTATCTTCGAGTGACCATGACTGGAAAAAGATTAAATTCTTTGGCAATACTAAACATCGAATCCGACTGAATGCTCTCTTTAAACTATGATGATATTATTTTTTTATCAAATATTAATATTTTTTTAATGCTGGCTGCCAGAAGGGCGCCGATGAGATGCTTTGCCTGGGGCGCTCTATTCATTTAATTCGCCACTGGTAACAGGGATTCCAGATTTGGCTGCAATAGTCTAAATTTGATCTAACTAATGCGAAATAAAGAGCCTTTGTTGCATTGAAAGAACGTCAAGTGTATTGTTTACATAACAAACCAAAAAACGTTGTCATATTGACAATTTTTGTAATCAATGTTATGAAAAAATTGTCATTTTTCAACCGACTACTGTAGTTATCAATATGACAATCTACGATTTTCAATTTTCAACTTGATAACTTGTTTTTTCATAATGACAATTGCAATTGTCAATGTGATGAAAGCTTGAAAGTAGTTGTCATATTGAAAACTGAGGTTATCAGATTGAAAACCTCGATTTTTAAATTTAAAATGGAATTGTCTTATTGACTATTGCAATTGTCAATATGATAACCGTAATTGTCAACTTGATGACTTCAAAATGCGAAAACTACAATTTTCAATATGACAATTGCAAAGATGCGATAATCATATTGAAAATCTAAATTATCAATGTGATGACTGCAAAAGTAAGATAATCATATTGAAAACCACAATAGTCAATATGACAACTGGGGTTGCCATATTGATAACTTCTTTCATCATATTGAATACCGACAATTGAAAATCCAAAGTTTTCATATTGACTATCCGGTTTTCAAATACGAAGCTAGTCGGGGATAATTTCCATCATATTGACAATTTTTTTCATCACATTGATTATTTTCAGTTGACAACCGGTAATTGTCAATATGACAACCGGTAATTGTCAATATGACAACCGTTTTTTTTTTTCAGTGTACAAATCCATTTAAGAGCCATTAATAAATATTAAAAAGCAGAGCGACCCAAGGTGACTGACTACCTTGGGGCCCTCCAGAGGAAATACGAATATTACGAGAGATAACATCACAAAAGTTGAAAAACTTCATTAAAGCTCAAAAATATTTCATAGTCGATGGAATTAGTCGAGGCTATCCACTCGCGATGGTGGCGGCCGTGGTTGTGGTGGTTAGTGCGTTGGACTACTACGTATGCTGCTCGGGTTTAATGCCAACCCGGGTCTAACACCTAAGAAAGTTTTTCGCCACCTCTTTCGAGTGTCTGAAAAGCAATCAAAGAGTATCATTTGTCATGAGAAGCTTCTCAACTCGTCGTTCGGAGTCGGAAAAAAAATTGTAGGTCCCTTCCGTTCGTGGAAAAAGTAACACGCACACACAAATGGTTGCGAGAAGCTAAGCTTGATTCTGTATAGGACTGCCGACGCCGTATATTTTATTATTTTTATCTACTCGCGATGAGATCTATTCTTACGGTTTTTTTTTTTTTGAATTACATAAAACTTTATCGTAGGAGTAGCATTATTTGATATAATTACTTTTTTCGGAATGAAGTGTACAGAAACAGAATTTAAAAGTACATTCGGTTCAAGAGCTTTTTGATCAACTGTCAGCGAATCTGTAAACCAGTTAATATTATTCAAAAATAAGTTAATTTTTACGTAGAAGACATAAAATGAAAAATGTATTTCCTTTCATTAATCTTGGGACGAGTTTTATCGCTATAAAAATAGCAGAGCTTAAAGGCTTTGTGAAAAATACTATTTTAGTTTTGTTGGCAACAATGGATAAAATTTCTTCTTAGACAAAATGATCACAAACATTTGTAAAGACAAGCTGTTTCTTCTTTCTTTCTTTAGGTGGCGCTACAGTTCGAGGTGAACCAGGGCGTACTTCTCACAGCCATTTGTGTGTGCGTATAACAATATATTTTTGCACGAATAACGAGTTGAGAAGCTCCTCATGACAAATGATACTCTTTGAATGCTCATCAGACATTTGAAAGAGGTGACGCCGTGTTTGCTGGGATTGAACCCGGGCAGCATTGCGTAGCAGCGTTGCCACTTTGCTGCAATAGCAGTAGATCTACTGCACTTTTCGCAAAAAATAAATCTGCTGCCACTAAATCCAATCTACTGCACTTTTTTGTTTGATAAACCTTCTCTTGGACAGCTGTACAAAAACCATGCATTAAAATAACCGGTGTAATGAACGTCTGAACGAAGCCACCAACTTATTGTGAACTTGGCAACATTCTCTTTTGACATATCAAATAAGTTGTCTGCTTTCATTCATGAAGCAAATCTCTGTCTCTGTCTATGTTTCTGTTGTGTTCTCGTTTTCTGCTAAACTAACGTCAGTGGAGGTCTTTACTAGGGAACCAAGACCTTTTATGTAAATACTGTGATGCTTTAGATTGTTCAATATTTTGGTTTAATTTACTCGATACAAAAAACGCTCTGGGAGAAAAATTATATGTCGAACCTTGCGAGTATATGTTGATTTTGTGTTCACCTCCCTATAGTAGTGCTGTTGCAGAGCGAAAGTTTTCAATTGTAAGCCAAGTAAAAAATGAACTACGAAACAAACTTAACGTAAGTACTTTTGAGAATTTAATTTTTGAAGTGAAACTTCTTTAGCCGCGGTAGCGCAAATTTGCCTGAATCAGACGCAAAAGTGAAACACTTTCCCTTCTCCAACGTCAACAGGCAGTCAAATCTATACATAATATAAAAGGAAGTCCCAAAAATGTGCCTTTCTATATGAACACGCTTATCTCGAGAATCACTAAACAGATTTAGTGGCGGAATTTATGGGCGTACTCAGACTTACTTACTTACTTAGTTGGCGCTACATCTCTAGGTGAACCTGGGCCTGTTTCTCGCAACCACACACAGTATTATATTTTTGCACGAATGGAACGGACCTACAGTTTTTTGCCGACTCCGAACGGCGAGTTGAGAAGCTCAATCGTGACAAATGATACTCTTTAATGCTTGTCAGACATTCAAAAGAGGTGGCACCGTGAAGAAAACTCTTTAGGTGGGATTTAACCCGGGCAGCATTGCGTACTAGTCCAACGAACTAACCACCATGGCCACGGCGACTACATGTACTCAGACTACTCCATTAATTATAGGAGCTGAGAATTCGAGATCGAACTGGCAGAAAAACAAATTTTCTGTCATCACACAGGCGTAACTCAACAATGCCCTATTGGATTTAAAACAAGTTTCACTTCTAACACGCGAGAGTCTTACGCACTTTTTTTTGTATGGAAATGAATAATGTCAGCAATGGTTCCTGGACACCATCAGACTCTCCTGGGATTTTAGAGTATGTATTTTCAAAGCTTTAGTTTTATTGATGGAAAGTTTATAGAAAACCATTAAAGTGATTAATTAAAGACTTTTAAGATTAAGTTTTATTACCTACTCGTTCAAAAATACATTTGTTATTATAGTTTAAGCAATTGATCTTTGTTTTTTGTAATAAAAATTCTACTGCGGAAAGATCCATTCTACTGCATTTTTTTTAATGATCTACTGCGCGCCTCTTTTTTTGAAGTGGCAACGCTGTTGCGTAGTAGTCTAACTCACTAACAACTACCACCACGGTGCAGACAAATCAAGAACATTTGAAGCGCTTAGAAGATGAAGGGTTTAAGTGATATTTTTTGAAATTGGCCTTAGTCTTTCAGATGAAGGCCCTATATGAAAACTAAAATTCCTGTCTTATCTAGACTTCTCTATCGCCTCTAGATAATTATTTAATAAGGGTTTATATGCAACCACTTTTTCAATAAACTCAGTGAAATAATTTATTAAACGCTGATTATTCTAATCTTTGAAAATGTCACTTAGGCCTTTCATTTATAAAATTGTTTTTTAAATCAAAAATGCTTGCCAACAAATTAATAACATATGATTGCTGCTCGGTCGATGCATTAGTACACGATAATCTACTTAAGGACGTACTCTGACCTTTAAGGACTTTATCAGGCGGCTAAAAACATTTAAAATATGATACACATTTTCAGATAATTCAACTCTACTGGGCTGTGACTGGCTTTAAGTTAAATTGACTGACGGAACAACCATTAAGCGAATGAAAAAATGTAATAAAAGTAATACCCGCACTCATCAGTTTAAAATCGAGTCTCAAATTATCCAACTGTCATCCAGGAATAACAGATGCAGAGATAAAATAGATGCAATTACCTTATCGTATCCCTAGCGACCTACTTTGGTGGCAGAGTTCCAAATTCCCTCCATAATTACATAGTACATTAGGTAAAGGATATTCGTGTCAAGCATTTCACTTCACTCACTTATTTGACAGCGAAAACGTTGGCGAAAAAACCGGATCCCCACAGAAGAACTTAAAAAAGAAAAATAACACACAGAAGCACCAACATGATTGCATTCCCCAAACCATTGAGACAATACTCTCGTCCCTAATTTGCTTTAGCAAACGTCCTTGCGACCGACGGGAGCGCCAAACCGAATGAAATTTTCTATTTGAAAAAAATTCAATACCATCATAAAAGGCAATGAAAGCAAGAGGCCATCTATTGTTCAATAACTTTTCATACGAATAGGCGAAACTGCAAATTAAACTTTTCCAAGGACATCGTACCTACCCGTATGCAGGATCTTCATGTTCATCTTTGTTCTTCTGTGTGTTCAGCTCGCATTTGAAATTGAAACTTGAAGAAGAGCTATACTCTTTGCCGATGCTTTTTGTTCAGTTGCCCGCAGCTAGAGCGGCATGCAATCACTTGTATTCACTCGATTCCAGTAAACTAACTGTGTGCACATTGCAGGAAAAACAAGGGAACAAACAGCCAAAAAAAAAAGTGAAGAAGAAAGCAACGGAAAGCATTCTTTTGCTTTTGTTTCCATGCGAAGAATCCGTTCTCGTTTCGACCAAAGTACATTTCCTGATATCAGTGTCGCACTCCAGAGTGCACGCGGAAAATCAACATACCTACGGAATATGTTACATATGAGTAGAGTAGTAAAAAATTCCGAGAAGAGTGTGGGCGCACAGCAAGACTGGCAGTGGAACAAAATAAAATAAAGCGCACGACTGAGTTGTACTCATTCGCTCATATACTCGTATTTTGTTATTGTCATCGTTTGTTAAGGTTCGCTGGTGTGCTGAGGCCTTTCTAATTCGAAATTCATCTTTACAGACTTGCAAGCAGGCTAAATTATAGATTGTGAGGAGTACGCAATCGTTTGTAGGCAAACTGCGAAGTCCTTTTCAGACTCAAATTGTGAAGTTGGCCCCAATATTGGGTTTACCCGCCAATCAGAAACGGGAAGGGACCTACCTTTTCTTTAGGTGGCGCTACTCGCAACCATTTATTTGTGCATGTTATATTTTTGCACGAATAGAAGGACCCTACAGTTTTTTGCCTACTCCGAACGGCGAGTTGAGAAGGTCCTCATGACAAATGATACTTTTTGAATGCTTGTCAGACATTCGAGAGAGGTGGCTCCGTAAAAAGCTTTTAGGTGTTTGCTGGGATTGAACACGGCCAGCATTGCGTAGTAGTCCAACGCACTGACCACTACACCATGGCCACGGCACTCACCCATCAGGATATGTAATGAAGGATGCTGTCTTTTCTTAATAGACAGCATTAATCGGATCAATCTTCCATGGTGACATTTTTAACATTAGTTAATTTCTACAACTTCGAGGTAGTAAAGGACTTTGTCTACCTCGGCTACATCAAAAAATGACATCTCGTCGGAAATCAAACGAAGGATTACTCTTGCCAACCGCTGTCTCTTTGGGCTAAGAAGGCAATTGAATAGTAAAGTCCTTTCTCGATCGACTAAGGAGACTCTATACAAGACCCTTATAATCCCAGTCTTGCTATATGGAGCTGAAGCATGGACTTTATCGAAAGCGGATGAAGATATCCTTGGTCGCTTCGAGAGAAAAATCCTTCGATTCTGGAGGAGAATATTCAACCACGAACTGTACGAGCTGTACAGCGACATTAACCTGATCAAAAAAAAACTGCACATTGGGCGTTTAAGATGGCTAGGACATGTAGAGCGTATGAACATCAACGCTCCAGCTCGGAGAATATTCGACTCTTACCCGGAAGGTCAGCGCAACAGAGGACGACCTCGCCTAAGGTAGCGCGCACAAGTAGAATAAGACCTCAACCAACTTGACGTGCGCAACTTTAGGCGGACCGGGCTAACTGAAAGAGGTTGTTGGTTGAGGCCTTGGTCCACCCCGGACTGTAGCGCCACCTTAGGAAGTAAGTAAGTAATTTTAACAAGTCGGCTTTGGGTTTGATTTTGGAATTTAAGATTAAACATTTCGGTCTAAAAGTTGAGCCATTGAATTAGGGAATTGAATTAAAGCGTGATTACCGATTGCGCAGTTACTTATTGCTACAATTCTGGCGGTTTCAGCTCCCGATCTGTTGATCGTACCAAATCCTCTTGGATATGGCGTTGCTATTGAGATTCCTCCACCTGAAGTTGTCTTTAACTAGAAAGTGTTGGAAGATTTTTCCCTTGATGAGTCCTATGAGAGGGTGTGCTTCCACCGCAAGAGAGTCAACAAGGCCTGAACTACGTCTGGCCAGCTCATCAGCTTTTTCATTTTCATCTATGTTGCAGTGGACGGGAACCCACAGAGAAGAGTGATTTTAAACCGATTGCTTGCACGGGCCGGTTCTTTCTTGCACTGTTCTACCAATTTCGAGAAAGTGGTGATTGAGTTTAATTGTGGACTGACTATCAAACAAAATTGCTACCTCCTTCAAGGTTGTAAGGCTGAGACTAAGTTAATTTCATGCTTCTTTAATAGTTAGAACCTCTGCCTAGAAGACACTAGAGCATTCTTGGAGGCGAAGTATTTAGGAATTCTTCATTCAGTTGAAAAGATACCCGATCCGGCACCTCGATCCATCTTGGATCCATCAGTGAAGATAGTTTTTTCCTTGTATTTGGATGTAATAAGGTTGTTTTTCCATTCCAATCTGGTCTGCAATAAGACTTCGATGGATTTGTTCAAGTCGAGTTTGGGAGTGCTGTAATTAGTGGTAATCAGGCAAGGTATCTCGATAACATTTCGAAAGTCCTGCTATGATCATAAGACCAGTTCCCTGATTCTCGGAGTCTTTCAGCACTACACTCGATACCAAATAATTGGTACCTTCGTTTTCGCCATAAGTACATGGACGTGGATATTGCCGTCCTCATCTAGAACACGTAGGTATACTACCGCACCATAAGCCTTTTCCGACGCGTCGCTAAACCCACGAATTTCTAAACCCTCTTGTTGTTTTCGCAGGTTTTTCCATCGTGGCATGCGGATATTTTCGAGCAGTGGTAGCTGTTGACAAAAAATATCCTAATCCTCTTTGAGCTGTAATGGAATCGTTTCATCCCATGCTAATCCACTACACAACAGTTGTTGCATCATAATCTTTGCCTTGACGATGCAAGGCGAAATCCAACCAAGCGGGTCAAACAACCGCGCGATAGTAGACAACACTGACCGTTTCGTTGATAGCTGGCCAGTATCAGTGGAAACATTTCTGAACGAGAACGAATCATTCGCGAGATACCAGCTTATACCTAACGCCTTAATGTGATCAGCTGAATCAAATGGAAATGAGAACCCCAACTCCTGTTGTTGCTTTGGAATGCCTTGCAAGATTAACTGCGAGTTGCTGGTCCATTTCCGCAAATTGACACCTGCGGCTGCGGTCACCAATAATTTCGTCACCTCGTCACGTTTTCGCATGACCTCCTGTACTGTATCGGCTCCTGAGATCAGGCCGTCAACAGTATGTGCATCAAGACGCAGGATGTGTAGGCGCACGTTTATTGATATAACAAATGTATTTATTTTTTATTTGAATATTTTTCGTGTCACTCCACTGAGTAGTTCGTTAGCTTTTTTATTTTAGGTCGCAAATTTTGGATTCGCTGATGAAGATGGGACAGTTTGTTTTGGTGGGACCGTTGATAGTATCGTACTTGTCATAACTGTGAATTAATAGAAAATCTTCTGGAAAACCTATGGTCATGAATGCACTTGAAGTGGCATCTTGCCAAGGCATGCTACTGTAAGGGATTTATACATATTTCCAACAGAAGTGACCTGTGACCAGGTATTTGTGGTTCAATGTTGTAAGACACACGACAAAATTATGTCGTAAGCTCTTCTGAACGTCGTGGTTAGAGTGATAGTCTGAATCAATCTTCACTCGAAACGAACAGATATCCAGATTATGCATTCTTATAAAACCAATACTTAACCTTTATAGAAAAAGAAAATTAAAAAAAAGGAGCAAAAGCATTTGGAACGATTTCGTCCATCTCGCTGTGAGGCTGGCTGTGACTTGGACTGGGACTAGGACTGCGACTGCATTTCCGGAGTAGTCACCGTTTTCATTCATCATATGAGGAGAGTCTGGAATGCCAGTCTCACACTCACACGATGCCCGGAGTTTTGTCATTCGAGCTCCAGGGAGCACCACCACCGTTTGTGAAATATGCAGACAGATATATCAATGAATGTTATACGCTGTATACACTTTCAGACGTGCATATTTCGACGATGGTGTTTTTTTTTGTTTTTTTGTCACTACGGGATGAGAACATCCCGAACATAGCGAGTACGAGTATATCTGGAATTCAACATCGGATTGTTCATAATAATAATTTTTTCAGGATTTTTATTCATACATCCATTTTTTTCGGGACTGCAGACGGAACGGAAAGTCATACTATTTGAGCCTCTTACGGATAACAGCTGGAATATGCATTTTAGTGGATATTGTCACATGTTTCATCTCATCCATTGGGTAAAAGTTAGAAAGAATGAATAAAGGAAAGCCATTGAAATTGGATGGAATTGAAAAGAGGGATGAAAAGCTTTTTTAAATATTCATACGGAAAATATTTCTTTTTCTTCACTGGAACATCAAATTCTGTGTTCATTGGCAGATTTATGCACAAAGGACTGTGACAAGGAACTGAAAGTATCTACGGGTAGCTATGTAGTGCTAAAATATGCAGGAGTCTTGTGAGCATTGATATTATTGTGAAAAGTTGTCCATAAAGTTATAGCTTCTCGTATGTGATTGGGTGGTCTTAGAACTTTCCATTTACAATTCTGTTTCTGACCAAAATGAGCCATTTGGACGGTGCCCGGGCTCGTAGGTTTACAATGCTTCAGAGAAAATTACGTAATTTACGAGATTTAAAAATGCGAATAACATACATAATATACCCGAATGTTGTTAAATGCTCCTTTGAAGTCGATAAATAGGTGGTGAGTTGCGACTTCAAAATTCTATGTCAAGATCTATTTTAGAGTTTATTGATGATCTAGCTTAATAAGCTGACACACTATGTAGGTTAAGATTATGTATTTTTTAATCGGATTATTAGGGATATCTCAAATCCTAGCAGCTTAAAACAAGAACTGTATTTTTTATAGCTTCGGGCGACTTTATTTTATGAGAGATATGAGAAAGCAGAAAGTGTAACTCCCGATGTTTCAAAATTAAATAAAATAGATTCTATATGAAATAGAATAAGAAAACCAGATGGGGGCGTTAGCCGCAACCGGAGCTGGAGGGTTCTTTCTGACTACAGTCAAGGCCTCAACCAACAACCCCTTCAAGTTAGTCCGATCCTTAGCTAACTGCCTCCAGTTGCGCACTCCAAGTTGGTTGAGGTTGGCGAGGTACTCCTCTGCTGCGTTGACCATCCTGGTTGGAATCGAATACTCTGTGGACCAGAGCATTGATGTCCATTGGCTCTATACATCCTAGGCATCTACGTGCAGTTTTTATACCAAGCCGATGTCACTGTACAGCTCGTATATGTAGTTAGTGGTTGAATCTTCTCCTCCAAAACCTGTCAAATATGAATATCCTGAATCCTGACAATACCTGAATATCTCACGAACGATTTTTCTCTCGAAGCGACTAAGGGTATTTTCATCCACTTTGGATAAAGTCCATGCTTCAGCTCTATACGTCAAGACTAGAATGATAAAGGTCTTATATAGAGTCTCCTCAGTTGATCGGGAAAGGGCTTTACTACTCAAATGGCCAAAGATACAGCGATTGGCATGAGTAGTCTTTCGTTTGATTTCCGATGAGATGTCAAGTTATGATGTTATAGCAGAGTCGAGGTAGACAAAGTCTTAGTTTCCTTCCTTTAAAAAGTTGTAACTACATATTGTGACATTCTGTCCAATTCGTCGATGCTGAGCTTCCCTTTTAGTTGACAGCATATACATATGTACTTTGTTTTGCCCTCCTTTACCGCTAAACCCATTTTAGCCGCTTCAATTCTATACTCGCGAACGCATCGGTGACAGCTCGCTGTGTTCTACCAATGATATCAATGCCGTCGGCGTATGCAAGTAGTTTAACGGACTTTCTAAGGATCGTTCCTCGTGTGTTGATGTATCATGTTGAAGAAGTCGCATGACAGTGCGTTACTTTGTCTGAATCCTTTTTTGACATCGAAGGTCTCTTTGAGGTCATTATCGACTTTGATGGAGCAGCGAGCTTTCCCCATCGTCATCCTGCACAGTCGGATGAGTTTGGCAGTGATATCAAAACTAAATATGGCTTTGTACAGTTAATCTCTTCAGATGCTGTCATAGGCGCCCTTTAAATCGATGAACAAGTGGTGGGTATTGATATGGACTTCTTGGGTTTTTTCCAGGATCTGCCTTAGTGTGAAAATTTGGTCTATGTTGGACTTTCCTGGCCTAAAACCGCACGGACCTAAAAGGGCCAATCAGGTTGTTAACGACAGCATTTCCAGCTGCGTTAAATAGCTCTGCAGGTAAACCGTCAGGTCCAGCAGCCTTGTTGGACTTGGGCTTGGGTATTGCTATCCTCACTTCGATTTGATCAGGTAGATAAGTATTTTGGCTATCATCATCTAAATTGAATAGTTAATTCTGCCTGACAGCGGAGTATTGGTCTTCATCGCCAATTTACAGTTTACAGAAGTAGTATTTCCATATTCTCAGCACCGATTGCGTTTCTACTACAAGGTTTCCCTGTAAATTTTTCTTACATTTTGGTTAAACTTCCACAAATTGTTCCTGGAGTAGCATCTCTCAATATCCTAGAACCTAAAGGGTTGCTGGGGGGAGCTGGAGGGCGGCGATTCCTACTGTGCTAATTTTTATGAAGTTTCGACCTTGCGTTTTATGCAGCTAAAGGCAAAGATAGCTAGAGCGTTACCTTTGCGTTAATATTGTCTAAACTTCCCATCAGGACCGCACAGTAAGTAGGTAAGGGTGGAGAAATACGAGAAGGATACATTTTGTGTAAAAGGACGAGCTATCTGAATAATTGACATTCTCATTTCTCAGAATCATATAGATATTTAGAATAAAGAAACTCTAAGACTTTAACTGGCGTTGACTCTTTCTGTAGCAATTGCTCAACTGGGGTTCTGGCATGGACATTCGACAAGGGGCCGTTGACTTGGTTCGCTTGATTAAACCTGATTATTTGGTCTTTTTTGCAGTTTCTTTACTTCCGTGGCCTGTGACTCAAGACTTTTAGAAAATAATTTGACACCAGAAAAGGAATTTAACTTTTTTTCAAATTTTGTGCACTCTATCAAAAGCGTTTAAACCAGTTTGATACAATCGATTTGTTAGACTTAGGATAGGTTAGGTAAGGTGGCTATCAGGGTTCGGACCCTACTCCAATCGGAGTAGATCTACTCCGCTTTTTAAAAAAGTAAAAAATCTACTCCGACACTCCACTTCGCTCAAAATCTACTCCGATTTTTTCACACAGAAAAATTTAAGCAAATAATGGAATGAGAGCACTGATCATTTGGAAAATCTGTTTTAAAAATTCTGTGAATGTCTAAATTTGAACAGAAGACAGGTGTCTTTTCTTTCTCGACGTTTTCATATTACTATATTCAATTACTGCCAAGTGTGTACTATTCTGTTTTGTTTTGTTGCCTTGTTACTTTCAATGTAAAATACAAAAACAACTAAATCTAAATCCAATCCTGTGCTTCCAAATTACTTTTATCGGAAGGTGTTATACAAAAATGACACGACGTCATGTCAATTATAAAAAAATTGGTCATATAAGAATGCCTTCAAAGGAGAAGAGGTAATAATCAAAAATAAAAGCTAAATTGAAAAATATTCAGAAATATCCATCTTTTTCAATTATCCAAAGAAAAATAAATACTACAACTAAGGTGTCACCATGCCCATTGCCCAGTAGTGCCAGGTGTTCATTTAGAGAACTTAAGTCGCGAAAATCGTTTTTTTGTTCAAAAATTTTCTTAGCCTATACCTATGTAGGTATATAAGTACATACATAGGTAGGTTATAGAAAACACGAATTCTGTCTCCTTTGCTTTTGTTTTGCGAAGCTTTCTTTTTAATCTACAAATCTACTCCGCAAATTTTGGTTTTGCTCCGCTTTTTTTCTTAATCTACTCCCAAATTTTATTTCTGGGGTCCGAAGCCTGGTGGCTATCCACCGTACTCGGCAGAATTGACTTAGACCAAAGTATGTTCATTGGATTGCCACGTGAGTCGATTCTTATCGGTTCAGTACTCTTGGAACCATATTGAAAGGTGGACAAATTTTCATATTTTATTGATATACGTTGAGATCTTGTAGGTCCATAAAGAAATATTCTCCCAGAATCTTTTTTCTTAAGAGGGAGAGTGCTGGGCAGCTGCACAGAAGGTGATAGGGATTCTTCGTCTTCCTCATCCATGCAGCTGCGACAGAAGTCATTAACGAGGATTCCCAATCTGGCGTATCTGCCTACTGCACAATGACCTGCCAATGCTCCAACTAATTTTTTAGCAGGCGGTGAGTATTGCTCTGATTTATCTATGGCCAAGTCTGTTTAGCGTGACTACACGTAAGTTTGCCAAGCTTTAGAGGCACGTATCAAGATAATGCCGTCTTTCATTAGCCTGTTGCAGTGCTTGCGTGAAGATATTGTACCTTATCGTTGCTATTGGTACATGGGGTTCATATTTTGTGGTAGAGTTCACCAGTCTTGTATATTTAGTTAGATTTACTTGATAGAATATCAAATAAGCAATCTAAACGGTATTAAAATCGAAAAATGATGATCACACTATTTAACATTATTTACGGCTTCAAAGTTATCAATCTTCAATCTACTATAGCAGCAGAAAACGTGACTTGCCTCGGCATACGAAACCAAAAACGGTTTTTCGCCGGATGTTAATTCAATGTCACATAATATGTATGTACTTTTGTTTATCCTAATATCAGGTAACAGAAGCAACCAGATATGTTAAGCTAAACAGAAACATAGAACGGAAACTTGTGTTGCCATAAGATGACCCAGTTTCTCGTGTTCCAAGGCAGGTGCTTGAAAAACGGACAAGGGATGAAAAACGAAGAAGCAGAGCTAGAATCGATAAGGATCTATCGTCACGTCCTATTAAATTAAGACATAACTAGAATTCGACTAAAACACTTCTCGGAAGATTCATTAAAACGACAAATTAACTAATGGCCACCAAGGCCAACCGTCAACCCATTTCTAATTAGAAGTAGGCAGAGGCTGTGGCGTCGCCGGCGGCGTCAGTACCACCGTTTTATTCATCCTTTTAATAGTGCACTTCTTTAATAACCTTCAGCTCATTTGCTGAAACAGCCGCTGAAAATAATTGCCCGACATTATCCTATTATTTGTCAACTATGGTGGCGCGGTGCACACAGTCGGCAGTCAGCACATGGACGCCGCGCCGCGCCGGGTATTAAACTTTAAATATGGCGTCGGCCAACTTTAATGAATCCAACCATTTAATAAATGTACAAAAGGACAATAAAACCAGCGGAGAATGAGAAACAGGAGTTGCAACAACACTGACTACACCGACCGGGCCAAATCATTTATTATTTCTTAGGGGGCGGAAGGGGAGCCCTTACAGATGCTGTACGGGCACGCTGAATTCTATTTTTAGAAAGAGGGGTGTGGCTGATGGTGGCATCACATCTTCGGGATGGGTGAGAATAAATTTCACCGAAGCCACCGAAGGACCAAGCCGAGCGATTATTCTAAAAGGACGAAAATGTTCATTAGGCGTAAATAATTGACGACGGCTATGGTGGCGACAACAACGACTGCGATGTGTCTTTGGTTTTAATGACTTTGCGGTAGCCTCCGTGGTAGTGGTGGTGGTGGTGGTTGTTTTTTGTTAGAAATGGCAATACAAGCCTCGCGTTCCATGCAACTACGCCATGCATTATCGGGTTCACTGCGGTTGCCAAGGCAGGCAAAAACAAAAAACAAAAAATTAAATCTTGCAATCTCTAATAGGCCATAAATGTGTTCGAATAATTACTCGTGGGTATTTAAAGAGATATTAAAGATGGAGTTGGAGTGGCATTAGTAGCGTCGCCGCATCGCATCGGATGGGCAGCTGAGTTTCGTGTAACTACGAGTGAAGGATGTGGATAATTGCTTTCCAGATTGGTGTGGAGTGGTATTGCTGATAACTGGGATGGGATATTGTCGTTTAGCGTAATATCTCTCTTAAAAGATATCCTGTCGCCAGACTAGACCATCTCATCGTTATTGGTCTTTCAAATAGACTCAGGAAAGGTAGGTTGTACATAGATAGGTTTTAAATTTCCAGTCAGCTTTTGTTGGAGAATGTTTTCACCGTTGAATCAAAAGTTTTAAGCAATTTTAGAATTTATTTGTTCTTAAAAGTGTTTCTTTCCTTATGCCAAAGTACTAGACAAACCGCAACGTAGGTAACTTGTCTGGCGTGGAATTTTAGCTACGATAACAATTGAATCACCAGTTGGAAGAAGGGAGTAAATCACAAAATTTGATTCAATGATTCAATTGTGATTCAATTCGAACGCCTAGTTTCCAACCAATGCACTGCAACGATATTGCATCTCTCTTTCTATCTCAAAACCATTTACTGTGTTATTTCAAATAGAGTAATTAATCTAATCCATATACCTATAGAGTTGGGAAAAGAGACAAGTTAATGCTATTGTTCACATTATCCGTCTGTCCAAAAGCAGCGGCTTGTTGGAGACACATCAGCCTTTAATAGAACACTACAGGATTCTCTTTATCCCAAATCCTGCAACTTTTTTTATCCATAGAGTAATCGAGCTTATACTGACAAGTATTTAACACTCTGCTCTTTTACCCATCTATCGAGCTGCAGGCGCTTAGATTTTTCTCCTGGTATAAGTATCTGTGTCATTTGAATTTTGTAGGTCCATCCAAACATCTGACTAACGATAAACAATGAAGCTTCTATCAAGTGCTTTCCTTTAGGTGGCGCTACAGTTCGGGGTGAATCAGGGCCTGCTTCTCGAGAAGCTCCTCATGACAAATGATACTCTTTGAATGCTTATCAGACATTCGAAAGAAGTGGCACGGTGAAAAAATGTTTGGGCACCATTGCGTAGTAGTACAACACACTTACCACTACACCACAGTGCTCACAGTCGTCGAAAGTTAGATTTTGAAATTCAGTTGAAAAGTAACCTTTTATGGAGAAAAAAAGCTACAAAACATTTCGTTTAAAACTCGAACTTGATTCATGAAATTGATGCTCAAAATATTTGTGATACTACCAGTTTTAACAAATGTATGTAGGTCTATGTATGTATGTTGCAAACCTCAGGACAATAAGATTAAAATAAGAAAAAATATGATGATCTAGATCTAGAAGAACCTCCGGTTTAAGGACCAAGCTACCGCGGATGCCAGTGCACTTGGTCTAGACAACTGGAAGCAGCGTGCCCGGGATCGAAGAAAGTGGAAGGCTGCCCTGTCTCAGGCAGAGACTCTTCACGGGCCGGGAGCCCGTTAAGTAAGTAAGTAAGATCTAGAAGTTACAGCGCACTCACATTGGAAATTACTAAAAATATCGAATATGCTTTTTTAAAAACAACCAGTGGTAGATTTAGAAACTTGGATGAAGTAGTGCTGGGGCAAAATAAGTCTTGTAAGTATTCAAGAATACCTTTCTAACTATTTAATTTACAAATAAATCAAGTCCAAGTTTAATTTCCCGATTTTAGACGTCACACAGCTTAACTCAAATATACGAAAAACCAGATTTCGAACTTCTTTCGGACATGTTCGTATCATGTAAAAGACACTATGAGCGCCATGAACACTTTTCTTGATACTTTCATCTGATATTTCTTCATCCTCGGGTATCAGCCCCGACGAAGAGGAGCTTACTTTATATTTGAAAAAAGCCACAACGTCAACAATAAAGAAGAAACCAATTTTGTGAAAGGATCAACTGCATAGAAAAGTATGAGGTTTTTGAATTCGACATCTTATATCTGCAATTAAAAACTGCTGAGTATTCCAGTGCCAGGTGTATACCGCTCTTATTTTCATATATATGTATATGTATACAACGGATCCTATCCCAAGGCTGATACTGCGACTGCGACCTATTGTATCAAAGGATACTTATAAGTCCAAGAGGCAAATCACCTTTCTAATACCCCGTCTCCACGAGACATATCCCAAGACATGTTCTTCGACTTGACATGCAAATGTCTCGTGGGAACCCCTAATTTATCCCCCTAAAATGTCCAAACTAAAAACATGTCCGCGATGTCAGCATTTTAGTTTTGTCTTCTCGGCAAACTGAAATCCAGATTTTTCTCTGACATTTGGCTGTTTGGCAGGTAGATTTTCATTCGGTAGAGTGAACATGTCGCGCTGAGTTGGTTTGGTAGGTAGATTTTCATTCAATGGTATTTCCGTAGAGTATTGCACTGGTTTTAAAGCGAGAACTGCGCGTTGTTTCTTTCTCGACGTCAGCTTGTAGACTGAAATGTATTGGCATGATTTGCCCAGCATACGAAAACAAGAAAAAAACCTGTTTCTAGTCAAGATGTAGTTTTGGCAGAAATATGTCTCGTGGAGACGCGGTTTAATAAAGGCGAGTATGTCTTTGGTTGACGTATTTTTTAATTCATAAGGTCTACGGAGTTCTTTGTGTAGGTTACGCCGTCTGACCCCGAAAAGTGTCGGGCAACCACAAAGGACATGCTCGGCTCTCTCGCCCTCCTCTAAACAGAGTCGACAATCGGTCTCGCTAGAGAGGCGTTCTCGCTAGAGAGGAAATTTGTTAGATACCTAATATCCTTCTTACTGCGATGGGTACATTTCTCCAGTGAGAGAGTTCAAGAATATTTTGCCATTTGTTAATATAAGGCTGAGGTTGTTGCTTAGTCTATGCCACAAAAGGGCTCCGGGCCTCATAATTATTACTAGTATCGCCTATAGTCGAAATTCGACCAACTGTTCGAAAGAAATACACCTGATTCTTACCTAGTTTAGACAAAACATATTGGAAACAAAATTACATACTGCACTGCCCCTCTTCATAAACTTTCCAACAAAACAAGAATCAACCGAATAAGTTGGGATTAAGGCAGTTTAAAAGGGTTTGAATTGTTTTGCCTTCGCCTATTTATATAATGATGATGATGATTACACCACTCTTAGTACGTAAACATATTCGTATGTAGTGCCTTTTTTATCACTAGCACTTATGTATGTAGCACAGTTACTTAGTAGAACCATTGCACTCGATAACAGAATTTCTAAGCAAGTAATTCCCTAATAAAAGCAATCAATATTTTCTACGTTATCACAGATGTATGTACATATGTAGTGTATATGCTCTTTTATAATATGTTTGACACAGTTAAGGCTTACAATGGCCGCAATTATGATTATTAAAACGATAGCCGCACAGAGACCAAAGGAAAGTAAAGGGCTCCCAGTTACACAATGATAAAAAAGGAAAAGAATCTAACTACTCATACAAACAACAACGTATACGTATGGACGAGTATGTATATGGTAAACTAAAGATATAAATGCAAAATTGCTTCTTTTGTCCGTTGCTTTCGGTCGACGAAGTTTCCTCGCATAACTTAATGTGCACGTTCCAGTATCTTCCCTGCAACATCATCACCGGCTGCTCCATTCCATAGCCCGCACAGCTCGCCTGCAATTGCATTGAATAATAAACAATGCCATACCTTCTCCTGGACTATTTAGCGCGTTACAACTGCACACAAACAACGACTGTCCCCAGTGCACAATGAGAATATGAATTCATAATTTCAAGCTTTGTGGTCATCTTAAAATGATGGAATCGTCCTTTTTGAACTGAGTGAGCGTAGCTGTTTAAAGTAAATCCGATCCTTTGTACGGTTATTATTTACATTACAAGTTTTAATTATTGTGGGCTTGGGATTGGGAACCAACAAACAACGAAGATACTTGCGGTTGCTGTGTATCTTTGCAGGAAGAGAACGGGATCAAGCGTTGCCGTTGGGCTACTTTCTTTCGTTTACGATGCTGCATTTGATTAAATTGTGATATCGTGGACCTAATGTCTAAAAACCGGACATACATTACATACATATGTACATACATAACTACATAGGTCAAGGACAAAATCGGGTGAATTAAGCACATGTCTGCCATCTGCAACCTATTCTGCATCTCTTGCATGCATATGAGGTATTTTAACTTTTTAGCTTAGACATCTAATTAAAAATATTAAATGGCTCCAGCAGAAACGGATTAAAGTCTTCCGTCAACTCTACGAACATAGACGAAGGACCACGAGAAACGTGGTAACAAAGAGGAACTACGATATGAAAAGAGAATACCAAAGAAAGATCACATTCATTCATTTCACATCACATTTTGCTGAAGATCGGGAAATACTACTTCTGCGGAATGGCGAAGAACCTAAAAGATTGAGTTAATCTCCAGAACGAATTTAACTCGAAGCCGCAATAACAAGACTAACAATCCTTCACTGCCGCAGGACCTGACGGCCTATGAGTTGAACTATATGGCGATAGACGATACGAACATTAGCATTATATGCTCGAACTCGATCAGTTAGGTTTTGATAGTCCATAATAGTGATCTTCAGTTTACGCCAAATCCTGGAGAGGTTAGGTTGGGTATGGTATGTGATTGTGTAAGCAATAACTTCTACTCAGAGACCCGAAGGTGCATTGTGAATCCATTCATAGTTTGGCAGTTTATCCTCTTTATACCAACTTGTAAGCCGGTATGTTCTCTTGATCAATCTTAAAAGATCCAATTTCACTAAGCTTTCCAGCACTGCAATGTTTTCCAAGAAGTTGTGGACAAGATTGCGGAGTCGTCGTTCGTATAGGGCAGCGCAGAAGCGAAGGTTCTTCAGATATTGTTGGAGCCAGTTTGCCATTTGCTAGGCATATGATTGTCCTATATAGGACCTATAGGATCTGTGGCAGTATAGGTGTGTCTGCTTCATGTAGCTCAATCTACATCCTAGTGATTTTAGAGCCGGTTGGCCAGCCAATAGAATGACTAATGGAAATCACTATCTTTTATGAATATCGTTGCCTCTTCAATAGCAAGTAATTCTGCTTGACAGACACTGCATGTGCCCGGAAGTCTGAATAATTACCAGTTTTGACCCGTCAGTGTAGAAACTTATTCCATGATCTTTGATCACCTTGTCACCAGTCTTCCCCACTGGGAAACAAGATGGGTATAAGTGATGGTCGTTATATAGTCTTGGTCTTGGTTACTTAAAACTTTAGTGTTGCATATGCATCTCCTTCAGTTTCGGGATTTCTCTAAGTATCGCCGCATATCTATAGGTACGTGGCATGCTTCAGCAAGATGGATTCTCTTAGTCTTAGCTATTGAACTTCTGATGAACAACAGACCCGATTGTGGCGTACTTTTAAGTGTTTCCAAGTCTTTATACTTTGGTGAGTTAATGGAGGATACAAAAGAACTTCAGATCGTTGACCACCAGGGATGGAAAAGTCGATACATTTGTATCGAATTCGATACAAATGATTTGTTTGAGTACAAAAGTACAATTTGCCTTAATTCGATACAATTTATCAATCTGTATCTTTCAAATTATTTTGCAATCTGTATTTTTCAATAACGGGCAAATCAAACATAGCGTTGACTAGATTCTACTTTTAACGACACACCTCTCTAAACGTAAGAGACAATGTATTGAACACAAATATTTGCAAAATGAGAGACTTAAGCCAGAAGATGAAGATCTCAGAGACTAAACTATGACCTGAACATGTGTGTAAAATAAAGTATTTTTGTTTGTAAGGTTTTGGTATGAAGTTATTTGTGTTTATTTATGTTAAACATGTAGACGACAGGCAATATCAGCATTCTATAAGAAGGGCTCAGTCATCCACATCCAGACATATTTATAGCTCTCTAAACCATTCTCAGGTCACTATTAATTACTTCTCTAGTCGTCTTGGACTTGACACAATAAGTTTAATCTTAATGACGCTCACTGAATTACAGAGCCTATAGACAAGATATGCAAGACTCAAGTATATGCAGCCTTTGTTACCTGAATGCAGTGGAAGACGTCTACCATTTTATAGCAGTTTGTCTTATTTTGTCAAAACTCCGCTTGCTTTACTTTTCCAAGAGAATTTTTACACTGGAAGAAGCTTTACAAATTCTTAACGGGTTACGAGGTTGGAAGCTGCTTCTTCGGTACTGCAGTTTCGATAGCTTAAGGCTTATGTTTATAATTGTATAATTTCTCATGCATATAAGAGTTATAACATTTGAATTTTTTATTTTTTGGTATTTTTAATTTTATAAAAGTTAACTAATGTCAATTTTTTCCGACAGGCGACTCTTTTTGGTCATGTTATCTTTTTTTTTAAATCACATTTTGTTATTCACATTATACAATAAATAAATAATACTAATGAATAATAATAATATGTTTTTTTTTTGTTTTTTTATGTTTTTCTACGCGAAAGATAGTTTTCAATACAATTGGCTGCATTTCAGTACAATCTTACAACTGTTAAGTACAACTCAAAAATGTAATTTTCTATCACTGTTGACCACAACACCTGCCTACATAGATGTATGTTGTTATTTATCCGCGTATAGTTAGCAAAACTGAACTGTTTAGTTTTGGTATTCTCCTAATGTTTCAAAATTCAAACTTGAATGACAGATTGAACGACTGTGGGATCTGAAAGATTACACTGATATCCTGTGGATTGTTATCCATACCAATCAAATGCATATTAACAAAACCGTCAGGGTCTCTCCATTTCGGGAGACTTTTGTTAAAATTTTCACCGACAATGCTGGCGCAAACCCTTTTTCATACTCTTGTTCCTGTAGTCCTGTTCATTAAGATCGATAGAGAGAGAAGGTAGAAGCCAGGAATTAACAGGATGCGGCGATGAAATGAATTATTCCCTTTTGTTTGGTCTTTTTCATTCACTTTCTGTTTAGAAAATTCACCACACAAAGGAACTGGCTTGTTAGTGAAGTCATAGTGTCCTCCTGCTGCTTCCTTTTGGTTGGAGTTATATTTGCTTTTGTCTGATTTTCATTTTCAGCAAAGAAGACTTCATAACAGTAATCAAATGGACGTAAGTAGAGATTTTGTGGTTTTTGTGCTATTAACTGAGTGATTTTCGAAAATTTCCGCAATTACTTTGAAGGTTTTTGTTTTTCAAAGGGACAATGGGAAAAGGCTTCCTTTGAGTTTTTAAAAGATTCATTGTTGATGTTATCAACTCTTGCGATGATGGCTTCTTTAAAGGTCGTACTTCATGGCTTCCTCTAGAGAGATGGAACTCAATAACAAGATGAAACACAAAAAAAGCTATTATCTGATCCTGATGGCCAATATGACATATGCGTATTACCATATTCCATCGAACTCGATTTGCAGAAAATTAATTGATACACCTCAACTTATTCGCACAACTCCGCAGACACTATTCACACTTTGTAAGCACATCCAGCAATAGACGGGGTTGTCCTTGTTGTGTAACAAGTCACTAACCCAATTAAGTCCGTAACTTTGTACATTTTTCTTACTTGTGTATCCGAAGGAGCAAAACTTTCGACGAAAGCTACTTATCGATGACACATTACCAACCGCACCACCACCTCTCCAGATAGCCAACATAAAACTTCGCCAACTGCAATTTGTTAACTCAATTGGATCACTAAAATTGATAACTCGCCCTCGCTCTTCGCCGAAAAAATAGGAATAAAAACAACGAAAAACCTTACTTTCGTCCTGGCGCATGAAATCACTCCTCATCGTCCTTCGGCGAGTAACAAATTTTATGGTCAACACTCCAGGACTCTCGCACTCAATCCAAAAACAATGGCAACAGACATTCCAGCTCTTGCTCAGCCAATGGATTAGGCATTGTTCTTTGGTGTCTGTTGCTGTTGTCCCATGTGCCCCCTGTCCCCACTAGCATCTACGGATAGGGATCGGTCCCGCACGCACATAAAATGTTTATGCTCTTATAAATCTCATAATCTTTATGGAACGAGTTTTTCCGACAGGACACGATGAAAAGGGGGTGCGGATAGCTCGCCAGCGACGACTCTGACGATGTCGTTCATAATGAAGGACATTCCGTCCTTCTAGGAACAGTTTGCGAGGCTCTCTCTCTCTCTCTATCTTGGCGGCGAAATATTTGTACTTCGGTTGGGTCATGGTGCTTTTAGATTTTTCGGATAATTTCCTCTAACAAACAATACACTACAGATGCTATCACTGTATGCTGCGATGTCTGTAAGGACTCCGATGATGATTCCGCTCAGTCGAGAGGAGACAGATGGTGAGATATACATAATTGAAACCCCAACAGCGCGCGATGTCCATGGCCGGCCGTGGAGGGTTCGTTGATAGTTCGTTCGGTGGTGGTGGAGCCACCCTCAGCTCGCTGATAGTGACGACTGACGCTGTGAAATGGACTTTTGTAATCCTTATTACTATGACATCCAGCATTTTATGGAAATTTTACAGAAATTTGAATATATATTTTTGTTACGCTCAACAATTGGATACAATTTTAGAGCAGAGCGGTGGGCCGAGGGAGATAAGGTCCTCGGACTGGTTCGTGTATATGACGACAAATTTTCAACGATGAAATGTTGCTTCATGATTTTTACACTTCATTATCCTTATCAGAATTTGTTTTTGCTGGTTGCTGTGTGTTAGAAGGATGAAAGGATACAGGATGTAGTTGCTGTGCTGTGCTGAGCGCCTTTGGGATGTTTGCCAAGTGGTATGATAACCCATGGTCAATTTGTCAGACGCAAGTGTTATGATAATCGCCGAGGTATGAGAAGGACCTTTTATTCGCAACTATTTTAAATAAAGTTCCTGCCGGTCGGTGGGTGGCTGGCCGAGTGATAATGTTTATGAAGTAATCAAATAAACTTTGCGTGGACGAAAATGATGAAATTAAGCTGTGAACAGAAGGATATTTGTTTTTATTTACACATGAGAAATAGTTTTAGGGAAGTTTTTTTTTTTTGAAGTCAATAGTTTGGATATTATTACGGTAAAGGGTGACGGATCATTACGTGGGTTAAGTACAAAAAAAAAAAATAGTATGGGTGAAAGGATATATTTTTGGGTTAGATCCGAAATTAATGGCTTAATTCGCTATCAGAACTTTTCGTATTACAACTTTATGGAACGGATACCAATAATTTAGATGGTCATTACGGAGCTAAACAAATTTTTAAATAATTTAAAGGTTGCATAAGACAACTTCTTTACCCAAAATTTGTGCAAAAGAAGAGAAAAGAATATAAAATCAGAACTCAGAAAAAGCATGACCACTAATCTTTGTTGATTGTTGTCAGGACCTGATTCAGAAGCTAACATTGATGGCAGTGTGGGAGCGAGCTACCTTACCTCATTGGCTGTATGGAAAAGCGATTATCGATGCTGATTTCAACTGTGAAGATATGAAATGCTGCTCACTATAATTGTGAGTGAATAAAACGTTGTTCTACCGTACCGTTATACCTAGGAACTTGAAATTTGTCATACTTACACATACACATATTACAGTGGTCCACACATCTGAGATAACCTATCACTCAAAAATATTATAAAACAACTTGTACAGGGTGGGAAACAAAAATTCTGAAATTTATATCATGTGGGATATCATTGACATACATTATATACTAGCTGTCCCACCCGGCTTCGCCCGTGTCTAAAAAATATAGTGTTACTTACAATACATACATTGTCATTTAGTTCGAAGAATAAAAGACAGTGCGCGAACGCACCCCAAGGTTTGCAATCTACCAATATATACAATCCACAAGTGTGGATTATAAGTATTTGTAGTTTGAATAAGTGACATTTCGCAAGAAAGTGGCATTTGTTAGTGTTTTTATCTTTGCACTAATTTAAATAATATTGCGAATAAATTAATTAAAAATCGGCCTAGGCACAGGATGTTACTGAACTGCAATAAAAAAAATTAAATAAATAAATATTTGGCTTCAGCAGTCCTAAGTAGAACCAAGCCTAGCTTCCCGCAACCATTTGTGTGTGCGCGTTATATTTTTGCACAAATGGGAGGGACCTACAGTTTTCTGCCGTCTCCGAACGGCAAGTTGGGAAGCTTTACATGACAAAGGATACTCTTGAATGCTTGTCAGGCATTCGGAAGAAGTGGGCACTGTAAAAAACATTTTAGGTGTTTGCGGCGGGATTCAAACCCAAGACCACTGGCACAGTAGTGCGACGCACTAACCACTTGCGCTACGGTGCCCACTGGAATATGAAGTTTTACTTCATTGTGTGCATTAGTTTTTGTGTTTGTCGAATCGTAAGATTGACAGGTTGAGATTTACATATATATTAGTATGATGGACTACTAGTTTCAAACTTCGCGTTGGTCCCAACATAAGCACTAGCCCTCTTGTTTTATAGCGGAGAAATGTGGAAACTTACATTGTGTTTGAATTCACCTAAGCCGTTGGTTTGTTATTTAGAGGGTATTCTAGTCGAGAATTTTGAAAAAAATAGTTTTTTTTTTCTTCATATTTTTAAAGATTAGACCTTCAAAAATACGTATATCCTCCAAACGTATCCTGAATTATCCTACAGAAAGTCTCGTATTCACCATGAATTCTCAGAAAGTCATCATGTGAAGGTCGCACCCTTATTTTTCACCACCCCCCACTTTACCAGCCCCTGATTTTTTAAATTTTTTTTTGTATTGTTAAAATATTAATAAATATCTAATAAAAAAAAATAGCAGAAAAAAATATTCTTGGTTTTTATTTTATCGGATTTTAAAAAACACCCAAAATTCGTACCGCTAGACTAAGGGGGTACATATGTATGTATGTACTACGTCCAGAATTTTAAAAAAAACGCTACTTTTTTTTCTACAGATTATTATTCTCTATAGTTTTAGGCGTATTTATGTGAAAGCCGATTGTAAACATTCCCCATAGATCCAAAGTTATCATAGAAAATGTGACGGCCCCACGAGAGCCCGAATCGCGCAGGTGACGTTTGTTTGAGGCAGCTTTTTTCGGAGTCCTTCAGCTTGTCAGTTCTTTTGTTATCCTAAAATATGTATGTAGGATAAGTCATTTTAATTACGTTTCATTAATTCTCTATCATAAGACAATATAGAATTTCAATAGTGTCGTTGACACACAAACAAACGCTAACGAGACAGGAATGTGAAAGGCGCATTCCTGTCGCCTTCTATTTCTTTTTTATTTTTCCAGTCATCGTCGCATCGCCGGAGGTCAATGGTATAGGGATAGTATTTCCCGTACTGTTGTCGTGGTGATCCAGTTATTTCGGTATATAATGCCGCGGCCAGGCATTCCGATGAAAACAACATGTCAGCAATTAGGATGGCTCTGATACTGGCCACCGTGTGTGGCGTCGGAGTGGTAGCGATGACTGCGCTAAAGTTGATGACGTGGTACAAGGTACTGTACTCACTGGGAGTGTGGAACTTTTTCTGAGGCGGCGATGGCGATCGATGGCTGGAAACAGAACGAGTGATACTTCAACCACGATGATGATCGGACGTTCTTCTAATCTGTAATCTGTAATCTGTAATCTGTAATCTTTAGTTAATAAATCGCAATGTTATTTAGAAACGATCTCGACAATTCCTTTTTATTGTAAAAACAATTTCCGACTACATGTATAGGCCCTATACACATACTATACTATACCATATACATACCATATACTATAGGGACATTTATAAAGTATGAGGAGAGTATATTTAGGTTTCTGAAGTGAAGGTTAGTTGTGTTTGATCGTTCAATGTGAGGTGCGCGTCACCTCGAGCGAAACGCACTTGAAACTTTAAACGCGTTTTTCTCAAAACTGATTTTTCCGGCACGGTCGGCATGATAACTCATACAGTTTTTAATATTTGTCGATGCATTCAAATAAATATTTGTCTATAGTCTGTCGAGCCGGATTTTTGATATGTTGATTAAAAAAAATTATAAATATAATTACAGTGACATTTTTAACACAAAATGCGCACTTTTTTTTTAAACTGCCGTTAATTCCCAAATTTTTCGAATTTCGAAAATCCGGCTCGACAGACTATATTTACAACTTCACTTAACAGAATTTTTTTTACATTTTGCAAATCCATCAATATTTCAAGGAGAAATGATGTCGACCATGGAGCAACTTTTTTTTCATAGTGCCTTGCAAAACGTGATTTGTTATGCTTAAATTTTTGTTTAAATACTAATAAACAATGTTTAAAAGTTAGTTTTATTCATTTCCATTGTTATCCTTTTTAAAAACAGTTTTTCTTTAAGCGCACTTTTGGCGCTGCTGGACGTATGTACCTACCCCCTTAAGCAACAAAACAAAATATTAATCAACAGAAAAAATTAATTCGATATAAATTTACCATATTTATCCAGTTTATGGGTCACTAACGGCTATTTTAAAACTGCGTATCTTAGAAAAGAATAATTTATTCACACCTTGAACATTTGGTGTAATTCAACAAGGTTTGTCGGATTTGGCGGTTCTTATTTCTACCCGGAACCACATTACTAGAGCAGCGTTTTGCCTAATAAGTAACGGGACAGCTTTTATTTATTTATTTGTATGATTTGTCAACAAAGTACAAGGGCTTTCTCAGACATTTGGACTTATCTTAATAAAATACAATAATTTTTGTTTACATGAAACGTAAAAAATAAATAAAAGACACAATAGAATAATACAAAATAAAACAATCAACCAATAACATAAGTAAGTATAGATACAATTTTAATACAATTACAATTTCAATAATACGTTGAGCAAACAATTATGACTGGAAATAATTTAACAATTTAGTTTTTATTAATTGTATTGACATATTGAAGTCAATTAAGGACGCACAATCATTATACAATAGCAGTAAGCCATTTATAGAGGAGGAACGGCCATAGTTAGTACAAGAACGGGAAATATAAAAGAATCTGTTATAACGTAAGTTGACAGATGGGACATTAAGATTCACAAGACTTAAGATTTCAGGACAGACAATCTCGCCAATTAGTATTCTATGGAGAAAAACAACTCTTGACACCTTTCTCCTAATCTCAAGAGAATCGAGTCTAATTAATTGTAAACGAGATAAGTATGGCGGTAATATATAAGAATGAGACCAAGGAAGCTAGTACATATATGTATGTAAATAGATTTCCATGGAGCTGACGGTTCTTAAATTGCTAATGTGAAGTTGATATATTTATTAACCGCGATCGATTCTTAATCGAACTAACCTAGCCTTGTTGGGTGAGGTAGCTGTTTGTTGATAGCTTGTTTGTCAAACCAACTTTTTTAACAACAAAAAAATATTCAGTTATAAATAAACAATTAAAACACGCAATTTCGAGTGCAACTTGTGTCACAATATTAATTTGCAGATTGGTATGTTAAAAACTAATTAATCCAAAAAAAAAAAAGAAAAAAAATTATAATAATAATATATATGTACATATATTAATTATATAAAAACAATTACAATGCAATTTGTATTCTCATCACTGGACATTGAATGAGCTTTTTCGAAGTGTCACAGTTATTAATGACATAATATTTAATTAAATAAATCACTAATTACAAACGTATTTGTGTACCGCTCTGGGTATCGATTTGATTTGTATCTTTCTTTTTTTTTTAAATAGTAACAAATTAATTTCTATTTAAACATAAAATTATTTAAATACCGAATTTTTATGCGAGCAACCCTTCAGCCTTCACCCATTCGGAGAATAAACAAAAATTAATGTCAAGTGTTTGTTGTAATCCTGCATAACTGATGAGTTGTGCCCCTCTACACAAGGATCCACCCATCGGCCCAAGGATGCTAACAAAACACAATGAAGGTAGGCTAGGTGGTTAAAAGTTAAAAGGATACACGTAGTATATTTATACACCTGCTTTAGTTGCATTTCTTGACGCGCGTCGCAAAGGGAGACACCACGATTTGCATAAAATAAAATAGAGGCATCGGAGAGGTCTACATTGTTTGTTGTGCTGTTAGCTGTTATAGTACTGATGTGATGCGCGCTAGTATTTGTTCGAACCACATTCTACCGCCGGATTTTGATATGATGGGATGAGGATGTATTCTTCTGCCTTAAGACTTCCTAACTACCCGAGGACTTAGTTGAGGGGTCCTTGAATGTGCAAAAGACGAAAAGAAACAGACACAAAAAAAAAACAAGCGACAGACAAAAGCAATTTAAATGCAAAGATGTGGTTTCCACATCGGCGCTAGGGGAGCCCGTTACCTTTGGGGGATGTTTGGCCTTTGACTTTGTTCTGCCTTCGTGGTAATTTTTTTCCTTGTTTTGTTTGTTTTTGGGGAAAAATGTTCAGATAAAGAACAACGGAATAAAGGGAGTTTGTATACTGGAAAGGAAATCGCATCAGAGTAAATATGGAAATTTTCATCTCAAGAGAAACATGACTGCGGTACTTTTAAGTATTTGTTTGCCGCGTTTTTACGATTTTGATAAACAACAGAGAAGTGTTTTAAAAATAGGAGTTTTTTTTTATGTGGCAACATCTAAGGGTTAGTGGCAGGCAGCCTTATTTAATAAAGAATTTTCTACTGCTAAGCTTATTTGTTTAAGGCGGTTTGTTTCAAATTTCAAATCAGCCCGGACAGTTTCAGTATATCAACAGAAGATCCAAACATCAGATCCTTTTCGGACCAATGATTTTTTTTATAGTTTTATGAACAAATACAAAGCTGAAAATTTCACCTTTGCTGGCCAAAGTGGAAAGAGTAGCGGCACTCTTCGCTGACGGCTGAAAAATGGAAACACACTAAATAAGCGGGAGTCATTCAGATTTATATTAGGTTAGATTGTGCTGGGTACCCACATGCAGCAATATCAAAGGGAACGAGATAGCAGATGAACTAGCTAGAACTGGATGAGCAACAGTGAAGCTGACACCTCCATACTGCCACCGATTAAAACATTGTTTAACATAAATTGACCATATAAGTATGTAACCGGAAAAGAGACCAAAGCCTTGTGGCTCGCAAGAACCAACTGCGTCACATCTCGTTCTTTCTGGCCGAAACTTGATCTTAATAGGACAAAGACGATGTTACATCTGGATAAATCCTCCATACACTTTATCACCGGAATAATCACAGGACACTGTGCCAAACGTCATATGACAGACAAGGAAATGGCGTCCTGAGTCCAACGATATCTGCAGAAGCATGTGAAGATGAGGAAGAAAGTGAATTGATCCAACATCTACTCTGCTACTGTCCCGCCCTTCAATAATGACGTATCCGTACATTAGAGAGCCTTAAACACACTAATCGTTTGGACGAAACAATGTGGACTGGGGGTCAACCCTCAGAAAACCGAACTAGTGTTGTTCACTAACAAAAGAGCGATACCAACCTTCACGCTACCGACCATTGAGGGTATCCCTCTTAAGTTGTCCGACAGCGCGAAATACCTAGGCCTCATACTCGACAGAAAGCTCAACTGGAAGCCTAATATTAAAGAAAGGATAAAAAAAAGCATCAATTGCTTTCTACACCTGCAGCAGATTCTTCAGGAAAAACTGGGGATGTAGACTGCAAATAACACTATGGATTTACTGTGCGATACTTACATATGGAGGATTGGTCTGGTGGCAAGCTGCCGTCAAAACAACCAACCTCAAAGATATGACCAAAGTACAGAGAATAGCATGCACTGCAACGACCACAGTGCGATGAGAACAACGCCAACAGCGGGATTGGAAGCAATTCTAAACCTTCTTCCTTTTGGATCTCTATATGCAGGAGACTGCAGCAAAGAGCGCCCTCAGGTTAAGCCAGTTAAAGCACTGGAGGTCGATGGACATAGGCATAGGAGCGGGGTGCTTCTCGGAAGAACTAGGAATAAACATCTCCATCTCCCAGATCACAGTAGCGTTTTCCAAGCTGAGGTTCTAGCAGTGACAAAGGCCGCCCAACTGGTATCAATGAGGACAATATCACGAGAGGATATCAATATTTACATTGACAGCCAGGCGGCCATAAAAGCAATAGCTGCTACACAAATAACATCAAAGCTTGTAAAGTGTTGCCGCGAAGAGCTAAAGGTTCTCGGCACGCAGCACAATGTAAAGCCCTGCTGGGTCCCTGGTCACAGCGGGATACCAGGCAACGAAGCCGCAGATAAACTGGCCAGAAAGGGCTCGGTCCTAGATAAAGAACAAGCAGATGGGATGGTTAAACCTCCTCTCTGTAACCTTCGGGCCAGAATCGGACAAAAATCAGCAATTGAAGCGAACAACAGGTGGAAATCACTAACCACCTGCGAGGTATCAAGAAGACTGTGGCCAGAATACAACGAAAAAAGAACAAGAAAACTCCTACAAAAAGACAGGAAATCGTTGTCAATTCATATAGGAGTGCTAACTGGGCACAACGCCACATGAAAAATCTACGACTAAGCGTTGACGACATTTGCAGGGGATGCGGTGATGAGGAGGTACATGAGGACACAACCCATTTCCTCTGTCACTGCCCTAACCTCTGTCAACTCAGAAATAGAACCCTGGGCAAATTCTTCTTTGTAGATATCGACGAATTATCAGATGGATCACCATCTGACCTGCTTCAGTTTGCCAGGGCGTCGGGATGGTTTATGCCAAGACATTAAAACAACGGGTTGGAACACTTTATGGGTATCACAATGGGTCCACAAGGACCTAAGTGTGATGGGGATGTAGCTGTTCTCATCAGCCCGCTAACCTAACCTAACCTAGGCCATAGATTCTTGGCAGGCATAGCAGATCTTGGAAATGTCAAGATATCGGATCTTCTAACATTTATCAAGACCACAAACTGGTTTACGAGTCTGTAAGAAGATGATTTACTATGAGGGGATTCACAATGGACCTTCGGGTCTCTGTCTGAGTGAAAATGATTGCTTCCTTCTTAACCTCACCTAACCTAAAAAAGCTACAAAATAAATCGGTTTGGTATTGATTTAATGCAACCATTTGAGCCTTGCTTCTTCAAAATTAATGAATGCATTATTCTGCTTTAATTACAATAAGATTGCCTGCCACCTCTTGTATCATACGACACGGTAATTATGTAATCACACATCAACTTAGGTTCACAGACTTTCATTACCGAGATGACATTGAGACCTACATGGATGTGATCCGATGATACTTATACCCATTATAATGTCATTATTGTCAGGTTTTAGCCATAAACTCGGCGAGTAACCAAACAGAATCATTATTACTTCCGCAAACGTATTATACCACACAAATTATATGTTTTGTCCTTGTGGGGAGGTGGTGGTCTAAATAATATTTACTTTTGCACTCATTTGCATCTACGAGTTTAGCTTTTGTCAATAAATGGTTCAACAATTAAACTGAACTGTATAATTTACTAATCTGGTCGTTAAGCAAACAATCAACATCTTGTTGGCGAGCGAGGGGTGTAAGGATGAGTCACTCTGGCTTGGCCGATTTCCTAATTAATGGTCGTCCTTGCAATGAATTAACTACAACCCCGGTGGACGTTAGACGATGTCGATGTGTTTAGTTAATAGAACTTTAATTTGGGCGATAATTGATTTGATCTATGTACTCGCGTGTATTTGTTAAGTAAAGCTACAGTCGTGTTAACGATTTCCCTTTTGTCCGTCATAGTTGTGAACTGACATTGAATTTAGCTTAATCCTAAAAGATGTATTTGGTCTAAAAAAAACTAAATTCTTTAACGAGTGTAGATACGAGATAGATATGTCATATGTATGGATGTACGGATATGTAAAGGGTGCCCTAAAATCCACGAAAGATTTTTATTTGTTTCTTTGTTTATTTGTTATTTTCATTGTTGAGCAATGTTTGAATAATAATGAAAATCCAATCTTGCATGAATTTTGGGTCACCCTTTACCTATATGGGCTGATCATCCTTATCTTAGCTCAGTGGGTGTTGGAGATAGACCCCCTTCCCATACAAATTTTTTTTTCATAAGATGAACCAATGAATCAGCTCCCAAAATATCTGTATCCCAGTAACTGGACCACCCTGTATATTGACAGGTATTCAAGAGTGACATTTATACTTAGTTAACGTGCAAAAAGATATAAAGTGGGGCCATATTGAAGATCTTATTTTGGTAATTGCCCTTCACAAGTTTACAGCTACATCGCGATTTTGAATTGAATTGAGTTTTTTAATGGTTTCTTAAGACCTATCAATTTTTATCATCTTCCGCAAAGCCTTAATGACTTTCATGCAGAAGGTTGCATTTCATATATGTACGTTTAATTTTAAATTGAGCAAGTTTTTTGCGTGTAAGTTATTTAATAATTTTAAAAAACATTTTTTAAATTATGTGCGTGTTTAAGGGGCAATTTCAATATTTTCATTCCATAATTCAGGGATTTTGAAATAATCTTTCAATATTTAAAATGTTGAATGTTTCTTCGTCGTGTTTCGTGGTCGCCATGGCAGTGGTGGTTAGTGCGTTGGACTACCACGCAATGCTGCCCGGGTTAAACTCCTGGCCGGGTCTAACACCTGAAAGAGTTTTTCCACGGTGCCACCTCTTTCGAATGCCTGACAAGCATCAAAGAGTATCATTTGTCACGATTGAGCTTCTCAACTCGCCGTTCGGAGTCGGCAAAAAACTGTATGTCCCTTCCATTCGTGCAAAAATATAACACGCACACACAAATGGTTGCGAGAAGCAGGTCCAGGTTCACCTCGAGCTGTAGCGCCAACTAAGTAAGTAAGTAAGAATGTTTCTTAAATGCTGAGGCAATTCATTGAAAGATGTGGGAACCCTGTATTTCAGCTGCCTTTTACCATATTTGTTGTTGTAAGGAGGTTCTTGTAACAATATCTGGGCACGTCTTCTGGTTTTGATCTCATGGTCGTGGTCGATTGGCATTTTGAGCCGTATATCGTCATAATACTTAAGAATAATTGTCATTTATGCTGGACGGGTGTCGCTATAAATCTTCGTTCAACAGGAAATTCTCTATAGCTTATAATTCTCAGCGCCGCATTTTGTAGTTTTTGAAACTTCTTCATATGGGATTGTGACGAACTACCCCAATCAAGTATACCATAGCTCAGTTTGGTCTCGATCAAGGCATAGTTAACTTGTTTTAACACTTGCAGTGTTGCATGTTTTCGTCAATGCGCCAGTGCAAATAGCGCCTTCCTTAGGTCAGACTGAATTTTTTCGATGTGCTTGTTCCAGATAAAATGACTGTCGATAATGACAACTAGATATGTATTTATGGGTTTCTACAATCTCTATTAGGTGGGTGGGTGTGCAAGTACATACATCATTTTGCATGATGTATATCGTGATGTGCGTTATCTTAGTTTTTCCTGCTTTGATTACGAAGTCATTATCATAACACCCTTTTACGACTTTGTTTAAATTCCTCTTGCATTACTTCTTTCGCCATTTTCGGGGACCGGTGCCGAACCACTATTGCTGTCGTCTGCTTGGGCATATGATGCGCTTTAAAATTTATTTATTTTTTTTTTTTTTTTTTTTTTTTTTTGCCGAGGGTAGGTGAAAATCTTCCATAGACACTATGAGAATAGCAAGCGCGTGCTCATAGTAGTGTCAGATTCTTACTGACCAAAAACACCACCCTTCCATATAAATTTGTTAGATACTGCAACTAAGTTATATTACTTATCAAGCAATTTTTCTATCACGAAATATAAACGTTTGGCAGGTTACTTTCCAATGAAAGATCCTGCATGTTCCGCAATTTAGACGCGGTTAATCCTTATCTCGCCAAGTCGAAAGGTTTTGTTCTTTGTAGTCGGCGCAATAAATTGCTCTCATCCAAAATAAGTAGGACTGTATTATTAACATGTCCGATTAGTCGGTTTCTATGTTTTCGCGCGAAGCTTCTACTTTCAGCTTCGATTGTCGGAATTCCGAGATCCCTGTGGATATCGTCGTTTCTAGCATACCACGGTGCTTGGACAATTTCTCTTAGCACTTTATTTTGAAAGGTCTGTAAAATATTGGCATTTGTTTTCTTGGTACAACCCCAAAGTTGTATACCGTAGGTCCACACCGGCTTTAGCACTTGCTTGTATAAAAGCAGTTTGTTCTCGGTACTGAGGTGGGAATGTTTTCCGATCAACCAGTACATTTCTCTATATTTGATATCTAGTTCTTTACGTTTCATTTTCACGTGCGAATTCCACTTCAACCTTGCGTCGAGTGTCATTCCCAGGTATTTGGCTTCATTTGCAAAGGGTATTCGGGCCAAATTTATAAAAATGGGTCATTAATTTTCCTATAAGTGAAATTCACGTGAACAGATTTAGTTCCGTTAAGGGCGATCCGCCAGTCCTTCGTCCATTCATTTACTTTATTTAATGCGTTTTGCAGTTTGGCAGTCGTTTCCTCGATTGTTTTACCTACCGCTAGGATAGCGGTGTCGTCGGCAAACGTAGCAAGGATAGTGCCATCTTCTTTCGGTATATCACGAGTATATAACAGATAGAGAAGCGGCCCCAGAACGCTTCCTTGCGGTACGCCAGCCAAAATTTCTTTGAGCTCGGAGTATTCATTTCCATTTCTAACACGGAAGAGTCTATTCCCGAGATATGAATTCAAAATCTCGTATAGGTTTGCGGGAAGTACTTGTCGTAGTTTGCATTTCAAGCCATCGTGTCACACCTTATCAAAGGCTTGCGAGACGTCAAGAAATACGGTTGAGCATATCTTTTTTTCTTCTAGTGCTTTTTCGATTACGTTAGTAATTCTATGCACCTGGTCAATCGTCGAATGCTTACTTCTGAACCCAAACTGGTGGTCAGGTATTAGATTATTTGCTTCTATAACCGGTTGGAGACGCCTTAGTAATATCCTCTCGAAAATTTTGGATATGACTGGAAGAAGCGATATTGGTCTGTATGATTTTACTTCATATGACGGTTTTCCTGGTTTTAAAACCATTATGACTTCCGCAACTTTCCATTGGCTCGGTACGTGTTTTAATCTGAGTGCAGCATTTATAATATGGAGAAGCTTAATTAATGCTTTTCTAGGTAAGGCTTTGAGAATTTCCCCGGTAATCAAATCATAACCAGGAGCTTTCTTAGGTTTTAGTTTCGCGATCTCACGTTCGAGTGCGAGTTCTAAGCGTCGCAGATCTGCGCGTTAAATCGTCAGATGGTGGAACTACCATCCTTGTGATGTTGATGTTGTCATGAACCACTTGACCAACGTTCGGTTTAAAGGTTTCTTCCAAATGGGCGGCAAAAATAAAAAAAATGAAGAAGCTCATTTGTATACAGTATAAAGAGGATATGATTCAGTTTAGATCCTTGAGGTAATCCATCTTGTACATGATTTCGTACACTATAAACATCCTTGACTTTAATACAAAAGTAAATGTGAATGAGTAAACGGCGCAGAGGAATCCGAGACAGCTTAAATCTTTTACTGCCTAGACCCCAGAGTGATGGTTTGGAAGATCTACTACGCTTTTCATTAAGTTAATCATTTACTACCTAGTTTCGATTGAATAAAGCTGGGCTTTTTTTACACTCATTGGCAATGACCACCGTTGTCACATTGAAGACTTATTCGATCGATTTTGAGAGCTATAGTGAAGAGTGAACTCATGATTCGCCTACTTTCTCGTTCGATGCATTTACCGTAATATGCCTGGTAAAATGGAAGAGACGATAGTTTTCGGACCTAGCGACCACTTGAAGTCACCTGATTATCAAACATTTGACGTCTTCGTCACAAGAAATTAATGTATCACAGAAATCCATGTCTCGCAGTTTCAAACATGATTCGGTACTTAACGCGTATAAAAACAGATGCACTAGCGTGTAAGAAGCGGTTCTAAAACAGTATGACAGACTCTATAGGAGCAAGCGATTGACCGTGAGCTAATCCGGGCCTCAATCCTTTGGCTGTGGTCTATTACAGACGCAGTGGCTTTTTCTACTCGATACCCGACATCTTCTTCATAATGGGCCCCTGACCTGTAAAGAGTCTCTGTCTGAAACACGGCAGCCTTCCACTCTCTTCGATCCCGGGCACGCTGCTTCCAGTTGTCTAGACCAAGAGTAGTGGCATCCGCGGTAGCTTGGTCCTTAAAGCCGAGGTTAGGTCTTCCTTGTCGTGTCGACCCTGGGGGCTATGATTCGTAGATCCTCTTTGCTGGAGCATTGTTGTCCATTCGCTCGATGTGGCCGAACCAGTGTAGTCGACGTGTTTTGGTTTTTCAGACTACATCCACATCTTGGTACAGCTCATAGAGTTAGCGGTTATATCTTCTCCTCCATTCGTCCTCCTCGCATACGGGACCAAATATCCGACGAAGAAATTTTCTCTCGAAAGTATTCAAAATCTGCTCTGCTTTCCTTCTTATCATCCAACACTCGGCTCCATATAGCAGAACTGGCAGTATCAATGTTTTGTAGGGCATGCATTTCGTCTTCCGAGTTAGGAGTTTTCAACCCATTTGTTTTGTCAAACCAAAGTAGCTGCGGTTTCCTAGGGTATGTCTTCGTCGAATCTCCACTTAGGTGTCATTCGTGGAGTTGGTGTTTACTCCGAGGTAGGTAAACTCCTTAACCACTTCGAAGTTACTGTTGCCAACATTGACGTTTTGTCCTAGGCAGTGGACAGACGTTTCTTTGTTTGTTGACAACATGTACTAGGTTTTTTCCTCATTCACTTTAAGGCCAACTCGTTTCGCCTGTTCTTCAATTGCCGTAAAAGCCTCTAAGACGGCACGCTGGGAGCGACCGATGATGTCGATGTCGTCCGCGTATTCCAGTAGCTGGACAGATTTGTGAAAGATAATGCCTTCCGTGTTTACACCTGCCCTGCGCACTATCTGTTCCAGCACAAGATTGAAGAACTCAATCCGGTGCATGTTTGGAATAGTTCGGAGGAACTGTTTCCGGATTGCACGTTGCACCGCGTATTTTCCAGCGTCACGCGGCATAGCTGGATCAGTTTAGCCGGGATCCCGAATTCGGCCATCGCTCAAGACGATGAATACTATCATATGCAGCTTTGAAGTCGATAAAGAGATTGTGAGTCTCGACTTGAAATTCGTTGGTCTTTTCCAGGATTTGTCTTAGTGTGAAAATTTGGTCGATCGTCGATCTGCTGCGGAAAGGTTTCAAACATTCACACAGTACGTTGGATAGAATCTTATACGCGACACTAAGCAGGGATATGCCTCGGTAGTTGTTACATGACATAGGATCGTCTTTCTTGAAGATGGGGCATAAAGAGCTGATATTCCAGTCATCGAGCATGGCTTCCTCCACCAATACTTGGTTGATGACTTGGTGCATGCACCCTACCAAAGCATCACCAAAATATTTGGAAAGCTCTGCTGGTCCTTTAATATCCAAGGGACAAGGTGCGTGCTGAGGTCAATGCGTGGCAAAAGCGGCTCAAGGACTGCATAAATACAAACGCCGGCCTTTAAGAATAAATTGAAGGAATAAATTGTCCAAAAATACTAGCTCGTTTTTATTTTACCACAGGTACCTATCATCTCGCCCAAATCTTTTATTCTAAGTCTACTGAAGAGTGTGCATATTCCCAGTTAAGTCCATGCCGGTTTGCTTGATATCTACCCTGATGTCCTTTTTAGTATGTAGAGCGCAGCTTAAGAAATTTTTAGTTCGACAATATTATAGCGATTACCTTATAGATTACCAATAACTTTTATTTTGTAACGCCTTTCAAAAATCGTTCCTGAATTATGGAAAATAAATCAAATCCATTGCATGGACTTCGAGTGCATGAAAAATTACTATCAATTTTCTCAAGGACCTTCCCCTTCCTTAACCTTTTCTTTTTGCATAACAAATTCACTTCTTAAGCCTATCGAGTACATAAATCAATTTCATTCGTAATATTCAATCTCAGTTGCAGCAGGTGCTCCAATTTTACTTCTTCTTCCATGCCATCGACCATTCCACGGGAATGCTTGATGGATAACCACAGATAATTCCGGGTGGTCACCCACACCGACACCCCTATAACTTTCCGTATAAATTACAATTTCCTTCGCTGTAAAAGTGTGACAGTGTGATGGTGTAGCTAACGCCCACTTAGCATATTGAGTAAATAAAACTTTAATCGCAGCTTTGTTCCTTTCGTTTACATACTTACGAGTTACGAGTAACTCTGCACAGCTAATACTTGAAACAATTCCCTTGAGTGACATTGGCACTACGACTTACCACTACCACTACGACTTGTATGTATTTCATTCAATGGTGTCAGTTCCGCAAAAAAAAAAAAAAAACGAACAGAACTTGTAACGAAAATTGTCCTTTTTTCCATTTCAGCCGTCCGTGCTTATGGAAATGATGATGGATAACCTGAGGGCTAGTAACACAAAAAGGACAATAAATCAATTTACTTTTACGCCACCTCGTCGTTGTCGTCGTCGTCTCGAGGGCTAATGGAAAATATTCCATCTGAACCCAGATGTCAGAGTGCGTTCCGATTCGTGTCAGCGCTGAGCGCCGGTAACATCTGCGTCACTTCGAATTTGCAAAAATGTCATCAGCAGCACCGGTACTGCCAGCACCTCCAGCACCACCACACGTAACATCTTTATTAACTCAGTCGGTGCTGCAATAAATTCTCAAGTAATTACCTTGTAGGTGGCTAAAGTGTTAGCCGAGCAAGTAACCAACCGTCCTAACGGCCAGCCAAACGCCAGACATTCGCCCTTTTTCTTCGTCTGCGATCGATCCTGACTCCAAAGTCAATTTCGTTTTAATGTAGCGGTTTTATTGAATCCACAAGAACCGAAATGCATACATGCACACACACACACATACACATAACAAACTGTGATGGCTATCGCCGTATGATGTTCACTTTTAATGTGTGTAAATAATTTATTGGCTAGGTACCAGCGTTTTATTCTAGCTCCTGCACGTTATCCTGTTTGTTCTCGTATTTTTCCCGATATATTGGATATGGATACTTTGGTAAAACGTAGGTAGTAGGTACCTCCCCCCAACCACCCACACCATATAGTTAAACTCATTTCGTGAGTAGCACGGAATTCGTTTTCGTTTGGTCGGTCGTCATTGCATCGTGTCGTTCTTGCAACGTTAGTTGTTCGATAATAAGTGGCAGGACGAATAACACGAGAGAAAAAAAATATGAAAATAAAATAAAATAAAAGTATCCTTCCTGACTTCGGTGAAATATATCCCCACGGGGAGTATCAGAACCGGAACATCCGAATTGGGAATCAAGTGATGGTGTTGAACTACTTCTTTCATTTATCTGGGGGGTTGCAGGCGGCAGTATTGTTGCTACGTATAGTCATCGTCCTCTCCGCGTTTAACTCGTATTACTCGTGATGGTCCTTAAATTAAAATATGTGCACGGTTCGGTTGTGTTCTTGTACTCCTACCTACCTATGGAGTCAAAGTCGTTTATTTTAAATTGAGTCCTAAAGTGTTAATGGGGTTTTATGTGCCTTCGGTCCCGCTTTGCAGTTCGGCATGCACATAGTTGTTATCCAAAAAGGAGTAGTATTGAAAATTATTTTATTTTCTTTATTTTTATGGATTTCATAACTCACATCGGTTGGTGGGTGTGTGTACACTGAACGAATGGACATGAATTCCAAATGAGCACCGCACAAGTCTAAAGAGAGAGAGACCGGTGTTAATTGGAATTACCCACAACGACGACGTGCAATGAAAGCTCCAAGTTAAAATATATATTTTCTGTGGCAAGGAATTCTTTAAAATATTTTAGTACTTTAGCAGAAACAAATTTCCGGTCGTCTGTCGTGTGTTTATTGAAAGGATTCTTGGCAGCTTACCTCACAACTCGGTGCTATAATCTGAGAAGGTTTTGGAGTTGTAAGGATTTTGGGCAGGTATTGGTGAAAGTATCACTAGACCATACCATGCCGTATACTCTCCCATTTTTCAAAAAATATTAAAGGTAACAAAATAGGATCCAAATAAGTTCGATAACGATTGGAATGAAAAGAAAGGACTGTGGGCTTAGGATACGCTTCATTTGTCGAACACCCACAGTGTTACTGTGTTGATGTATTCATTAGCAGGCGCTAAGAAAATTGGGCTTGGGCAGCTTGTCTAACCAGCAAGGGCCGGACTGGTTAAATTGGGTTCTCCGTCTGGTCGAGATCGCATTATTTTAAGCTCAGCTTGTTCGAAAATTCATCGGTTCTAAGTTTGGAAGGAGTTACCTACAACCTAATCTATCCCTCAAACTTGACACAGTCAATAAGACCAATGTTACATGGGAAGATGAATCTACTTGCCTTGCACACATCTGGTCTAGCCAGGGGCCGAATCACCGCATCCGTGAACGAGTGAGTGAGTAGGACTCGTTATCGAATGATCGAGTAAATAATACGTAAAATGATACTCGATAACGTGAGCGGTAATGCCGAATCGTCATATTTCGATAACGATTAAGTCGTTAACGGATGCGGTAATATGGCCCCAGATCTGAACCGCTCTAACTATCTTCTGTCCCTTAAAAGACTATATATAAGCTTGGTTCCTTTCAAACAATTACTGCAGAAGTTGCAGAGAGTAGGAAGATGAAGAAACTCCAATTCATCTCCTCTGTTCATGCCGAGCTGACCTCAGTGACCTAGCATAAAAATACGTTGGAAGCCTATCTTGCTTTACACAAAGCTCCAAATTGTTCCCATGAGTAGCGGGTATACACCTTTCCAAGATTCTTGGTATCCCAATGGTCATCTATAGGCCTAGGTGTGCCACACCCACGACTACCTTACCGAAGCTTGGAAGGAAGGATTTAAAGTATCTAACATCTAAAAATAAAGGAACATTGCCTTAGATAACATAGGAGGACGGACACATCGGCATCAAGGTGAATAAAAAGACGGACTCCGCTGCAAAACAGGGGTCACCTTTGAAGTTGATCGGACCGGAACCCTCAATTGGAAGAGGAATGGTAGAGAACCTGATCAACAAATGGATCACAGCCAAACTATCTGTGAAGATGGTCAACAGTGGAACGATGTAAAAAGGCTCAAGGGATATATACCTGACGGCTTACTCTACTCAGAGAAATGTTAAGCATGAGCCGGAGAACGTTGATGGTCATGGAAATTTCGGGGTATCATCTTACGAGTATATACATACTTGTAAACTATGCCTGGAGGAAGTTGAGACAGTGGAGCACTTACTGTGTCATTTTCCGGTACTGGCTGGCAGACAGACGAGACAGATGCTAGCGTAAACAAGAGGAGTCCCAGCCAGAGAAGAACTGTGGAGATATCTAGAGAGTCTCCCTCGGTAAGATAGATCTTGGAAGAGAGGCGCAAATTAACCCAATATGCACTTAATCCACTTACGTATCTACATATGTTTATATGTATGTAGGTTAACAAAAATTAAAGGAATTGAATTATTTTGAAACGTTAAAGAGCTGTCATGGACTTTTGATCCTTTCGGCCTACATCCAATCATTTTTCAATCAGTGTTTTTCCAGTTATGTTTTAATATCTCTGATTAATCAGTCCAGAGACCTATTATCTACACAAAGTCAATATTTCATTCCCTATATTACCTACATCAGTACTCGTGCATTATGGTTGGAGTTTTAAAATTGTCGCATAAATGATTAATATGGACACAGAGTGCTGCGACTGCAACTATGACTGCAACATTAAAAACAACAACAACACTCATTCATATGTATGTCTAATAATATAGATGCGCATACATATGAAACAAAACTGATGGACAAACATTGAGAGTAGAGGACAAATAAATTATCCTGCGCGCATTTACCTGCTCCGGTTCTGATAAATTAATGATTAACAGGCTTCCATCATTTGCCTGGATGATACAAGTATAGACACCACACTCTCATCCACATACCCACTGCTACTAGCACATCATATGTATTATGTAGTCAGTCAAGTCGGTTATATCCTGTTTATGCTACAGCAGGATGCCAAATTATTCTTCTATCTGCTTTGTCATGATTTTCTTTTGATATCCGATGTTGAATAATATTTATGAGAGAAGCCTTCCGCCGCTACAATAGCGAACTGATGCGATGATGCTGTTGGTCTTGGTTTTACCATTTTTTGCTTCTTGGTTGCGATTATCCCCTGCTTTCTGGGTATTTCCCAAACGGTATAATGAGATTTGTTACTGAGGTTTAGGAAGTGGTTCAGATTCGCAGGGGAAATATTGTGCTCATACAGCATAATCTATTTGCACAGTACTTTTGCAGATTTAAGGCTGCAAACTTCACAGACTGAAGAGCGGAACACCAAATTGGTTGGAATTTCTTTCTGAGATCGTGTTATCCTACTAGAAATGCCTAGAAGTCTTATAGGCACTCAGCAATTTTTGTTGACTTCGAGGTCTTCTTGCATTTCTCAGACAAAATAGAGATCAAAATGGAATAGTCAGCTAAATATTCTGACAGAGATGCACCTTGTCCTATTCGAACCTGAACTATAGTATACAGCGCTTCATCATATGAGACCGGTTTCTAATTGCTCTCCTACTTTAAACACCGAATGTGTCCGGAAATATAGAACACTTATATATGTAGCTTAAGTAAGGTGCTATTGCAGATGGTGCAATCATCCTCATCCTAGCAGCTTCTAGAGAAGTCACTTGTAAGGATGTCATTTCTTCTGGCCATGTACCAGATCTGTCTGTCTGGTTAGAGTCCTTGATGTTTTTGGTAAAGGCAAACTGGGGTATCTCGTAATCTTGTATACTTTACCTTATATACTTTCAGACACAACTTCGATAATATCTTCTGCCTACATATAGGTAACGTTAATGCATTCACTTTACCGTTACTTTTGGATGACAAAGATTCAAAAACTAGGCCATCCATGAGGCAAGGGAAATTAGAACAAAACCCATCTCATGTTGATCGTACACAGCGATTTCCTTAACCCGTCATCCAGTGCAAAGATAGGCGAATCACGATCAACACTATCGAGAGGCGCACAGCTGAACGCAGTGAACAGAAAAATCCACCCCATTCACGATCATCCAGAAAAATCAAAAACAATACCCGCATTATACGAGTGCATGTCAGCGCACTCGTAGAATACGGGTGTTGTTTTTGTGTATAGAATTTGAAAAGTTCGTTCGTATTTTTAGTTTTTGAGACCTTTTTATAGAATAAAAAAAACCTTTTATATTTACTGGATGATAACATATATTTTAGTTTGTTGATTTTTTTTGAGATTGAAGTTTCAGATATTTGATTTTGATTTGCGGAAATTAAGATTATTTTTGTGTGAAATTTATAGAGTGATATAGGGAAGTGTGTGTTAGTGATGAAGTGCATCGAAAGTTATCTTCAGGATACCAAAGATTCTGAGTTTTATTTATGTAGATTTAGCTTATCTTTTCGCGATTTTGGATTTTTATTTTCGCTTGCTTTCATTCTTTCATCTATAATCTATAAACATTATATAACTGTAGAGGTTTTTTTGTTGGTTACCTAATGGCGTGGAAACCGCTGGACAGATTTCGATAAAACTTTTTTTTGAAATGCTTCTTAAGTACCCGGGATGATCACAAGCTATGTATTTTTTTGCTCAGCCTAATGGTTCTTACATTGTAGTCAAAATAACTATATATTGGTGAGGAATATTATGATTATGCAGCCCTAACTCAATAATGGCTTATCGGATTGAAAAACAAAAAAATAGGTGAAATTAGTAGATCTGTCCCTCAATCATTTGAGATACAAAACATCCTTCTGCGTTGTCCTGAAGCTGAGCAATTTTCAAAACAATTATTCAAAGCCATTGCCAGCAGCCGTGCAGCAGTGGGTATCGTTGCAATAGTGTGTGTGCGCGCTAGTTACATGATAACCAAACTCCACACTGACATCGTTCCTAAGCTTAATTGAGAGAACTCCGATTGTAAACAAATAACATACATCATCAGCTTAGCAACAAGTAGGAGAATTACCAGCCACCCAAGCTCGACTTGAAAACAAAATTGGAGATGTAACAACAGCTAGCCAGTTGTTTGTTGACAATTTTCTACTTACCTGCTGCATCGGCTTGGCTTGGGAAAAGCTTTCACCGAGAATGAGGATGGAGTTGTTTTGGCAATGCAGAAGGCAGTCTGTACTAACTGGTGGACCACTTCACATCTAACTTTAGTTTGGCTAACCAAAGCTTACATTTGTAAAAAAATTAAATTACGAAAGAAATAAAGAAAAAGTTTTATTGTAAAAATTAAAATTTAGAAGTGGTTTGTTAATACGTAATACGACAAAATAAGAAAAGGAACGTAATTGGCGCAGTCGACTGGGACTCTGAATCCAGCATCTATAGTGAATTTGTACAGTAGCTACAAACGATAGTTGGAACAAAGAACGTGCACACTTCGACTGTTTATCGGAGTGGTGGATATCAACCCTTCAGCACCTGAGGAGAACCACGCAGAGCATACGTATTGGCAAAGTGAGTCCAAATTTGATTATTATCTTGTATCGGTTTCCTATGCCTCCTTTCCTTCGCAAGTCCCAAGTAAAAAAATCTAATATAAGTTCGGTCTTTGCTCCGAGTTGGAGAAAAAGACCAATTGTGTTGAATAAAAAAGAAAAGAAAATTTGCTAAATAAATATGAGTTTTTGAATTGATTTGATTTTGTTTCATTCTACAAATCATATGTATTAATAGTAAGAGCCAATAGACTATTTATTTGAAATTGAAATTTTTGTCCACCTTATTATAGTTTTCTGTTCAAAAGAATAATCAATAGTTTAATAATGATTAATTGGAATTTTTTTTTAAAATATACGAGCAAAAAGGTTTCTTTTATAGATTGCTTTACTATTCCACCTACAATTCCCCTACTGTTCCCAATCCCACCTATGTATCCCATCCAAAAACCAATACAAAGATAAACATCAAAACACAGGAAGCCAATTTCACCAACCAAATGATGATTCAACAATCCATCAACTCAACACCTCACTACGACATCCTCTTCACGAACTTAAGTAATATTCATTCTCTAAGTTCGCTCTTGGGGGGGAAGAGTTACATGATAACCAAACTCCACACTGACATCGTTCCTAAGCTTAATTGAGAGAACTCCGATTGTAAACAAATAACATACATCATCAGCTTAGCAACAAGTAGGAGAATTACCAGCCACCCAAGCTCGACTTGAAAACAAAATTGGAGATGTAACAACAGCTAGCCAGTTGTTTGTTGACAATTTTCTACTTACCTGCTGCATCGGCTTGGCTTGGGAAAAGCTTTCACCGAGAATGAGGATGGAGTTGTTTTGGCAATGCAAAAGGCAGTCTGTACTAACTGGTGGACCACTTCACATCTAACTTTAGTTTGGCTAACCAAAGCTTACATTTGTAAAAAAATTAAATTACGAAAGAAATAAAGAAAAAGTTTTATTGTAAAAATTAAAATTTAGAAGTGGTTTGTTAATACGTAATACGACAAAATAAGAAAAGGAACGTAATTCGCTCTGACGTGATCATTTGTTTTGCATTTTAATGTGCTATAATCATCGTAAGCATTTGCGGCTCTCATACTCAACCAATTTTAACAAATGAGGTGTCAAAAGAAAGATAATTTTCTAGAGCAATGAATCGCTTTTATAAATATTAGTAACAAATTAAAAAAAAAACGATCAAAAACAAATATTCAACCCATAATGAACTCCTGCTGCTTTATTTTGGTTCATATATGTACATATGCATATCATCATCACATAAATTAATCATCTGGAAAGTATTGGTTGTTCATTGATACAAAGCCAAGGTAATATTGGCCGTGGCTGTGGCGTCGTCAGGGTTAGTAGCTACGTTATTCCCCGGAATAGTGATAAAGCCCGAGTTTTCCGTGACTGTTGTCTAATTGTGTGGGACCAATGCACCGTAAGGCAGTGGAAACCGTTAACAGAACCTAACAGGATAAACTTTAGGCAAACGTTATCAGTAGTACCATAAGGCACAAAAGTTGATGAAGTAAATGCCTGTCTGAAAAAGTCAAGTCTCTGGGGTCTAATGTTACTCAAATGCACTTGACCGTCAATATTCGGGCACGAACAGGTGGCAATCCAAACGCACAAAATTTTCTTATTTGTTACTTAAAATTGGTGGAGTAACGCTTCCGGAAGAAAATGGAAAAGTAAATTTATCACATTATTTGTGCCAAACAGTGTCTTCTACCGAAGAACTTATCTCATCCTTTTACGGTTATATAGTATATCACAACTAACAAACCGTGAGAATTCTTAGCTTTGTGACGGAGCTATTTTGTTGCCTTGGAATGATCAAGCTCCAGCAATTGATAGCGAGATACTTGATGGTTCGTGTTGATGGTCAAAGTGCAGAATGTATTTCAATCAACCGGGTTGTGGACCAAGAAGTAACAACCAGCTATATGGTCGAATTTTTAAATTTTCTATCTGCTTCATCCAGGGCTTCCATCACATGAATTGAAACTAAAAGTGGGTGTACCTGCTATTCTTCTGAGAAACTTGAGCCCGCATTAATTATGTAACGGCAACCGACCTAGAGTTACAATTCTGCAACGACATATGGTAGAGGCGGAAGTGTTGACGGGCTACGACGCGGTGCGGTTTTTGAACTATGAAACAAAACAACAAGATTTGTTTAACACTTTTGTGGACTTAGACAAATACTTTGATGTTTCTTTGCTCCCACTGAAATTGCATGTTTGCATATTTGTATGCATGAGAAAGCTATAAGAATGCGAAGCAAGGCGAGCACGGGTTCAACTAGTTTTTAATAAGATTTCAGGCATGTAAAATAATGTACTGCAGTCTAACAGTGGTGGTGGTCGCCGTGGCCATGGTGGTTTGTGTGTTGGATTACTGCGCATGCTGCTCGGGTTCAATCGCAGCCCGGGTCCAACAGCTAAAAAAAGTTTTTCACGGTTTCCACCTCTTTCGAGTGTCTGATAAGCAATTAAAGAGTATCATTTGTCAATAGGCTTCTCAATTCGCCGTTCGGATTTCGGAGTCGGCAAAAAACGGTAGGTCCCATTCGTGAAAAAATATAACACGCACACACAAATGGTTGCGAGAAGCAGGTCCTGGTTCACCCCGAGCTGTAGCGCCATCTAAAGTAAATAAAGTAAGTCTAGCAGTGAGTACAAGAACCCACGTCTCCGTGTAGCTAATATCGTGCATGTGCAAGCATGGCTGCTCGTATTCCACTGGTCTGGACAACCTACCTAACAGTACAACCCATTTTGATTTACTAGGAATCTCTGTATTCTTAGGAATTGGTGAGGTAGCATAACATCTCTCTCTTTTTGTAAGATGGGAACATCTTTAATACCGATACAAAAGTTTGAAGAATGGATTATAAAAATGGCAAACACAGGTTAGGAATTGAATGCAAATTGTGTGACATCTAATTTAAATAAAAGCATACTTTTTTTTGGTTTTAATTGCTAGGTGGAAGAATACTTATGGAAGAATATTGTTTTAATTTCTTACGTTTGGGGTTTTACAGTTGACAGATGAAATAATTTTTCCATAAAAGTCCATCAAAAACATGGGAAATGGTACTTCGAGGCACTGAATTTATGTTATATGTCTGTCTCTCGTTTTTGTCCTTCATGTGCTCGCACTGTATGTAAACATTATAAGAGTATCCATATCCCCTTCAGCGTGTGTAGATTATAAAATAAAAAATAAAAAATACACGCATAGGACATAGATATTGCCATTTAACTAAGCGGATGAACGGATATGTATGTATATGTATATGTATTTATTGTATTTTACATAGAAATTGCATAATTATCGTATAGACCGCGTGTAAAAAAACACGTCTAATGAATACTTACACTGCGAAAAATACAAGAAACTTTTTGGCGTTTTTAGACATCATTTAAATTCGCATTGTTTGACACAGTGCCCAGAAATTTAAATATTCGGAAACGTCAGTTTAAATGAAGCCGTGGACGTGGTAGTTTTTTTTAACGATATCTTGTTCTGAACATAACTAGATTGATGAAGATTATTTTATTTAAAATTAAAATCCTTAATGAAAGAACAATGTCCTCCACCAATTCGCAATTGGCTGAATAATCGGTAGTTCATGTCTATCAAGCTCTTCTAAAGCACAAGCTTTAAATATACCGTTAAACCAATTTAAAATAGTTCACCCAACTCTGACAAGTGTTATCTGGGATCTACACCTACGCGTGTGTTCCTTTTTAATTTAAGTCAAACATACAAAATAAAATGTTGATAGCCAACCCACCAGCCTGCCGTCCTCCAATAACCCATTTACCACTCACCGAATCCATTTACAAAGTAGTATTTGTAAATTTCCATTTTGATATTGGCCGATAGGCTTCGTCTACGGCTTACTACTCCCTTAAGACTCGGCTCGAGGACATAAACAACGGTAAGCAATTGCCTCCATTGGAAGAATTCCCTCAACGTCTTTAGCTCAAAGCATCTCGAAAATTGTACACGAATTCAATACATTTAAAAGGAATGATAGCATCTCGTCCTTTTCTTATTTTGCAACCCGTCCAAGGATTTCCTCACAGGAACACCACCATTTGCACAGTTTAACTGTGAGCTGGAAGTCGTTGTCATGTTCCAATGTGCGGTCGACGTCTTTCTGCCCTTCTTCAAAAAAACTTCTTCGTGACCTTTCCTCCTTCAATTTGTCGGCTATGCTGATGATATCCGGAAAATTGAAGCAAACACTAAGGATGACGACGATGGCGATGGCAATGGTTGCTGCTGCAAAAACTGTAGCCAACGAGAAAAAAAGAAGAAAATAATAATAAATAAAAAAAAAAAGTAGAGAATGGGAGGGAAATGGAAAACTTCCTCGTTCGTTGTGTTCATTTGAATTGAAAACCACATCGCATGAATAATTTGATATTATCGATTCTGACGGAGTACGGTGTACACATCCTTTGCACTTCTTCTCACTCTCATCTTTGGCTTTCCTGTCGGGGCTGCCTGCTCGCAGAAGACATGGAAGCAGAGACAACACGACGATGACGATGACGACGGTTTACGACTTGACTGCAAAGAAAGGAATTCCCCAGAGTCGTCGACAAGTACTAAAGTGGGCACTTCACAAGTTCACTAACAGCTAACATCTCATCAGGAACTACCCCCACACACACACACACCCACACACAGGCAAGGACATAGGTACCTTCAGACAGGGATGAAAATTGGGGAAGGAGAAGGGTAAGACATATAAAGTGTCGGGATGATTCTACGAGGACAAGTACGAGTATACCAGAAAACATTCAGCCGGCCGGCCGGCGCTGCTCACTTTTGCACTACACATTCCGTAGCATATCATTGGTCAGGCGACATCAATTTATATTTATTCTGCTGGCGGAGTTGGAATTGACTGCATGTAGCCCCGGCAACCCGAAACAATGAACGGGGCCCACCTTCGAACGTGGCATTTGCCTCACAGTACGAATGTCCTTGCCTATCTTGTTTCAATTTGACATGTCATCGTTGCAGAGAATATCCATTTTGACAGCTTTCGGCTGGTCCCACCTGGTTTTCACTCACAAATATTTCAAGGACAAATCTTTCGTTGGAATTTCAAAAGGAAATTTCATCATTGTCCCTAGAAATAGAAGGAAATAATGCTTCCTCCGCCTTCGGTCCAAAATCACATCAATTATTCAGAGAATGTCGATGTTTATGCTGCCCTTTGTATGAAGTGAAATTCGTAAAATGTGCTTATTAATTTTTCAAAAAGGATATCTATGAAATTTTTTTTTAGAATTTTTATCGTAAGGACTTTCGAATGATGAAGATTTGTAAATATTCTTGTGAGACTTGGGATTGGGCGAGAGTTTATTTTATTTTAAGTTCCATAAGCTGATCGATAAATGTAAGTATTTTGTTGTTGATCCCCATAGGCCATAGTTAGAGATATTTATGAACGGAAATGTCAACTTAATTGAATTTTTAGAACAATATTTCAGGGAAACATATTGCTAGATATTTTCGTCGGATTTTGGTATCCGGTATAGAACTAGATTCTTTTGCTTTTGTGTTTAATCAATTTGTTCCGAACACAGTGGTCTTGCTTTCATCCAGCAGGATTTTAGTTTATACATGTCTCAGTAGCTACAAATGTTGCCCCGTCTTATAAGCTACTAGCTGGCCCGTGATTGCTTTGCTTCGCCTGCCTACCTCATTTATGGAATGTAGTTGATGTAGTTCTGATCTACTTTATTGTCCTCATAGACCAAGAACCCGCAGTAATTTTTGGTTGTGAAAGGTAACCCAAAGAAATACATACATATTAATATGCAGCCTCGATGGAAGAGATCTCAAATCAAACCGTCTGACAGCACAATATGGTGGCAGCTAGAGAGAGTGACAAAACATCAACTCTTATCTCGATTCCTCCGATGAATCTAAAGATGAAGAGAAATATAGGGTGTCCCAGTTTGGAGGTAGATCTAATCCGTTAACTGGAGATTCCTGAAGTTCTAGCGAACAAAATATCGTATGACAGGGGGGTCTATTTGCACCCCCCTCCAAGTTATAGCCCGTCTAAGTAAGGACATATGATTTGGTGGTAAGACCAATTTAAATGATATAACTTCTGAACTACCACAGATAAAAAAACAGTTTTGTACATTTTCGAGAGGCAATCAGAAGCGCATACAACGTATGCAGGCTTCTTAAACTGAAAATTATGTAAATTTGTTGTTCCGATTCGCCATTTTTTACTTTAAATGCAGTTTTCTCAAAACTTTTACTTGATGGAAAGCTTTTCTTTTTACTAAACTTTTATCTCTGGCGAATTCTCTAGGATCAGGATCAGATCAGCATAATAAAACGCGGCTAATAACAATACGAGTTCCTGCTTCTCATTTAGATTTATTTTCGTGATCTCAAAATTAGTTCGGCTAACGTGCAGTAGGATGCACTTCCGCTTATGAACTTTGTTTTCGCGCTATAGGTCTGTGTCTGAGCTAAAAGCTGTGTTATAAAATGGCAACTTCACACTAAAGGTCTGCGTCTGAACTAAAAAGGTCTGTATCTGAGCTAAAACGGTGTGCATTGTAATCCAGTTTGTTTTATTATGCCCGTGATAACACGAATACGACACATGCCTCTACAAAATTTTACCATGCTGCAGTGCAACTCAACTAACTTTTGTAGTCGCCGCATTTTATTATGCTGATCTGATCCTGATCATTTTTTTTTTACAAATCTACGTCTATACGTATATTAGCTTGGGTGGGTTGGGTATGAGAAAGTTTAATCAATATGTTTGAGATTCTACTCGCCCTTTCATTTTATACCCATGCCATGGTGGTTGTGAAGTAAAAGGTAATTCGCCATCATGGGGCACCCACTATATTGAATTTAGAATGACGTCACTTGGCTAGTCTAATTCTGCTTGTCAATTCATTTAAGTTGATATCCATATTAAGGAGGTCGTGAAGATAACGGTTATCCTCCATGTTATGGCGTCCGCTATATTAAATTTACAACGTCATAAAATATACTATATTGTTTGAGATTCTATTCGTCAAACCGTTCTATTTGATATCCATGGCATGCGAGTTGTGAAGAAAAAAGTAATCCGCCATCTTATGGCATCCACCATATTGAATTCAGAATCACATCACTTAGCTAATCGTATTCAACTCGTCAAACCCTTTGCATTTGATACCCATATTAAGATGGTAGTAAAGATAACCGTTATCCGCCATACTGAATTTTTAATGACGTTATAGCGTATTGTATTCTACTTGCCAAGCCCTTTCACTTGATACCCATATTTAGGAGGTAATCCACCATCTTGGGGCATCCGCCATATTAGATTTACAAGATCATGAAATATACTATATTGAGCTTTTACTCGAACTTTTGCTAGTAATCATCGTCCCACCATACAGACTGTGCGTGCCATAGTGGATAAATTCGAGTCAACATATTCACTATTGAATATTTAGGTCAAAGTACCAAAAATATCGCAGCCTTCAGTTCAAAATGAACCAAATCAATCGATTCCACGCGCCGTTCATAGAAGTTTGAAATCTATTAGTCCACATTGTGGCGAGCTTTGCACAAAGATCTTGGCCTACTCTCTTACTAGATTAAATGAACTCAAGAATTCAAGCCTCTTGATCATTTGAAGCGCCGAAACTTATCCGATTAGGATCTGCAAAAGATTGTAGAAAATCTTGAGTTTCATCGAAAAATCATCTTCAACGATGAAGCTCATTTTTGGCTAAATGGCTTTTGAAAGGCCCCATTGCATTTCGAAAAAGTGACCGTTTGATGTGGATTTCATGCCGGAAGCGGAGGTGTGATTCGACGCCATGTTACATTTTAGGGTTCGCTACAGTGCTGCCACTAAGGAAAAAATTTCCGTAGCAAATTTGCGTAGCAAGACTCAATAAGTCCGTAATATGTCGTTTTTCATCAACAACAAACCAAAAACTGTTTAGTTCTTTATTAAATATAAACAGCTAGGGAAGGACTTTTATAGTTGGTACACAATATAACAGAATCGATTTAATTTACATGGAGATGTCCTAGGGTGGTAAGCAGTTACCAACTGGCCTACCGGTAATCACTTATTTCCGCGGTGAATTGTAATTGCTGAAAACATTAATTACTGCATGCTGGCGTGTAAGCATTTACTATTGGCCTCAGAGGAAGTTTGTTATTGAAGGCATTAATTACTACATCCTGCCGTTTAAGCATATACTAATCTTCTTAAATTATTGTTATTATGTATTATTAATTATACTGAAACGTAGTGCCACCGCTCAATCACAAACTTGAAATGATGCAAAATCGTAAAAATTCCTGACCGAATTGGTCATGATTGTATTTGTCTAAGTCAAATAACTGTATTTTCATTTCCAGAATGCTTTTGAGAGAAAAACATCTTACAAATGTAACGCCTGGTAAGCGAATAAGTAATGGCATCGATGTAAAATTTCAATAATATTTAAAATAAGATTTTCGATGCGTATCACATTCGCTTACTAGGCGTTACTTTTGGTAAGATCTAACATTTTTAATATTTTCTTTAAAAAAATATGCACTTACCATGGAAGCAGTTACAACTTTTCCCATTGGGGAAACATAAGTTGGTGTCGTGGAAGTGAATAGTTTGAAAATATGTTCGTTTAATTTTCTATTTTTTTTTTTTTTGATTTGTAATTGTGATTGTGAGAGGCTTAAAAATTCCAAATTCTTGTTGACAGTTCCTGTTTCAAAAAAGCGTAGCAAAATTGGTTTTTTTAGGGAGAGTGCGTAGCAGCGTAGCAAATTTGACTTGTTTGGAAATCGCGTAGCAGTTTTGCTATCAAAGTGGCAGCGCTGGTTCGCTATCGTGCCATGCTGGAAGATAATTTTTGGCCAGAATCGGGTGGACTAGACATTAGTTAAATGTGGTTCCGACAATATGGTGCCACATGTCACACAGGTGATCAATAATTTATCCATTGAAGGAGAAGTTTGGTAATCGTGTAATCTCGAGAATTGGTCCCGTCAAATGGCTAGTTTGCTTATGTGATTTAACGCCGTTGGAATTCTGCTTATGGAGCCAAGGAACAATGTCTAACTCGAAATTGCTAACGTTGCGGCCGATATGCGTGGAAGAGTGGTGGCAAATAGGCTCGTTGCGATAGTCATATGAACGAGATCGCATTCCATGCTTGAATTTATTACATATTAGTAGGATCTATTAATTCTTTGAGACCCTTGATAAATTTCAAGACTTTTCGTGGTTCCATGTCATATATTGCAGAGTTCATCTGTTAAAGCGGGGATTGTTTCCTTATTTTGTTTCAAATTTAAGTCTGAAGTCGTCAAGCATTTAATGGAGCGTTTCTGTTTTCATAGATATTTTGGTTTAAATTTGATAGGATCTGTCAAGAAATTGATGCACACTCTGTTCCCTGTGTTCTACCGCAATCACTCTATACTCTAATAGCTCAGCTAGATCACACGTTTCGGATAAACTACCTGAGCAAGTTGATTGATTTGTGATATAAAACTTGAAGAAATGTGTTTCCTTTTATCTTTCAAAAGCGAGAGAAGGAAAAAAAAAGTTCCACAGCCATAACTTAAACTTGCCATAACTTGTACAGGGAAATATTTCAAAGGAAATAATCTACAACTTGACGGCGATATTAATATTCACCACACGATGGCGGTATATCGATTCCATGGCACTTCTACTTATCGTCTAACGTAACACGTATCCTGTGTGTTGGCCTGCAGCCGAGGTTGGGTGGGTGTCGGTGTCCTTTTATTTCTATCCATGGCTGCATTATTCGTCTTGTAAGTGTGTGCTAGTTTTTTTTTTGTTTGCTCACATGAGGTCCTTTCTGGCTAGATATGGAAGGCGGTAAGCGATAAGAAAGAACGTGCGAAATATTTTAAACTTTTTTTTTTTGAATTTTTCATAAGTCATCGTCGGTGTTCAATATTTCATTGGACAGTCTTCGTGTCTATTTTAGCATACTCGCCTGGCAATGTGGCACGTTTTACAAAAAAAAAAAAAAAAAAAAAATAGAATGAAGAATGAAATTCAATTTCTCATACATTATGAGAAGCTATTTTATAGCCAGTTTTTTTCTTCTTCCTTTTGCTTATTACTCATGTAGCAATGGAATATGTATCTCAGGCGATTAGAGTTATGGTAGGTGATTCTATTGGATGTCGATCTTCCGGGTTGGATAGGATTTTTATTTTCAGAATTCAATGCCGGAGTACTTTTTGTGATTAGAAGCAACAAATTCATATATCACCGGCTAAGGAAATAAACGTAAGGACATTTACAAAATAAAAATATCGGTATATTACCTTTTGAAAGTGTTTAAAACGCTTAATGCGGTGAACCAAAGTAGCAGATGCTCGATTTCGGTTATTTTAAAAAGCGATTTTGGATTTTTTTTTTCAACACTGTCGTAAAAATTCGAATAAAGAAATTGGTAATTCCATTGTAAAAGAAAATTATACGACTGTATCCAACAGTCCTGAGCTACATACGTGTAAACATCACGCGGATGGGGTGTGTAGCTCCACTTCATTGGAAAGAAAGTAAATTATAACTAGTCTATGTTCGATAAAATTCAAGCCAATCATTTATTTATCTATACGCATCGCATTCGCATATACTCTCACATCCCCTCCATGCACAGCAGTCGACTGCGCACGCGTTCGGATTTTCGTCCCCGTATGGCAAGATCCCGGAAATATTCCATTGGAAATATTGCTCACGCGCGCTTAGATGTTTACAGTCCAACGCACTTACCACTATACTATCGTGCTCAAATATGTACAGACTTACGTTTAAACAATTTCTGTAAAACGCTTATATAAAATAATGGTATGAGAGTATGTGTGATCTACATAGGTTCCGCTCTTTCATCAACTCTTTCCGTTATTTTCCTGAAATTTTTGTTTGCGGCAAGATCAGCTTCCCTTGTTGGTTCATTGCCTGATTTTATGCGGTATCTAGAAATGTTAATACTTCCTCTACTGATAACACAAGACAATCAGCGGAATTGATAACTACGTTATTATCGTCAATATCACTCACAACACCAAAACCATTTTCCATTATCGATACACACGCAAAAAAAAGCAACGAAAAAAATACACTCTATACTTAAAAATCTTTCTCCGGTACTTTTCAATTATGTTCAATTAACGATGCAATAGTAACAATCATTTCGGCAATAGCTGTTGATACATATTTTAAAATATAAAAAAAAAGTAAAATGTACCGCTGATTGATTAAGCTAATACACTGGTCCCACGCTTTGCGCGGGGGTTAGGGGAATGAAAAGTCTCACGCAATGCGAAATCGCGCAAAGTTAAACCGCGCAAAGCTAAGTATAAATTTCATGTAATTTAGGGTGTTGCGTTCCTGAAGAATGAAATGTAAGCATTTATTTAAGCCGCGCAAATCGAATTTTGGTAGGCCAATGCATTTCGCGCAAAAAGAAGTCGCGCAAAGCGAGGGACCAGTGTATGCTCGAATTTTTATTGGTTTCTCTTATCGAAGGCATACTGTAATACGAACAAATTTTTGCATTATAAATTAATATTATTGGTCCATTGAAAGATCGTTATAAAGAAGTTGGACTATATATAGGAAACAAATTTAAGCAAGCACGCCACAAGCAACTGAAGAGCTCAAAAGGAACTTCCGCTATGCCAAAACGTACTGGGAAACTTAAAAAAATGGATATCAAGCATACGATACCTGATGTTGCATCTAAGCCATAATACCAAAGTCAAATATTATACTTTAACCTACATAAAATTAATAAGCATTTTTATGGTATTGACAAAAAAACAAAACAAAAAAAAAAAAAATACACAGTTCGGTTCTCCTGTGCTTCCAAATCTGTCCGGAACTTTGGACATTTGTCATTAGATAAATAAACATCCGCAATACATATAAAAGTGAAAAGGCTTGGACATAACTACATATTTTGAGAAAAGGAAAAGACCAGGGTATCTCTTCAAGCTTTTAGAAAAGTGTATGCTGTGCTGATATACTAGGGTGACCAGATATTTTTGAAACTAACTAGAGAATGAGTAAATTTTTTGTTAATATTTTTAAAGTACACAGTTAACTTCAACTTCTACATGCTGATTTTTTCTGTCTAGAAGACATTGTAAAATTAAGCATATAGTATGTATGAGAATCTTTTTTTCGAGTTTACATTTCGCTGCCCTGTATAGTTGTTTCACAATATTTTTGAATGATAAACTGTCTCAAATATGTGTACCAACGTATGCCAAATTTCAAGTCTCTAGGCAGAACGGTTATTGAAGATTTTATCGTGACAGACTTTTTAGAGTTAGAGCAGACTTACAATACATAGTTCTGTGTATATCCATATGGGTACGGAACCCTACAAGCGCGAGTCGCTTAAAACACAATATTAAATTTGAAATAATTTTGGGCACCGTAGCGCAAGTGGTTAGTGCGTCGGACTACTGAGCCAGCGGTCTTGGGTTCGAATCCCGCCGTAAACACATAAAAAGTTTTTCACAGTGCCCACCTCTTCCGAATGGCTGACAAGCATTCAAGAGTATCATTTGTCATGTAAAGCTTCCCAAATTGCCGTTCGGGTACGGCAGAAAACTGTAGGTCCCTTCCATTCGTGCAAAAATATAACGCGCACACACAAATGGTTGCGGGAAGCTAGGCTTGGTTCTACCTAGTACTGCTGAAGCCAAATATTTATTTATTTATTTTATTTTTAATTATTTTTGAAATAACATTCCTAAGCTGTTATTTCTCAACATTTCATTCTAGGCTATTGGTACACTATCGTTCCAGGAATGACATTTTTTCGAACATTTTTTACCTACACATTATTATTTGTTCATCATTCACCGACAAAATCTATGAATAATTTCAAACTTCATCATTCTGGCCATCATTTGTCATTTGTGCATCATTCTAGCAAGAATGCCATTTCAAAAATGATTGTTTGTTGTAGTCCACTGAGTAAATATGTATTAGGTGATGAGAATAAAAATAAGAATATTCCTAAAAAAAATTGATTAATGTGTAGGTACATCAAATTTTAAATATTTTGTACATGTGTAGGTATATTGTTATTTTTATTTACATCACCCATTGTGTTTGGACAAAGGGCAACCGACAAAGAGAAAAAGAGATTGCTTTTTACAATTTTATTATTTTTTTATACAAAAATAGTAAAAGAGTATACAGTGTACTCTCTCCTTACGGACACCTCTCATAACCGGACACCTCTTATAACCGGACAGATTTCAAAGAACGGAAATAAAGACTCGATTTTTCATATAAAAAACTCTCCCATAACCGGACTCTCTCATAACCGGACACGGACACCAATTTTCGTAACCGCCATAAAGTGTCGCTCTCTCTTAACTGGACAAAACACATCTACGTATAGCAAATTGTTTACATATATTTTTTTGTTTTTCTTTTGTTTTCGTCTTCTTAGGAAAATGTAAACTGTGGGTGTGCCCTTGCGTTATTATCACGTTCGGGGTCTCGCGGACACATAATTTTTGGTGGAGAACGCTAGAATGACGCACGCATATATCCGACATTTTGAGAGATATTTTAAATTATTTTTTTCAAATTTTGTATAAAGATAAAAATGATTTCGCTGCCACAGTGAAGTGACAATTTGTCTCTGGTAGAATAAAATAATGCCGGAATATGGAAGTATAGAAACTGCATTTCTCGTCGGGGTATCCCGTCTTGTCCTAACATACCTAAAATTCTTTGACAGCATATGCCATCATGACCCGTTAATTTCCTTAACCAATGAGGGCATATGTCGTCTTGTCCGCGAACATCCAAGAACTATGTGCATTTATAAGTCCCTTTGCCCTTTTTAAATAGGTTTGCATGTTAAGTGTATGTATGTATGTATGTGTAATTTCAAGCTTGATTTCCATAGGAAGAAATATGATTTTTTTCGGTAATTTGTGTTTATCACATAAAAATGAATTCATTTATAAAATAAAACTAATACCATATTTCTATTAATTTTTTTACCCTATAAGCGAACACGGGACAAATTTCTCGGTACCTTCAGTGTCCGGTTATGAGAGAGTTCACTGTATTTGATAATAATTTAGGAAAAGAGAGAACTAGTAAATCTATGTAAGGGAAAGAGTATTTGTCTTAAAAAAGAGTACGTCTGGTCAGCCTAGATATACCACAGGGTTCTTTGGTCTCGACAAGCACTCATACACGACAATGAATGTAAACCACAATTAACTCCGATACTGATGTAAATAATCAATCAAGGGTTAGAAAATGTGACTTAAGTTCAATGCGTCAAAAACCGGGTCTTATCTCTTACTTTAGGGTGGAGATTAGTTAAAGTCGGCTAATTGAAGAGAGAAGTGTTAAATTGGTAAAAAAAATGTGAACAGTTTTTCACTTTTGTCAATCAATAAGATTTAATTGCTTTAAGGTAAATATTAGTGCTCAAACTCACAGAAAGAGCAGTTACACGCCTTTTCGACAATTTTTACTAACACAGTTTGTTTTGTATAAAAAATTATTCAGTTTACTTAGTTATTTTATTATTATTTTTTTTACTTTATTTTATCTAAAGTCGTTGCCCGGAAAAACTTGTGCATTTAGACAACCAGCCAAAAGACTAAAACATTCAATACCTTAAGAATCAATCAACTTTTTTTTAAAGCCAGCCGACCAAAACCCTACAAAAACCGTTTTTTCTCCTTCCATATGAACTATGGACTTGCGTATACCTCCTTCAGACACCTGTTCTGTATACATGTGTACTCTTCCTCGTACATCAGCATCACAAAATGCAACAAGTCCAATTGCTGCTGCCTTGGATAATATGTGGAAAAAAGGATCTCATTTCCCATGTGCATACACAGGACTTCAATGTCATTCAGGAAATCTGTTTGGTTTTTTATTCTCACTCACCTAATACGTTGGCAGAAAGAACGAATGAAAAGAATCCGAAGGATATAAAAAATAGGAATCAAAAGTAAAAAGGATAATACATCACAACACAATTTAAAACGCCGGATATGATGAGCCAGCAAGGAAACCGGTGTGGTGGTGATGGTGGCGCCGAGCATAAGAACTCCGGGTGGTAAGCACATTACGCCTGCTTTTCTTTTTTTGCTACATCTGCTGCCACTTTTCGTCTTAAAATGTTTCCAGTCAACAAACCAAGCTACCTGCCTCCTCTAACCGACCGCCCACTTGTATCTATACAACGAGTGGGAAACATTTTAAAGGAAATAATTTTATATACCTGCCACATACAAAGGATCTCGTAATAAATTCAATAAGCTTTACCTGTGAGCTAACAACTCCGAGCATACACTCTCGCGAAGAGTATGCGATAAAGACTCAATGGTAGTGGTAGTGGTGGTGGAGTACCTTATGATGCGAAGGAAACAGCTACGGTCTACGAGAGATATAACTGTATGTAATCCACTTTGGGGTTGAGCTGTGGTTGACTGCGACTATGACAACACACGGCCAGCGACAAGGACTTCACTTGCAACGATGCGGCGCGGCGCGGAGACTAGATACTAGAATGGTGGCACATACGTAAGACACTGATATGAGATACCGAAGGAGCGTGTTTCTAAGTAAATCTGTGAAGGAGGGAGTGAACGCCTTAATGCGAAGGCGAACAAAAAAAATAACGAAACAAAAAAATGGGTTGCAAAGAAGTTCGGGTGAGAGAAACCCGCCCTAAGGCGCTCCAGCGCCAGCGTTGCTGCTGCTGCTTATCCTGCATTAGAAAACATTTTATTCTTCTTTGTTGGCAGGAAAAGGATCAAACTTGAGCGGAGATACTCATGCCTTTCGGTAGCATTCTCTGGGTACAGTATACACCCGGCATAAAAGTGGCTACAAGGGTGTTGCTTTTATGATTTGAAGGACCCAACCCTTTTTTAGTTGGGTGGGGTGGCGGTGGTTGGTGCGACGGTGGTTATTATTTTGGCCACGGGTATCTTTGCTGTGTGCTTTTTTTTGTTCAAGAATTTTCTTTTGACGAGAAGGAAGCAGCAGCAAGCAGCAACTCCCTAGGGATGATGTTACATCGCTAATTATTAAAAGTGAATAAGTGGTTTCTATGGCGGATGGCTGGCATTGTGGTGTGGTGGAGGAGTAAGGACTACGTTATTGGTGCCTCCTTTAATGGGATCGTAATTTTCTTTTGGTAACATCAGTGACTTTCCACTTAGACGCAATAAATAAGACTTAAACTCGGTGTGCTGCGGGCTAATAAATTTGGGTCAGGATAATAATGCGGTTGTATCCCTTTTTTTTGTGTTATTTTAAGGCATAGCTTGGAGGAAATTCGGCCGGATGAGTCTTAAATTTTCCAATTGAAGTTTTTATTAATCCAAGAGAACGTGAAGGAAATTTTCCAGAGGGATCGGATTTAAGTATACCTAGTTCAATTAAGTTGCAAAATTCAATCGACCAGAATTGGAGTTTAAAAGAGAAATATTTTTAACCGTATGTATTTGCGGAACATTTTAACGTATACTTTAATATCGCTTTGTCTTATGTCACTTTGTAGACAGAATGAATTTAAATTGCCATAAGTAATTCCATGACCATGCCACTTGTGTATTATTAAGCTTTTTTTTTGCCAATTTAACCAACTGTCAAGTTGTTGTTATTCTGTTTTGCTTTTATAATATTTGTGCCGTGGAAATTGACCACTTATTATAACCTACATTTTACTGTCATTTACGGACGGAATTGCGGACAAAAATGGAAGCGCACATAACAGTAAGCCTGACGCCACTAAATCAATGGAACTGTGTATTCACTCATTTGGGTACGTTCGTTTAAGTGCACGTTAATTATCATGAAATGTATTTTTATATGAATCTAACTGTGAGGCGGTAATTCTTCTTTTAACTTTTATGGAAACTTGGAAACCGAAACTATTTTTGGTACGCCTCCGATAAAAGTCATGCTCGCAGTTAATTGAAAAAAGATAGCCATCTTCGCTGATAGTAGACGTCAGAGGCGTTGGCGTATGGATATCATCTGTGCAGTGAAATTGAAGAGTATTTCGAAGAAAAATATCATGTCGGGGATATAGCTCAGTGGTAGAGCATTCGACTGCAGATCGAGAGGTCCCCGGTTCAAACCCGGGTGTCCCCTTTGTAATTTTTATTATTAATTTTATTCGTTTTTGTCACTTATGAAATCTTAAAATGTTGCTTCTTCGGGTGCCATGGAGCAAAATGGATTTTTAGTTGCACTTTCATCAAAGATACAACTAAGTCTACACTTCCAACTCTAATTAAACTGATTACGGTATTTAAAATAGAATGATTTGCCACATGAAAGCAACGGTGCTTTCTATTTGTGTGGAAAACTGGCAAATGATAGGCTTTTTTTTAAATAATAAGTCAAGTTTGTAAGTTGTATTTGCTACGGAATCCTACCTGTGCTATTGCCATGCTTTGCATTAGAAAATTATATTTTCAATCATGCATTTCTGCCTTCTAGCGGCTTAACACAAGAAAGACGGGCGGGGTTCATTTGACCCATTTTGAAGTTTAACGTTTTATAATTTTAAAAGTTTTAATTTTTATGGCATGTTCTCTTGTGACTTTTATTAAAATAGTGTACATTTTAATTTACATATAGTTTCAATGATATATCTTTATAAAGAATTAAATAAACATATCATCTACCTACAAAGCCGGCGCCGGTCATTTGACCCATATGGTGTAATTTTTAACATGTTTTTAATTTTTTTAAACTTTTTTTTTAATTTTCAACACAACCACGACCACCAATACCGATGCAGCCTTCAGCTGTAGGTGCAGGTAAAAGACGTCACTGCTATATTTCCAGCTGTAATAATAAATCTACTTATGTGTGCGATATTTGTAAAATTCCATTACGTGGAAAATGCAATCAGTCAAAAGCCACATCTGTCATGATTCTAGTAAGAAAAAAAAACTTCTTGTTAATAAAACACGTTAATATGATTATATTTTACTTTGTTTACTAATTGATTAGCACTTAGCACTTTTACTACATTTTTATTGTATGGGGTCAAATTACCCTTGCCGTCTTTCTTGGTAAGAAGATTTTCCAGTCTTTCTAGTGTTAAAAACCAGACAGAAATGTAGAGCGTTCAGTGACCCTTATGGCCGAATCACAATGTGGCGTCCGAGCTTTAGTAGAAACAATGGGCTGTTTATGGTGTAACACAAAATGTGACCTCCGGTGTTTGGTTAGCATTTGATCGTAAATATCATAGGTTTTTTTCTCATTTTTGTAAAATCGCTTTTACTATAACTTATGTTGATTGTATGTGAAAAAGTTATTTAACATAATTTTTAGAGAATTACATAGTTAAAGATAAAAGTTTTGAAAAAAAAAATAAAAAATTATAAAGCAAAAGTTTTGAGAAAAATGCATTTTAAGTAAAAAAGTAGAGCATCAAATTTTCATAATTTTCATAAGTTTAAGGAGCTATAGCTTTTTTGTGGCTGCATAAAATTAAACAAATCTTAGACTAATCTTTTATGCGCTACTAAATTACCTCTTGAAAAAATACAAAATTGTTCTTGTGGCTATAATAGTTCAAAAGTTATATCATTCAAAGTGGTTATACCTCCAAATCGAAGGTGCCCCATAGGGGCTATAACGTAAAGGGGGGGGCTATAACTTAAAGACCCCCCTGCCGTACGATTTTTTGTTCACTAGAACTTCAGGAATCTCCAGTTAACGGATTATACCTCTTAATTGAGACACCCTGTATGTATATTTATCGCGTAAAAAAATATTTCCTTCGAGGAAAAATTATTAGCTCTCGTTAAGGAGAATAATTTCGCCTGTAATAATGGAAATTTGAGGAAACATTACTTTTTTATAATTTGTCACATTCCTAACTTCTCAACGTCCGACCGTCTGAACCTACATTTCTGCCAGTTTTCGCGGTGCGAGCTTAAGTGTCGATCCAAGGAAACATTCAGGATCAACGCGAAAACTGGTTAAAGTTAAGCCACCGACTTCCGTGGCTTAAGTGTCAATCTAGTAGAGATTTGAGAATATAGTTGCCGTACTAAAATAATGTTAAGTTATGTATCTGTTTCATCAGCATGCAGATTGAGGAAAGGAAGTGGATACGCATTTTATTTTTGCTTTCATCAGAAGTTCCTCGTTTTTTTGAATTAAAAATTAAATATCCTTCTTCGTCTTTTTTCCATGTTTTTCATTGTTTTTTTTTTAAACACTTGATTCGGAAATGAAAATCAAATTTCGGTTGACATTTCGTGTTCATTCACAAAGACTTTTTTCCATAAATAGTTCACAATGACACTCAATCCATGACTTAACTAAACCACCCTCAAATATTTGACTGTGAAAATGAAAACTTCTTAAGTGAAGTTTTTTTCACTCCTACCCTTAATCCGACTCTTAAGCTCGCACTGTGAAAACGGGCATTTGCGTTGCAAATCCAAGCTTCGTGCGTTTGACAAATATTGATCGTAGGTCGATAAAAAGCCTGCCAAACTTCCATGAAGCGGCATTTCGTTTTGCAAATTAAGATGTCGGGCTTAGGACAGAAAATATCGTAAAGTCGATACAAAGCCCATTAACCCTTGTGTCTACACCAAATTAAAATTCGTCTTGTCTACACCCGGCACACCCGGATGTACCATACAAAATGTATGGTCGTATGGAGATGAGACTGAAATAGGGTGAAAGTTAACAACGAATATACATGCAAAGAAAGAGTATGACAAATTTGGCTTTTGTTATTGTTAAATTTCTTTTATTTATTGTAATTATATTATGAATAATACTAATGAACGGGAAAATAAACAGCAAAAAAAAAAAACGAGAAAAAACAGTCAGTCTAACAGTTAGCGCTGCTGCTGCTACTCCTACGCTACTTCTGCGTAAAAAGTGTGTACACCCGGGTGTGCCAAGTGTATATTATAATGAAATCAGGCTTGAACACCTTCTAACTAAAATCGTATTAGCCCGAAACACACGCATACATGCGCAATATTTTCGAAATACAGTAGCCGAGAGGTACTGAGCTCTACAGCGGTCAGAAATGTGATGAGGTATATGTTATGATACTCTCTTACACAGAAAGCACACCCGGGTGTACTGGTGTAGACACAAGGGTTAACGCGCGAGCGCCCGAACGCGACGTTGTGATTTAGGGTTTAAGTTGCCACAACAAACAATATAATTCACTGAAGTAATTCTAAAGCTTAACGATTATGTCATCATATCAGAACCAAACAACACCAAAGTAGGTATACAGATGGTTTCATCGAGCAGAGAGTGACGTTTTGGTTAGGCGATAAAATTGTTTAGTAACTGAATGCTTTTACAGTGATTCTGTCACTGTAGAATGGTTAGAATTACGTGAATGACTTCAAACGAATGTTTGTCACGCCTGCCTTATATTGAAAGAGATAACCACCTACGTAGAACTGAGAATCGTACACTTGTCGTTACGTTGGCGTTCGTCAGTTATCTCCATTTAAATTGAATTGATTTAAGAAAACGAAGTTCGTTTGGGGATATAGCTCAGTGGTAGAGCATTCGACTGCAGATCGAGAGGTCCCCGGTTCAAACCCGGGTGTCCCCTTTGTAACTTTTTATTTATTTTGATAATCTTTTACCGCTGAGTCAAGTGATGTGAAAAGGCTTTCGGAAAGTTTTGCGATCGACTTTGTGGGCGTCCACCACAAAATTCTCATTACTTTCTTTAAATATGGTAAAACACCGCCAAGAATGGAAGTCATAATAGCCTCTTATAATAACTGGCATTCCAGGCTGAGCCATATTTTCCCTCCTGCTCCTTCACCCCTCTTTCGTATCCCCAACCTTCCTAGTTACTGTTTATGCTTCGTGATACTGAGAAATTGTATGTCTGGTAGACTTTACTTTACTTTCTTTTCAGAAGGAAGCAGCAGCAGTTTAATTTATTATGATTCAACATCGGTGCAGAAAACCGAATAATAAACGCTGCCGCACCCCATGGCTGCAGAGGAAATTAAAATAAAAGTCCTTGAGGCGATCGCTCTAGCTAACCGAATCAACGGCCAGACATTGCCAAAACGGAAATGTGTACAAATGTCCTACCGACTTGCATACGACATAGGCTAATTAACTGGCAGACATACACACACCGAACATACACTCCGACCTTGGGGGAGGACTTATGTACCGAAACCCGGAATCCTTTAATACATACATACGTGCATGACATTGTGTGGTTAAATTTTGTTTCGGGTCATCACATTTCAAAGTCGCCGCCAACATCGCCGCCGCCATTGCCAGCTACCACTGCCATCTGATGACAAAGTTAAGTGCTTCAAATGGAAATTCCTTGCTTGGCTTACACTTGAAATGTCCTTTTGAGTTTTCAATTGCGAAAAACGGGTTTTCAGAATTAATTCCTTTTTACGAGATTCTCTTGCGTTTCAAAGCACTTTTGACTTTTACCGGGCGTAAAACGAATATGAAAACTTGTCGAATCCTTAAAAAAATAATGTTAGCAAAAATATCCTTTAAAGAAAGTATTTCGTGTTGTGTTGATAGGTCTTTCAAAAATAAAATCGTATAAAATCTCCTCCTTTCATCCGACTTCGAGGTTAGTTAGAGGAAATTTGTCACACAATATTCGGGGTCCTCTCCTGAGGAGCAACACACAGCAGAGCAGCAACAAAAAAAAGGACTCAATAAGAAATTGAAATTGATTGACTATCTATCCCCAAATCAAAAACTGTGAACTTTCTCACAACATGATATCGTCGACAAGAGAGAATCTGTTGGTGAAAGGATATCCGGTACAATGGAGTGCACATCTATTTGTTGTCGTTGTTGTTGGTCTATTGGCCCGGCCCACCCCCGTTATTGAAATAGATGATAAAAGGATATTCTCTTATTTTTGTGTCACTTCTTCTCTCGTAACAGTTTGAAGCGTATAAATCGACTTTTATTGCCGGAAGTAAGAAACAAATAAAAACTCATTTACACACACATACACACGCCGAAAATTGTTTACCTTATTGCCTTCAATTTCGTTCAAATAGAGGTTATTGAGATACACACCTAACTTTGGTAGAGCACAAAAAAAAAAAGGTAAGGGTATCAATTTAAAGTTTAAATCGAGAGGAATTGCACACTTTTATTAGGAAGACAGTTGTTGTTGGATATGAGCGAAGGCGTTATTTTATTTTATATCGACGACGACGGGATAGGAGTATACTTTAAAAGGAAACCAATTGAACTGGACTGTGTAACAGTTTAATCTTGAGATTATTAGAAACGTCATAGAGAAACGATTCTTATGTTTTGACAGGCTTAGGTTAGGTTAGGTTAGGTTAGGTCAATTTCAGTTTCACCTTACCTTCACTGAAATAACATTTTCTCTAATAAAATACAGTATTGTGAACAAGAAAAAAAAATCAGTTTTCCTGATCAAAGTAGCACAGCTTTTTTTAATTTGACGGTTCTTTGGATGGAAATCTTGAAACTTCATATTTTTTTATTGTATTACCGATTAGCCCGAAAAGCCGGTGTGTAAAGGTATTTATATTTTACTAGCTGTCCCGCCCGGCTTCGCCCGTGTCTAAAAACTATAGTGTTACTTACAATACATACACTGTCGTTTTGTTCGAAGAATCAAAGACAGTGCGTGCGAACTATCAATATATACAATCCACAAGTGTGGATTCTAAGTATTTGTGCCATTTCGCAAGAAAGTGGCATTTGTTAGAGTGTTTTTATTTTTAGATTAATTTAAATAATATTGCGAATAAATTAGTTTAAAAATCAGCCTATAATAGGCACAGGATGTTAGTGAACTGGAATACGAAGTTTTACTTCATTGTGTGCATTAGTTTTTGTGTTTGTCTAACCGTAAGATTGACAGGTAAGAGCGTCACACTGAGATTTATATATTAATAAGATTTATTTTAGTGTGTTTATATTATTTTTATCAAAGAGTAATACGTTTTTAGTTTAATTTTAATTTGTTGCTGTTATGGATATTACACCGAGGAAGAGAGAGAGAAGATTGTCATTGTCATTGGCTTTGCGAGCATACTAAAGGAATGTGGAGTAAGTTTGAGAGCTGTGATCAAAATATAAAGCAGAAAGAGAGACAGACACAGGATCCCTTGAATTTTGAAGAAAAGGGAAATCTCCGGAGCGCCGGCAAAAGACAAATGCAGTTTTATATAAGGTTCGGGTTAGTTCAGGTATCCTCAAGTGAGTTATCAAGGCAAGCAAAGATTACAATGGTGAACGGGCATCACAATGGAGCAACGTCGATCTAAGTGTGCACGTGGAAAAGAGAAAACATGCGAACAAAAGTCCACCGTGATTTGGAACGGACTATATACATCACTTGTATTCGTAGCTTCTTTTTTATTTCATGGCCCGTCACTCTCTCGGTTGGATGGACAAAAATGATTTGGTTACTCAACCTAATTCTGCCGTGTCTGGGTGGCAATCTTTTAAAAATAAATTCTGCTGTAAGTTCCAAGAATGAATAATAAGAATTACATAGAAGTAAAGCAAAAGCAGACTTATTTCGTGGAACATCCTTCCACCCACAACTGAAACCCAACCAATGATATCCCAAGGGACAAAAGAACAAAGCGGGAAAGGGGGATATGAAAAGTGAAAAGAACATACAAATAAAAAATTCACTTCTCTTGTGATGTTCTTCAAAATCATCTGATTGACACTACCGCACTCATAACGTACATCATACATGTGTACGTGTACAAGTCATTTTCTTACGTACTTACTCCTGTCACTCAATCAATCTAAAATGTGTCAGTCCTGGAGAATAAAATATTCATCCTCCCCGCAGCCGAGACGCAGAAGAGCAAAGGTGACGCAACAACTTTTGGAATCTGTCCGTAACCAAAAAACTGAGAAGAATTGTTGCAACTTTTGTCAAAGTTTAATTTCAAAATATTAATAAAATTTAATTCGAAACCTCAACGGTATGACTAACACTTCCGGCTTGCCGCAAATTTCTCTTAAAACGCGCACCAACACAAAAGTCCTGCGTGGGGTCGGAAAGAGCAAAAAAGATGGGGAAAAAAAAGAAAGAAAAGAAATCCGGAAATCCATTAGCCCCCATTTCTGCAAACGCTTTCATTGAATCACACCGAGAGAGCTCAACTCTGAATCTAATACAAAGCAGTTGTTGTTGTTGGTGGTTTGGTACAGTGGTTGTGCTAAGAAGAGAAGGAAGTCCTCGTGGCAGCATATTAATGTCCTGACCAAATGGCAATGTACCACAAATTTCAAATGGGACAACATCGGAAATGGAAAGTTTTGCAAATAGTTGCCACCCGAACCCGTGCGCCGTGCCCGTAACCATACCCGTAATGTTGGCCCTGTGCAGCCATTAAAAAGCGACATTTGCAAATTTTCTTCACCAAACTCAATAAAAGTCCTTAGAAATTGTGGTCGTTTCGCCTCCACCGCACTTTTGCGAAATAATGTAAAACAAAATGAGAGTAAAATGAATTTTGAATCCTTTCCACAACCATGAACCGAGAGTCAAGTCAAACAGCAGATAAATTACTTTGTATGTTTGAGTACTCGTATGTATAGTACAAAAAAGGCGGATGTTATAAATTATGCTGGCTAATGGACTTGATGTGTTTGCGTTAAATTACGGAATTAAATTTCACAAAACGGATGCAACTTCAGATAACTTAGATCGGAGTATCTATCCTAGCAACGGTAGAATTTTTTTTGAATACCGTTTCTGAATGATTACGGTTGCAACAGTAATTTATTTTTTTTACTAATGTGGAATTAGTGCCTTCTAGTACATGTACCAAGTTGTCGTTTTTATGTGACTTAGGTACTACCACTATTCTTACAGATATCCAAATGGATAATCCAATAAGAACGGATGATACCCTCTGTACAGAACCCTTTACCCTGTGATTGAAGAGTGGACAAATAACTCAGTAACTCGGCGCAAAGGCACTGCAGTCTTCACGGACGGGTCTAAAACTGCAAGTGGCACGGGGTCTGGTATCTACTGTGTGGAACCAGATCTTAAGGTGTGCTTAAGACTAGCGGATACCTGCAGCGTTTTTCAGGCAGAATTTATAGCCGTTCTTAGAGCTGCAGAACTTCTGAACATAAAACGAATATCCGGTAAGGGTTTTGATATTTATATCGACAGCCAGGCTGCGCTTAAGGCGATAGAATCGTGCACTGTCAAATCGGCACTACTCAGGAGCTGCCGTACAATGCGCAGGACATTATGCACGCAGAACCGGGTAAGACTATGTTGGGTACCTGGTCACTCCGGGATAGAAGGCAACGAGTTTGCCGTTGAGTTGGCAAGCAAAAGGGGAGAGTTACCACTACCCGACGCGGTGGGAGTCGATTTCCCTTTTCGCTGCATTTAATCAAAGGTAAAACGATGATATCGAGTAGGGCTGACCAGACTATAGATGGTCTAACATTGTAGGACATAGGGTTTCCAAGGCACTTTGGCTGGCACTAGACCGTAAAAGGACGAACGAAATCAATGGATTTAGCAGAGCACAAAACTATAGGAATTGTATCCGGGCACTGCCCTCTTGGCAAACACGTCAAGAGGCTCGGGCTCATAGGCATGGATATTTGCAGATACTGTAATGATATAGGTGTAGCAGAGGATATAGCACAGAAACATTTAAGGCTCTTACTTCTTCAGTAACCTGGAAGAGGAAGGCCGAATCAACCATAGACTCGTCCTAAAATTTTGCACGGTTTTAAAATGCTTTGGGGAAATTGTCGCGGCTTAGGTGCCATCATTGGATGGATTCTAGGGGATCGCGATGGGCCCACTTTGGTGCCTGGTATTTTAGGATGGCTCAGCCTCTCTAACCCTTCTCAGCCTAAGCTAACCTAAGTTAGGACTCTGTATTTTTCTTCGGTATAAGGTAGGAAAACAGTGGTACACCAATTGATTTGCCTGCCTGAACCTAGTACCTACGGTTTGTTTTCTCGTTGACCGTGAAAGTAATGATTGCTTCCAGTTCAACAGAGTAGATGAAAATGACGTTTTGAGCACCCTGCTACAAATAAATTCTTAGGCCATGAGCCTTTATGAAATATAACGACACTATTAAAATATCTACTTTTGCCCAACTTACTTCCTACATACACTTACACACATTTTTAATACAATTATCATGACATCTTCTTTCCCCACTTCCTGGAAGGTTATCATCGAAAGTTAAACAGCCTGCTACCCGTTTGGCGCCACCTGAGTTTCAACCTATTTCAATTCTCCCGTTTCTCTCCAAAGTCTTTGAGAAACTACTGCATAAGCAAATGTCAGAGTTTATTAAAACTAATAATCTTTTGAATATCCAACAGTCAGGCTTCAGGATAAACCATAGTATCTTACTTACTTAGTTGGCGCTACAGCTCGAGGTGAACCTGGGCCTGCTTCTCGCAACCATTTGTGTGTGCGTGTTATATTTTGCACGAATGGAAGGGAACCATAGTATCTGCTATTTCATAAATTATAGGTGATTTGAGAAATGCAATCTTGATTTAATATCCTATCTCGAGCTAATAGATTTCTCAAAGGGATTTGCCACTATTACCCACGGTATACTCTTTACAAAATTAGAGAGCAATTTCAATTTCAGCAAGTCTGCAGCTAAATTGATTCTTTCATATTTGAGTGAAAGAAGCCAAGAGGTATCGGTTGGCGATAACACCTCCCGATATTTTAGTACCACAGGGATAAATTCTTGTTGTTTATCATGTTCACAAAATATCTCCCGCAAGTAGTCTGATACTCATCCATACATTTATATGCTGACTACGTGCAGATTTGTTTAAGCAGCAAGCACGATATGTTAGAGGACGGAGTAGGCTTTAGCGACCTTAAGCTAGTTCCCAATCCAGGGATGTTTAAATGCTCAATAGCTTACAAACATAAGCTTGATAATGGCTATTTCCCAGCTTTATATCTATGCAACACTGTTCCTGAATATGTCGAAAATGCGAAAAACATGAGTACATTAAAACCCGCTTAAGTGAAACTCGCTTCAGCAAAAACTACCTCGCTTAAGTGAGAAACCTGGATAACTAAAAAAAAATTTCTTCAAACTTTCTATTTTTCTTTGGAAAACAACTCGTTCAACCGAAAAATTTAAAATCGAACAGAACAAAAAAATTGTAAACGCGCTCTGAATTGTTTCATTTTATTTTCACCTCCGCCACTATCATACACTTCTCAACATGACAATTAGCAAACTTTTACTACACGTTTTTGAGCTGTTTAAGATCGATTTTATAAAATTTGTTTTGTTATGTATACGAGGTTTGCTTAGCTGAAATTTGTTTCAGTTATTTGAGATCCCCTTAAGTGAAATTTATTTTTCACCTATTCGAGATCCGCTTAAATGGAGTTTTTTTTTCAGCTATCCGAGGTCCGGTTAACTGAAAAACCCGCTTAAGTGACTTTTTTTTTTTGATTTTTTGCCGCTTCGCTTAAGTTGTATTTGGTTCAACTCGTGAAATAGTTATTGGCAAAATATATGGATGCTTACGTGCCCTCTCATTAACCAAGCACTATATACCTCAGCATATAAGGCTTAGTTAGGCAAAAAGCTTGATTTTGCCAATCGCTATAACATACCTGCGGGTGTCAATTTTTGTTGTTGCCATAACTCAGAAACACGAAGGAACCTTACGGTGGCATTTAACAACATTACGGTATTATATCATGCTTCTAGTTAGTCTAAGGTCTAAGAGCATTCTGGATTATGACCTACACTACACAACTATATCCAATTTTGTACCCTTAAAACACTTGACAATATCTTGATTTGCAAAGAGCGTCAGTACCTGTATGAAATATTCCATTTCGCAACTACCTCTGGTTTGCTTGTTTTTATCAACCCAGGATTACATGCAGAAACTCGGAGAACCAATATCTTGATAATGTTGGCAGAGGATTGAATACTTTACACTTGGACAAAAGAAGGCTAAATAAGAAGAAGGCTCAAATAAATAAACTTTTAATATAAGAGACTATTATAGTCCAACTAGCTAATCCGCCCGTGTACGCAAATAGTCGCGTAACTCACATGACAAATAATTGCCAACGCCACCTGTGGGAAGTTTTTGTGACTACACCAAACTATATTATTACATTTAAATTTAATATTGTTCGTGCTTTTTTTTAGCCTATAGGTACATATAGAATAAAAATAAAAATTTCAATACATACAGCCAGGTTCTGAATTTCACATTCACTCGATATCGAAATTGAAATCGACCAAAATCGATTTTTGGTGTTCCAGGTTTCACGGCTATCGAATTCAATTTCACTTTTTTCGAAGTAAATTCAAATCAGGTTCTAGATTTCGATTTTACTGTTTTGGTGTCGAATTGAAATCGTCTGAAAGAAAAAGTGTGAAATCGACAAACTGAAATAAACATTTGTTTTTGTCTTTGGATTTTGAAACAAAAATGCAAATAAATTGCTGAGAATTTGTTTAAAATGATTTATTTATTGTGAATTGTGATTAATTTGTGAATTTTGCCAGGACCATCGTCTATCAAAGATGTTTCTTCACCGAATTCGGTTTGCACTGCAGAGATTGAGGCTTCAATATCGTATGTCCGCGAACGTGTTAAAAAGCAAAATGAAAAAAAAAAATAAATAAATGCACAATTTTACAATTACACAGAATGACATAAATCAGCTGATTCGAAATCGTTTCACAGACGATTTAGAAGTCATCAAATCGATCGAAATCTAGAACACGAAAATCAATTTCACTCGATTTGATAATTCTATATCGATTTGAATACACTCGAATTCTGGAACCTGCCTGTATACGAAAACTACATTTTCGTAAATATCTGCACCCCAGCGCCACCTATCGGATCCAAATTTTGCAAAATACTTTCTTTTGATTTAAATATTATATGCTGTGAATTTGAGCCAAATCGGTCCATAAATAAGAATTTTGAAAAAGCGACCCCAACGCCACCTAGGGGGTTCTAACATAAACAAAAACCATCCGGAGCATCACAGGAACATATGGTGTGAATATAAGGTGGATAGCTTCAGTGGTTCAGCCGTGATAGTCGGACATATGTATGTACATACGCACCAACGTTTTTATATATTAAGATATAAAAGATGATGTAAATAAATAAATAAATAAAAATGTTAGGTACAATCGAAAGAGTAATAATATGTACAAAGATCTGAGTGACATATAATGTGGCATTTAAGTGTTGCTGATTGTGTGCATTTATTATTAAATTCGAAGTGTTGGATAATCGTAAAGCCTTAATAAATAGAAAAATTGATTTCTCATGAAAATACAATGTACATACGATGTACAATTTCATAATACAATAAATAATAAGAAACATCTAGAAAAAAACATCTGTGGATCATAAGCAACGACAAAAACTTTCAATAATACACAACTCTACAGTTATCTTGGGCACCACCCAGTTTGTTGAAATCGAACATCTTATCTGAGTTTCCTATGACTACGCCGATTAGTCTGTCTCTCGTTCTTATTCTTCATGTGGTCGCGATGTGTGCAAACTTTATAAGGGTATTCATAGCCCCTTGAGAATGTGTTAATTAAAACAAATAAAAAATTATTCTGTGCAGTGTGCACGTACCACATAATGGTCGCCAGCTCAGATTCGTTCCAACAACAAAACAAACAACTCAAGAGTTCGAGAGAAAAAAATTATATAGAATTGACAGATAGCCATAGCCATGCACCGGCTCCCTGTGTAATTTGGGAAACATATGGAAACATTTCGTTCAATTTTGAAATAAGCGTATATTTCCCTATGCGCATTAAGGTTAAGCCTTTACTCATGCTGCTTTACTGATTCGTCAGACCATTGAAACCATAACCTGAAAGTTGGAACCAAAGCAAACCCGTATTACCTGTTTTTAAATTAAATATAATACATATCCAAAGCCCATTGATAACTTTGACTCAATGTCTGCCTCCTTTCATATATAGGAAACTGCGAATAATGATTTATCTTTTGTTAGCAAATTTTTACATAAAAATAAACAAACATGTTCCACTTTTCTGCGACACATATTCGGTGGCGCTGCATGCTCCAATTGATGATGATGAAGTGCATACAAATATTTTCATAAATATTTAAATAGAAAAAATATTCGGCATTTATTTTTTTATTTAAAAAAAAAACTTCCATTTAAGCTATAGAAACTCGTGTTGGTAACTAATATATGAAATATGAAACACCGCTAACGGAAATGTCCTCTTAATAGTTTAATACCCTTTTTCATGTAGTTGTTCCTTTATTTTTATTCAACAAAAACATTTCGTGTATATAACAAAAAAATGCAAATTTTTAGCATTCAGTGTTTTCTCAGTCAAAGAATAAAAACACAAATAAATTAAAAGTGGGCGCGTCAGAAAAATAAATTAAATAAATAATAAAATGCATAAATAATGCATTTCGACCGACGACAACCCGCCGGAAAGCAAAAATTAAAAATGCTACATACCAATACGAATAATTGAAATTCATGAAGCTGGAATTGCATCGCGCATCGTGGTCAGAAAATTGGAAAAAGCGGGACTGTCTGAAAAAAGAAACACAACAACAACAATAACAAGGATAACGGGCACTGGTAGCAATCCTGAGAGAAATTAAAAGGGCATTATTATTCATTCGATTGAGGAAAGTGCGGGCATAAGTGGTTCGGAGTTATCGTTTAACAGTCGAAGCCTTGGAGGTGCGATATCTATTCGCACAAATGAAATTAAGGGAAGTTTACATTGCGTGCATTCATTCATTCATTCATTCACTTTTTTCGAAAACAACGGATGATCACGGAATTAATGAGTTATTTTTTTCTTTATCCTTCTGAGGCTTATCTTGTTTTATGTGTGTTTTGAATGCCAGGACACAGTAGGAATGTTGTTCTTTTGTTTAATTTAACTGAGCAGGTTTTTCTTAATGACTGTCCTGACAGTGTGAGTACAGTTGGTAGTAACAAAACAGGGCCCGTCCTGAATCTTGAACACATCCATAATATTACGACCGCCAAAACGTCCGATTTTCGAATACTAAGGATGTAATAACACTGCGTGACACGAATTCGGTACCCAAAAAACTGACTGCTGTTATAGTATTCTATAAGTTATAGGTGAATGTGTTTTGTTTCTATCACGTCTTGTTTTTTAGGTACACACCGATAACGGTTTTTTAAGCGATCCTCAATTTGCCCACATTTAAATTGAATCATTCTTGAGAAATTAGGCTCATTTTGCGGTAGTGTCTTTGTGATTAACTATATATTTGTGAGTGTTAGACAACTCGAGATGAATACTGTAAAAAGCAGTCGCCATCAATGCACCAAATCGTCAAAAGAGTTCTGTTACGTGTGTGGACAATACATTCTTAAGTCTCAGGGGAAAAAAATATCTGAAAAAGTAAGGAATGCGTATTTTTTATATTTCGGACGTATTGTGTATAAAAATTCCACAACTATTTTGTGTATCATGTATGCTACTCTCCTGTCTTGGTTGAAAGGAAACAAAACATCTATGCCATTTGCGATACCGACACAGCGAACCTAGTAACCACTACAACGATTGCTACTTCTGCCTGACTGATATTCGAGGATTTTCTAAGCTCGGCTTAATGAAGAATTTTACGAAGGCAATGAATAAAGATGGCGAAGGATTTTTATATTTGAAGTCTGTTTTTTCAAAATGTGACGCAAAGCTAAAAGAAGGTATTTTTATTGGACCACAAATACGCCTTCTGATGAAAAACCAAATTTTTGACCAAACACTCAATGGTAAAGAGCTATATGCAAGGACATCATTAAAATGTGTGAGTAATGGTTTTTTAGGGAATCATAGAGCCGAAAATGCTGAATTCTTGGTTAACAATTTGTTAAATGCATATAAACAGATGGGTTGCCGTATGTCATTGAAAATTCACTTTCTTCATTCCCATTTCTCTTTTTTTCCTACAAATCTTGGAGCTGTGAATGATGAACAAGGGGAGCGCTTTCATCAGGATGTAAAAATGCTGGAGGAACGGTTTCAAGGATGTTGGAATGCAGCTATATTAGGAGATTACTGCTGGAGTTTACAGCGAGAAGACACTTCCCAACACAAAGTGAAAAAGTTAAATGTTTTTATTTTTTTGTAAACAATAAAGTTTTATAGAATATTTTTTCATTTTCATTGTGTGTAAGTATATTTATAAGAAGTTAATTTGACAGTTTTATTCGAATAACATTGGTAATTAAAAGAAAATATGTGTATACTGAAGCTTTAGGCTTTAATTTTTTACCAAAAATCGTTGCCTTTCGTACCTGAAAAACAGTACGTGATAGAAAAAAACTACTTATGTTTTCTCATTAAGTAATGTTTATCCTACTAATATATAAATGTGAAAGTTTGGATGTTTGGATGTTTGGATTTTTGGATGTTTGGATGTTTGTTGCTCTATAAAACCTTAACGGTTTAACAGACTTGAATGAAACTTTCGGGAATAGATAGTCTACTTCCTGGATTAGAGACTACTAATATATAAATGTGAAAGTTTGGATGTTTGGATGTTTGGATGTTTGGATGTTTGTTGCTCTATAACACCTTAACGCTTTAACAGACTGGAATGAAACTTTTGGGAATAGATAGTCTACTTCCTGGATTAGAGATTAGGCTACTTTTTAAACAAAACATACAATTCCTTGATTCCATAATTCGCATTGTTCCAATTTCCGCTTTAATTATTTGGTCATTACTTTTGGGTACACCATTGTCATTGATCGTCAGTCTGTTGGGAGAGGGTTGTTTTTGTAGATGTTATGCTCTTCTCTTCGCCACAAATCCATCGCTATCGCTTATTCTTTAATTTTCTTTCTACCCATATGCGCATTGAACGATGGGTGAACCATTGCCATTGATCGTCATTCTGTTGAGAGAGGGTTGTTCGTGTTAATAATTAATGCTCCTTTTTGGGATTGTGAGTTTGTGACACAAAGTAGAGGAGGGATGATTTTGCTGATATTTGCTACCGACTTTAGTTAGTTGTGTTTCTGCTTCATCAGCGTACAGATCTGGATCTACAGAAAGGGGGAAATGCACGATTTTTTTTGTCACTTTACAGCGGTATTTGGTTACCTTAAGGTTAAGTCAGTGGATACCTTAGAATAAAGATTTTCCTTTTATTTGAATTCAGAAATACATATATTGTAGTAGGAGTAGGCAGGCGATGTTGAGTCTTAAAATTAGTAAATAGTTGGTGGTTTCAGACAAACCTCACCAGTTACTCCACGATCAATGCTTACAACAAAGCCTAATATCTTTGGCGTTTACATAATGCTATTGTACTTTAAATATGAACATTAAGTACAACACTATTAGAGACAAGAAACCAGAGAGTACCATTATTTGATGCTCATAAAATACATATTATGTACATTATGTGTGTAGACGTGTTTGTACACAGGTATATTACATTTCCATCAATCTTTTATGCAATCGTTTCATCTATAAGGAACAACCACTTAGTTCAGATAATAATGTATTGGCTTCAGAATTCTTTAGAATCTCAATTTAAATAATATCGCTTCCTACTACTTCCTTGCTATCATACCACAATCAAATGACGCGACTGATTTTTAGCATGGGCAACGCCGGACAGGCAACAGCTAGTGAATACATAAACAGAAAGAATTAAAGTGTGTACTCATTTTTTTTGAAAATTTGTAACGCAGTGTTATCTGTGGTGAAATGTTAAATGCAACCATAACGCGACCATTTAACGCGACCGCTTAACGCAACCTCCCGAAGTCGAGTAAGAAGTTTCACTTCAAAAATGTTTGACTTTTATAGATAGAGAAGATAGAAGATATTATAGACCGCTTGAAAAATGGGGTGATAAGCGCATATGGGCGTTAATTCATACATACTGAGCAAAATTAAAACAAAAATGTGTCTGATTTAAAAGTTTATTTAGTTTTTATTGACGTTAATTCAGTTACATACATATGTACATGTTTGCAAAAGACATAATAATAAAATAAAAAAGGTACAATTTTCAGTTCATTTTGTGCATCGCCCGGTTAGAACGACTTAATATCACCGATCCTTTGGTCGTCGTTATATCCGGATTCTATTGTACATACATATAACTTAATTTTTAAGATTCTTTAGTTTATGTAGAATTTAAATGCAGTTTGTTATCTAAACGATTTTTTTTTTATAAAACTTTAATTTAACTTATTTAGAGTTCTAGTTTGTTTTATTACTACATACTTCTTTTTCTCATTCTTTAGGTGGCGCTAGTAGTTCGGGGTGAACCAGGGCCTACTTCTCACAACCATTTGTGTGTGCGTGTTATATCTTTACACGAATGGAAGGGTAGGTCCGGCAACGAACGGCGAGTTGAGAATCTACTCGTGACAAATGATACTCTTTGCATGCTTGGCAGACATTCAAAAGAGGTGGCACCTCTTTGTTTGCTGGGATTGAACTACCCAGCTACACCACGGTGCTCACTTTTTATTACTACTTGGATCACAAAAAAACGATCACGATCATGTGTGTTGTTCGTTTTAAGCTTTTAAGCATTGGATACCTAAAGTAATAGTGAGAAATTCGCGCGATAAATTTGACTCATAATGCCATTCGCACTATCAACTTTTACGGAATAAATGATTCGGACATTGGCAATCACATTGAGAGGAGTCACGTAGACATTGGCGAAAATCCAATCAAATGCGACTGTGGACTCGCGTTGTTTGTGCTGTTCCTAAATGGGAATGTTGGACCACACCTAGGCCGCCTAACAGTTTCCACCGACAAACTTCAGTGTAGAGCCCCTGCGAATCTTAAGGGCCGCTTTGTAACCGAGCTCTTACGTAATGAGCTTGTTTGTCCGCTCGATGAGTCTAGTACGCAGCAGTTATGCCCCACTGGATGTGTTTGTTTGAAAAAAACACTAGATCGTATTCTGATCGTAGACTGTTCGAATGCAGAATTGACTGAGATCTCAGCACTGTCCACGATGGAAATATGGAATAGAACTAAGTTGCACATGAAGAATAATTCCCTTACTCAAATATCAGTCGAGAATCTGCCTAAAAATGTTGTCCTATTGGATGTGTCTTACAACAAGTCGCAGCACTTGTGCAATAGGTCGTTAGACCTTAGCCACAATCTGTAAATCTATTGGAGTTTGTCCACACATACTACGAACGCTTTCCAGATCTGAAAGAAATGCAATTTCTGGAGATCTCCGTTGGTACCATTTGTTCCGTGAAGCGAGGACCAGTGATTGCAGTGGGTGTGATTATTGCCGTGATTGGGCTTTGTGTGGGTACCGTCGCAGCATTGTACTACAAATCCCAACTTGAAATAAAGGTTTGGTTGTATCCGCACAAAATGTGTCTATTGCTTGTCACAGAGGAAGAGCTGGACAAGGATAAGAAGTACGATGCCTTTATTTCATTCCCGCACAAGGATGAGGACTTTATCGCGGATCACTTTGTTCCAGAATTAGAAAATGGATCAAAACATTTCAAGCTTTGCTTACACGTTCGCGATTGGGTGGTAAGTGACTTAATATCTAATCAGATAATCTCGGCGAACCGTTATTACGTTGAATCCATTGGGACCCGTATGGGATTTCGAACTGCACACAGTACTGCTTTGTATGAAGGATATTGGTAACATTGACACAACTGAAGGTATATACTTGCAAATGCATACTTATATTAAGTGGGGCAATCTATGGTTCACACTCCGTTACGCTTCGTCGCATCTATCATAATATCTTAGGGAAGCGATTGTTTGTATCAAGTTAAAGTTTGTTAGTAGCGGATGATCTCTGGAACTACTGAACCGATTCCAAAAATGTATTCACTTATAGACAGCTACACTATTCTTGAGTGATACTGGCGTAGAAAATGTAAACATTTTTATTTTTGAAGTGAAACTTTTTTGCTGAGGGGGGCTACAATTTTCAAGCGTTGCGAAAATTCCGGTCGCAAGATGGGAATAGCTCGGTACGAGGTGGGGGAATCTGTAAAAGAGTATAGTCTATCACCGCACCAGCAGCCTAAACCACTTAACCGATTCCAACAAATAGAGTGTCATTGGCTTCGTCTTGACCCGGGGAGTATCTTAGGTTAGGGATGGCGGATTACCGTTACCTTCACGACTAACTTAATATGGGTATCAAATGAAAGGGTTTAAGAAGACAAATATAATAAGCTAAGTAACTTCGCTCGAAATTCAATATGGCGGACACACCAAAATGGCGGATTATCGTTATCTTCATGACCGTCTTAATATTGGTATCAAGTGAATGTGATTGCCAATGTCCGAATCATTTATTTCGTAAAAGTTGATAGTGCGGATGGCATTATAAGTTAAACTTATCGCTCGAATCTCTCACTATTACTTTAGGTATCCAATGCTCAAATGTTAAAAAAAAAACGATGTCGACATGATTGAAGCCGAACTGAACAAAATTGATTTCAAAAACAAAACTAAATAATCGAAAAACGAAACAATTAAAGAATTAATGCCGAAACAAAATAAAAAACCAACTTAATGGAAAGTCAAACAATAAAATGCGAAACGACTTAGAGGAAACAAGGAAAAGATGAGATAAAAAAATCGGTCATGTGCAAGTCGTACTTGCGCAATTGGTGTTACATACTATCAGTTATTTTTACATTCATATTCATAAATAGTATGTATGTAACCCATTCACGAGTATGTTGATAGACTTATGGGTTATGGACACAATTGTAACCAACTTGATAAAATTACTTCTGATGCCCTTTCTCATCTGCTCAGAAGATTAATTTTAAAATCCACACAAAAAATAAAGTAAACAAGAAATTTACGCATGTGCATGTACTTAGTATTAACTGAGTATAATTTTGCGATTTCCAAGAGAGGGACTCTTGGCTGTACACAAATAAAATTAATTTTTCCCAATCTAGTAAAAGTAGAGATACATTATAATGTGCAAAGAATCATTAGTTTATGTCTAAGCTCAATGGTTATACCGGAAGCGGATTTTTGGGCATATTTATAGATAGGATCAACCATTCAATTTCTACTCTCACAGACACAAATTTCCCTTTACGTATTCACTTTTATTTGATTGGGATAGCGTTACATCACTTCTGGATAAGTAAACAGTTGGGAAGGTGAAATTACAAAAAAAAATAATTTAAAAAAAACTGTAGAACATAATGCAGTCCTAATAATTTTGGTTCAGTCTACACCTCATTCTCAATGTTTGTGATTTTATTCCGATTTTTCTGAGCGATATTTTTGGTGATAAGGTATGGGGACAGCAATTTTTTAATGTTTTTTTTTTTTTTGGAAAAGTGGAAAAGTAGCACAAAAAATATTTCAAATATCACTTTGCTTGGCATTTACGTTTACAAAATGAAAACGTCAATGATTTGTCCGGTAGCTTTCCATTCAAGTAGAAGGGTTAATTGTCATTTCCATTTCCCATTGGGGTTTTTAGATCATCATTTCATTACCATACCCTGAGATATTATTTGATGGATGTGACAAAGCGTAACGGAGTTTGAACCATGGATCGCCCCACTTAATATAGGTATGCACTTGCAAGTATGCCTTCAGTTCGGGGTCTAGTGTGTCAATGTTACCAATATCGCTAAAGATTATGACAATCACTCTAGCACGTCCTTCATTCAAAGTGTGCAGTTCGAGATTCCAAATGGATCCAATGATTCAATGGTTCGTGAAGATTGATCAACTGATCGTATTATCTGATTGGAAATGAACCCAATCGCGAACGTGTACCTAAGCAAAGCTGGAAAGGTTTCGGTCCGTTTTCTAATTCTGAAACTAATTGATCCGCGATATGGTCCTCATCCTTGTGCGAGAATGAAATAAAGGCATCGTACGTCTTATCCTTGTCCAGCTCTTCCTCTGTGACAAACAATAGACATATATTGTGCGGATACAACCAAACTTTTATTTCAAATTGGTTTTTGTAGTGCAACGCTGCAAAGGTACCCACACAAAGCCCAATCACGGCAAGAATCACACCCACTGCAATTACTGGTCCTTGCTTCGGAACAAATGGTACCAACGGAGATCTTCAGAAATTGCATTTCTTTCCAATCTGAAAAGCGTTCGTCGTAGTATGTGTGGACAAACTCCAATAGATTTACAGATTGTGGCTAAGGTCTTACGACCTGTTGTACAAGTGCTGCGACTTGTTGTAAGACACATCCAATAGGACAATTTTTTTAGGCAGATTCTCGAATGATATTTGAGTAAGGGAATTATTCTTCATGTGCAACTTAGTTCTATTCCATATCTCTATCGTGGATAGTGCTGGGATCTCAGTCAATCCTGCATTCGAAAAGTCTACGATCAGAATACGATCTAGTGTTTCTTTCAATCAAACACATTCAGTGGGGCATAACTGCTGTGTACTAGACTCATCAAGCGGACAGACAAGTTCATTACGTAACAGCTCGGTTACAAAGCGGCCCTTAAGGTTAGCAGGGGCGCTACACTGAAGTTTGCCGGTGGAAACTGTTAGACGACCTTCTATAGTAGATCTTGTCCAACATTCTCATTTAAGAACAGCACATTTAACGCGAGTCCACAGTCGCATTTGATTGGATTTTCGCCAATGTCTACGTGAATCCTCTGAATTTGATTGCCAATGTCCGAATCATTTATCCCGTCAAAGTTGATAATGGTATTATGACTTATGAGTCAAATTTATCGGGCTACCGCTGCTTGAGTTATATAAAAACTTTTCATAGAACATGGTGATGTTGTTATAGCTTAAATCTAGAATACTCAGCTTCGTCGACCATACCCTCAGAAAAGAGGCAATCGTTAAGTTGAGTATGGAAAAGTCCGCCAAGTCTGCAAGTGATGACAAGATCTCCGTGTTGATGTAGGCCAGATTTTTGGTAAAGGGGAATGCTTCGGGACTAATCCTTGGCTGGTTATTGTTATCCGTGTAAAGTTCTTTCAGATTGTCCAGATCACCAAAAATGTCACTAAGTAAGTAGAGAGGAAAAGATCAAGTCAGGAAAAATTTCAATTGACTGTAAAACTTACCGTGTATCATTTTCGAACCTATTGTGGGATAACCGCAGCACAGTTGTACGGTAGAATATTTCATCGGGTAAATCAGTTAACTTGTTTTCGGCAAGATCCAAATGAGTCATATGTGGCAGCTTATTTTGATGATTTTTCGAAATCGTTATATTTCGAAAGGCATCGAGATGAATGGTTTCCAAATCGCAACACAAACGTACTTGCTTCAGAATATCTAAATTTGAGAGCAGACGCGCTGACAAGTGCTTCAATTCTCCTCGATGGATGTAGAAAAAGAAATGGGCGAGATTCTTCAGATCAGTGAAGATACCATTGCAGATAAGACTCAGATAAACGAGATTTTTGAGGCCTCGAAAATGATGATGTCTTAGAGATTCATCAAGTTCGCTATTTTCCAAAACCAGGGTATTTGCGTAAGAGATTCCAAGTCTCTGATGCATTCGGACTTCTGGAATTTTTCCGATGCTCATCTTTGGCAGAAGACTGTATTTGAGGGGCTCCATCCCGCGACATTCGATTTTGACTTCTTTGTTTTGCTGAATGTACACTGTAATTTTAGGACTGATTCCCTCGCGGGGACAGGTTATTTCAAACCCATGCGATACAGGTAAACAGTTGCATTGCGAATTATTCGATATCGATATATTATTGCGGTCTTCGTTAATCCTATTTGCAGGTGCAAATTGTGACAATGTGCTGGTTGCCGATAATTGGGCAATTAGTAAGATTAGCAGTTTTTTGTTGATCCAGCGGTGGTCCGGACTCATTTTTTGTATTGTTGAATGCTTCAATCTAAAAAGAGAACAAAAACTAAATTAGGAAAATAATTAATTATTTAATTCAACTTGCAATCGCAAGGGTCAGGTGTCATTTTTAATCAATAGGAAAAGTACGGCGTTCTGCGTGGTTTGCTGGCTTCAATTCTTGTGTCACTATGAGCATGTATTTATGCAAAATGCGGAGCAAAATGGTTGCGGATAGGCCGAATTCCTGTGATCGTCTCGAAATCGACACGCCTGGGTTTTCAGTCAAACTCTCAACTACTGCGGCGATTTTTCCAGCTGATCTTGCCGGACGAACACGAGTTGGAACACGCTGATTATTGATCCATTTATCGATTAAATTCACTACAGCTATGCTAGGAGGCGCTTAATGATGACCAAAGCAGTACGAACTTTTCGATTTTCACTATTTCAACACCGTGTGCGTGTGGATCCATATTTAAAATCCTTCAAGTTTTACTTATCGAAAGCCATATCACTAGGAGTGGAATGTTGACAGTTTAAAAATGGCGCGAAATTTAAAATGACACCTTTTGTTGGATTACCCGTTATAAGTCCACACTGATGTGTAGACGTCTTTCAGGTGGAATTAAGTAATCAACGATTAACGGTGAAATAATAGAATGATTTTATTTATTTATAAGAAAACGTACTCACTTGAAAAAAACAGGCAATGTACTTTCTGGCAATGTGGAGACACAATGTGAGCGCCAAGTGCTCATCAGACGAATGAGATTGTCGATGTACAAATCGCTCTGAGTAGGTATGTTTTACTGATATAGTTGGTGTGGTTGGTATATAAAAAACATAAATAAGAAAAATACAATGAACCCAATTACGTCAATAGACAGAGTTTACGGTTCTGTGATCTGGAAATCTCAAAACTCTATAAATAAAATATTAAAAAATATTTTTTCATTATTTGTTTCAAATAAAGTTTAAATTTTAGAAAATTATATCACTTAATCGAACTTTAAGCACCACCATGTGTATGTTAAACGAGTACCGACATATAAGAATTGCCCACGAAGCAATGCCTTGACTTGGAGATTAGCGTTGACCTACATTATCGCTAGTGCGGCTCAAGAGAAGTATTTTGTTTTAATGTTATTTACCTATATGCCAATGTTCATGAAACACTTGATAATTATAGGCGTGCTTTTTCTGTAACCCTTATAGGTATTTAGGCTTAGAAAAAATTCGCATAAAAAACGATTATCGCGGCTAAGAGTTGTTTTAATGTATTGTATATCTGGCAGCACTCGGCATAGTGACATATGTAAATGACAGTTCAGTTGTTGTTTTTAATTTTCGTTGGCTAATTAACCCATTTACGACCGCTGTCCCCAATTGAGGACACCCACTTTTTTGGATCTTTGTAATTTTTAGGTAAAATATTAATCATTGGAAAATTATAAATTTATAAATGTAAAATTATTTAGTTCTGCTGTCATTTATGTGCAATTTCTTTTACGTGTACTCATTTGAGTACAGTGGGCACATGATTTTACAAATTTGATTTTTCTAAAATGCCTTAAAGTTTGTAAATGAACTAGAAAATAAAGTTGTTTAAATAAAAATCACTGTATTTTATATTTGGGTCCAAATGGGTTAAAGACAGGAAATAAATACGGTTGTTGAACCAGCCAGCCTGGCGCTATTCTAACTTTAACATTTTTTTTTCTTCTTTTTTTTCATTCTTCTGAAACAAACTTTAGTTTTTATAATCTACTAATGGTTACCCGGTGCGCTTCGCTACACCCATTGAAAACAGTGTTTATGTCATAAATGTAATGAAACTTTTTCGAGTGACTTTTTGTGAATAGTAATGAGTAATGACTCTGGTGGATAATGAAATGCCGACAGCTCTATTTAAATTTAAGAAAACTGTTCAAACAATAATATCCTAAAAACTCAAAAACTTACCATCCGATTGAGCTGAAACTTAGACAATATATTTGATATGAAGCGAGAAGTGCGCGTAAATTAAAAGTTATCTGTTACCGTGCATTGGTGGAGTAATAATTTTGGGATTTTGGTTTTCATGGCCATCTATCGGAAAACTTGAAAACTTCTGATTTACAAATATATTTCACTTCATAACAAATATATTCTGTAAGTTTCAGCTCAATCGAATGATTTTGAAATTTTGGTGTTCCAGCGCCATCTATCGGAAAACTTGAGAACTGTTGATGTACGAACATTTCTCAATTCATTACAAATAAATTGTGTAAGTTTCAGCTTTATCGTACGGTGAGTTTAAACGTTTTTGAGTTCCAGCGCCATCTAGCGGAAAACTTGAGAACTGTTGATGTACGAACATTTCTCAATTCATTACAAATAAATTGTGTAAGTTTCAGCTTTATCGTATGGTGAGTTTAAACGTTTTTGAGTTCCATCGCCATCCAGCGGAATGATGATGTACGAACACTTCAAACCCCAGAAAAGTATATAGTGTAAGTTTCAGCTCAATCGGATGGTTAGTTTATGAGTTCTGAGGTATCAAACGAACAGCTCATTTTTATATATAAAGATTACAGTATATGACAGATATAAGAAAGTCCAAAAATCCAGAGAATTTCTTTCTTATATCAGTGTTTTCTTATATGAAAAGAATGGATAGAAGAAAATAAACTTTCTTGTATAAAAATAATGGTTAAAAGAAAGAAATTTTCTTATATATATCCATGCGCGGTGATCAATAATAATTGCATAAGGATGTATACACGAGTTTGAGTTTTCAACCAACGTATTTACACGTCACATCAATTGGGTGTTGGATTGGACGTCTATTTCTTCTTATATCCGTGTTTTCCTTATAAAAGTTTTTCTTATATGAGTTATATTTAAGACTTAACCGTATGGGGATGTGCTTGATACTTAGAATATATGTCTTATAAGCGAGTTTTTCTTATATGAGGTTTTCTTATATCCATCATCTATTGATTTCTAGTAACCGGCCAGTGCAATAAAACCAAGTCAAATCTAATTAAAACAGGAAACAGGCGCCCAATTCTGCAAGCGTGAGTTTTGCTGTGTACACGAAAAAATGTGTACACTGCATTGTTTCGATTCCGCAAGCGTGAGAGTGAGTTTTGTTTTACTTAGGTGAAGAATTTTGTTCACTTAGTTTTCGGCCGTGAAAAACGAGAATAATTGAAATTTATTTTTTTCAAAATTTCTAATGAAAATTTAAAAACAAATGTCAACCTAATTTCACTTCCTTCTCTTAAGGCAAAATTACTCACTCCAACTCACAGTCATAGCGTGAATTCGAATTGGTGTACGCAGACTGTGAATGTGAGTTTTGAAAATGTACACAGGCGAGAAACTCTTGCTTGCGGCATTGGGGCCCAGGTATATGGAAAAAAAATTAAGTTAAAAAACTAAAACCCGACTACGGGAAAAACTAGCTAAAAATTACGCAACAAGATGAAACGAAACGATGATCTTCAGAGTATAGCCGTAGTCGCATGCCCTAATAATGACGTATTTGTATAAGTACGCATTCATAGGGCAAAGCGGAATGCGACCACCGCTATACTATGAACATCATTACAAAAGAAAAAAACACACACACACAAAATCTTACAAAAGAAACTTGCATATACCCAATCTCCCATGTAATCCCAATCCAACAGCGGCAGCATGTCCCCATATACAATTCCACTGCCATTTCCAATCTCATCATCTACATACATTGAGCGGTGATATCTCATAATCTATTACGTCGAAAACGACGAACATTTTTACAGAGCCTAATGGGCAAAAATATACATAAGTTAAGAAAATAACTATGTGAATTATATTCACCAATAAAAGCTCATTGTAGTTAGAAGATTCAATGCCTACCTCTGTAGATGAATAATTCGGTATTTATTCATATGTGCTCGTTTGTTCCTTTCGCGTGCTTTTCAGCGCCGTTTTATATAAACTGAGTTTGAATTCATAGAATAAGCTATAACGCAGAATTGAATTGGGAGAACTGAAAGAAAGAAAAAGACAACAACAGCACCATCATCCGTTGGGCCCACAACATCACGATGTTTTTTTTTTTTTCGACATTTCTTTCTGGTTCAAATCATGCTTTCGTTGTATGCGCGGCAGATTTTAAATTTGAAAACAATAGAAATTTAATTCAATCAAAACTCAATCAATCGTATGTACCCATACCCAATTTCAACCCCATTATTTGTTGTGGCCAAATAAATATTTTTTGTTGTTCCTCATATTTATTTATAAGATGGGATGTCTTCTTTTTTGATTCATACGCATCCACTTTCATGCCGAATTGTATTGCAAGAGAGGCAAAACATGAGGTGGGGGTGGGCATATGTATGTGCATATACGAGTATGTACATGCAAACACGTCAACGTTCTTTTCACATTACATGGTAGTTCTTATTGCTAATTCACTTCTAAACAGTAATACTGATGGACTAAGCAACAGCCGAAAAAAGCCAATTTTAGAAAATCAGTTAAAAACTCAAGTACCGTTGTACAACTTTTTAGGCAAAAACCTGGTATGACATTTGATAGCATATCTCTAAGCTAACCTAAATTAGAAATTTTAACGAAATCGTTGGAGCTGTATTCGAGAAATCAGCCTTTTATATAATCGGTCCCAAAAGAAGTATAGGTACCATTTTTGGGGCTAGAATGAAAATTCCAAATTGGCCTTGAGGTATAGTCCCACAGACCCCAGATACGAAGTTTCAAGAAAATCCGCCCAACTGTTTAGGCTCCAGTCCAAGATACAGTCGTGTTTACAGAATGAGCGTTACTGCTTTATTATATAGTATGATATGATAATTTCGTAAGTCTGCAATAAATCCGATTTGCACTTCCATTTTATTGCCTTCACGTTATCACTTACTTCTGTCAAGAAACGGTCTCAGGCAGAGTTCATTGAAAGATCAAATAGTCAACTTGTAAAATAAAATCGTCAACATCATCATACATACATAACGGATTTTTTCACAGTAATACATATTGCAAGAGTGAGTCACATTTGATGAGAAATTAGAAGTGAAACTAAATCCCACAAAAAAGTGAAATTATTTCCCATTTTCAGTGAGAAATTACTTCACATCATAAAAGTGCATTAATTTCCACTTGAGGTGGAGTTTTTTTTTTCTGGTGCTTATTTGAGGAAAATCTCCTCCATTATTAAAAAGCTTAGTCTGTTTATGTTGAGGTAAAATGTTATTTTTAACATTATTGTTTTTGTATTCGAGTACCGTTGGTTTTACATTGACTCAGTTTTGCACCAGATATTTGGCTGATGGTAGGCATAGTTGTAGTTAAATAAGTACAAGTTCAGACGTGTCTCTGTCGAACGTAGGTTTAAAATCTTTATTCTGTGTACCACTTAAATTCAGTTAAAGGTTGCAAAAACGTACAGATTTTGTTTTGGTTAATACAAATCACAAAATACTTTATACAGAACAAAGAGATGAAGGCACTCCCAGAGACACTGAAAAAACAGCTCGTAAGGTTGCTGGAAGACGGGAATTCATCACGCTATGTGTCAAAAAAACGGGTGTTAGTCAAGCAACTGTCGTTTGCCTAAGAAAAAAGGGCTCTGCAGGAGGTCGGCCCAAGAAACTCTCCGAGCAGGACGAGCACTCTTTGGCCAAATACATTTTACCTGGAAGTGTTTCGACGGCTTCTGAGGCAGCAAAACCAATACAGAGAAGTACCGGGAAACAAATTACTCAATGGATGGCTAGTCCCACTCTGCACAAGTTAAATAACAAGACCGTTGAAAAAAATAATAAACCAGCTCTCACCAGAAAAAATGTTAAAGCCAGATTGAGCTGTGCTAAGAAGTACGAAGACTGGTCGGTAGAGTATTGGAAGAAGGTGATATGGTCGGACGAGACCAAAATAAACTGCTACTGCACCGATGGAAGGTCTTGGGTGTGGAAAAGGGACGGTGAGTGTTTTAAGCCAAACCACGGTAGTGGTTCCATCATGCTGTGGGGTTGTTTCAGTGCTTTTAGAGTTGGGGAATTGTGGCCAATCGAAGGTATAATGGACTAAATTATATACAAAGTTATTTTAAGGAACGTATTAAGAAACTCAATAAAGTTCACGCCCGTTCCTGCATCTCAAACCACTTTCCAGCATGATAGGGACCCAAAACACATAACCAAAAAGGTACACGAATGGCTTCAAACACAGCCGTTCGCGGTTCTAAATTGGCCTGTCCGAAGTCCAAACTTGAACCCAATAGAAAATCTTTGGGCTTACGACAAATCTGCACTAAGCAAGGACTGCAACTCACCACCATCTCCCTTACCCGTTTTCTGGGGAAAAGTTCAAGAACAGTGGCGAAAGATACCTATAAGCTATTGTGAAAAGTTGGCTGAAAGCGTACCATGCCGAATAACGTCAATTAAGAAGTCTAAGGGATTCTGAGCAAAAAAATTATGGCGTTTTCTTAAGTCAATTAAACTCCTTTTTAAAATGGTGCAAAACCGTTTCAATGTAAAAAAAAACTAATTTAATATATCTATTAAACTTAATTCTTTAATTTGTGTTATTAGTATTATTTAATGAAGTTAAAACAAATAAAATATGTTCGCGTTTTTAAATAAATTGCTTTTATTTCGGAGGTAACATTAAAAAAGTTACTCAGCAGGCAACATTGAATCACTTGTGCACCTAACTGTATATCCGAATCAAGTGTACTCTAACAATCGTCAATTTGTTTCCAGTGTCAGTGTCATGCTCTCAGTATTCAAAAGTTTCACCCATTTTGTTTTTTCATCCATCGCTGTGTTTGCAGGCCACGTCTGTTATCCTCTCCATCAATACAAATATACACACCGCACATTGTTTTCTAAAAATGCCAAAGCAGAGTTTTATCTTGAGGCTACAATATCCACAAATGTACCATGTTATTAACTAGCATTGTTTAGATACAATTATAGAGCCGACATACATAGTTTAATATAATTTGAGTATACCCATTTTAAAAACACCAACCTTAGCGCTGTCAAATACAGAACATTGAATCAATTTAACTTCGACCGGACTTGCAGTGGCTCCATCGTTTATGCCTCTAAGCCCCCCCATAATTGATCGTCCTTTCCGACCGACTAAAATTTCATTATTGAAAACAATTTGTCAGAAGCCATCAATTTCAGTATAGGATCCAGGAATCGAAAAGCCCGTCAGCTACCACCCACAACTAACAACCCAGCACCATTGATTACATTATTTCGCCCACAGGACATCGTCCTTTATACTCAGCACGTTCTTTATATTAGCGTCATACAACACAGATTAGCATGACCCGGTGTGAGGACCGACTCTGGGAATGGTAATGGAACACCCAAAATAAGGACCAATCTACTTTAATCCAGAAATAGTAGTCAATGTGGGGCGAGTGCGAGTACAGGACCAAAGTGCTCTTTGTCATCCCCGCCCGGATTCGAATGACAACTGTTCCGGTGCAATTCATCCCCACCCGAAAGTTTCATTTCGAGCACCTGCTCCCAATGGAGCTTTTTATAATTTATATAAGTCCCAGCTGAGATTAGACTGGGAAGGATATGCATCTTCTCGTATAAGGGTGGTGCAGACTTCTTTTCCAGTTTATACTTTTGTAACGAGTAGTGAATGCACTACACTGTATTTGGTGTGTACGGGTATGTGTGTGGCAGTAAATAGGAATTACGCAGGTGAAATGTGTCCACCAATAAATCACTTCGGCGAAAGAATGAAAGAACACAAGAAACGGAGCAAAATAAGAAGATGCAGCAGGCGCTCTCCTCTTATAGTGGCTCCTTTGGATGGCGCGGTCTTGAGTTAGTGCTTCTTTCGAGCAGAACTAAAGCAAATTCATATGCAAAATGGAATAACTCATGGAAGTTGATCATAGTTTTTATGTGCTCCAGGGAGAAGAGCCGGAGCATTTGAATGCGTGCAAGCGAAGAAGGGTGGTTGGTGGCACCAAAACATCTCTCTCACCTGACATATATTTCAAGGTAGAAGTTCGAAATTGCAATTCTCCAAGGATGAATTTATTTAGCGCTCTATAAGTTGTTCGCTTCTTCTCATAACTCGGATGGCAGGCACAAGCAGGAGTGGCGAAACTTCCGCCACGAGAAGTACATATATTGGATCACATGAAGGAGACGCGTCGCGCATCCCCCGGTAGCATGTTAAGAGTGATGAAGATTTTAGTTGATGTGGTGGTGATGACGATGATTAGGGTGTTAAAGTTTCACAGCAAATTAGTTCAAGTTTCATGGGAGTTGCTGCCTCCTTCCATCATATGTTCGAGTATCTACCGACTGAATGGCAATATGGAATTCCTAGAGGTTAATTATGGTTTCGCTTCACCCACAGGTTTAATCTTAAATACACTCGCAAGAGTTTGTTCGGTTGGTTGGTTGGGAAAGAAGTTCGGGGGTTTTGTTAAGTTGTCATTCCCTTAAGTCTTAGATACACAGTATTTTTGAGCAAGCCATACTTTGCGTGTAATAAATGGACCAGGTCATCAAATCTAGAGTTGTCTGGAAATGCCTAGATAAGCTGAATAAACTGGGCGAAGGAAACAACGTCACTATGTACGGGGTAATAGGACATCTGGGGATAGGAGGTAATGAATATGTGGACCAACTTGCTGCTACACTCTTCGTGGGTCGTGCTGCATAGGAAAGTACACAGTAAAATAGAAGATCCGAAAAGTGGAAAAGACTAACACGACAAAAAAACTCAGGTTATAGGACAAGCGAAGAAACTTGAAAAGATTTAAAGCTTGTATTAGCCTTGAAAAAAACGAACTCCGCATCTTGACTACATTCCTTCTCCTGGTAAACTCAGGAGACATCTTAGGAAGCTATCAGATGAAGATACATGCCGATATTGCAATGAGTCCAGTCAAACTGCAGAACACATTCTGTTGGAATGTGGGGCATTAACCCAGAAAAGGTTAAATACCAAGCTATAACTCATAGCACCCAATCTCCTATTGCAATTTCTTAGGAAAATTGATCTGGTTGAGGTGCTATGACCTAAGAAATTCTTACCTAGGCTAGGTGTGAGCTAATCTCTCTCCAACCAGTTCCAATAAGGATGATGACGAGAGCGATGTACCTTCGTTAGGACCTGTAGGGGCACAATTGACCTTGCTCGTTCGTATGCTTGCCGAGATTGAATGTTAAAAGCAGCCAGGTGACCCGTAGATTTTAACTGCCCTTCTAGAACTCGATTCTAAGCACAAGTTTGGGGGTTATCTAAAGGATAATGTTTTGGTTTAAATTATATTTTTTTAAAACGAATTCAAGAGTCAATAAATCCTATTTTAAAAGCGACGAAAATGTTGAATGCCTGATTAACTTTTCGCTGATTTGGACACATCTGATTCATTAGGATTTCCTCCGAATTCCAGAAAAGGTAGAAATGTCTGGGTGTACGGTTGATGTGCAAAGCTATTTGATTAAATTATTAAATGAGATCTTTTAAACAGTAAGATTCTGTTATTGGTAATCGATTACAATTGACCGAATTCTGTCAAGACGAGATATTTGGAACAATATTTGTTGGTGGTCATGTACGAGTTATTATGGTTCCAAAACCGGGGAAATGCGCAAATGACAAGAAATCATATAGACCCATTTCACTTCTGCCAATAATATCTAAGGTCTTCGAGAAACTTCTGCTGAAGCCTCCTACACAAGTTTCACTTTCAGGGTGTCCCAATACCAAATGAATATGTCCGAAAAAAGCCATCCTGAATAATTACTCGGCTTTCAATTCCTTAAAACATGGCAATCTGTTTTCTAATTAAGGGGAAACAAATTCTCCGCGGCCCGCCTTTTCCCTTAAAGTACCTTAAAGTTCGATTGAATTTTCCCACGAAAAAGCAAACGAAAAACACCAAAACCCCAACGAAAAGCAACCGAAATTTTCCTTTATATAAATCAAAACCTCGCTTGGATCCATTTTAATGAACAAATTAGCCAGCTGAATTGAGTGCACTGAAGCTGAAGACTCAGCTGCTGTGGCGAGGGCTTTATGCTTCTCCTTCTTCTCTGCATCTTAGCTTCGAATTTCTTTGCCTCAGAACTCCATCTGCTAATCTGTCTGTCTGTTTCAGATGTTTCTTCTTGTAGCATCCCTTCCCATTCAGTTTCTGTTCCCTATCTATCTGGTAATTGATATCGCCACAGTCTGTTATGTAGTCATATTCGGGGTGGAATGAGCCATGAGGACCCAGTGCTCTTAGATCCACCAACGAATTTCGCTTCGAACTAACCTAATCAACATCCAGGAGCAGGGGGGAGTGAATTCGCTCGTGTTGTTCCATTCACCGTTCAGACAGCAAATGTTCTTGGTTGTTGGGTGGATTATTTTTGTTACACATTAATTTTTTCCTCCCGATCCCGACATTTTTTTTTGCGTCTGCTTTTTTTTTCTTTCGTCAACATCCTTCCAAAAGGATGAACAGAATGTTTTGTGGAGGAATTAGAGGGGAGTTCACCATTGCCACCATCTTAACTTTAAGAGGAAACAACGGCAAAGAAATGGGAAAAAATCAAATTTCGGGTCTGAGCATAAAAAAAGGAAAAAACATTTTTGGGTGAGCTTCAAGGATTATTACAATTATCCTTTGGCATTTCCATTATTATCATTCTGATTACTCCGCCCGACCACACAAGACACAACAAGGATGTGCAGTACGTGTTTATATCTGCATTTGTAATTTCCACAATTCGTAACGGTGTGTCTGTGTGGGAATTGGAAAAATATATCGAGAGCACGTATTAATTTCCCTTGGAATTAAAGTCAGTAACAGTACTCGTGTGCTTGTATGTATTAATTGAATATTCATGTTCGTATGGAGTTTCTTGTGATCAATTGGCTAGAAATATGGCAAAGTTTGTATAGTTTTCTGATTGCCATGATGTTGATTTTGCCAAAAGCGTTTCAACAAATGACCGACGACTTAATTATTAGTGAACTCATTTGGAAACTAACTGAAATGTGTTATTCCAGCGAATAGTAGATTTGCAAGTAAAATTTTGAAATTTCGTCAATCGTTTCAGCTATTATCAAAAAAAGCTTGAGACCCGTCCCGAAGTCTAGTGTCAAAATATTTGCTCGTGCAAACTGTAGTTATGGACCGTATGGAGTGTACTAATTTTCAATTGCCATAAAAATGTATTTCAGTACAAAAAACCCAATTTAAAGTGAAATGCGATAGTGTTCGATATATTTTTAAGGAAATCGAAACAAACTATGAAAGGCTTAACACTAGAACCGCCGAAGTTCGATACCCCCCGTAAACCGCCGGCGGGACAAATTTGACCCACTTGAATTATTGCGAAGATCATCCGTTTAATGTACGAAGTCATCATAAAAATACATAGTGAAATACTTTTTATTGTTTTTTTTTAATGATTTTAAATCATATTCTGTATTGTTTGATTAACAAAAAAACGTCACAATATTAAATAATATTTTTTCTGCAAGTACTGAAGACAAAATCAATGCACTAGATTTGTCTTTGTCTCGTTTCTCGGGGTGTTCCGGAATTGCCTACAAACTCGTCTTTCTATTTTTAAATACTTTTTGCTCGATACCTCTCCCAAAGGTTTTTTCAAAGAACCAGTTTCCATTGCTTTGTTATAGTGCTTAGCATTAGGACGTTCTCATCAGCCTTAGACTGATAAATATTCAAAGAATTGGCTTTTTTTAGTATAATAGATATATAAAAATGTACTATACAATTTTTCTTGTGCAGTCTTCACGCACACTCGTATTTCTCTGCGAGCTTTATTGACTGTACCGACACGATAGTAGTATTTTTCAAATATTCATGTAATAGTAGCGAAGTGAAAAAGTGTTTACATATGTAATATTTCTACCCTTATTGATATAATTTTCCATATATTTTTCTTGAGGTTTTTTGTCACGCATTTACCACAAAATTTTTATCTTTATCTACTCCCATCCAAAATGTTTGTCAGTGTTTATTTAGTCTAAAGTTCAAAAACTGAGTGAATCGACAACGGCACTTAGAAGGAAAAATCTGTTCATCGATCGTTATATACTGGGTATATAGCAACATTCGTGGAATAATAAAAGCAAAATTTGTGTACTGGCTTACTTTTACATAAATAAGTAAATTTTCTTGATGCCAACTATAAATATATTAGACTGTATTTGATACATTAGAATATTAGGTACAATTACTAAAACTTATAGACTTACCACGGTAATTTATAGTAAAGCTATTCTTGTATTGATTGGGAGAAATCGAATGTAATAATAATTAATACTAGTGTACCAGTGCGAGGAATCTCGCATGTCGACACCCTATTCCCGTAGGTATTGGTAATAAAGTTTTTTCGTAATAACTTTACTCCTATGCTCTTTTTCAAAATTAATTATACTGATGGAAAAAAGTTCAGTTTATTAGCTTTCTATCAGTGTTAGAATCATTGAAATCGGTGTAGAAATAAACTCTAAGGAGGAATCACAAACTCTTGCGCTAGCGATTTAATTATGTAGACAGATAAATAGATTCTCTTCATTTAATTATGGTGGGACAAAAATGACCCAGCGGCGGTTCTAGGTAAATCAATATTTTTTTCAAAACATATGATAATTACGAAGATGAAAGTGTTAAAAATTATTAAAATATACCAATAAAGTAAAAGTCAGGAAGTTTAATGATTCTTAACTAAAAACAAACGAAGTTTGAGGTGATTGAAAGTGTCGGTGGGACAAAAATAGGACGGCGGCGGTTCTAGTGTTAAGCTATGTTCAGACGATTGCCAGATCTGACAATATTGTCAGGTCTGCAAATGTGCTGACAATTAGCTGCGAATGACCTGACAATGACAAACTACCTTACAACGTTAAATTGTCCGCTCACACGGCTGCTAGGTTTTATCCCAATTTCTGACAATTTATTATTAGGCGGTTGGCCTGGCAATGCTCTGACAATGTTTTCTGCGAAAAGAAAAAAAGGCGTAAGTACCAGGTACTCGAGAAATTTGATGTGTAAACATAAATATTGCTATTGCTATTGCTCTGTGTGAAGGAGAAATGAACAATGAACGCATTCATACTAAGTTTGGTTACGCACTAATACTACTAAGATTGGTTACGGGTCATGCATGACGGCGAGAAATTCGTGAGACCCATAACCGAGAGCTAAGATGTTTACACATCAAAAAGCGAATTGCATTCTATGACTCACTATGTTGTTATGTTTTGTCACAAAACAACATAACTTCACATGATTTTACAAACATATGTACATACTTAATTTCAAATTCTAAAATACAAATTCTACAAATTGGCGTCGCGACCACCCCCACTCATAACCCAAAAGAACTTAACTAGGAAATGCAGCCGGAAAAAATTTGTTCCTTTCTGGTCTTATTTTCAATACAAATTTGGAAATTAAACCAAAAAAGTAAGGCGTAATTTCCATTTTACTTTTTGGCTTTTTTTTTCCAAAAATGTGGCGTAATTTCCTTGCATTCTGGCGAATTTTCCTTTTTTTGTTTTTGGCGTTTGTGCCAAAAATTTTACGCCACAATTATTTTGGCTCTTTTTCCAAAAAACGGAAACTTGAAAAAAAAGTCACTCCGCGCTTATTTTATTTTAATTGCAGGAAACAAATGTCGTTACTTTACAGAAATGGTGGTTATTAGTACTTTGTGGTAACTTCGTTTGTGTTAAATTACTGCTTTTATGCGGACCGAGATTGAAGCAACCAATGTCTGTAAGACCTTCAGTTGAATTTTCTCGTACCACACTTTTTAAATGAATTTATCCAACTCGGTTCGTGGTCTCTTACTTGCTACCTGAACCTTTATTTATGTACCAAAAGTTCTCCATCGGGTTCACGGCAGTGCTGTTCCCTAGCCACTCCAATATGTAGATATCCCTTTCTGTTAGAATTTTTTTAACACGAAATTGTAAAAGGAGTTTACAATAATAAAACTTTATGATGGTTTTACCAACATAAAACTATAACCTATCAATTTTGCGAGGTAACAAGGTGCAAAATCATCTTGAAAAATCAACCCACCGATATGGTAGAAAATTCCCTTCCAATATTTTTTTTATATTTGTCTGCGTTCACCGTTCCATTTATTAAAACCAGCACCATGTTAGGACTTACAAAAGCATCCCTAAATTATCCGAGAGCCTCCATATTTCACGGTTGTTCTAAATCTAAATCCTTCTCTAGTCCGTCGGATCCGAAGATGTTAAATTTTGACTCGTCCGAGATGATTACATTTTTCCAATCCGTTATGGCCAAGTTTTTCTGATCGCCCGCTGGAGCCATTTTTGGCGCATTTGTTTGGTAAAAACCTTTTTTTTCCGCAGATCTTCTTGCACATAAACGGAATTCTAGAAGCCTTCGCCTTACATTCCGTGAGCTGGTTTCTGATCCGCCAGAACTCTTGTATTCAATTTTCAGCTGATTTTGATCGGCCATGTAGGCTCATTCCCTTTAACAAATGATCTTTAGAGCTGGTGGTTTTTCTACTGAGGGCCGTTCCTCTTTTTCTTTCAAACAAGCCGGTTGACTCAAACTTTTTGATGAATTTAGCCACTGAACACTATCCAGATCTCACTAATCGCGTTTTATGACAAACACTATCAACCCTGTGATCAATTTCGGTCGAATCCCAATCCGTACCATTATCAATATTTCGGTTTGTTGATTTTCGCATTTTTTCGAATGCATCCCTTATAATTTCATTCGTTTTCAATCCGGTCATATCATCAAGGCCTACTGTCCATGTCTGTAACTGTATGTATGGTCATCTAAAATTAGAAAAAAACGTGATTCCCCAATCTCTATGATGCTTATACCTAAGTATATACATTTGAAATTGCAGGAAACAGAATACGAAATAAGCTCATAACTACTTTAAAACTTGTAAGTCAAATCAATCTCTATTAGTCCGGTTGCGGGCTACCATGGACATAGTAGTCCTCTGTCCTATTTTGTTCTAGTAGGAGTGCTGGTGCAATGCAAAACGTTAACCATGTCGATCCTCTATATAAGTAAATTAAAAATTCTCTTCCTGATGTTATGAAATTAACCACAGTCTGAGCAGACAAAAACACTTTTCCACTCCCCATTGCCCCTGCATCCTTTGGTCTATGTCATTGCAAAACCTCCACTGAAAGTCGTATGAATAATTTATATTTACATCGACCTAATGCAGTAAATGCATTTTGATTTTCTTCTCTCTATGTCCTTCTATCTATCTACATATCATGCTCTAACTATGTATTCGTATATTTGACGTTTACATATGCGGTTAAAATAATTGACCAAGCAGAAGGGCATAAAGCCATTATGTGCACTTCCAAGTGAATTGGAGCTTATAAAGGCTTTTTGCTAAGAAGTCCTAATCGAATCTTGAGTAGATGTAATTCTCCACAATTAATTAATATTGATATTCTCTTTTAGTTTTAATAAATACAGAGCCGTAGACGTCTAGATACTTTCTGGTAAATAGAGGAAGCAAGATTCCAGATGTTTTATCAGGAAGCAATGAAGGGTAAATAATATTTGTTTACCGAGATAATTTTATACGGAACAAAATCTAATGCTACCAGTGACCGTAGCAAATAAATGTGCATTTTATAATTTTGTATAGATAATAAAAAACAGCGTTGATATACGAGTACTTCGTTCGCTTGACACAGAGAGTACACGCCGATCGGACAGCATGTCAGATGAAATGTCACCAAATCCCACATTTATATTTATGCAATATTGGACCAGTAACATTCCATTAAAACAAGCGAATTAAATTGTAAAAATAAACAAATGGATACAATGATACATAAAAGAGTAAAAGAAGACTTTTAACCGAAATTCATGAACCCTTTCCAGCTGTTTATGAAACCACACGCCTTCGTTTCTACCCGATGTAGGAAGGGTTAGGATTTTCACAGGCTGCGTTTGTTTGTTTGTTTGTGGATGTCACCTCGTACAGCCTAAACCATGGTTTCGATTTCCACAAATGAGGTGTCGTTGGATTCGTCTTGATCCGGAGAGTGTCCTAGGCTATGTGACGTCACAGAAAAAAAATCAATATGGCGGACGCACCAAGCAAGATGGCGGATTACCTTTTTTTTCCTTTACAACCGCCTTGATAGTGGCTCCAAATGAAAGGGTTTGTAAAGTAGAACAAGACATTGCTAACCTATATACACTCTACACATTCTTTGAAACAAAAAAGTTGTAATTAAGTTAAAAAAACTAAAACCCGACTAGGGGACGTGTATAAAAAATTAAGTTAAAAAAACTAAAACCCGACTGGGGGACGTGTATGAAAAATTTCCAAATTTAGCTCTTAGCGACTTCTGTCTCTCTTACCTGAAAGAAGAGCTCAAAAGTGATAGTCGTCCCAAGTGTTGAACCTACCATGTATCTATTTGTGTGGCTCATGAGTTTACACTGTCGATGGGCTCGTGAAGATGGTTTTTTAAAAAAATTCAGTTTTTCAGTAAACATTCTGTAAAGCTTAATGCAAACATTGACATTAGTATCCTGAATTTGACACTCTCGAAGGACGAAGTTTTTATTAATCGGTAAAATCAGCTATCAACTTGGCAGATACAAATCGACGAGTCCAAATGTACACATGTAACTTTTACACTTAGCAGAGGTCCATCTGTGAAGATCTACGGTGAACTGGAAATTTCACCAAAAAAAAAAAAACAACGTAGGTAACGTAAAATATATTAGCAAGGAACCTTCTAAGCTACCTCAACATAAACACATAAAAACTTAATCCTCAATGGATCGTAATTATTTTTTCTTATCTAGATCAGATAAAATCTCGGTTCCAAAGATGCGCGAACAACCAAATCAAAAAAATCCAATTATGCAGTTTTGTTTGCCGTTCCTTTGTTGACTTTAAGTAGAAAGATTTTCGAATATGCATTGTTAAAAATAAAAAAAAATATATAATTTACGAGTGTCGAAAATCGTTAACCTACATATTTATACAAAAAAATATACATATGTATATGGCAAAAAATCGAAATAAGGTAAGATCACAAGAGATCAGTCCGACAAGTTCACTCTGCAGCACCTAAACAGGGCACACACGTAATATGTTCTTCTCATGGCGCATCGGAAAAACAAAACCGCTGGCTCCGAGGTGCATTCGATTTTGCCATCTTTCGATTTACACAATACTATTGGTGGGCACCGTAGCGCAAGTGGTTAGTGCGTCGGACTACTGAGCCAGCGGTCTTGGGTTCGAATCTCGACGCAAACACCTAAAAAGTTTTTCACAGTGCCCACCTCATTCGAATGCCTGACAAGCGTTCAAGAGTATCATTTGTCATGTAAAGCTTCCCAACTCGCCGTTCGGAGTCGGCAGAAAACTGTAGGTCCTTTCCATTCGTGCAAAAATATAACGCGCACACACAAATAGTTGCGGGAAGCTAGGCTTGGTTCTACCTAGGACTGCTGAAGCCAAATATATTGATTAATTTTTTTTTATTGGATTAGCAGCAGAAGCCTCCAACATTGACTCGGCCAATTCGTCGGCACTTTCTCCACTGCCACTCGAATTATGTTTCTGCTGCTGTTGGCTCATTTGAATCTTCGTCATCTTGGAAATTGCTGCATTCAGATTCAGTAGATACAGTGGCGGATTATCCCTAAGGCAAACAAGGCAATTGCCTAGGGGCACGAGGTTACAAGGCGCGACCGAAGTTTTTTTTACAAAGGGACACAACCGCGAAACTTTTGAAAAATAACCAAACCAAATTAAAAAAGATTCTTCTATTCTAGAGATTCCTAACCGTGTCTTACCTACTTGATATTTACTACAATGCTTTAGAAAAGTACTTGGTTGATGAATTAATTCATATTCGCTCTTATTTAACAACTTTCCGACTTAATGCTTTCTTTAAACTATGATGATATTATTGATAATTTTACAAGCCAAAAAGAAGAAGCAGATATTTTTAATATTTTTTAAAAATTTGAATTTAATCCGCCACTGAGTAGATACATGAATCCAACGCCGCTTCCACTTCATTTCAAATTTTGGCTGTCATAAGTCGATTTCAACGGCTCATTTTCAAACAACAAATCCATCTGCCGAAAGTAAAAAACCGCGTATTCCGACGACAACATAAAAGTCTCTAAAGCACGAGTCTAAAGCTCTGCGAGCAAAAAAGTTTTTCAAAATTTTTTCCAGCAAATATAGTATCAAAATTGATACTAGTTCCGCTGGCCGGCCGGCACTGGATCGTAAAAGGACTAGAGAAATCCTAAAACTTAGCAGGGCGATGTTTGGAATTTGCCTCTTGGGCACACACGCCAAGAGGCACGCATATTTGCAGAAACTGCAATAATAGTACCTGCAGGTGTAGCAGAAGATATAGCGCTGGTTGGGGTCACAATCCCGAAAATGCAAAAAAAAACAATTTTCGGGATTTTGGATTTTCGGGATTTTGGATTTCGGGATTGTGGATTTTCGGGATTTTGGATTTTCAGGATTTCGGATTTTCAGGATTTTGGGCTTTCGGGATTTTGGTTTTCGGAATTCTCTCCGACTCCCGCATATTCTATGCAAATGTCAGGGCAAAGCACGCCGCCGTGGGAATATTTTAGGTAATTACTTCTTTAATGATCTGGACTACCTCTCCATCAACCTAATCAATCATAGACTCGTTCTATGATGCGTCGAGAAAATTGTGGGGGATTTTTGGGGGATCGCGATGAGCCAAGTCTGGTACCTAGAGTTTTGTAATGGCTAAGTCTCACAACCCCTCTCAACATAAGTTTTCTAATCAGATCAATAAATTGGCTAAAATCTTAAATGGGTTAATGTTTAATGTTTACAAACTAATTGTAGCTTCCATTTTCAGTAACACTCAATAAAGAGTTTCGTGTACAGACGTTTGACTTTCAACTTTCGCAGATTTTGTTTTGTTATGATTTTTGTAGTCGCACTCTGAGTCTATCTCTATGGTCGATAATCAGAGAGGAGTTTCCTACACCGAGTCTATTGCAAATCTTATCATTTCCAAATATGTAGTCTCTTTGACTTAATTAAATAAAAGAAAAAATCCTCCCCAGTTAAATAAGTTTCTAAACATCTAAAAATTTATTCACTCCAGACTGCACTGCACTTCAAAATCCTTTCACTCATCTCGCCAGCTTGCATGTACACATGTACCATATGTATAATAAATTAACGCTTCACCCGCTGTAGGTATGAAAATGTAAAGCGGTAAGCTCACCACCATAATACGTTGTTTTTACAACCGTATTTATCCTTCCCCATGCCCCCATGCACTTAAGCGTTTACCCTCACATATGTGCGCGGCGATTAAAAACATTTTACCGATCTACCGACGAGAATTGTAATCCCACTTATAATCCACCATCGCTCACTATTCCTGGTTCGACCAATGCGTCGTCGGCGTCGTCGTCAGTTGGCCACTCAACCTCATCCTCCCTTCGATGCCGACGCCGACGCCGACGCCACCACCACAACCTAAATCCTTCGAAATAAATGCAAAAATAATTCGCCGTCGTATACCCATCACCATCGCCAACGTGAATCTTGTGTACAACGTATCGCCATCTACCGGTGGTGCGCATTATTTTCCAATTTGGCATGCAAATAAATTTCGGAATTCATGCTCCGGCAATAAAGCTTCTTCATCGTCGGCGCTACACACAAAGTAGGATTGTAATTTAAATCCGGACTATATGTACGTATCCGTGTGCGCCTTCCTGTTCGTTTTTCTTTACTTCCGTATCCTTAAAATCTCCTCTAACTTTGCAATACAAAGGGATAAAGGACCATGTGCGAGCGAGAGGGCGAATACACTTCGCCGACTGTAACTGCTGAGGGGAACTAACGAAATCTGAATTATTCATAAATCTTGGTTCGTACGCTGTTTGGGCTGCTGCAGCCCGTAAAAATCTTATGTGGACCTAACATACTACCTTTTTGAATCTGGCCAAACGGCACTGCTCTGGGGGATAACATGTTAAGTGGATTGCTTAATAGTTGATAGCGTATCGTATTCCATTCATCCATCTATCCGCCAACCCGAGTGTAAGTTGGTCCTTGTTTTCGGCTTTATTCTGCGGTGGATTCCATATTTTCTCTTACATCCGGTTGCTCGCCCTGATCCATTGTCCAGCTATCGTCGAGTTGAAAGCTTTTGTGTTGTTTTAGCTTTGAGTGGTGTCACCAGTTAAAATATGTTAAAGTTGGATGGTCACTCGGTTAGGGAAGGATCGGTAGACAAGGCATCAGAGTCATCCCCTCAGGTAGATACTGTGACAATTTTAAAAATATCGAGAAAGCTGCAGGGCAGGATGTTGAAAAGAGAATTTTAAAGCCTCCCCTACTGAGCATCAAGATTCTCATCGGAATGCGCAAAAGAAAGCGTGTTGGACAATAAGACTTTTAGGATTTTTGGCTCAAATCCTGCTACGGAAATTGGACAAAACATGATGAAATATCTAGAGCTCGAATCTAGAGGTGTTTCGGAATCCCTACCTTTCGCTTCCTTTATTTCTTAATTCAAATATATCGAAAAAGCAGATCCTCGGAGACATTAAGTGCTGGCCAAACAAATGGCCACCCATAATCCAGCACGCGCAGCACCCCACAAATGACACAACATCATGTTTAATTCCCCTCAAAGTGACACGTTGGCATCTGGTTCGCAATTCAATTACATTAAAATGCTTAACCAACGAGAGACACCTTCCAAAGACAACATAAATCTGAGATTATAATGATTTGCAAAACCGGGAGGCTCATCTTCCATATACCGAAAAAACACAACAGCGCAAAGCAAGGTGGTGGCACTTTGCAACTCTTTTCACCACCACCACTTATCTATCTACCAACTTTCCTGTACTGACTCATTCGGTATTCTTAAAATGGCAATAAATATCCAACACTCTATGAGAATCCACAAAGCAACAGAGAGCCCAACTCCTAGCATCTTCATTACCTGTGTGTATTCCCATCAGCTGATAGGGTAGTCCCAAAAGGGGACGAGCTGGCGCGGCGGCGGTTCCTGTGCATGGCATATCGGAGCCATTTATATGAAAGTGTAATTAAGTGTCACTTTAAAGCCATCAGGAAATTACGATTTTCCTTTGCGAACACCTGATGCAAGAGTCCTATCCGATTAAGTCTGCTATTTTGGATCTATCGTCGTCGGTGTCGTACGAAGTACGCAGCCCCCGTGTGTCTGCCCGTCGTCAGTTCATTCGCCGCCAACCACCCCTGGCGTTGTTGGGGCTAGGCATAGAGAGTAGAGAAGTGCGGGTTCTTCGGTTTCTGGGGTTGGGAGGATGGCATGAATCGTCCGTGTCTACTGTCTGTCTGTCTGACTGCCATTGCGGTTGAAAATAAATTTCCGAAAATGAAATGCGGTCTCTTTCGATTTGAGGCACGCCCGCTTTCTTGGGGGTTCTGAAATTTATTATTTTCTACAGTCTACAGTGGCGGCAGTTCTCAGTGGAAAGGAGATCGTCATACCGCTATATACGTGAGTTAAAAATTCCCTTCGGTATTTTGCAGTCATATTTCAGAGATTTCCTCTGATGATCGAGAAAGAATACCAGCGGCACAACGCCAGTCATCCTTACTCAGCTCCCTAGGGATCCCTGGGTATTGTGAGATGCCTCATTGTTTACATCTCTGACTTTAATTCGCATCATTGGCGCGACTACACGATACGAAAGGAGGCACTTTACTCTAATGGTTCGGCGCATATTGAAGATGATTTTCAGCTCAGCATCTGGATCTGTTTTTCTGTTTTCTTTTTTTGTTCTGTCTCGGGGCCGTGTTAATTGAAATTTAATTATTTTTTCAATTAACTAAGAGGTGAGTGATGCTCGGTGGCGAAGGTCAGAAGACGGAGGGCTTGTGGCGCTTTCAGCCACGCGAAGTTGTTTATTTGTTTACATTTGTATTCGTCGTAGCTGACGGTAAGTAAATTGTTTACATTTCGGATGGATTGCGCTTGAGAACTTTTCCGGAGTACCTTTGGCTGAAGGTGTTCTTTTTTTGCGTAGCTTTTGGTGTGATTAGTAGCTTGTAAGTGGGGTTATAAATAGCAGTATTTACTTGTTTCTTTGCTTGCACGTTGGACCAAGATAAGCCCCTGAATTACGATGATGGTCGCTTCCCGAAAAGTTTCGCTTCAACTTGCGATTCTCGTCGACATGTGATTCAATCCAACATAACCGGTCAGCTTTTATGTTACGCCTTACTAGATTCTAAGGATTAAAACATTTTCAATGTCCTGTCAGATTTGTTACCATTTCGATTTGCCATTACATGAGTCGGGCGTGGTTTTAATAGATTTTCACGTGATTTTAACAGATTACCGATTCGAGTTGTTTTTGTTTCCTTTTTTTTTTGTAAATGTTTTCATTAAGTCTTCAAAATCACAAGCTTACCTAATACAGCGTAAAGTCAGTGCACATAAAACAAACTGAGTGAAAAATATAAACGAGAGAACTCAGGACTAAAAGCCTTAAGTACCTTTCATCTGTCCAAACAGATTGAAAGTACTCACTCTGTTGCCTTTTTTTTCTCCTGTTCCTGTTTCACTGTCCTTCTCGTACAACCTTTCCACACTCAAATACGTACAACAATTAAACAGAATTAAGCCACGTCAAAACATCGAGGAGTAATAGCACCAGCAGCACGAATGGACACAATGTAAACGTGAATCCTTTGCTGATTATTTCACTCGCTAATCCGGATTAAACAACGAGAACTGTTCGAATCGTTCGTTGTTGCATTTCGCAGACTAACTAAAAGCATTATTAAAAGCACCAAAGGGTCAGGGGAGCAGCTCTTTTCAAACGCAGATGGACACAAATGCAGGGTTTCGAAAAAAAGGAAATCCATGACAATGAAGTATTTCAAGTTAAGAGTGTCACTTCATTAATTTCGATTTTGTTAGGGAATCATTCGACGAACTCTAATAAAAAATAACATCCGTTATAATGCTTTAACAAAGGTTTTGTTTGAATATTTATATTGATAAATAAGGGCTCTAGAAGATCGATACAAATTCAGTAAGGTTCGATACAAATTCAGTAAGGTTTGTAGTTGTAGATCTACCCTTGAGGAATCCATGCTGGTTAGGGGAAAAAATAGACTTACAGTGAAAAGACATTGTGTCATAGATAATGCTTTCGAAAAGTTTGGGTATGCAGGAGAGTTTTGCGATGGGGCGATAGTTGGAAATATCATTCTTACGACCTTTTTTATGAAGGGGAATTATGTAAGAGCACTTCCAGAGTTTAGGGAAAGCTCCCTGTGAGATAGAATGATGAAAAAGAGTCGTGAGGGATTGGAACAGATGATTCGCACATTCTTTTAAGACGATGGCAGGTACACCATCGGGTCCAGGGCAGAAATCGGGTTTGAGATTATTCATCTTTTCTAGGACAATTGCCGAAGTGATATGAGGCGAAGCAAGTGAAGTTTGGGGACAGTTGTTCATGAACGAAAAGTAGTCAATATCGGGTTCAACGATGTGGTTCGTGAACGACTGGCTGAAGAAATTAGCAAACAAGTTTGCTATTATGGTTGGGTTGTCAGACAATGTATCATTGAGTTTCAAAGAAGACGGATAGCTATCAGATTTCTTTTTGGCATTGATGAAGTGAAAGAAGCGTTTGGGGTCAGAAATGAGATTTGATTCCATTCGGTCTAAATAGTCGTGGTAAAGAGATTCACAGAGATCGGAAAAAAGGGAGTATGCGAGATGGTAGTTAGCAAAATCAGAAACAGAACGAGAGTTAAGGTACGTGCGCCACAGTTTGTTTCGTTTATTGCGAAGCGAGCGCAACTCTGTATTGTACCAAGGTGGGGAAGATGATAAGTTTTTCTGCTGCATATAAGGGACGGAAAGGGTAAAACATTCAAATATTTTGGAGTAGAACAACGTAAGAGCGTTATCAACAGTAATGGGAGCATTATCGAATATAAGGCTGAGGTTGGCGTTATTGAGCAGATCGTTTAATTTAACAAAGTCTGCTTTGCGAAAGTTGAAACTGTACGCATGTTCGGATTGGAGAGTTTGATTGTGATTGTTATATGAAAAAGTAAGGGATAGAGGTGGGTGGTAGCGGTCTAATTTTGAAAGAAGATGATTGCTTGCAGACACTACACAATTTTCAACGTCTGATGAAAATATAAGATCCAGCTGTCTACCTAAGTTGTTAGTGATGCCACTTAATTGGTGTAGGCCAGAGTCGGAAAGACAGTCAGTGAAAAGGATTTCCTTGTCTGTAGATAGATTCAGGGCCACAAAATGGGACTCGTCATCAGACTGAATCCATTTGAGGTCGGGTAGGTTGAAATCACCAAGGAATACGATAACATCGCAGGGGTCTACAACATCAAACAGGTCGTCGATTGCGTCTACAGCAAGCTGGTAACCATGGATGGGTTGAGAAGGGCGAATGTAGCAGCAAAAAAGGTAAAGGTTACGCTTTGAGACAGTTATTTTGACGCAAATGAACTCAAAGATACCGGTATGTGAAGCTTTATAGAACGTAGAGTCAAAACGATTATGTATTGCAAGGAGAACACCACGACCAGTGGAGTCGTCTTCTTTCTCAAGACCATCATTTCTAAAGACATTAAATTCTGACGTGAATAGCTCGTTACTATTATAGTCGGAAGATAGATTTGTTTCAGACAGTGCAAAGATGTCATACGGGAGAGTTTGGGAGTTAAGGTATTTCTGATGGTAATTCTGACGTGAATAGCTCGTTACTATTATAGTCGGAAGATAGATTTGTTTCAGACAGTGCAAAGATGTCATACGGGAGAGTTTGGGAGTTAAGGTATACTGTGGAGGTCTTTGTACGTAAGCCCCTAACATTCTGGTAATAAAGAGATAAGCAGTCGGGAGCGGGGTGAGACAAAACAGAAGAGGGAAGGTTAGGAACTATAATAATTTTTGAAATTGGAACGCATTCTTTGTAGGTGTGACAAACGTTTGGAGTTAACATGTGAGGCATATGAGGAAAGATCATTTGCTACATCAGTAGGAGAAATACTGAAGCTCTCATGGAAACGGACAAATATGCGCTTTAGGTCGTCGAGGTTTGTTGGAAGGCCCTCTTGGTGAATTGAGACCATGACGTTAGTCTTAGTTACTCCATTAATGCAAATGGAGTCCGGTTTGTCATGAAGGTAGGCAAGATATAGACGGACGTTCTCGTAAATTCTATGATCTCTCAAACGCGACAGTACATAGCGGCTGTCGTCATTACCATCTACAAGCTGCTTGGTGAGTTTGACTGTAGGAGAAAGCAAAGGGTCTAAAAAACTAGATGGGGTGTTGACTGTGGTAGAATTAGATGACTTGACAGACATAGAGGATGGGGAGGGATTAATAATGTGGGAGCGAAAAAAGTTCGGATATTGAGAAGCAGAGGGAGTAGAGATGGTTGATGCGGTGCGGCTAGTTGAATGAGATGGGTCAGGCTGTAAGTTAAAAGACACACGGTTTTGGCGGGTGTTATTTACGGATGGCGGCTTTGCTAATATTGGAGTTGAGGGAACGGAGGTTGGTGATTGGCGAATTTGCGGGGAGAAGATAGGAAATGTTCCCTGCTTAAAACTCCAGTTTGAGTTGGTACTATTAGAGCTAGGTTTATTTTTATGGGTTGTGATACTTACATTAGGCTTAGGGCTAGGGTTATTATAAGATTTTAGATTTTTATAAGAACTAGGACTAGGTTTTTTAGTCTTACGTTTTTTCTTGGGTTCTACTTTTTTTATAACTAAATTATCCAGATGAAAATCGTCACTAGCTGGGTTGAGGAAAAGCCATTCATATTTGGAGGGAATGGTTATTTTAAAGCACGGGGACTTCTTGGAGCTGAGTGGCGAAGTCTTCTGACAGTCGTTTACGGTAATGGAATACTTTTTGTGGAAAAGATTCACTATCCAGGTGGTATCAGCATGATGGGGGGCACCAGAAATGATGAGCGAAGTGAACGCATTAGTTTTTGTTTCCGCTATGTTACCACCACCGAGTTTACTAAGCCTCTTATTCCAGTCAGAAAGGGTCCATATCGTTCCAAAACGCTCGACAGTCGGTACAACTTCTGGGGCAGCTGCGGTTTCTTGGGGGAGTCTTGGTGGCAATAGAATTGATGGTTGAAGAGGAGGAGATTTTGTCGCTGGAGGATCGGATTCAAGCATTTCCGTTAGTAATGATCTATTGTTGAGAGAACTCTGTTGCGGCTGAAAGAGATCTGGGATGTCATCAATTTTGTTGATAGTCAGTCTGATGTCCTCAGCTATATCGCCTATGGTTACCCGGGAAGCCTCGACATTGTTGCTCACATCATTAATTCTGCTCATCATGTGAAGAAGTAATGGATCGCTGGGTAGGGTAGAGGCAGCAACAGTCTTTGATGAGCTTTGACAGTGTATGTCAAAATCGGAGCGAAGAGAGTTGAGGGAGCCATTGATAGTAGAAAGCTCGGAGGCGAAAAGGGTTTTAAAGTTTAAAAGGATATCACATTTTAGTTTCACAAGCTTTGAGTTTAAGTCAGCTGGAGACTTGGTAAATGAGTCATTAAGGCCTACCAACTGCTTGTCAATACTTTTAAACTTGGACCGGCAGAGGTTAACCGAGAGTTCGATGCTGTTAGATAAATCATCAACACTTTTTAACAGGTCATCAAACTTATTAAACTCGTTCAGTATTTTATTGTTTAGTAGTTTATTTTCGGAGGAGACGGTTTTTATAGAGTCACTACAGCACTTTATCGCGATCATTATATGTGAGAGTGATAATTCTCTGCACTCATCACAGTAGAATACGAAATTCTTGCTAAAGTCACTAATATAGGGCACAGATCGCTTGCTTAAACCGATACACAGGGCATGAAAAGAATTACCGCACAGCCCATTGCAGACTACCCAGTCAGCATTAAAGTCACTCGTCGCTAGTTTACATGATGTATTACCGCAAATGTTAGGCATGATTGGTGTGAGGTGGGTCAGTTTATTCACGGAAGTAGGTCAAATAAAAAGTGCAAGCGAGTATAGGTTCGCGAATAAAAGGCAATGACCAAGAAGTAGGTTGGAATTGCGGAAATTGCAGTAGTATAATTTCGCGATGTGGAGTATTGCGAAATTTACAATAAATTAATTAAATTTGTTTAAACTCGCGAACTGGGAGGGAAAGAAAAACACGTCCGAAAGGTTGAAGGTATTGCTATCAACTATCTCCGTGGTACTCCGTAACTTAATTCACGCAGATCATCAAATCAGCGATGAAAAAAGACATAAATAATCTTTCTGTCGAAGGCTGGGGCATTCTTCATAAAGGAGTTTCTGAAGTCAGGATGTCCCTATCAATACCTAATACTTCGTCTGCACCACCTAATTAATACTCGGACACTTACATAGTGCGTGTCATGCACGTTCTTTGTGACCAAATTTATACATATATTTTTTTAAAATGTCTCGTGTTCAAAAAACTACATGGTGGGTGGCTGATGAAACGTGCTACCAAACAACAAAAGATTTGGATATTGCGTCGCTAGTCTGTGATTTTAGTCCAAAGAGGGCTTAGACGGACGTTTGTCGGTATTCCTTCGAGCAGATGGACTGTAATGAGGCCAGTTAACTCTTTTGCTGAGCGTGGGACAGACACAAGAAGGCCTTATCGGCGAGGTCCTTCAGTTAGGACACAGGATACGGTTGCTGCTGTAGCTGCTGCTATACAAAAATATAATAATAATGCATTACATGAATATCAGCCGACCGTTAGTGTCGGCAATATACATACAGTGGTGGACAAAATTAGAGGAACGCCAGCAAAAAGCTAAACATTTTAATATTTTTTGGTGAGGGTTTATGATTGATTCAATTTTACATAATGTAATTTTTATGAAAAAAAAAAAAAATTGTTAATTGTTTTCCTATACAGAAAAAGCACAAAACCTGAACTAGGGATTATTTCCCAAAATTAATGGTTTTCTTTAATTTATAAAATTTCCAGCATACATGTGACCATTTATTTTTTGGCGAAAAGCGGCGGGTTTTTATAAGCTAAAAGCGGGCGTGTTTTAGCGGGTTTGGCGGGCTTCGCAAAAATAGATCAGCACAGTCGATACATTGGTGGAATTGGAATACAAACTAGAAATTGACAACAATTACGTTCTCCGTACCGCTTTTTCCAATAGTTAAAATTGTACCACCACACGTTTCACATTTTAAATTCGAATTGTCATCGGTTTTTTTAATAAATGTAGAAGCGCCTTCAAAGTCTAATTTTAGCACAAGAAATTTCTTTGGGCTAATATATGAAAACTGTCAAATCACATACATTATTATTATTTTTTTGTTTTAATGCTTTCATTTACTTTTTCGTAATTTTTCTGACTTTGAGAGAATTTCACCCCCACTCTTCAAAATTTGACAGAAAACACATATTTGGTGCAAAAAGTACGCGAACGGACCTTGTATCGTTGGATAGCGAATGAATAACGTTGGCTGTGTCTTTGACGCATGATATTTGCAATTTTCGCGCACTGATGCGAACTGAAGTTGTCTACGGCAGTTTAGATCTACCACCTTCATTATCACAATTTCAATGCAGAAGCATTGATATTGCTAAACTAGACACCACAAAGACGCATATTCAAAAAAAAAAGTTCTGTGGTGAGCCCAAATTTCGAAAATTTTCTCAAAAAGCGAGAAAATGCTTGTGGTGGCGGGTTCTTAGATGAAAAAGCGGGTAAAACCCGCCAGAAGCGGGTGAAATGGTCACATTTGCATACCATCGTGCTCTCATTATCCCCCGAAGTCTCCTTGGCATATTTCTGATGATGTAATCAATGCCATCTTGGGGTATTTGGTCCCATGCAGCAAGCAAAACACTTTTAACCTCCTCCAAAGTGGATGGTCCCGGATTTCTCTGCCTCAACTGTCTGCCAAGCATGTCCGAGACATGATCAATGAGATTTAGGTCAAAAAACAAAGTTGGCTTGACTAGGGCGCTCAGTTGTGCCTCTCGAAGATACCCCGACACCCTATTTGCAGTGTGGGGACGAGCATTATCTTGCATTAAAAGGAAATCGGAGCCGATATTTGGGACAAACGGCACAACAATTTCTTCTAAAATATCTTTTACATACCGCTCGCGCGCTCTGCTGTTAAGGACCATTTTTCTACCACGTGTAACTCTGTGTGCTCCCAAACATATATGTTACTACCCATACCATTATGGAACCTCGCTCATCGGTGAAAAAACACTCGCTTCCAGTCATCCTCAGACCAGTTTTCGTGGTTTCAGGCGAAGCCAACACGCGCTACTCTATGGATATATCAGTTTTCTTCTTGCGGTTGCAGTTCGGTTTCTTAAGGCATTACTTACCAGAAATCGGTCGTCTCTTTGTGTCGTGGCCCTTTTCCCACCTTGTCACCGATTTTTACTCAAAAAACCGGTTTCTCTATATCGCTTTACGTCCCGAAAAATAACAGGCTTAGACACATTTAGCATTGAGGCCACTTTGTGGTACGATTGCCATTTTCAATCAAACGTATGGCACAGTCACAGACTACCTGAATTTCAGGTAAGTCTGCCATTTTCACGTAAATTATTCATTTTAATAATAAACAATGTTCCAATAACCGTTTGTTAACGTACTCGAAAGAATAACCGACAAAATGCGCGAAACAATCAAGGCTGCAATTTTTTTTTATCTACACACGCTAACGGGATTATGAATACCCTTAGAATGTTTAAACACAGCCCGAGCACATGAAGAACAAGTACGAGAGAGAGCCATATCGGGGTAGTGATAGGAAAATCAGATGTTAGGTTTCAAGTTCAACTAACTCTTATGGGTGCTGCCTAGGATAACTGGACAGTTGTGTATTATTAAAAGTTTTGCACTTGTTTATGATTCACAGAATTAAAGTTCGTTAAGTGCATTTCCGTTCTCCAAATGAGTTTAAATCTGTTACCTATTTACCTACCATAAGAGAACATTGAAACATAAAACATGTAAAAACAATATCCCGTTAGTTTATATTTAATCGTCAAACAGAAAACTAGCATCGTTCCTCTAATTTTGTCCAGCAGTGTATTTCTATTTCTAACTCTTAACAGAATCATGCCATTTTTACGGAACAAAAAAAAAAGTCTACAAAGGGGACACCCGGGTTTGAACCGGGGACCTCTCGATCTGCAGTCGAATGCTCTACCACTGAGCTATATCCCCAACATGAATCATGACTCTATAATATCTCATAAAATTCTTTCAAAACTTCCCAGCAGTATTAAACTATACATATTTATCAGCGCGGAATTTGTTATCTTTTTTTTTTAATTTTGTGGAACACATCTTTTATCAGTCACTTGCCGATTTTAAAATTCAATTATTTAAGTTTCCAGCTATCTACAGCGAAGCAGATGTAACTAGAAATTTCCAAATTGAATTGATAAGTCAGGTAGACGAAGCAGATTATTGACTTAAAGTTTCTATCACCGACACGGCGATATCCCATTTGTATATTTGCATGATTCCATTTCCCGTACGCTATGGCAAACAGAATTACAGATGCAGCATGGAAACGACATTAACCGAATTCATGCATCGAAACAATGCCACCACCCTGACAGCAAGAAGTGCCACACTCCAACACTATAAACGTGCACTGATGCACGAGAGAGAAGCGACGAGAAAACTTCATAACGCTATAGGGAGGGAAAGGATTTGAGCGAAACACTATTCACCCACCCCCGCCTTCATAGTTTTTTATTTGGAAAGAAATTCACTTAAGCTAAGTAGAAATATCACGGCGAAACTTATTTCGAAAATATTTAAAATTCCATCCACGAAAATGACGGATCGATTTGGGATATTTTTGCAGCTCCACGCTAGAGCACACACACACGTATCCTTTGCCGAACCTCAAATATTCACCTGCCATCAGGTAGCTGGTTAACTTCTTCCTCGTCATCGTCCGAGCCAACCGCTCCGCTCCGCTCAGGTGATGGCCATATTTTATGTTCAATATTCTATTGGTTCAACATCATCCTTTGGAGCTGTTGTAATGCTTCTACTATGCCAAAGTATTGGCAAAACCATGGGACAGGAGCAAGTTCCTGCTTGTGTATTGAAGGATGAAAAAAAGAAAGGATTGGGAGTGAAAATATATAAAATTCAATTTCTTAAACATTACAGCAACTTGTTCGAGAAACTCTCTTTGAAAGATCCTTTGACAGGATACATGGTACGAAATGTTGCCAACCAGAGTGTGGGAAAAGGCAAGAGCCCCCAAAACGGGCACACACTTGAAAGAATGTAACTCAAATTTGTAAAAGGGTTAAAAGTGTCAAAGTGATTTCTTTTAAACATTGTATGTCTTTTTACCGAAAGGAGCTTTCGACGATCGAACGAACGACGCGACGTACGAAACTAGGTGGCCACCCACTTGCTTGCAGTGGGCGAGTAGGGTAGTCGGGGGTGCAACCTTACAGTTGAAAGGTCTTCGCCATACCTTGAGGTAGTACATCTTGTTGGATGGTTTGGCACTTTGCCTAGAATTCTCTACGTGTATTTGTTTTTTTTGTTTTTTTTGAATAAGATTGCCGATAGAGAGGATGTGTGTGTGTGTGTGTGTATGTATGCGGAAGAGGTTGCCTACTTTTCACACATTTAATGTAAACGAAGGAGTTGTACTCGTATAAAAGGAAAAAGATTGCACCATTTACGTAATTAGTTTTATTTCGCGCTTTCTTTATGGATTCAGGTATGAAAGGGGAATTTTCAATTTTTTTTTTTACTTTGATGCACGGGATTTTTGCCGGAACTTTTAAAATTCCTAAGTAAATGATATTGGAGGGTTTCGCTTTCTTTGCTTCATCGCATCGTTGAAATCAAAGAGGTAATATACTTGCGCGTTATTTGATGAGAAAATTCAATCACAAGATAGCTGTTAGGACTTAAAGAGGATTTTTTTTCATTTAAGTAAATTTAGGTCGATGTACACTTAGTGAAGTATTTTAAGTTTAAATAAAAAGTAGTTAACTGTCAAATTTAAATGAGTTGAGAGATTGAGCTCACCGTTACTGTTTTTTTGGCAAACGAAACAAACAAAAAATTAGCATGATGTAAAATGACAGTGTGTAGCTTAGAATGTGTGTAGCTTAGAATGGAAAATACCGATTGGAATGATGAGGGTTGAAATTGTTCGTGGATTTTGCTGGAATGATTTAGAATGGTAGATTTAGAGTGTTGGCAAATTTCATCATTCGGCATTTTTCGAGTCGAGTTTGAATCGGTTCGGGAGAAAACTTTTAAAATATTGGCTCCTACTCCTATCCAAAAGGACTTTTGGAGGAATTTATTAATTGCTACAGAAGTCACATCAAACATAGTTTATTTTCAAAATAAGTTTTTAAAAAGTATCATGATATTACATATGGACAGCCTAGAAAAAACTGATTAGAAATTACAGTCTAGGACTGTGTTATCAGCACTTTAGAGCATGATATTAATTGTTTACACATATGTACTTCTATTTTTAGATGTCGCTCAGGCTTTCGACAAGGTTTGGCATAAGGGTCTAGACCTAGAGTTTAAATTACAATACAAACCAATTCTGAAGAGTTACATTTCGGATCGACTGTTCCGAGTTCATTATGGACAAGAGTATTCAGAATTAATGAAAATTGAAGAAAGTGTCCTTGGACTAACCTTGTATCTATTGTATACAAGATAACGCAATGATAGCTACCTTCGCAAAAGGCGCTTCCAGCCTAGTATCAGACAAATGCGTCGTAAAGGCTACAGAGAAGCTGCAGAACGCAGTCAATAGAGTTAAAGATTGGACGGAACAATGGCGTATAAAACTTAACAAGGAAAAATCAACTCATATAAACTTCACCAATAGGAAGATAAACAATCTTCCCATATTTATTAGCAACCAAATCATTCCATATGCATATGTTTGATGTGATTGTATACAAATCAGAAATAACATACAGTGCCGTTCCAAAAATAATGACATATTTTTTATGAGGTTTTGTTTTATTAGGTATTTTCAAACGTTTCACCACACTTTTAGGTTGTTAGAGTTTTGTAGCTGCACTGAAGGGAGCAAAATGTTCTTAGACTTGGCTAATTTTTAGAAATTAATGGAATCTCTTAATTAGTGCGGTTTTATTTATTGCTTCCCAGAAACATTGTCCATTCAATCAGAACTTTGTTGAGTTGACTCAGATAGGTTTTTCCATGTGGATGCAGGAATTGTGTTCCAGGTCTGGATTAGTAAATTTTTTAGGATGCCAATAGACTCTGGACGCTCTCTTGTAATCTTTAGTTTCACGATTGACCAGATATTCTTATTTGGATTGATGTCTGTGCTGTACGGAGGCCAGCTTAGCACATCAACATTGTTTTCTTCGAAATACATTTTAACATTTAAGAAATAAAAAGAAAATACAAATGTAGTTTTAAGTCATAAAAATTGTAGTTAATATTAAAGTTATAAATTAATCTTTCATTTGAAAAACAAGTTCATACTTACAATTTTGGCTGTATGGCAAGGAGCATTATCCTGTTGAAAAATGAATCTGGAAGCGTCACCAAAAAGCTCTAGCACGGAGTGCCCTAATTCATATTCTTAGACCCGTAGATAAACTGCTGCAGTGACTTTCGATTCTAAAGAGGCCATTTTAGCTTCTCCAGAGAAGCACTCCCAGACCATAACACCTTCAGTTCTAGGGTCATACGTAAGAGGCATTCAGAGCTCAGTCTTCCCTTTGGTTCTCTTCGCGCAAGAATCCTCCCATCTCCAACACTGGAGTTGTCTGCCACCACTTTTCGAACAGCACTGTACAATTTACGAACAAAATCGTTAACATCGAAAATAATATTAATAGTAATGTTTTTTTATATAATCTAATGTATAGTTCTGTATGTATGTAATGCACACAGTATACATACATACATACTTAGGAATACATAAAGATTAGCTATTCGTTTGATCCTTTAAACTCAAAAGCTAATCACCCGATTGGGCTGTAAATTACAAAAAATATTTGTAATGAGGTGAGAAATGTTCGTAAATCAAAAGTTTTCAAATTCTCCGATAAATGGCGCTGGAACCTGGAACACCGAAATTTCAAAACCATCCGATTAAGCTGAAACTTACACAATATATTGGCTATGAAGTGAGAAATGTTCGTAGATCAAAAGTTTTCAAGTTTTCCGATAGATGGAGCTGAACACCAAAATCTTAGTTGACAGTTAAGTCCGCTCAGAGAGAATTTTTTGAAATTCCACGCCTAACGGGGTGAATAGGGAAAAATATAATTCCTTAATTCGAATTTTCGTATCTAAATCTAAACCATTGTCATTGCTCGTGACTCGTGAGTCTGTTAAGGAGGATTGTTTGTTTACATATAAGAGCCAACGAAATAAGCGAACAAAGTGAGGTACGAAGAGCAACATCTCGCAAATAGCATGCACCAACACGAGCCGCCGAAACGGACGAACAAAGTGCTTATTAATTCGTCAATACAATAGACGACGCATTATTGATTCATTTGTATTCGAATGTATAGTCGATGACGATCCGGAAATGAACTATAGTGAACATGCGTTAGTTGTTTTTTAACTAATGAACAGATTATGCCGATATACTGAATCGCAAAGGTGAAATGCCAGGAATGTGCTGGTGCAAATGGAAAAATTGTGTTGCCGGCATTTAATCCGCCACCAGAGTCATTACTATTTTTAATGTCAGGAAAATTAATTCAAAATTATATTACCGTCAAATACCAGTTTTTTAAGAAAAACCTTTGCAGTGTCTTTGTGTGTAGCAAGATCTTTCGGATTTTAGGCTTATATTATCGGGCGCTGAATTCTGAAGAAAACTAAGACCTAAGACTTAATTACCTATTTGTATCACTGGGGGAGTTTTAATTGCTAAAAAACATCGTGGTCAAAGTTTTACTTTGAAATTTTTAACTTTGACCAGTGCAATATACAGGACACTGAAAACGTTTCTTTCAAAGTTTAGCGCATTTTATTACCAATAATAAATAACAAAAAATTAAAGATCTTATATGTTTTTAAGCAAGATCTAAGTATACTTATTTAGATATAAGTAAACAAAACATGAGTTGTGACATCTTAGAGGAATATACCTCTAATTAGACATTTGAACCCAAATATAGTTGACTCTGTATTAAAAATAAAAATTTTCTGATTTTGGTCAAAGTAATCATCCGTGGTCAAATGTAGACAGTTTAACGGTATCAAAGTTAAGACTTGTCCAAGTTATACTGTCAGTCAAAGTTAAAAATTACTGGTCAAAGTTTCCCGAATTTATAACATTTCATAAAGGTAGTTTTCTTATATGTATAAAATTAATTTTAGTACACCTATGACTATAAAAAAAATTACATTTAAAAGATAAAATGTTAATGTATATACCCGTAATAAATTCGACTCAACTGAATAGCTTAAAACACAAAATATCGGAACATTTTTTGGGAGCTCAAATCACTACCTTAAAATTGCACTACTATTTTTGACGATTATATTTTTTTTTTAAAAATGTTTACCATATAAACTGAATATCGCAACCTTTCGGCTCATACCAAATATGTTGAAACTACCCAAATATAGTTGACTCTGTTCTAAAAATATAAATTTTCTGATTTTGGTCAAAGTAATCATCCCTGGTCAAAGTTAGGCAGTTTTACGGTAACGTTTATCAAACAGACGAAATTTAAAATCGTTCAAATACATTTAGGTTACACATCCGATACTAAGCACTTCTTGAAAAACACTCGCAAATATAATTCCTGCTTCCAGATGACATCCTTCAGTGCACCAAGAGTCACTCGAAAACATTTCATGACTTTTTATGACATAAATACTATTGTGAATGGGTGCAGCGGTTACCACTAGTTGTTTTATTTAAATCTGTGAAAACAGTTTGGTAATTTAATAATATATAAAGAAGTGGGAAATTAACTGTAAAAAAGTGTTAAAAGAAGTCCAATTTAATCCAATTGACAGAAAAAAAGCTAAGATTGTATCCACCTCTGTTTAAACGTCAAACAAAAGCCAGTGGATACAATTTAAACGCAATTGACTTGGACACATGGATTGGATAGCAAGGTACGCACATTCTGTCATCCTATTTTTGTTCGCCATAAGTAGACTGACTTAAAATTAAACATATTTGACTTTCTTTTTCAATTGACTACTGTATTAGTCTCAGACATAATATAAATAAAACAAGGAATAGAAAAAACATCCGGGTACCACTTTGCATTCGGAATTCTATCCAGTCAACCTTTAAATCCTATCAGCTACCCAAATAGCGACCCCTCCACGTTAGCTACACGCATAAATCACCGCCTTGGCCTACTTTCCTCCCCCGTGTGTCGTGGTGAAATTAATTCAATCTCGAATACTCTTTGATTCTAAGGTCGCGTCCCTAACCGAGTCAGAGAAAGAACCATCGGGTTGTGATTTTGTGTGTGTGTGTTTTTTTTTTTTTTGTCAGCCATATAATGCTTACCCAAGCAAAATGGCCGAACTACGTTAAAAGAGAATTCTTTTCCACTGGCCGTTTTATTTTATTTTTTTGAGCGTTTTCACTTCGGTCGGTGTGCTCCTCCTTACGAAGATTAAATTCTTGTATAGTAAAATATTCAAAATGTTATCATAACTTATAGGAGACGTGACAAAAATTTAGTCTCCCGCATTACCGGGATTCTAACCCTTTTCGTGCCTTTTAAATGGCGGTGGCGTCTATTTTTTTTTTTTTTTGTGTCCTACCACCCCTTAAGTGAGGGAGACAGGATGGGGAGATTCGTGCAAAATCCTAAAGCCACCATGTCGCGCGTAAGTAACCCCATTGTGAGAAAAGCGACAACCCGCTTCGAATGCACACGAAGAGGAGGACAAAAGGTGTTTTGCGCTGACACTTTAATTCATTTTGACAGTTTGTACCTCGTGACGAGGCTTTTTACTGGGGGATTTCTGGAATATGAGGGGCGAATGTGATGGTGCCAGTACCTTCACCCACCAGTTGTTGGGCTTCCGTTGCGTCACTCAGTTTTTGTCTAAAGATTGAACCCTTTTTAGGGGATTCATGGTATTTTTTTGCTTACCTACCTATTTTTTTTTTATTCGTTGTCATAGGGTGTTAATACGACCGATACGGGCAAACAACCGACTTTGGGTGGCTTCAAGGATGTTCAAACGCATATGTGGTGGAGTATATGGTGCATGTGGATTTGCTGAGTAGTCGGCTGAACTTCTAGGAGTATTAATGCCTGGCAAATTGAATTTGTATTGTATGCTTTGAGTTCAACCTTTTATCGAAGGCTTTTTTTTCCCTCAACGTTATTCCTTTTTGCAGATGATTGAATGGATTCTGTTGTTGTGTACCTGTTCGGATGTTGTTTATTTGCTTTTGGGTGTTTTTTTGTTTGTAGATTTGGGAAACAGCTAGTGGCGGGCTTTTTATATAATTGAATATTATATTTGTATCTGCTGTAGAATTTTTTTCAAAATATTTGACGAGGCACGTAGATATATATTAACTGAAAGTTCAAAATCTTTTGACAGTGCGCGAGTCAATTGTATTTTTGATACGTGCAAGTATAACCGGTTCAATATGATTAACCATAAGGCGATAATATGTCTGCTAAGTTTTACTTATTAGCTCTATATTCTTTGTTTAGCCTAATACCGACAAAGTTGTCCTTCTGTTTTTTGGATCCTACTCAACGACTGTTTGTCCAAAGTATGACGTCAAAATTGGGTATTCAATGTCATAATCACTAACAACGACCTCCATCTAATCGACTGGTAGACAGCTTAATAAATAGCGATTGATTTCTGAATAATATAATCTACACAGCCAGTGACAGGTATGTATTGGTTTTAGATGAAAAAACCGTCCAGGACTGGTAAACTAATAAAAAGCGCTTTTCCCATCTAGTCAATAGGTATCATCGTTGCTTTCATAACTCTATCGGGCTGATATCAAGGTCTCTGATAACAATGAGACAATGCAAAAATAGTTTTAACCTTATTAAATATTAGGTTGGTAAGAAAGTAATTTCGGTTCTTACAAGAAGATGGCGTTATGTTTGTTGATTCTCGGTATTGTCGATGTTGTGTTTTTTTTTGACATTTGATAGCTGTCACTTTAAGATTACTTTAGAAGCAAATCGAGGGGCATGGAAATTAGACCGCGCGTGAAATTAGGCCGCTCATGGTTTTGTATGGGCGTTCAAAATTAATTTTGAAAATGAAATATGGCCGCGATAGTGAAATAAAATAAGACCGCGCGGTCTAATTTCATTTTCTGATCGCGGCCTAAATTCATATCGTCTGATGAATCTAGGCCGCGCGGCCGGCATTATTACGATATTATTACGGCGCCGAGGTTTGAAAATGCCATTTTGCCATAAATAAATAAATAAATAAATACATAGGAGTAAAACTATAACAATTGCTTTTTAAGAATTTAAGTAAAGAAATTTATAAAATTGTAGTTTTTCGCGCGATTTTTTTAGTTTTATTTTTTCAAGGTCTGATCCTCAAAAACTACAATTTTATAAATTTCTTTACTCAAATTTTCAAACTTCGATATCTCCTAACCTAAATCAATATTTTTTATTTGATATTTTGTGCTTATTTCACCGAGATCTACAAAATGGCATTTTCAAACCTCGGCGCCCGGTTATCGTAATACTCCCGCGCAACCTAATTTCATTTTTTGATCGCGGCCTAAATTCATGTCGTCTGATGAATTTAGACCGCGCAGTTCAATTTCATTTCTTGATCGCGGCCTAAATTCATATCGTCTGATGAATTTAGACCGCGCGGTCTTATTGCATTTTTCGATCGCGGCCTTAATTCATATCGTCTGATGAATTTAGACTGCGCGGTCTAATTTCATTTTTTGATCGCGGCCTAAATTCACGCGGCCTTATTTCACGGAGCCGAAAATCGATCTAAATTTTGTTCACGCCTGTTAGTACAGCAACAATTTTACCATGGAGTGCCAAAAGGAACATTTTCGACTATTTTGCTTTTTTATTTCCGTAAATGCATAAAAGCAGCTGAGGTTCACAATTGGTTAAAGAAATTCGGTTCTAAAGATTTTTCACTCAAAGATGACCAACATTCTGGTAGACAAATCGAAGTTGATGATGACAAAATATCAAAGTGATGTCAAATCCACCCTACAGCACCGATCCTGCACATCAGATTTTCATTTGTTTCGAAATTTGTAAAACTCTTTGAATGGTAAAACTTTCACCAATGATGATGACCTGTAATCTTATTTGGTCCAGTTTAGTGCTAATAAAGGACAGAATGAGCACGGAATCATGAATTTGCCAGAAAGATGGCAGGAGGTCATCGAACAAAATGGAAAATATATAATTGATTAAAGTTAATTTTTTGTATAAAAAACCGGCCAAGTGCAAGTCAGAATCGAACCTCTTTTATTTTTATTGTTTTTGATATTTTAGTAAAACTTTGGAATATTTATGTACATATAATACTGATTAAGGAATTATTGGTTGAAAGTTATACATAATTTCAAAAAGTTCGATCCAGTAGCTTACGAGTTAATCGGTTCATGTTTTTGACTTAAGTAGTTTCGGAGATAGGGCGGGGGACTTTTGGTATGGTAATTATTTGTCACACATTTTTGGCAATAACTCCCAAAGTTGCTAACGGAAAAAGTTGAGAAACATATTTTTAGAATCTCTGCTTCGAGCCCTTTCGAATGATATCCCACATGATTTCGGTTTTATATATTGACAATCTTCTTATACATGTTTGACAATATTTTTGAGTGATAAGGTGTTTCAAATATGTAGAGCACCGTTATGTATGGGTGCTCCAAATTTCAAGTTCGTAGCTAGAACGATTCTTGAGGTTTATATCGTGGCGGACATTTTAGAGGTAGAGCGGACTTATAATGATTTCGTATTACCATATGGGTACGGAACCCAAAAAAGAGTTTAATTTCATACTTTAAACCCGAAATTACTTTCTTTCCAACCCAATACATTGGAGAGCTGCTAGGCTCTCCGAGAAAGAGTTGTTACGACTTAACTTGGGCTAACTATTTAGATTGCAGCTTTAATACAACCAATTTCTATTTCAAAGACAACATTGGCGGTACATGCATACATATAACTAAATCGTTGTTCATCATTTATGTCAGCTACAGATAGCTTATTTCAGTGCTAAACAAAATATATGGCGTCAGCAGTACTATACAAAACCAAGCCTAGCTTCTCTGATTGCTTGTCAGGCATTCAAAAGAGGTGGTACCGTGAAAAAACTTTTGCTGGAATTGAACCCGGGCAGCATGCGTAGTAGTCCAACGCCCTAATCACAACGGCCACGGCGACCACAAGTTTCAGTGTTATCGTAGAATATTTTTTAATACTTAAAATATGTATGTATGTATGTACATATTTTGGAGTTCATAAATATGTCCTACTTATTTTTTCTTTTTTTTTGCAGATTATGTAAAGGCGGGCGACTAAGTTAACCTCCATCCGAATGTCGTCCTTAGAATACCCATCGTTGTATTTCTAGGATTAGTGGCTCCCAAGGAAAACTATGAAATTTATTACAGAAACATTTACAACAACAACACAAAATGTTTTGTAATTCCTCATTTATCCATGTAACTTCTGTGTGCCATCAAATCATATGCACAATAGAAAACAAGGTACCTACCCACCTCCATACAGAGGCAACTCTCAACAGACAGTCAGACAAAAAGTTCTGCGAGAAGTTTACGAACTTTTAATTAGTTCGGAAGCATCTTTGTATCCAAATCAATGTTAATCCCATAGTTCTGCCGTATCTGGTACGAGATCGAATTTGTGTGTACTCATTTGCAGAGGATGCTTAGGTGCGATATGATGACTGTGTCTTCTTCTATACTCATATCACTTATTCGCAAAGTGCCAGCATCGTTCAACATCTAATCCACATTTAATTAGAATAACAGTGTCCCCGGTATCAGCTGTCATTCCAGCGACCCGGAGTATCTAGATACTGATTTGCCTGAAATGTTTTTGGCATCTAATTTTGTGAAGCCGGTAGTATACTTGTCACGTCGTCGTCGTCAGCGGTATTGTATCAAAATTTTGTTTAATTCGAACATAGACCAACCCTCCCCCCGGAGCATAATCCAATTGCGATCATTTAATTGCAACTACCGACTACCGAGAGCGTATTAAGTGTGCACTCGAAAGGATTTCTATTGATTTATCCTTTGAGTGCTTCCGCTAAATGCAACAATAAAAAATAAACAAACAAAAAAAAAGAACTAAAAAAAAAGTATCTCTACTTGTATACGCGTATCTGTCTCTTCAATTAGTTTCTCGTATCATGCAAATCGCAACAACTTCTCGCTTTGAAAGGTAGATAACGACGACGGGCGCTGCATGATTCGTCCACAGGATTCTGTGATAATTGCTACAAGTATCAATGCCTGTCCATTCTGTGTGTGATAATGGTGAGTACTAGGGGGCGAAATACAAATCCTGTTCATTATTCAAAATAATCCCTCGTTGCTAGGGGGACAGATTTGAACACAGACTTCCTAATTAATTTCATCCACCTACGTACGACTGGGTGCTCTGGATGCTGCTGTTATTGCCGGTGCCGTTCCTTTTTAAAGAGCAATTAGTTTTAATTCCACTTAATTAATTGGCAAACATAAGAAATGAAATGAAATCCTTCTGTAGATACACAAAACACGACACACACACACGTCTATTCGTAGCCCATTTTAGATGAATGAGAATTTCGCTTGTAAACAGGGTATACTGGAGCTTTGTTGTATAGAAACTGGAAAGGGTTGAAGCGAGTTGATTTTTTTTTACCTTTGTTTAAGGACTCTGCACGAATTTATAGTAGGGTTTGGAATTTACTACGAATGCAAGGCTATAGTCGGAGCGTTTAAATAAAGTTGAAATGAAATAAAGGTTACCACATCAATGCGAGAGTAGCTATAATTATTAAAAAAAAAACTTATTTACTAAACTTCAGAAGGTGCTATAGTTCACTTGATTTACCTATACTGTTACATAAATTATTTTTATTACTCGTAAGTATTGTTGTAAAGTATGGAGGTTGCCACCTAAGAACACTCTGCACTCACCGTCACCTCATAACCTCGGGACACCAGGATGCATCAGCGCAACACAGCTCCAGTATTGAAAAGGCCATTTAATGAATTTTTCTAGCCTGACCGTCTAGTATCCGCATGGCCACCATAGCCTCAGGGCTAAATGGGTTATAACCCCAGGGCGCAAGCTTTTTGGGGCGGCATTTTTTGTTAGTGTTTTATATTTTTGTTATTTTCTATTAGTAATTTTGTTATAAATAATTTTGATTTAAAATCCTTTCATAACAAAAATCACCAAATTTTGGCAATTTCGAGTTATAATCTCTCCGGTCATAACATAATGTATCAATGAAATCCGTTCGGCTTTGGTTTGGTTCTCGTCAGTTTTCTATCAAGTGCCAGCCATACTACTGCAGGCTCAGCAACGTCGCCGGGTTTTCTTCAGCTGGCTTCGTAAAACGTCACTGTCTTCGTAAAACGTCACTGTCTTTAAAAAGAAAAACCTCTCTACTGACATCACTGTTTACAAAAGGCATCACAGTCTTACCATACTTGTGCCTAATTTCACTACATGTTTCAATATCGGAGAAAAGTCTGTTTCTTAAGGTTCTCTGTGACTTAACTTATATGGTCCGGTCCGTTAGTGCTCGCTCTCAAAACTACGAAAATCTACGAAAAAATACGAAAACCCGTTGGAAAATTTCGTAGTTTTTCGTAAAACGGAGTGTAAAAAATTCGGGCAGATTTATAAAATTGTTCAATCGCATACATTTTTAATTTTTTGTTTTTGTTTTTCGTAATTTTCATATATTTCACTCCCACTCTTCGAAATTTGACACAATACGAACATTTAGTACAAAAGTACGCAAACGGATCTATTCTTTTAGCTGCTTTTTCTCAGTTTCGGTTGAGAGTAGTTTTAACGTCAAATGAAATTCTGCAATCTACAGCGTTCTTTACTTCTTGATAATTTTGAAAATAATTTTTTATTGTATCGTGTAGCTGGGCTAACCCATGGAATACAAACAAAAAAGGTTACCAGTGGCCTATTTTACCAACATACAAACAATTTGTATTTACAATTGCTTTTTACAACAAATTGTAAAATATTCATGGCTTCACCAAACATTTGTACCATTTTCTTACAAAGAGGGGCGCATTACTTTTAGTAGCCCACGGGCGCCAAATGTCTTAAGACGGCCCTGAGTATCCGCCATATAAAATTTCATCTCATGATGTCACATTACTTAACGTATTCTACTTGTCACACCATTTTATCTGATACCCATATTAAAGAGCTCGTGAAGATAACAGTAATTTGGAATTTTGGGGCGACCGCAATATTGATTTTATTTTATGACGTCATATTGGTCAAGCCGAATCCAACTACACTCTATTTGTTGAAATCGGATGAGTAGTCTAGGTTATATGAGCGGACATCCAAACATGAATCTATAAACAAAGCCTGTGAGGTGACTTTTGACTTTGCCATAGTCGGGTACAAATAGGACAAACTGTTTAGATTTAGACCCAATTTATTTCTACAATTTTCTGATATTTATCCACATTATGCTTAAACATTATGCTTTTTATGTGTGCGTGTTTTAAGGTTAAGCGGGTCCCTTTAATTTACTTACTTAGGTGGCGCTACAGTCCGGGGTAGACCAAGGCCTCAACCAGCAACCTTTTCCAGTTAGCCTGGTCTAACTGCCTCTAGATGCGCACTCCAAATTGGTTGAGGTCCTTCTCCACTTGTGCGCGCAACCTTAGGCGAGGTCGTCCTCTGCTGAGCTGACCATTCGGGTTGGATTCGAATACTCTGCCGGCCGGAGCGTCGACGTCCATTCGCTCCATATGTCCTAGTCATCTTAAACGCCCAACGTGCAGTTTTTTGACCAGGTCAATGTCGCTATACAGCTCGTATAGTTCGTGATTGAATCTTCTTCTCCAAAACCTGTCAACGCAACCGGGGCCGAATATCTTACGGATGATTTTTCTCTCGAAGCGACCAAGGATATTTTCATCCTCTTTGGATAAGGTCCATGCTTCAGCTCCATATAGCAAGACTGGGATGATAAGGGTCGTATATAGGGTCTCCTTAGTTGATCGGGAAAGGGGTTTTACTACTCAATTCCATAGACAAAGTCCTCAAAGTTGTAGCTATCTATTGTGACGTTCTATCCAATTTGTCGAGTGTCCCTTTTCGCTGACAGCATATAATTTGCTTTGCCCTCGTTAACCGCTAAACCCATTTTAGCCGCTTCCATTTCTATACTCGCAAACGCACCAGTGACAGCTCGCTCTTTTCTACCAATGATATCGTCGGCGTATGCAAGACTTTTAAAACATCGTTCCTCGTGTGTTGGCTTGTGAGTTTCGAATAATTCAGTCAGGAATAATGTTGTAGGAGTCGCATGATAGTGCGTCACCTTGTCTAAGTTCTTTTTTGGATATCAAAGGTTTCGGTGAGGTCATTACCGACCTTGATGGAGCAGCGATATTTCTCCATCGTCATCCTGCACTGACGAACGAATTTGGCAGGGATGACAAAACTAGACATGGCTCTATACAGTTCATCCCTCAAGTGGCTGTCATAGGCAGCCTTGAAATCGATGAACAGGTGGTGGGTATCGATTTCGATTTCTTGGGTTTTTTCCAGTATCTGACTAAGTGTAAAAATTTGGTCTTCGGTGGACTTTCCTGCCAACCGCACTGATAGAAGCCAATCACGTGGTTGACGAAAGGTTTTAACCATTCACACAATATGGCAGATACGATCTTGTAGGCGATGTTGAGGAGACTGATGCATCTATACCAAAACAGACCAAAATTCTCACACACCTATCAACCAAACCCTTTATTTCTATTTTTAGGCTCTATTGGCTCTCGTAGATACAGACAGTTGGAAACATCAAACCTTACTTGAAGAAGGCCTTTCTCACTCCTTCTTCGTCGGACCTGATGGGCCGTGTATTAAATATTTTAAACAGAACTCTCCACAAAATGATTGATAGCAACTCAAGTGACCCTTATCAACCGAAATGAGGTATCCTCATCAAAAAAAATAAATAAATTATCAATGACTATATTTTTATGTACCTGTCATTTAAATCTATTGAGTACCTATTCCCTCAACCTAGTCTCCTTTCAAAGAGTCACCAGTTCATAACTTGTCGTCATCTCCAGTAGTAAGTTGCTTATCTTGACTTTCCCCTAAAGTTTTCCAATGGCGCCATTTCCCTAATTGAAATATTCGCAAATTCATCACTCACTCAACAGGAAGTGAAACTTTCAGCAGAAATCAGCTTTTGCCAGGCGCCCGGCCCCCCGCAATGGAAACTAATTTGTTTGAAGAAAAATAAAGAAACATAAAAGTTTTGCCAGCTTATAGTAGTTTCCAAGTTGTCATCCCCAAAACGCTGCATCAACACTTTGTTCCTCAGTCACTATTGGCCCCCTGCCCCTGTTGCTGTCTATTTTCTATTTTCTTGTGAATCCTTCCCCCACATCCCCAGATCACGGCCCTAAAACTGATTTGCCTCCCCGGAATTATACCAGTGCACGAGTACATCCCACCCCCACTTCGTTATTTCATTTGTGTCTGCTTGTGTGCGATTGTGTAAAACAAACTTATTGAAGGAAGAAAACACCCGAAACTTAAATGCTTTGCTCGAAGGACGAAACTACTTCTATTCTTTGCTTTTTACCCATCATCCCCCGCAAGAAACTCATTCATCTTGCCACAGCTGCCGATGTACCAGTGCCAATGCGTTCCGAGAATGAAAACATCGACGCAACGACTTATAGTTCTCGCCCATGAAACCATTGCATGCATATATTTTCGGATCAAAAATTGCACTCCCCAAATGGAGAAAGCGAATACGAGTATGTACGTAACTTCCCAGGCCGCTAGCTCTTCCTGCCCGAAAAAAAAAACATCGAAAAACAAAAATGTCTGACAAAATTCCAAGGGTATAAGGATACTGGTCGGGGAATTAGTTTGCACAGTATCTTCGTGGGAGCATCTTGGGGTTTGGTGGGGGCGTGTACTGTACACCTCGATGGGACTGCTAGTACCAAGGATGCTTCAAGGATAAGAACTCAAGTGAAAGATGTGTGTTTATCTTTTCGAAGAACTAAACTTTTGCTATTGTTTTCGATCTGTGTATGTGGAGTAAAGGTTCTCCCTTCCCTCCCTTTTCCCTCTGTTTCTTTGGCTGGATGTGCTGCCCCCTGCGGAAGTACATATCCTTGAATTTTATGTAGATATGCAGGTGAAACTATTGGTTGTTGTGTCCATGTTTTTTGGGCAGCGATGTAAGAGAACAACAAAAAGTTATTAGTATTAGAAAAGTTGTACGATTCTAGAGAAGAAGAAGGATTCGTCTCCTTGGCCAAGTTTGTTTTTTTTTTTGTTTTTTGACTTCTTACTTTTCTTTTTTATTCTCAATCCTACTTAGGGATGCACCTTTAAATATACTTGCTTTTACTTTGGACAGCCATTATTTTGTTTTTCCATTAAGTGGCATTTTGCAGTCCCTCGAAGGTTACCTATTTGCGTAATACCTAACCGGTAAGTAGTCAAAGATGAAAGAGTACATTATTATTATTATTATTTTCTTTAGCAAGTAAAAATCGGCTTAGTTGGAGTTTGTTTTTAACAAGCTTTATGGCAAGTAAGTACGAATACGAGTTCATAGGTTGTAGAGCAACAATGAAGTCAGTAATATGCAAATGAAAAGTTTTATGTTACCCAAGTTACCGAATGATATTTCATAAGAACAAGATTTAAAATAAGGATTACAAATTGAGATGGGAAGCGAAAACTCTTGCCAAGGTACAGAATTTTTAAGCGATGAATTAAAAAAAAATGTATTCTTATTATGAAGTATTTTGCAAAAATTTTATTCATAAATGACTTTTCATAGATTCAAATACTAATAGACCAAGAGTCCACAGCAAATTTTGTGTGTGAAATATAACCGAAAAAATAGTAGATGAGATGAAAGCTGGTGTAAGGCTAATGCTATAAACGAAAGTCTTGCAGTTCATGGTCGCGGCTTTAGTGAGTAATACTAGGTTGAAAATCCATGTTTTTCCAAAATTTAAATAATTGATATAACCAGTCAATGCTAGTTTTATTGTATAGAGTACTTTTATCTCATCTCAAAAATGTAGGTCCAAGACGTTTCAAGCGTGGCAAGACTTATGCCAGACTGTTTCAAAATTCAAAAAAATCAGTTTTCGAGATAATTGTTATAACCGAAATTGGCTAATGCCGCAAAACTGGTCATACTCCCCAGATTACAGATCTAAGGGGCCAAGACCATTTGAACGTGGCTAACACCCTGCCAGACTGTTTTAGAATTCTAAAAAAACCTTCTCGAAATAATTATTATACCCATTGAAATACGTCTAAATATTAAAAAAAAAATCTATCTCTGAGGCAGGCATGTCAATCCAGGAATTGCAGTTAGCTAGTTCTTAGTAACTTTCAAATTTAACAATTTATCCTTATTTTTTAATTTGTTCAAAACAAATTCCGAATGAATTCTGGCTGACCTTGACTGCGATGTCATAGGGAGCAAGCGCTTACCATCTCGCTTCCTTTTGCAGGCCTTCTTTCAGGGGTTACCAGGAAGTTTTAAAAGTAGGCCTTCCTATAACCCTTCTGGAGAAGTATTTATTTCATAGGTTATCAGGAAGGACTTAAAGCAGACCTTTTTATACCGCTTCCAGGGAAGCTTTTTTTCATCGGTTACCAGTAAGATATTAAAGCATTCCTCTCCTCTACTCCTTCCAGTAAAGCCTTAGTTCCAAAATAAAACCAAATAATTAAATTCAAGTGTTAGGTACCTACATTATAATGTTTGTATATTTAGCCTCTTCAATGTCGACAAAAAAATGAGAAGAAAATTATGTTTTTTGTTTGTTCGTTCTTATCTATTTGTGATTTAAGTAATTAAATACAAAAAAAATTAATAAAAATAATTGTTACTAATAGTATTTAAGGGTACACATATGCGGACTGCGGTTAATTATATAAAAAATAACAAATAGGTATTAAAAAGAGAAAAAGTGCAAGTCCACATATGAGGTCTCTTCGTGGGAAAGTCGCGCCCAAATGGTCCTGAACTTGCAGATTCGTTATCAGATACCTACCTTAAGTGTTTAAGTATATACAGTGGTGGTCCAGTATAACGAATGCCGATATATCGAATGATCGATATAACGTACACTTTTTTCAAGTGCATTATCGGCTCTATATAGCGAACGAACTAAAAAAATGATATTCAATATAACGAATGTTGCTACAATATCTGTGTACGAGACAAATTTACCTAAGAAAGCTTAGTTAAGCTTAGCGGAGGATTTGGAATCTTGGAATAATACTGAAATGTTTCTTCAAGAAGATACGCGTATCAGCCCACTCGAGGACGTTGAAAGTGTATTAACTGAGCCAAATAGAACAACATTGGAAGTTCTGCAAAACTTGTTCACTGGTTTTTTAGAACTTTTAACGTTGTTCTAATAAGTCTACGGGAAATAGCTATAAATCTCTGCGTTGAACGTTTGCCAAAGCATGTCCTTATTGGCGAGTGCTTTTTGGAAAAGGAAATGAAATAAATTAATTTTGTTTTACTTTCTTTTACTTATTTTTCTACTTTTTAACTTGTTTTGTTGACTTTATGAATAAATTAAATAAAGTGTTATGAATTAGAAACAGCATTTGTACATTTATTTAATTTTTCGTACAAGGAAAATGTGTTCGATATTACGAATTTTTCGATATAGCGAATGCAATTGGACATTATATCATTCGTTATATTGGACCACCACTGTATATTTTGTTGGGCTATGTATGTCTATGTAAAGATATTTTTTCCGTTTTTATATGAACTTTTTTCGAAATTTCTAGTGTAAAGATGTATATATGTACATATATTTGTGACCTCGGAGATATTTTTTTTTTAATATTTAGACGTTTTTTAATGGGTATAATAATTATTTCGAGAATGTTTTTTTAGAATTCTAAAACTCACTGGCAGGGTGTTAGCCACGTTCAAATGGTCTTGGACCCTTAGATCTGTAATCTGGGGAGTATGACCAGTGTTGCGGCATTAGCCAATTTCGGTTATAACAATTATCTCGAAAACTGATTTTTTTGAATTTTGAAACAGTCTGGCATAAGTCTTGCCACGCTTGAAACGTCTTGGACCTACATTTTTGAGATGAGATAAATGTACTTTATACAATAAAACTAGCATTGACTGGTTATATCAATTATTTAAATTCTGGAAAAACATGGATTTTCAACATAGTATTACTCACTAAAGCCGCGACCATGAACTGCAAGACTTTCGTTTATAGCATTAGCCTTACACCAGCTTTCATCTTATCTACTATTTTTTCGGTTATATTTCACACACAAAATTTGCTGTGGGCTCTTAGACTATAAAGCATGCGCCATGTTATAATGAAATATTGACACAGTGATGCGTCTCTTTATTGTTTATATGCTTAACGATTCAATATCAAAATTGGGAACATTTTTCTGACAGTTTCTAGTGTTAAGAATTAAATCAAACTCACAAGTCACATTTATCTACTTATCTATTATATCTTTTTTCTCTTTAGCTACACATCTTTTCACTTACAATAACAAACCGCAACTGACTGAACTGATTGACTGCCTATGTGTCTGTGTTTTTTTCATTTAGCATCGCCATCTAGTAGGCGGCGGTAGAAAACGATACTCTTCTTGTTACACTAGGAACCAGTTCTTTTGCGCATATCACAGCAGTAAATTGTTAGTACAATTTCTGATAACTTAATATAACACTTCCAAAAAATATTCATCGAATACTGATGATTTAAAATTGATGATATGCATTTTTTAAAAAACTATGCAGCTTATTATCATCGCTATAGCTTTCGTACATCGTTTAGCTAAACACCCCCTGTACGTTATGTGCTGTTAGATTCTACCTGCCCAACCTAGAGAATCCTACCAAAATGCTATCGATGCGATAGACAAAATTATTGACTTGTCCAACTCCATTGACGATATCCTAATTTTCGGCGACTTTAATCTGCCTCAGCTGTAGTGGACCCCATCCAATGATCAAACCTTTTTCATCGCTTCTTAGATCGCCTAACGGATTCAAGCATGTAGTAGTATCGACCCCTCTTATTTCAATTACCTTCTCAAGTTCTCCATTGGCCCCTTTCTTTCTCAGACCTTTGATCATACTATTATCGATAAAAGTAACGTAAACGTAAACGCCAAAATGCACCTTTTGAGTTTGGTATGCAGTCTTATGTTTTCGGGGTAGACCTTTCCAAATCTTTTAAACGTTTTGCTCTATCTCTTTCCATTGCAAAGATATACAGAATGGTTTTGACCCAATTTATCAAGTTTACGTATTGTTTATCAAATTTCAAATTTTCCATACAATTTAGTTTAAGAATTGTTTTGACTTATGTGCCTACAAAATGCCAGGTAAAACTAATTAATCATATGCACGTACGTCAATGGTTTTGCTGTACGTGTGCATGCTCTACCCGAAAAAGACAAAAGAATTCTGAAATGTGGAAACAGTACCTTAGAAGACGTTTGCGAAAATCTGGAATTTTTGACGTATGTGTACCTATGAGTAAAAGAAAATATTGATTTAAGTGGCGTATACGGTAAACTCATTTTGTAATAAATTTTAAATATTTTAAAAACTAAAAGTGTTTTAGAATAACTTCTTAGATTTTTTGAAATAAGATTTCCGTATGAATATCGTGTCAAAAAATGAAAAAATCCCAGCTGTCAAAACTCTAAATGCGATTTTCCAAAAACATTAAAATGGCGCTTACGGCAACCCAATGTTGGGGCTACGAAATGTGTACAATGTGCTATTTTCTAGCTCTGTGAGATCACCAGTATACAGGCTTGTGGAACTCCTGCTTTTGATTTCAGTTAATTCCGATTAAGAATCAGTTTTAAGACCCCATCCACATTATAGTAGAGTTCCTGATTATGTCTTCTTCCCACCACCGCAAACGATTGAAGCAGCACTGAAAAACATTCCTAAAACAAAGTATCACTTTAAAACCCAGTTCGAAGTCCTTTCTTACATATCAACTCAACCTTTTGGCTTTCAGCACCAAACTTACATCTCACCGGTTTTATTGTTTTCCACTCGTTATCACCACTTAAATTCTATCAAAATGAATGAAAATAATTCAAATGTTGAAAATCATTAATATTGCACCCCAAACCATTTTGTAATCGTAGAGGACCCAATGAATTATTAGTCAAAAACCGCCGCCAGTAAATCTTAGTCACATCGGCACGAGTGGCAGTAGCCTTCTTCGTAATAACATCCCGATTCTGATAAAACAATGCGCCAGGATTCAGTTCCCTCTAGCTATCGGCTCCGAGAGCCAATGGTATTGGTTTACTCACAAACCAGGGCAGGGGGTTAGGTTAGAATTTGATTTATGCTTACCATTATTAGTTAATATATATTTAATTCGAATAATCGCTTTAGGCAATTAAAATTCTTGACGATAAAATTAGGATTTGTCTTTCCGAGGAGAAAATTCACGTGGACAGAATCTCACTCTCGAATGGACATACACATTCCTATACACTCGCATACATTTGCTGTGCTAGATAATATCGCGGGGACATTCTAAATCAACTTGGCCTCGGCCGAATTTCATGGAATTCCATCAACTCCACGGCTCTTGCCTCCTCCACCGCCGCCGCTGCCAATCCCAAATGAGTACCAAATGCGAAACATGCCGTCGTCGTCGGTCCGTCGTCGTTGTCGTCTACTTCGAGAGGATGAAGATTTTAACCTTAATAATTTATGACATTAAAAGTCCTTTCTTGTTCGCCTGTTGTGCTGCTATCCAGGTCCCGGACGGGTCTGTGTATATATATACTTAACTTAGTCTTAAGCGAAACTGGAGAGAATATGCTTTATAATGAAAGGATGAAGAATAAGACGACGATGACGACGTCGCACGGTGAGTGTGGAGAAATGTCTTTAAGACCGAAATGCTGTTGTATCCTTTGCATTGTGTGCTGCCAACAAAAGCATCCTGAAAAAAAAATGCACTCGCAATGGTCCTTCATTCATGTTGGAAATGCAGGAAGCATTTTAATATTTACGCAGAAAATGAATTTAGTCCGATGACTCAGACCTCAGTATACTCTGAATGGAAATCCTTATTATTTTCCTATTTCGTCCTTCAGTAGGGCAACTCATTTAGATTTGTTGAGGCTCAAATTTGTACAAAATTAACGATGCGGATTTATATTCCGTATTTTATAGTTAACGAGCACTCGAGTGATTATATGAAGAAAACTAGTCCAAGCGGTGCGATTCAAATGATTCAACTGGTGTATTGCATACGAATATAAAATTGTATACCCTTACTTTTGAAGTTTATTGAAAACTTTAAATTCTAGGGATGTCAAATTAATGTTTGAAAATTATAACATCAGTTCAGTAATGAAAGTCCTTGACGGTCATTGATCCGTCAAGAGTTCCAGCTTGAGACAACTTGTGTAACCGCAGTACAGGCTTCTTTGGGTCCGTTTTTGGTGTATGTGTGTATAACAGCAGGCACTTAAACCTACCAGTCCTTTGGTGTGGAAGTTGGCTAGAGTTTAAGCCTGTCTGTAGCTATTTACAAGACTCAACAATTGAGTCAGTTTAAGTTCGAGTAAATCCTCCTCATGCAATAAAAATCTATCTTAAATTCTCGTTTAGGGGAGTGGATCATGTAAAAACCCCCGTAATGACTGTATACAGTGAAACCCAGTTAAGAACCACCCTCGTAAGTGCAAAACCCGCATAGCATCCTCGGTTTTTAGAATCTCTAAGTTTATAAAGTAGTATTCTTGTTAAAATCCCGTTTTAACTACATATCGATTAACTACATTCCCCGTTTAAGTACTCATTATTTCCATTTCTTTCGTCATAATTTACATGAAATATTCCCCTTTTGAATACTCTTTTTAACCCTTTGTTGACTAAGCTATTAAAACAATTTATAATCTCCATTTTTTTTTTTTTAGTTAAGGGTATTTTAAGATAGAAATCTCATTTTTGAATTTTTCAATTACTCCTAGGGATGAAGTATGAAGGTCAGTCTCTAAAGTACCATGAGGCTATAACTAAAGTTATAAAAATACATTTTTTTTTAAGTTTTTTTTATTTATCTATGATATTTTTTGCTTTCGAATACATAAGTATTTAATAAAATTAAGTATCGAAACTGTGTAATGATACCAATTTAGTTTATTACCACCGAAATCAAATAAAATAACTTTCTTTTAAGTCTAATATGCTGTCAGAAAAACCGTTATATCTATGGCTAAAATAAGGTAAGCATACATAAAGAACAAGTTTCATTGAGGTCATATTATACTCAAAAGTCTTGTTTGGTCTTAGTGTCTAAATTTGTTCCTATAGGGATTTCATTTGAAGTGAAACATGCTGGCACGTGTAAGTACCGTCGATCAACAAAGGGTTAATTAAGCACTAGAATCGAAACCAGAGGTAATAAACTTAATCTAGTACATAACGTGGTGAGTTGTAGTGCTTTATTATTTGGCTGTCACTTTTCAATTGTTGGTTTCGAAGATCTTAGCCTTTTCGCAGATTTGTCTTATTCGTCGATAAGGACCTCTGAGCAATTAAACAGTTTTACAACTGTTGAGGCACTCAGATTAAATGACTAGTATATTGTATAATACTACCAAGCCCTACTTAGAAATCCAATCGACAACCTCTGTGTGAGAGATCTCAGGGAAATGTCCTTGTTAACTTCCTGTTAGCTCAGAACCTCCTGAGCACGGTGTAAAAAGTTCCACCCAGATTAATTTCATTTCATTTCATTTTAATTTTATTTGCAAATAAATTTTCGCTTACAATATTTTACCTGCAAAGCAAATTGCTTTTCTGCAAGTGATTGCACATAAATTCATTTGTATTAAGTTTAAAGTGATTTTAAGATGAAAAGATTTTAGTGTACAATAATGATTTAGATTTACATACTAAAAAAGTAAATGCTATTTAAGTGATGTTAATATTGACTAATTTAACTCTCTAATTTACACAATAAAATTCAATTAAATGGTTTCTTTAACTCTTTTTTTTCTTTTTTTAAAATTTGGAATTGCTTTCAACAAAGGTGGAAGAGAATTGACCAGTTTAGGGACAGTGCATCGTAATTCTCTATCTCCATACGAGTTTAAAGCTTCCGGAACTTCAAGCATCCCTTGGGCTCGTCTTCTCGTGTTTTGTGTGTGGCTGATGGGTTGTAGAAACCGTATGTCATTCATATAGTTAACCAATGTTGTCATCTGGAAGAGTGCCTTGATATCTAAAACTTTGAAATTTGAATTAATAGGTCTCACTATTTTGACAAGACGATGCTGTAAGTTAGATATTTTATCCAGATGGGATTTTGCTGCATTACCCCAAGCCAGAATCCCGTATCTATTACGTGACTCTGCCAACCAGTAGTGCACCTGCTTTTGCACCTCCAGATGTGAATATCGCTTAAGATACACCATTGCAAAGATAGCGCTATTTAGCTGAAGTCACAGGACATTGATGAGCTCATGCCGCAGAAAATGCTCGTCAACGGTAACTCCGAGATATTTGATGCTTTTGACTACCTCAATTGTGTTGTTGTTTCTTTGTACTGGACAACGATAATTTCGATGGAAGATTTCAATAATTTCCGTTGGTTTTGATGGAGTCCGAATGTGCATCACCTTTGTTTTGTTTGCACTTATCACCAGACCATTATCATGACACCATTCAGATACAGCATTGAACTCGTCTTGCAATATCTTCACGGATACGTTTAAGTCTGTGTTTTACGACGATTGCGATGTCATCCGCAACAGATTTTTTAAAAATTCTTAATAGTTCATTTGTAAAGAGAATGAATAATCGAAGCGGATTAAAAAAATCGCTTTACTCTCCTTCCGATTGGTCTCTCCTGGCTCTGTTTTCGATTAACAACAATATAAATGAAAACAGTCTCCAAAACAGCAATAGGCGTCAATAAGCCAGTAATGATCTGACTACACTTACACACATATCCTTTGTGTTTTAATTTAAACAGAGTCTTCCCAAACCAATACACTCAGTCATTTATGTAGTAACATTTTCTTTGAATGGCTCGGAAGTCTCTTAGAAGGTACTTGCAAACCCCACAATTGCTAAGAGAAACCCAGGACATGACAACCTACCAGCAGCTTATTTCTATAAAGTAGTGAAGAGGGTCAGTGCCATTTTGATACTGCATTTGTATATTCCACTTTACTACCCCAATGTTTAACTCATATCCTTCAAAGGACTGTTTTAACCAAATCATAGAGCTTGACAGAAATATCCAATGGTGTTTGCAGGAACTTTTCTTTTCCTATGTACCCAGATACCCACTTATACAAAGTTGAAACCTAATGCAACAGTCAACACTTAACATTTCGAGGCATCACACTCTAATGCTTAACCATAAGAGCAACGAAATTGCATTTCCATTTAAAACCTTGACCCACTCATCGCATTTTCTAATAAAAAGGACGAACAAATTCCCTCTGAATTGACCATCAAAATTAATGAGCCCCAACAAAGTTCAAACTACTTAGCGTTAACGTTAACTTTTCACAAAATTCATTCCTGTAGAAAATTTATCCTTACTTGGCCAGTCCGAGGACTTTATCCTACATACTTGTACGTGTTATAATGGACTCTAACCTAAAGAAAGAGCACCCCCGCCCCACCCCAGATAGGTCCGCTAGAATATAAGAATTAATAAATCATCACGACGACTTTTATGAACGACTATAGTAGGAGGCGAGGTGAGTCCTTCGTAGAGAAGGAGCAAATCATACTTTCATACATACACAAATCCAAAAAAAAATATTCCCACATACATCAACCAACGAAAAACCAGCTCTTATGGCCAAAAAGGATTTCACTTGCTCTCATTTTAACCGCAGGACTAAACTGTCAAAGTTTCAAAAAGTGCATTTATACAACTGGCAACTGAGCAACCAACAAATCTCCTCCTACGTCCTTTTGTTCGTATCTAGGTACATTTCACTCTACTCATATGACTGCTGCACTGCCACTACCGCTGCCCCTGTGGAACTGCAATCTCGCTCTGTGTATGTGTCTCGCTAGCTCGTCCCAAAGCGACCACAAATCCACTACCATGGAGCAAGTAGCACGATTATTTATCCTTCAGGGCGATGAAGATACCGGGAGGCAGGCGGTGTGTACCCGAACTTGCAGTCCAACTTTAGCCGCTCATATTTTTGCTGCTTTTTGGGCGATGTTGCTGCTGCAGTAAGCGTGCTGTCATCCAGCGAGAAGCAACGCCTCGACCCCCCGTTCAAAACACGTATAAGGACGAAACAAGAGAAGTAGAAACAGACACAAACGAACGAATGAAAAAAAAAAGAATTCAGCTGCATCCTGCATGATGTGAGTTGTCAGGATGATTTTATTTGTATGAAAAATTACTGTGACCGAGTGTCAGTTTTGGTTTGATAAATAATATCCATTTCGCCCCAGGATGGCTAGCTAGGCTATGGCTTACTGGAAGTTGTGAGGCCACTTCGCTTCTGTGCATGTAGGTACGAGTATTTTTGGTTGATATTTATGCGATGGGTGTTGTTTCTTGTTTCTAGACAGATTCGCAGTTTTTACTCTTTCAGCGCTGCAGGACTCCCCGATTGCGAGTACGTGAATCAAGCTAAATTGGAAAATATGTGACATGGCGAGGACTGTAGTAAGGAGTATGTATTTTGTTTTGCACGATTTTCGAGGATTTGTGTTTGGCATTCGTTTTTGATGCTGCTGTTAAGAGCTTTGGGCTAGGGAGCTGCAAATCATTCTGAAGGACACTCCTCGATGGAGGCAAACATTGAGAGCACCATCACCATCAGGAGGAGCAGACTAATGTGCGGCAAGTTGGCTTTTTTGGTTGGTTTCCGATCCGTTAATGTTGAAGGATTCTATATTCTACTAGTATGTGAATGTATTTCCAACGGTACTATGTTCTTCCACCGCAATTGCGGATTATTTTTAATGTTCGATTGGATGTTTGTCAATGGGGTTCCGTGTGCAGACATTGTTATCGATCGAAATGCGGAATGCTTGAGCTCATTGTAAGAAATGATCAAATAAACAGCGTCAAATGGAGAAGAGAAAAAGGACCAAGCACTTGACAAAAACTTAGAATTTAAAACAGGCGTAACTATAAATCTATAACTTCAAGGCTTCTATAAGCGTTGATAAAAGCCAAACTCCGCATCCTGACTGCGTTCCTGATGGGCTATTGTAAACTCAATTGACATCTCAGGTCTATCAGATGAAGACTCATGCAGATTTTGCATTAAATTAAACTCTAGAATACATACTAATGGAATGTGGGGCAATACCAATCTATCACCCGTAGCACCAAATCTGCTACTGAAATTTCTCACTGAAATTGGTCTGCAGTGGGTGCTACAACTTACGCAATTCTCACCTAGGCTAGGTGTGAGCTAAGCTCTCTCCAACCAATTTCAACAAGAATGATGACGAGAGGGATGTCCCTTCGTCTAAGACTTTTAGGAGGCATATCTCAACCTTTAATAATAACTAGTATCGCCTGTGGTCGAACTTCGACCAAGTGTGCAAGAGAGATGCACGTATTAATATTTATTATTTAACCCGGTTTTTACCTGGCTTAAACACAACACATTGGAAAAAAAATTGCACACTGCACTGCCCCTCCTCATAGCCTTTCCAACAAAATAAAAATCAACCGAATATGTTGTGTTTAAGGCAGTTAGAAAGGAGTTGAACTGTTTTGCGTTCGCCAATTTATATAATGATAATAAAAGAGTGTAGTTCTGTGGAAAATATTAAGTGGGTTTAAGCTCCCTTTGACAAGCTCAGCTGCTCACGCAACCAAGAGTTCTATGTGTGCTTTATATTAGCTTTGAAAACAAGGTTACAAAAGATGTTTTAAAAAGAGCCTTTTGGACTTTAACGGTTTGGATGCTGCCAATTTTAGTTTTGCCGGCTTTGAGCGGCTATTGGTCGTTTTTTGTGGTTATCCTGCGAAAGTTAAGTATTTTATGTTTCCACAACTAGTCTCATATTTTCTAAACTCTACTTGGAAGTCAATTAGCAGGTATACGATACATATACTTACTTAATTACTTAGGTGGTGCTACAGTCCGGGGTGGACCAAGGCCGCAACCAGCAACCCTTTCCAGTTAGCCCGGTCCTTAGCTAATTGCCTCCAGTTGCAAACTCCTAGTTGGTTGAGGTCTTGCTCTACTTGCGCGCACCACCTTAGGCGAGGTCGTCCTCTGCTGTACTGACGCTCTGGGTTAGAGTCGAATATTCTCCGAGCCGGAGTGTTGATGTCCATACGCTCTACATGTCTGGGCCATCTTAAACGCCCAATGCGCAGTTTTTTGACCAGGTCGATGTCACTGTACAGCTTGTACAGTTCGTGGTTGAATCTTCTCCTTCAAAACCATACAACGGAAACGAGACGGAGGATTTTTTTCTCGAAGCGTCCAAGTATACGCTTTCGATAAAGTCCATTCCTCAGCTCCATACAGCAAGACTGGGATGATAAGGGTCTTATATAGAGTCTCCTAAGTCGATCGGGAAAGGGCTTTACTATACTCAATTGCCTTCTTAGCCCAAGGAAACAGTGATTGGCAAGAGTAATCCTTAGTTTGATTTCCAACGAAATGTCATTTTTGATGTTATAGCAGAGCCGAGGTAGACAAAGTCTTTACTACCTCAAAGTATAGGACTTTCCGTTCTGAGTCGTCATATACTCGTAGTTAAAGCATCAACTTATAACAGTGGTACTGATTACATCAACTACAAAGGGACCTTTAAAGTTGTTCTTTTGGCCGTAGTTTATATTTACTACATCGATGTTGGCTGTAAAGGTCGTATCTCTGACGAGACCGTTCTTAAAAACAGTATGCTTTGGACGGCTCTCAATTAAGGAACAATGAAAATCTTCACAATAAACAGACTTTCTGCAAGAGAAACAAACATAAATAATTTTCCGTCGCGAATGGGAGACGAAAAACATTTGAAAAACATTTCAAAAATTTATAAATTTGTAGTTGTATTCTATGTACAAAGGGATATTTGTGGGAATAGGGTTACTTCTGCAAATTTCCGGAAAGGGTCCAAAAAGGGGTCCCTGGCGAAAAAAAGGGGTCCCATATAAAATTAAAGATTAAGACTGTATTGTCCAGTTACCTAAAAATATATAAGGCTTATGCATAAAAACTCTTAAACAAAACAAAAAAAAAATCAGTTCAGTTAAAAAAGCAATTAATTTAAAAATAAAGTATCATAAACAAAAGAAACAAAAAAAGTATTTGGACAAAAAGTTGTGATTATTAGTTTTTGTACTTGTAATCCAGTTGCGCACGGTGCAGAGAAATAACTTCAGGGGCAATAACTTCACATGGGAAATAGCTTCACCTCTAGTGGGAAATAAATGCACATTTTTGATGTGAAGTTATTTCTCACTGAAGGTGGGCAATAGCTTCACTTTTTTGTGGGAAATAATTTCTCTTGATATGTAAAGTTATTTTTCACTAAAGGTGGGCAATAACTTCACATTTAATGATTATTTAAAAATTCGCGCGAAACTTTTACTATTACTCTATCTTATGCTCAAAAACTAAAGATTCCATTTAAAAATTAGATATTTCAAAATTTAAAATTTGTCTTGACCATGCAAGCTTAAAAATAAAATATCTAATTTTTAAATGGAATCTTTAGTTTTGGAGCATAAGATAGAGTAATAGTGAAAAATTCGCGCAAATTTTATAAGTACAGTAGTCGCTCGATAATGTGAATTTCTCTAAAATGTGAATCGGCACAACTTTACATTGTCATCTCTTTAATGTCAACTTCCGAAATTTTCAACCTCAAAAATGTGAATTTTTTGTAAAAGTTTTTATATTTCTCTTGTTTCCCTTGCTAGTTTTGCGTGCGATATTAGAGACTAAATAACTGTTATTCGTTTTTAAGTTGTTAATGCAGCTCCAGGCCATAGAGAGATAACAACTGCTATTTGTGTAGGTATGGGTGTTATATGATCAGTTCGTGGTTATACTTTTTCAGTTAGTTGTGTATTGTGTGGTTCGTGTTTATTTTTTCGTTTTCTTTGTAGAATAAGCTCAATTGGTACCTAATGGCATCTAATTAAAAATTGCATAGATTATTATCGATTAAAGATAAGTGCAAAATTGTACGCGATTAAGATGCTGGACATCCTGGATTTGCATTAGCTGAAAAGTGTGGTGCGTCAAAGTCAACAATTACAGGAATAAAATTCAATTCGAAGAAGCTGTTGGACCATTTCAAACAAACCGAATCAGGACCAGGACCGAAATGCCTAATATGGAAAATGCATTCTTCAAGTGGCTAAAAAAGCAAAGAGAACCATGTTCCAGTGTCAACAGATTTACTCTGCCGAAAAGCAAACCACTTCAACTTGCAATTTAAAGAAGCTCAAAATTTTAAAGCTAATCAAGGTTGGGTGTACAAATTTAAGCAAAGGCATGGTGAACATTAAAAAATCAATTTAGTAAGTACTAAAAAAAAGTTGCAGTATAATGTGAATCCCTTTAAAATCCGAAAACGCCTTGTTTTTATTATTTCACATTATCGAGGAGCTACTGTATAATAGATAAATCCAAATGCCAAATTTTTCTTCATTTGACCTTATTTCTACTTAAAAATAGAGATAATGCCAAATTCTGATTTATTTCGTGCGGCTTTATTCCACGGTACGCACCCCTGTGTTTTTCGAAAAAATCATAAGTGGGAAGTAATTTCACAAAATGTTTGGTTAAATTATTGCCCACTTTCAGTGAGAAATAACTTCACATCAAAAATGTGTATTTACTTCCCACTCGAGGTGAAGTTATATCCCATGTGAAGTTATTGCCCGTGAAGTTATTACCCTGCACCTGCAGATCTGTTTACAGAATTTGTACAAGAATTACTAGCCGTGTTTTATTATGCTGGGCACCGTAGCGCAAGTGGTTAGTGCGTCGGACTACTGAGCCAGCGGTCTTGGGTTCGAATCCCGCCGCAAACACCTAAAAGTTTTTCACAGTGCCCACCTCTTTCGAATGTCTGACAAGCATCAAAGAGTATCATTTGTCACGATTGAGCTTCTCAACTCGCCGTTCGGAGTCGGCAAAAAACTGTAGGTCCCTTCCATTCGTGCAAAAATATAACACGCACACACAAATGGTTGCGTGAAGCAGGCCCAGGTTCACCTCGAGCTGTAGCGCCAACTAAGTAAGTAAGTAAGTTTTATTATGCTGATTTGATCCGGATCAGATCTTGGGCAATATACAATTATAGATAAAGGCTGAAGTTCTTTTTTAGTATGTACTACATATATATGAACATACTACATACATACATAGGTACTTACCGCGGTTACCCGCTTCAAATTTTGCCACGCAATTACTAGAAGATATTTCAAGCCTTTTTTACTTCAAATGCATTGGGACGTTGGGAGTTTTAAAATATGTTTCCCCTCGTTCATTTTTATATCGTGGTTAAAGAATTTGAAAACTTTCCAAAACAAAATGTCTTTTTTAGCTCTAATTAGAGACGCAAAAAATATCTTATTTGTTCGTTCATTATCATTAGGTTAGGTTAGGTTAGGAGGGTCGCTTGCAATAAATGCAATTTCACCCAGAGGCCATAAAGATCCATTGTGAATACCCTAGTTGTGCAAGTCGAAACATGCGTTTAACAAAACCATTTCGATCTATTGATAAATTTCTTTAGGTCTGTGAGCGGTATCTTAGCCAGGTCATCCAGGCTGTCGAAGAACCGTGCTCCCATACAAGATAGCCGCCGTTCCTGAAGGGCCGGACAGTGGCAAAGAAGGTGTGTTGCAGATTCTATTTCATCCTCATCCATGCAACTTCTACAGAAGTCATTAGTAAGGATGCCGTATCTTCTGGCCATGTTTCCTATTATACAGTGTCCGGTAATAACACCGACTAGTAAATGGATTTGGCTTATTTTCATAGGAAGTAAGGATGTTGTTCTCTTTTGGTCGACTGCGGGCCACAGGTTATGGCGCAATCGCTAGTGCTGTGCCATCGGTCCTCGGCCACTAATTTAGTGGTGATACGGTCTATTAGATGTTTAGCTGTGTTGATCGCCGGTAAGACATGTCTGTCAGCTACTGTTATATCCATATTAGAGCCTTTCCTGGCCAGTCCGTCTGCTGTTTCGTTCCCTTCTATACCCGCATGTCCGGGTACCGAATAGAGTAGAACTGTGTGGTGCTTTATCGCTTTAACCCTCTAACGGGCAAGGTCGTAATATTGGTCGGATCAAGCTCAAATTTTTTTTCCAAATAAATATAGGTAAAAGAAGCTTACGTTTTTCACTTCAGCAACAACATATAACTCAAATAAAATATAACAACTATATAAGGTAAAATTATAGATTCGATCACTTGATTCTAAATATGTGTGTTTAATAATTTAAAACAAAATTTTTTGCAGAATAATTTTTGGTGCCATTTCGTTGATTTTTTGCACTTAACAGATGACAGCACCTAAAAATGTGATCGGATTGCAATCATGTGTTATCACAATGTCAATCAAACTAGCCTAAAGAAGGTTTTTATTACCTTAAGCAAAAATAAACAAGAGATTTGGCTCTGGAGGCCAAAAATCGAAGGCAGTCTTGAGACGGTCTTACCTGATAGAGGGTTAAGTGCCTTGAGGCACTCCTTTACGCATTTTGAATTCACGGAAGTGGAGTCCAGTGCTTTAAGTGCGGCTTGGCTGTCCACGCAGGTGGTGATTTTCGTTGCTGGTAGTTCCATTGCTAGGACAATTTGTGCTGCTTTCTTGATAGCATATATATCATTATCATTACCATACCATAAAGTTTTCGCCACGATCGCGATGTTTTACAAATTTGTGAGAAAACACTTGTAGATTACATGTCTATTACAAATCTGGTGCAACAGGCATTTTGACGACTTGTGAGTACCAGTTTTGTTTCCCCATTTTTTTTTTTTTCCATTTAAAGCACAAATTTGTGGATTATCTTTATAATTAAATCGCTAGCGCAAGAGCTTTTAAAATTGTGATTCCTCCTGAGATTTTATTTCTGCACCAATTTGTATGACTCTGACACTGATCGAAAGCTTATCAACTGAACTTTGTTCATCAGTATAAACAATTTTGAAAAACAGCATATGAGAAAAGTCATTACAGAAAAACATTATTACCTATACCTACGCTGTAGCTGTAGGGTTTCTTGCACTGATACACTAGTATATTTGAAATTTGTGAAAATATTTACTGACGGTACAATTCTCTGAACTTTAAAACCATGTGAATCCAGAGAGTCTAAGTGAAGTTTTTCTAACCATTAAGTAGGTAGGTGAGTAATAGTAACGTTAGTAGGTAGGTGGGGTGCTAACAACACCCCATCATGATTTCACTTTACTACGATTATATTTCCTCTGGTAAGTGGTTCTATGGTGGAATTGTCATTATGATATCGTTCTGGGGTAGAACAATGTTAAAAGAATTAACTTTGATGCCCCTTTATAGAGTTTCTAGTCGTCCTTTCCGAAATAGTGCTTTTCGTATTAATTTTTGAAACATTTTTTTGTTTTAACAAACTCGCCATCATCCATATCAATTAAGTCCGGCGCTTCACTTGAATCTTCACTTATATAGTGTCAATAATAGTTGAATGCGTTCCTGATCTTTTTCAAATGACATTTTCAAATTACCTACACAAATTCACCCAGTACAAAAAAATTACACAACTGGGTAGGTGGGGTGTTGACAGCACACTTGCAGCTTGAAGAGTCTGTCACGGATTACTTGTGCAACCAAACTTTATTAAAACGATCTGAATCTATATAATAGAAAACAATAGGAAGGTACTGTACCGACAACGGGTATTGTCAGTCGCAAAGTATAATATTTTTGAAAAATAAGGGCTTGGGGTGTTGTCAGCACCCCACCTACCCAGTTAAAGGTCAAAATTCGTATGTGGTAATTTTTCTTTGCTCACTACGGTATTATAAAAATTTTCTATTAGATTCAAATATGAGATAATTTGCACTTTTGAACTCTAATTAAAAAAAAAGTTAAAACTTCCTGCTACAATCATGTCACATGCAATTCATTCATAGAATCCTCTCTCGGATAAAACCAGCTCCAATTAAATACCGTCATATTAAAGCTATAAAAAAATTTAGGTACCATCTTGTTGCTAAATTTTAATTAAGATCCATCAATTCTCCTTATTAACCCCTGCTCCCGAAAAGTGTCAACACAGTCGCGATATATGACTTGAATAAAGTTCAAAGGACATATTATACTCTGTGTGGTGTGTATAGAAACGGGGAAACCAGGTCATGCTGTTCTTATGTCATTTTCAAGTTATTTACTACTCGCAGAACAAATTTTCCCCTTTTCTTTTAGCAAATAAATCGAGCGATAAACTTGTCACTTTGTGGTGCCCGGGCGGGTAGGTGTTGCGAGGAGACGTCATTAAGTCCTTGTGCTCGTTTCTCCTTTCTCTTTGCATTGAATCAGACTCACTAATTACGAGAACATAAAAAATTAGACAAAAATGTTTCAAATTCACATGTGAGATACGGATACCTATTCGTAGAAATTTAATTATCGCACGCGAATTCATATAAAAAAAAAAAAAACATAGCAAAACAGATTCTATAAAGGACCTCTTCATTCGAATGAATTCCTGTTGCATTTATGATTCATCGTATGAGATTCGTTAAGAAAATCTTTGCTATTCACAGAGGAGTTCCTTCGCACCTCGGTGCGCACGTGTACACATCTTTGTCAATCCTTGTCAATGTATAGTTATATATTGTTTCAATTTCAAGTGTGAGCCAAACGCATCCTTTCAGCGATCTCTTATAGTGTTTGCATTCGTCGTCGTCGTCATCGTTTTCGGCTAATTGAAACCAAAATCAGTGACTTTGTGTATAGGTGTGTAGAAATGCTGCACTCATCAAATTAGCATTCTATTGACGGCTGAGAAACTCCTGAAGCAAGGACATTATTTTAATTCAATTACACAATTTCATAATAAATCAACACAAGCAACAGTACACTGTAATTAGTAAAAACACATGTAAAGAAAATAAGCCCGCTATAGACGTACCTTTCCTTTAGTTTTGTTTGGTTTTTCTTTTTTTCCTTTGAGGGTGGAATGATGCATGGCACATCTAGGAAACTTAAGGACTCGTATGTACATATACCTACTCTTACTCGAATATACAAAGGAAAACGGAAGACGTGAGCGTTGGAATGTGGTTTATGCTTCGCAAGATTTAAATTAATTGACTTGTTGGCTTCTTTTCACTTTAATTAGAATACCATACCGTATGCGAATTCACTTAAACGCGTTTCAGTATTCTCAAAATCGCTCGATATACGCGGCGCGCGGTGCTGTGTGTTTTGCAATGTTAACATATAAAATAACAAACCGTGCAGCCGGCTAAGCATTTCACAAAACAAAAGCGTCTTGGAACGCATCTTTAAATGTTCTAGTCTCACTCTCAACCAGTGCTGCCACTAAGGAAAAAATTTGCGTACCAAATTTGCGTAGCAAAACTAAATTTTGCGTAGCAAGACTCAATAAGTCCATAATATGTCGTTTTCATCAACAACAAACCAAAAACTGTTTAGTTCTTTATTAAATGTAAACAGCTTTGGAAGGACTTTTATAGTTGGTACACATAATAATGCCATTGCAATACAAGTCCGATTCCAGTCAAATTCAAAGAAATGTATTCTGTCTGTATTGGGTACGAATACGACCCCAGCGGGAAATGGAAGCATACAATCGTGCATGCTGAAGTGATTCCTTGGAAGGTTAGAAGGCATGACACTCCGTATCCTCTTCCATATCCTTTTTACATTAGCAGGTCCGCAGAGGGAAGCAATCCACACTTTTAAAAATATTTTTTCGGAAGCTCATCTCAGTGATTGCTTCTCAATGCATCACTTATACATCGCATAGAATGTTTTCCTAAAAAATCATTGCTTCCAAATACCTTCTCGGAGGAGCGCTTCCCAAATTTCCCGCTGGGATAGAACAGAAACAAAAGTTGGTGTCGTGGAAGTGAATACATACATAGTTTGAAAATATGTTCGTTTCATTTTTGTAATCGTGATTGTGAGAGGCTTAAAAATTCCAAATTCTTGTTGACAGTTTCTGTTTCAAAAAAGCGTAGCAATTTGACTTTTTTGGAAATCGCGTAGCAGTTTTGCTACGATCGTATCAAAATGGTAGCGCTGCTCTCCACATACAGTTGTGTTCAAAATAATAGTAGTGCCTCCACTCGAAACATTAAAAAAGCAAGAAATAAAATTTTTTTATATAAGATATATAAATTTGTTGATGCCATTTTTAGGAAAAGCATTTAACTAACAAATGCAACTCCTAAAACAGTTGTTATTAAATGAAGGTAAGAAAATATTACCAAAAGTTTGGATTTGAATGCGAAATCAACTGTTCAAATAAATAGTAGTGCGATAGTAGTCCTTTGGTAAATTGATGCAGAATTGTAAAATTGTGTTCAAAAAGTTTACAAACATTAAGAAAATAGCATGTAAATTTGTTATTTAAAGAAATAAAAACAATAGACAAATTAACAATTTAGTGGGCTGCGTATAGCATTGCACAATTGAAAAACAATAACTGATTTTAATGCTGCGGGGGCACGGAAAAACGTGTCGAATAGCAAAATAGGCTTAGCCTTGATTTTAATGAGCTGTTTTGGGTTTTCACTATGACTCGGTTTTAATGATTTACCTGTGCCATATTTCTTTTAACAGACAAAATATAAGACGTTTTGATTGTTTTGTTTTTTTAACCTAAAATGAATAAGCCTTATTGCAACGTTAGGTACAGGAAATAAAATTTCAGTTAGTGAAAAAACTGAAATAAAAAAAGTAAATATTCGGCGTCAGCAGTCCCATATAGGAACCAAGTCTTCCTTCTAACAGTCAGCCATATGTGTGTTCGTGTTATATTTCTGCACGAATGGAAGGGACCTACAGTTTTTTGTCATCTCCAAACGGCGAGTAGCTTCTCACGATAAATGATTCTCTTGAATGCTTGCCAGACATTCGGAAGCGGTGGGCACCGTGGAAAAACGTTTAAGTGTTTTCAGGAATCGAACACAGACAGCAGCGCCCTCAGTAGTCTGATGCACTAGCCACTGAGCCACAGCCGGCGCGGCGCCCAGTTAGTAAAAACCCAACAAGAACTCAAAAAAAGCATTGAGCTGTCTTACTGAAAATAAAAAAAAAAAACAGGCCTTGGTTTATGAAGTAGTAGGTAGTATTTATTAAAAATACTTTTCAAAATGTCAAGTTTGTTTTGTTTAAAAAATTAAGTCCATCCTCCGTTTTCCTCGATTTGCACATCGTTCCACCACATCTTCAGGGTTAATATCAATTTCTCTATGAATGTTCAGCGCTGCCAATCCGTTCAGTCTCTGCATGTAAAAGGCGACTATGCTGAGTTCTGAAACGTTAGAATTTTTTGCTTAGTCGCCTTTTACATGCAGAGATTCGAAGTAGGCGATTTTTTCGAATTTTCTCTTGAAATTGCCTGTACCTTTTACACGTTGAAATTGCGAGTAGGTACGAAACATTTTATGTCTGCTTTGATTTGACATTCCGTAAAACTGCCTAACTTTGAATTTCTATGCACAATCAAACGGTAGAAAGCAGAAAATAAATATGAAGCAATAATATGAAAAATATACGAAAAGTGTAAAGAGAAATGTCAAAAAAATCGCCACAAACGCCGACCGGGGAGATTTTTCCTTTTCCCATTTCGACTTCGAATTTTACCAGCCCCTTGAGCCCCCCCCCCCCCCCCCCGCGTACACCACTGTGTAAGTAAGTATACTAAATATTCGTAGGCATCTCATAGAAGATCAAATACTTGTACGGAGTCATTGAAAGTGCCACTGCTGACTTAAAAACATATAAGGTCAGAAGAGAACAGTTTTGCAAAAGAACACCTTGAATGGCATAAAATATTGTGGACGGACAAAAAAAAATTATCTTTTTCAATGGTATTGGCTCTGAATGATATGCGCCCCTATCGCCCAATACCAAATTCTACCATAAATACAATATGAAGACAGTAAAACATGGTGGATCGAAAGTAATTGTACGGAATGGTTTTCGTACTAAGATGTGGGATCAATCCATGTGATAAAGCAAGTGAAGGATCATCAAGTGTATGTTGATCTATTAGAAAATGTAATGTTACATTCCGCCGAGCAGGAAAAGCCGTTAGAATGGGCCTGTCAACAGGGTAAGGACCTGAAATATGCTTGTCGAAGAGTTAAAGAGTAGTTTCCGGTAAAAGAGATTGAGGTTATGCCATGGTCACGACGGTCATCTGACCTCAAACTCATAAGAAATATGTTGGCCGACGATATAAAAGAGGTTTCAGATGCCAAACCATCCAATTATCAGGAGCTTTGGCAAGTGATTCAAGATGCGAGGAGTAAAATTCCTTCAAAACGGCCTCTTGGTCTAATGGACTCCTTGCAACGCAGCTGCACGGCAGAGTTGGTCAATAATGAAACTTCGATAAAACTTAAGTTGCCTGTTATAGTTTTGGTATTAATTTCGGGATTATTGACTTAGTTTCCTGGCTTTTTAACACACACTACTATTATTTTGAACAGCACATAATTGTATTAATATTATAATTTATTCTTTTCTTCCTAAACTATTTATGTTATGTATTGTATTGACTTTGAAATTATGAATACAATATATGAGCATAGTGTTTTTACTATAAATATGTTTGAATAAATCATAACTTTGTTTAAAATCCACTTCGAAGAAAAGTCTATGAAGCACTACTATTATTTTGAACACAGCTGTAGTACTAGGATTCGACATCGCCATAATATGCGGTGTCATTGTTTAGGACGCATTGCTTCGCAAACCCACTTACAGCTGCTGAAAAGAGGGGAATCCCCGCCAATGCAGATATGTTCAACTGACTGTGGTGAATATTTAATCCTGACATAAAATGTAAAATAATAATAATTTTACATGAATTTTCAATTCCAGGCCCTGTTTCGAGAAAGTATGTATTACCGTTTTACAAACATAGGACTACAACGAGTATGAAGGTATTTTGAGTGCACTCCTGGAAAGATTTTCAGTTATTTGCAAGTGCACGTCGTCGTTCAACCTTTAACGTGATGAAGAAGATGCAGAAGAACTGTGCAAATTGGGTTCTAAGATACTACCGCAATCCATTAGGATAACAATATTATCATTCAGGCGATGCTATGCAACATATCCACTTGTTTATGTGTACACATGTGTTAGATATGCAGTCGGACAGAGGATGTTGTAGGTTCCGGTAGAAGTTCCTGATCTTTTCTTGGTATTGAGAGTGTCTTAGGAACAGTCTTTGTCCATTCGTAAATTTATTTGATGGATGACTTCCAGTAAGTGGGCCACAAGTGATAAGATGTTCTCCGGAAGACAATGCTATAAATACGGGTATGCTTCTCATTATGGTGGGCTTTGCGTTATTGTGGGGTATTTATACATACATGTATTATACATGTATTTACTTAGCTTTACTTACTCAGAAACAGTGCGGGAATTCCACTCACTAAACGTAAACCCACCTATTCCCACCCGCCATTGCGAGAGTAGCATTCAGCCTTAGATACTCGTCTCCTTCGTGTCGGCAGTCTACTGCGCCTCGTTTCATTGTCGCTCCTGTCTTCGCTGCCCTTTAATAATCTTTGTCACTATGTCGCTAACTCCTTCCAAAGCCTCTTCCCTGCTCATCATTTGTCTGGTGATGTTGCTTGGGGTTAGGTCTCCATCCTCGACCAGTTTGTTCACCAGCAGGTGCCGTTTGTTATGAGTCATGATTGGCCACAGGGGCAGCTTAGCCTTAGTAGTAGGTGTGGAGGACGGAGGCACACTTGCGGTTGCCCGGCTAAAGCTCGTCAGATGGGGGTAGTTCTTGCTAACCCCACCAAACACCATCTGGACATACACAAAAATCTCGTGCCGATAAAAAAAATCAAAAGAGAGAAGGAGAAAGCTACGTTACTGAGATAAAAAGATAAAAAGTCTAAGAACGTATGCCAATCCTAAGGAAAAAGAGCGAGAAATAAACTCGAAGCTAGACCTAGCTAGTCTCACTTAATCTAAACTAAACAGAAAACTTATAAATGAACCCTAAGCTAAACGTATACTAACTCAATTCTACCTTATACTAGCCCTAGGTCGAGATTCTTCGTTCTCTCTATCGCTCTACGGTAAAGGTTCTTCAAGAAGCCGAGACATGCCTGATGTTATTGACAAGGGTCTGGCCAACATTTCATAATATCCCGGCAAATGTAACATGAGTGTTCCAACATTCTCGACATCGCGTCGTGTTCAAATCTATTAAGGTATGCTATGTAGCATCCATGGGTCAGGTAGATATTTATGTATTTCTCTCTGCTTCCTATTGATCCAACCGCTTCTATATTGGAGATCAATCTCTGCGTCCATTTGCCTTTATCAGAGTGATACCATCTCTCTTGCCATTCTTTTAGGTTTGTCCTTACATTTATCGATGTCGAAGGGCCTTACTATCGCATAGAGATACACAGCGTCGTAGCTAGGGGCTGGCCAGCGGGGCGGCTGCCAGGGGCGCAGCCCTCAGGGGGGCGCACTTTACAGAGCCACAAGCACACAAAATTAAAACATTATGCTAGGCTAACGCACATAAAAAAAAAACTTGAACTTGATTAGAATAGGCGCCCCCACAGATTAGGAACGGCGCCCCTTACTTAAGGGGTTACATGGGTTTCCTCGGGTAAAAATCGGCTTATTTTTAACAGTTTTTTTTTATACAAAAAAAAAATATTTCAACCAATCTTTTTTTGTCCTTAAATATACACATTTGACAAAGAATTTCTAAAATGTTTGTAGAAAAATATTTAAAGCCGGTGACCCCTCGGAGAAAAGGCGCTTGCGCGTTGACAGCAGAACTCATGACAGGATCAACTGAATTAAAAAAATAAGATACGTATTTTAGTTAATACCTTAACCCTCTAGTGCCCAAGAGTGCCTCTAGGCACGCTTCTGTAAAAAATATTTTAATAGTTTTTATTCGTTTTTGCCCAATACAGCCTTTTGGTATGATTTCATTATTTTATTTAAAAAAGAACTTACTAAATTTTGTTTTAAATTCTTAATATTGGATTCGTGTTTTTCACTTTGAAGTTCGTTTATAGGAGTTTTTATTTTAGTGCCATCAAGAATTTCAATAATTAAATTGGGAAGTAGAGGGTTAAACTAGAACTTGGACGAAGGAAAAAACAGAAAAGTAAAAATTGGATTAAGCCGTCTTTGAAAATACAGTTTCGAGAAAAACGCGTTTTAAATTTTGAGTGACAATAAAACTGCATTGAGTGCGCAACTTCCCAAGGCTCTATCGCTGAAACTATTACTCCGATCGACTTGAAAATTTAGGGCAATATTCAAGAGATGTTGTAGACATAAGACATAAGAAAAATTACATTTTTTTGGACTAAAATTTGCAGCATGTGGAAATTTCTTACTCTCCTATTAGATCTCTCTTCTGTAACGAAATACGAAAAATCTTCGTACGGGAAAAGAGTTTGACTACTGATTTCGGTAGAATTTCGTAGTTTTAACAGTTTCGGATAGGTTTGAGAACAGGCCTCACATCACTTGCCTTGTGGATTTTTTGAATGATTTCAGAAAAAATCAAATAGAGCTGTGTATTGATTTAGCAAAAAATCGTATAAACGAGCTGTCGATAGAACCGTAATTTTTTAAAAAGCGTGAACGAAATGTTAAAAAATGTTCGACGAAAGGGCTAAGGACCTCAAAAGTTTAAAATTCAGCTTTACTAGACCAGAGGTTCAGAATTTTGGATTTTCTGCCACAAAGCCATTTAAAAGAGTAAAACTTTTCTAACTTTTAAGTTCAACACATTCGATCCAAAAGCCCAGTCTGTTTTTAAGTGCGGATATTTTATCTCACTGTAAACGTGGTTATGGAAAATAGCGGCCAAATAAGCTAATTTCATTAGCCATTGCTCAACAAGCGTACTAACGGATGCAGAAGTGGGCTGTTCGGCGAATATTATCTTAAGTTCGTTGCACAATTCAAATAACCTGGATAAAACTTTTCCTCTGGAATGCTATTTCACTTCCGTGTGTAGAAGACTTATTACTGTTTTCGACGAACGTTTTAGTTAATTTTCGAATGGAACTTGGAACCTCTTTGACCCATCCACGGAACCTCAGGGTTTGGGAAACGCTGCACTAGACATAGACACACTTATTCAGCAAATGGGACGGAGATTTCAAAGTTTATCTGCCGTAGCTTCTGATTTTGGTTTCCTAATAGGACTTTCGTTACACGAAACCTTAAGCTCCACTGAAGACGCTGCTAGTCTAGCATTAAAATAGAAAGATGGTTTGGAAGCCGACTACATATGTATGTATATGTATAGTTGTGTTTAGCGATTGAAAGACCATATTATTGACATTGGCCTCAAGCCTGAAAAGTAAGCTTTACGAGATTTTATAATGCATAAATGAATGAACTCGTATTGTATTGTTTCCCTTCCTACATAGCAGTAAGTAGGATAATTTTATGCTTAAATGTATACATAATTTAAATTACACTTTGAAACTCATCGTGTTGTTTCTCTTGCTAAAAAATAAGTCTTGGGGCGCAAAATTGAAATCTTGCCAGGGGCGCTCATGACCCTAGCTACGACACTGGAGATACACAATATGAACATAATGTAGGAATGGGTTGAGAATAGAATTATTCCTGGCTAAATCCATCGATAATTCGGCTTCCTCCACATTCGTATATTGTAGTTAAAAATCTGCTGTTCTTTTGTGATTTGTATTTGTAAATATGGTTTAAACAAATCCTTTATACAGTGAAATCTTGGTAAGTTGGCCACCTGCGGTGCAAGAATTTTTGGCCAATTTATACAGGTGACCAACTTATAAATGTGTGTATTTTTGTACTAAAATATGCACTTTAACCGTTGAAGCTAATCACAAAGTAAAAAAGTCATCCCTATATTGGACACGATAGTTTAAGAACGAACATTTCGTTATTTTACCGCTATGTCTAGACGTTTTGTTCAGTGTTTAACCGAAAAAATGAAACAAAATCAATCACATATTACCATTGGCCAACTTTTGCAGGTTATTTAATATGAGAGATGAGGTGAAGTAGGTATGCAAATTTGTGGCCAGGTTCCAAGATAGGCAGATGCATATTGGAAAGCATATTTTTTTTTTTTTTCTTGAATTGAGGGGTTTTCTCGTTGTTTCCCCTCAAAATAAATAATCCATTGTAAAGTATATATGTCAATATTTTTTTAAGAATATTTCAGTTGAAAGATATAGGTACATATCATATCTCTGTATTGTAAATTGTGTGGTGACTTGCCTTTGTAATTTTATAACGAAATAAAAATATCTATCTATCTATTGACGTATTTTGAGGCGCATTTGTATGCATTTTTTTGGTGCTCTTAAATATTGACCAACTTCGACAGGTGGCCAACTAGACAGGTTTCACTCCGATAAGAACATATTTTCCATCGGCAGGAATGTCAAGTTTGTTTTGAACAAGCTTCCAATGAAAGTAACCAGCAGCAGATATTCTGTTTTTAGTTCCAGTGTTAACGTAAATGAACTCAAAGTTAGCGTTGGCAATTTATTGCCAAGAGCCAATCTTTTGTTTTCGAGTCACGTGCAGGGTTGCCAACAAGAGACATTTGGGACAAAGACTTTGTATTTTTCAACATTTCTTTGTAATTTATCCTTCCCGGTAATTTCTCAGTGCCAAACGCAATTTTATAAAAAATTGAGCAGAGTGAACGCACCCTTGATCATTTTAAACGCGAACCAACTCCTGAAACGATTTCTCATGCTTAAATATAAAGAAACGAAAACTTGAGCTGCTTCAACGGCAGAATAGGAAGCGATTTTTGCATCGAGTTGTCACTGGCGATAAAAAGTGGATCCATTACGACAATTCCAAATGCAGAAAGTTATGTGTTCAGCCCGGCCAACCATCAAATATCCATGGATCCAAGCTCATGCTCTGTATTTGGTGGGATCAGAAGGATGTGGTCTACTAATATGAGCTGCCGAATGAAACCATCACTGGAGATCGCTACCGACTAGAATTAATGCGCTTGAGCCGTGCATTGAAGGAAAAACGGACCCAAATACTTCGAATACGTGCGTCCAAGTGATTTCGCGGCACGTCAAAACTCGTCCGCACGTCCTTACCTTACTTTACTTCTCATGAAGATTGCATAAATAGGGTCGATTCGTGAATTGCATTTAAAGATGAGGCGTTCTTCCGAAAGAAAGATCGGAAAAAGTAGTGGCTAGCGATGGACAATATCTACCTTCAATATTGTAAATATTCAATTTCCTTTTATATATATATGTATGAATGTATGTATATAAATAAATTTTTTGTTGAAAAAAATATACTACCTATAAATGTAAAAGTAGTTGCTCCGTCTTTTCTTATCTCATATTTGTCTCAAAACCTTCTTCATGTTGGCAACCGTGGTCACATGCGAGTGCGATATCCTCACAGTCTAGCTGATATCTAACTAAACAACAAACGAGATTACTCTTAAAATTGTACCGTATGTGGGACCGTTTGGTGAGTTTACCAACTAATTATAGAGCGCGTATAGCTAGCTATACTGTCAAAATTGAGGAAACTCAATGTTACATTGCGCGGAAGGCAGAACGGGATGAAAGTGATTCTCCCTCTCTCCTCGACATCAAGCAACATTGTGCCTCAGGCATCACTTTACTTATCAGCAAAACACAGATAATAGGTATAAATAAAATCTGATGGAAGAATAAAAAACATCTGTGAAGCTTCCTGAATTGTCCTGAATATTTTGTTACCATTGCATCCAATAAAATATTTTTTTTTCTATTCCATTCGTCTTTAGACCAAAATGTGTGTTGAAATTGAAATTATGTGTTCCGATAAAAATTAATAATCTATTCCCACTATTATCATATTTCTCAACCATTGGTTTGTGTATTGTATGTATTTATATAGTCGATACAAAAACCACACACTCTTTTCTGCGCACAGCCTGCAAGTATGCAACAATGAAATTCAATTTAAGAATTAACAACAAATATTTCGTCGCATTGCCAGAGTTGTAAAGGGTGATTTTTTAAGAGGTTGAGAACTTTTTTTTAAAAAAAAACACAAAAAATTCGAAAAAATGAATGAAATATTTATTTGAATCGATAGTTTGAACCTTGCAATTTAATGTTTAAAGATAATTTCATGCAAATGTTGACCGCGGCTGCGTCTCAGGTAGCCCATCCGCTGAGTCCAATTTTGGCATACTCTTTCACACATATCGGCCGGTATCTCACGAATGAATGCATGGATGTTGGCTTCCAGTGCGTCAATCGAAGCGGGCTTGTCCCTATAGACATTAGCCTTGACATACCCCCACAAAAAATAATCTAATGGTGTCAAATCGCACGATCTAGGCGGCCAATTGACCGGCCCGAAACGTGAAATTAACTGTTCACCAAACTCGCCTCGCAATTGCGCCATTGTTTCGCGTGCTGTGTGGCATGTGGCACCGTCTTGTTGAAACCACATATCATGCAAGTCAAGAACTTCCATTTCGGGCAAAAAAAATTTTCCACGTAGTGCTGTAACAAAGGCCTAACTGCTGGGAACGGCGCCGAATCGACATTTCGCGGTCTTCTGTCACACTAGCTGATACGGCCGCAATATTTTCTTCACTACGCACAGTACGTAAACGTGTTGGTGGTTTAATGTCCAACAAAGTAAATTTGGTGCGAAATTTGGTCACAATCTTCCGAATAGACTGCTCAGAAGGTCGAGAATGCAGATCATAAAATGGAAGCAGCGCGCGATGAACATTTCGAACCGAGCACGAATTTTGATAGTAAAATTCAATAATTTGCAAGCGTTGTTCATTTGTAAGACGATCCATGGTTAAATTGCAAACCAAACTGAAGCTGTTTGACAGTGACACAAGGTACTAAACACACGTCAGCTGTCAAAACCAGTGTTGCCAAAACCAAACCAGCTAAAAAATCACCCTTTATGTAGATGTGTCCAGATATAAGAAGATATTTCATTACGCCTTCACGAAGTTTCTTCGGAGGCCAGGTGTCCCTATCTGCTGATGGCGTGTCTGCCTATTGTACAATGACCTCTCAATATCCCAACTAGGGTGCCGATATTATTTAATAGGCACTAGGTTAGGTTAGGTAAGCGGGCTGACACTTAGGTTCATGTGAACTCATTCTCATTGGAAGATACCCGTTATGTGTTCCCACTCGTGGTGTCAGTGTTTAGGTTCCAACCTTCCGGACGTTCTGGCAAATTTGAGCAGATCTGATAACTCGTCGATGTGTTCGAAGAAAATTTTGCCCAGGGTTCTATTTTTAAGTTGACGTAGGAAATGCGCCGTGTCATCATGAGCCTCTTCGTCAAAGCACCCTTGCATATGTCATCATCGTTAAGGTGTAATTTCTTCGAGTAGTATCTCAGCATGCTGTGGCCAGTTAGCAACCCTATCAATATTGACAGCGATTTTCAATCTTTTTGTAGAAGTTTCCTGGTTTTTGCTTTATCGTAACATGGCCACAGCTGTCTTGATATTTCGTAAGTTATTAGTGATCTCCACCTACTTCATGTTTTTTGTTCAATTTTGGCCTTGAGGTGGAGTTTTAACCGTACCACCTGCTTATTCTCTGTCTAGGGCTGAGCCTTTTCTAGCCAATTCATCGGCGGCTTCATTACCTGGTTTCCTGCTGTGACCACGAACCCAGCAGAGTTTTACGTTATGCTGTGTGCCAAGAACCTTACGTTTTTCGCGGCAACACTTCACAAGCTTAGAGCACAGATAATAAATAAAGTCAAGAGACTTGAAGACACTAGATGGAGTGCTCATCGCGAGGCTCTTAAGCCATTGAAGGAAAATTTCGTTAAGATAGTTTCAACTCTTCAACTCTCAAAAGGAAAATTTGGATACAAGAGGTGCTGCAACCATACTCTTATCTGCTGTATGCAACTTTACGTTTTTGTGTTATATTTCAGAAATTTTAATAGAAAGGCGGGGAAGAACAAAAGGGAAGAAAATGATGCCAGGCGAAAAGGCAAAGGAAACACGAAGATGTTAGAATGTCGGGACATATTTTACACTGAACTTATTCATCGGTCTAAGGCCATGAAAGACATTGCGTCAGTTTTCTCGTGAATGGATGCATTCAGTTCCGATAGTAAATATATGACGGTGTCATGTTATAAAATTTTTTAATATTAAATTATTTTTTTATACACATAAGTATAGGTATAACGTATAGTAATAATAATAGTTGGATGTTATTGTTAAACAGTTGGGTACATAAAGTCGACTATTATATAGCTAACATTGGATTGATGCGGCGCTGCCTCGGGTTCATGTGTTAAAATATCACTTTTCGGGTGGGTTTTGCACCTCCGGGTATCTCACCAATTATCAGACACGCACGTGGACTATAGAGCCAACTGTAGAAAAGTGCCCCAATGAGCGCGGAGATAAAATAAATGGACAGATATATATGTTTATGTACGAATCCTATGGCCGATGCTCTTTTTATGGAAATAAATCCACAATGAAATAATCAATTATATATGTATCGTTATCAAATGAATATATGTATCTTTATTTATTCGAAACGCGTCTTGTCAGAAGGACTTTACAAAAAAAAAATCGTCATCATTTCACAATCGCTTTTATATGAACCATCGTGCCGTCTCTCTCTCTCTCTCTCTCTTCTTGTTTCATTTTAACAATTACATTCTAACATTTCTTTTTTTTTTCAGATAACATCCCATATTTATTAAACCATTTCATGAGATATTGATGTTTTGTATGTTATTCCATTATATTTTTCGTTTTTATATCACTTTAATTGTGCTGAACGCGGCCAGTAGCTTTGACAATTGTAATCTCAACCACATAGTTTATTTATGGAAATAACTACTAAACACTAAATTTCTCCCAAATTAGCGATATATTTTTTTTTTTAGTACTGAATAATTTTTCTTTTGTGCTTAGATCACCGAGATCAATAAGAATCCGTTGTTTAATCTTTGCGCAACGAAAACTTTAATATTCCCTTATTAATTTGTTCTGTCATTGTCATTCAGAATCATTCAACTGCATTCAAATTAAGTTTGTTCGATTTTATTTTCACATAATTTTGAACGAATTTCAACGAAATTATGTTGAAATGAGATAACTTCGATATGTCAATTCGTATGGGAAATTATCTCATTCCGAGCATAATTTAGAAATTTGCAACGAAATTAGCTGTTTTGCCCTGGTGTGAATACCGTATAAGATCAACAATGAGCCAAATTAGGTTGACTAATCTGGCTATACTTTCAATCGAAAAGGAGCACACAAAAGATATAGATTTTAATGACAAAAAAATCAATTTTTTTTTCTCTTATACAAATTTATTTTATTTTATATATTTATTTATCTTTTATAAATTTATTGTCTGTGCTATCACCCTTTAACGAGTTCATTGCGTGCAATACAAACGCGATGATGAAAATAATACACAATACATATTTTCTATTTCTTTAATAATATTTTTTTATTTAAGTTTTCAAAGTAAACATTTCGTTTTATTTTTATTTTATTTTGAAACTTAAACATTAATTTGCACAGTTGGCCAGCTTAAATTTAAAATGATGTATACATTTGTTTATAGTACATTATTTTAAATACTTAAATAACATTAAGCCCGACTTAAAATAATTTCACTAAATATTATAATAACTTTAGACGGAAAGCACTATGGATAGAAGGGAGAGGACGGAGTAGGATAACAAAAACGAAAATTCAAGGTGGGTAAACCTACATTATGTACAATCAAATAATAAGATAATTATTTGTTAATTAAAATTGTAATACAAAAATTCAAAATTTTTCTAAACTATTGTAAATTCATATTCCTAACCATAATAAATTTAAAAATAATAATAATAACAAATTAACATAGGTATGTTTATTTTAATAAATTCCATTCTTCATTTGAAAATAAAAAAAACAAATCAATTTTCAATTTGTCCAACTACCTAACTTAATATTTGGTCCTATTTACACAATGTACACATACTGTACACACTCGTAGCCTTAGCTCTATCATAGTAGACTAAGATACTCGTAACTAATACACTATAGTCTATAATTGTAGCCTAAGCGAATAAAACAAATTTTAACACATTCTAAGATTGCATCTATCGTCGGTTTAGTCTTTTTTCAGCGCATCTCGCGCGGCCTGTGCTGCTTCCTTTTTGTAACTCTTCACATAGAATGAACTGAACATGTAGGTGAAGAGGCCAGCGTTGAATGTCAGCAGGGCGGCAATGGACTTGGGGAAGTTGCAGTTCGGTTGGAACTGAATTTGCAGGGTGTGTACGAAGATGATCAAGAATTGGACCTAAGACGAAAAGGGGTGGCACATTTGAAATTGAGAATTTAGCGGAAAACAAACTTACGATTTGCAGGATGGTGAGGTACTTCTTCCACCAGAGGTACTTCTGGACTTTAGGTCCCAGAGCTGACAGCAGGTAGTATGCGTACATAATAATGTGGATGAAGGAGTTAATGAATCCTAAAAGAGTTCCATGACCACCTGAAATAAATGAAAATGTTTTTTCATTCGAAAACTAGGTTTCTAAGCTGAGCTATTCGTAGTGGCAGATGCTCTGTTTCTTTTAAATATCCAAGTTTCATTAAACAATACTTACCGGCAAAGTATTTAACTCCAACAAACGCGCACACCGGCATAAGAGTGTGATGGTACAAGTGCAAAAATGACACCTGACGTTGTCGCTTGCGGAGAACAAAGAACACGGTATCCAAGAGTTCGGTGATTTTCGCAATATAGTACAACCATACAGCGCCCGCCATCTATCAACAAAAAAAAAAACAGCAGGTTTTGACAGTGACAGATACTCGTATGTTTAACTTACCCTCATTGAGATTGGATCAGTTTCGTATATGACCTCTTGACACTTGAAACTGTAGTGACCACCCCATCCGCCTTTATAGCCCTATTTAGTGCGAAATATTAAAATGTATAAATAGTTTTATATTAAATGTCAACTCACTTCGTAGAAGAGAATATAACTGAGAAACACTTGAAACGCATTATAGACGAGCAGAGTGTTTTTCAGTTCAAAGGGTTTCCGATCACGCATGTAACGCGGTCCAGCATAGAGGCAGAAATACAGATAAGCGCCTATAATCGTAAACAGTGGTCCTGGCGAATTCGATAAGAACCAACTTTTCGTTCGTAAATCTGCAAAGAAAATTAAAAAAAAATAGTCACTTCATTTTATAGAATTTTTACTAAAAGTTGTTAGAGTTCAAACATTTAATTTGAAATAATTAGCAATGACTGTCATTAGACGAAGTTAATATGGCCGAAGGGGGATAACAGAATGCGTGAACTAGACTTTTAACTACCTACTCAATTAACCGACATTTTTATTAATAGGTAGTACAATTACACAAAATACTTAAAAAAAACATTTAAATTAATCTAAAGCGCAAGTTCTTGATTTAGTAATTAAGAACTATGAACTTTAAGACAGACTAAATAAAACTTCAAATCAAAGGGAATGATGACAATAATGAAATGTGTGAAGCAGAGATAAAAATATGTGAATTGCCATGCACTCATATCTTCGGATGTGTGTTTTGATTTGTAACTTATATAGGTATGTATTATTATCATAATAATAACAATATATAAATCTAAATATCACGCCTTTACCTATTGAACTTCTACAGAGATGAACTCCAGAACTAATTGACAAAATAAAGTTTAACTTCGTATACCTGGTATTTAACATCCTGTACGGAGTATAGGCCTATTTTTAAATTAATTAATATGTAATATTATTTAATTTAATTCAAAACTAAAAACACTAACGAATGCCACTTTTTGACGAATTGCCACTCATTCCAAATACAATCCACACTTATTTTGTGGATGATATTTGATGGATGTTTTCAAAATAAACCTTAGGGTGCGATCGCAAGCATTGCTTGCGCTGTCGTTGATAGATGGCGTTACTTAAAATAATTTCGTGCTTTAATTGCTGTTGATTACGATGTGGAATATAATTCGCAATTAATATGGACATTGAAGTTGAAAAATAAAATAGCACTGACTGCTTCTTATGCGATTGTTTTAGTCCATGGGCAACGACAAGCGGGCAACAGCTAGTGTATGTTTATAGGGTTGAACAAAGTTTTCCATATGAAATACAATAACAAAATGAGCATGTGATTGATGCCACTCATAGGGATTATCTTATCTACCTAAGACAATAGTGGAGTGGTGGGGTTTCCGAGAAAAGCCTGGTACCAAATATGATTTTTTATCTAACCAAAAAACGATTTTTTTTATTTGTAAATGTACAAATATTAAGTTATGTAAACGAAAGAATTATTTTTAATGGAAAAGTTTGAAACAATTTTTTTTTTTTTTTATAATCTTCACACGCTAAAGGGGATATGAATACCCTTTTAATGTTTACACATAGCGAGAGCACATGAAGGACGAGAACGAGAGACAGACAGATCGACGTAGTGGTAGGAAACTCAGATGATAGGTTTCATATTTCAACTAACTCTATGGGTGGTGTCCAGGATAACTGGAGAGTTGTGTATTATTTTTGTACTTGCTTATGATTCACAGGAGTTTTTTCCAGATGTTTCCTATTATAGTTTTTGGCGATCAATTTCTTCAGCCATATCCAATATCCTACTGCCAGTGTTATGCCTTCGCAGTAGGTTTCGATATTAACTTAATTTTTATTTCGTGAGAAATAAATATTTCGAAGACATCTGGATTCGAACCGTGAACCTTCCGCATGACAAGCGACGACGACTACCACTACGCCACGGCCACCCACAATTGTAAAGCAAAGAAATATTTCGCATGTCGAACACCTGACAAATGTCAGTTGCTGACATGGAGGTAGTCAGCTTTCAAATGAGAGCTCTGATTATCATAAGCCATTTCTGGTAGATGACGATACCAGAAGGATGAGGAAGGAAGAATCGTCTGAGGTCAGCTTCTGACCTTAACCTCAGTTTATGCGGGATTCTCAACTTCATTAAAGTTTCAGAAGCAAAAATATTTCCAGCTAGCAAAGTATTCAACAAAGGCACGGATGTAAAGTATCTATCTATGTACATCCATGTAATATGGCAGTTTCGATAGGCCAACCTCAATAAAGCAAAAGTGGTAGTCGTCGTCGCTTGTCACGCTGAAGGTTCACGGTTCAAATCCAGATGTCGCCGAAACATTTATTTCTCACGAAATAAAAATAAGTTGATCTGTTTCAGAAGATAGCCTATTGCGAAGGCATAACACCGGCAGTACGGGATGGTGGTATGGCTGTAGAAATTGATCGCACAAACAGTAATATGCATCTGGAAGAAACTTCTGTAGATCATAATCAAGGACAAAACTTTCAATAATACATAAAACTCTCCAGTTATCCTGGGCACCACCCATAGAGTTAGTACATAATATCTCAGTCTCCTATCATTACGCCGATCTGTCTCGTCCTTGTTCTTCATGTGCTCGCGCTGTGTGTAAACATTTTAAGGTTATTTATAACCCTTAAATGTGTAAATTGTATAAAAAAAACCGCTCGAGGTATCACATAATGCCGTCACGTCTGCTGACTGAAAGCACAACTTTATACTAATTAAGACAACCAAAGGTATCAATCATTATGATACCAGGGGTCTGAGGAGGCTCACACACAAATAATGTATATTACTCATTGTTGTAAATATATTGTTTTTTAAGCTGTTACAGAATCCATTCTGCTGCACAAGTATGGGTGCAAGGCAGTTTGGGTCTGTAGAAAAACTTCTTAGGTTCTACGAGTAGGTATGTATATGATCAACTACCAAAAAAAGCAGCACTGCAAACAATACGAAGTAGTGAGAACTAGTGGATGTGGAATGGAGCTGAATATCGAGGATTTGATAAATTTAAAGCCCGAGCTGTACCAGTTGATCTCGCGTGGGGTTGAGCAGAGCAGGAAAAGGTTCCTAGAGGAGGCAGCAGGGTCACTACATAGAACAGTCTACATCCGGTTATGCCACAATCTGGATAATAATAATAACTATTTTCGGGTGCTGAAGCTGAATTGTTTGTAGCATCTGGAACTTAATGGATAGATTTTTTTTCTTTTGAACTCAACAATTGTAAAAAAAAAATCTATGATAAGTATGCTGAAAAACTCACAGATTTGATGATACTCGGGAAAAGCTACAGCGGGTAAAATAGGAAAATATGGTTTTTTATCTACTTTTCTAACCACAGTTAATTTTGCAATTTTTTTTTAATAATGTATGGCTTTACGAAGGTCTCAAAGCATGCTCATTTATTGGACTACCTGTCAAAATCGAAATTTCCATAACAATTTTCCGAATGTGGAACGCTTTACCAAACACGATTTTCCCCTCCTGTTACGATCTGCAAACATTTAAGACCAACTCGCATCGGTATCTCTTCTTTTATCCTCCCTAAATTTCCCTATGGCCCGCGCTGTGCAAGACATTTTAAGGGTATTCATAATCCCATTAGCGCGCGTGAATTATAAAAAAAAAAAGAACATTACCTATGAAAAATTGTGTAAAAGTTTAGAATAAAAAATTCTATTAAACAGTTTAATTTTTGAAGCCGAGGTTACGCAACAGTTGTTTAGACACGGTATTTGAAATGGCTTCTTTTACAAACCAAGAATATGCTGATATTATCTACGTGTATTGGCTTTCTAACGGAAGTTCCAATAGAGCACGACAAAGATACAGTGAGCTTTATCCTAACCTAAACTGATGAATTGAATTTTGTTTTTTAATCTTTTACACAATTTTTCTTAGGTACATTTCCCAAATAGTCTTTATCTCAATAGGGCCTTGCAATTGCCTATAAGGTGATCTGGGTTCTCCACATCTTCGTTGCAGTATCCGCAGCTCATTTTTCTGTCACAGTTTTTTTTATGTGTTTTCTCAGCTGGCAGTGTCCGGTCGGAGTCCACTTTTACTAAGACTAATACAGACAGAGTTAGGATCTTTAATGGTTATATTTCCCGAGTACCATCTCAGTTTGTCCATGTCCAGAGTCTGGCTCTTTTGCCTTTTTTTTTTCCTAACGTGATCCTGGTGCAGTGAAATAAGGCCAAATTCAAAAATTTGGCCCTATTTCACTTTGATAAAGAGAAATAAAACCAAATTCTAATGTTTGGCTTTATTTTACTTTGTGAAAGTGAAATAAGGCCAAACGAATTCACTTATCCAAAGTGAAATAAGGCCAAATCAATTTTGCCACAGTGTAATCGGCGAAATGGTCAGGGTGCCGATTACCGCATCCGTTAACGAATGAGCGAGTAGGACTCGTTATCGAATCATCGGGTAAATTGTATGTAAAATGATACTCGATAATGAGAGCGGTAATGCCATATCGTCACATTTCGATAACGAGTAACTCGTTAACGGATGCGGTAATTCGGCCCCAGACTCTATCAAATTTTCTTTTTTTACAATTTGCGGAAGTGGCTTATAAATATTGGGAATAGATCGTTTTTAAAAGCTCCAGTTACGGCAAAAAAAGGTAAAGGCATTATGCATAGTATTGATATGTCCAGATACCAAATTAGTGAACCGTCTTATTGGGGCACTGTCCTTGAGGAAACTTTTAATTATTCCATTTTTTTGTCTCCGACCATTACGACTGCAATCCAAAAACTACCCGACGCATCAGCCTGAAACTATCTTTTGGATGGCACCTTCAGTGTGGTTTTATCTTGCGGCTATAAACAGCTGTCAATGCTAATGACGAGCATGTAAGTGAACATTATTTATTTGTGTTTTAAACGATTTTTTATCAGTTTCATTTAGCGTACACACATTAACGCATTTAGTTTTTCTTGTTTAAAAAAATAATGCAAACAATTTGCGCGAATTGAAACACATTCAAATAAGTGCGTTGTTGTTTCAATATCCTAACTCTCGAATGAGGTTACGTACTCGTATGAGAAAACTTTTAAATATGTGTAAATTAACTTTTCCTAAAAGTAAACATTTGTTCTGCTCGTAAACTTTTCTAATGCTATTGAGTAGTTTTAATGATTTTGCGCTCAGCTCAGTTAGGCTCATTTAATCAAACTGCATCCTTATCCGCTGCATCTTACACATATCAGTGTTATGCGGGTTATGAGAACCCCATAACTTTAAATTATTAACCAAGTCAACTGATAATTATGTTATTCCCTCGCCATTGTGTTGATCTTGGACTCATTTTTGTTTACTCCAAGTGTGACCAATTTCGTTCCACATTCACAACTTTACTCGCACGTATGTCATAAGAATAATAATTAATAATTTTTGTTTACAACCACTGCGAAGTAGGTCAGCTTATTGAGAGTAGGGCGCTTAAATAACTGAATTTGGTTATCCAGCACACTGGCGACACAATTTTTTCAAACAAGGTCATTTTACTGGGAGACGGCTATTGGACGTGTATACCGGTGTTTGTACCATCTTTCCACATTTTAAAGATTGGTTTTATAATAGAAAATACTAGATGAAATGCAGGTTAGGAATAGATAATGGCATTGCAAAAAGAACTCTTAAAGAAGCTAAACGGTTTTTCCAAATCGGATAACGTTTAGTGCAGTATTAAACTTTTTGGAGTGAGAGAATCGCATCTTATATGCGGATCGGTGGTATTCTTAAACTTTGTAAAAGCAAGATACTAGAAATGGTTAAAATTAACGTAGTTCCAAGCTTCGATAAACGTAACAAATCTTACGGCATCTCATGACTGTCCGAGAGACGTATATGTATATGAGTTTCTTTTTGGCATAAACTCTTTTGATTTTTGACTTTTCTACGCATAATTTGTTTAATCCCCACCTTACAATATATAGCCAGGCTCTGCTGGGTACCGAAAGATAAAAGATAAAATATTGATGGGTAAGATTTTCTCTCATGACTGCTTCAGGTATACTATCTATCTGCAGATTTAAGCAGAAGCAGGATAAGGATGAGACCACAAAATGCAATCTATCTAAGTAACTATCACTAGGCCATCGAGGCGACTTAAAGTCGGCATTCTATATTAGGCAATAGCTTTGTGCAGACTTTGACTGCAAATATTCGAATCATGTGGCCATACGTCTGATAAGATCTGATCCCAAAAAAATATCTTATAAAATATCTAATAAGATATTTAATGATAATAAGTAAAGGCCGAACTTTAATAATAGAATGGGTTCGTACGTCGACGTACGTAACTGTGCGAACACAGGGAATTTGTAACAGTTTTTCGCTTCGATTCGTTAAGTTTCGTTCACTTTTGCTCACTTACGAAAGGAGCGAACCCATTTGACATTTGACTTCAAAGGCTCAACCATAATCCGCATAGGGAAACATCAACTTATGTCACAACTGAACGAAATGCTTCCTTATGTTCTGTCAATTTCAACAAATGCCCATAACTACATTTGCCTGCATACCTATCTTTCAAATCAATTCACAAATAATTTTTTTCTCATTGTTGATGCTTGGTTTTTCTTTTTTCGTAAATAATGGATCACAACAGAAAGTTAAAATTGTATAGAGATTTAAAAATGTTTCATAAAGTATTGGATGATTTGCCTGTTTCTTTTGATACATCTGTCCATGCTTTTTCTTTTTTTAATTTGTTGAAATAAAAGGCATCTCTTTCATAGAGACACCTTTTTCTGCGAACACTTTCAATTAATATTTGCACAGACTCGTAGTCCGACATTTTTTTTTTTAATATTTTCATAATAAACCGGACAACTGTCAGATTTACCTATGCAATCAGCGACTGATGCCGCTCTCGCTCATGTTTGGAAAAGTGAACGAAACTTAACGAATCGGAGTTGGACGCCATTATGGGCACAGAATACAATTTCAATGTATTCGCTCATTTCCTTATGCGTGCATATGCACGGCTATGTCGATTATAGTTCTCACTTAAGAGCTGTGTAAATCGCTTCCGTTCACATGCTCCTATTATAGATAGCTTGAGTAATTAGGTCTGTGCCCGTACTTTCTGCGCCAAAATTCACAGATTCTCAAATTTCAAGGATTGGGGGTAAAAATCTGTCAGAGAGAGGCAAACGTGTGCAAAAGTACAGGAACGCATTGAACAACAAAAAATGGAAAATATATGACAATATAGATTTGACAGTTTTCATAATGCATGGTGAAATTTCTTACTCTCTTGTTAGTTCTTAATTCGTTCAGTTGAAATGTCAGCGGAAATTACAAATAAAAAATTATCAGTTTCATTCTGATCGAAAAATGTGTACTCTGTGGGTTTGCTGTTTTTTTTTTACTAAGATTCAGAAGGTATTTGTTTAAAAATTAAAGTTATGAATCACTTACCTTCATGTTCGACAAAGAAATTCACCATCCGATCTACGATCGTATTTGTTTCGTTCATTCTAACAGCCATTCTGACTCGTTTCTATTTGCTGGTTTATTAAACTAAAAAGATACAAAAAAAAAAGAAATACACATTTGAGTATTTAATGTTTATCCATATTTACTGATAATGTTACAATGCCTCATCTCAATGTCAAAGATCGACAAAACGTCAACAATCTAGGGCTTAACGATTACCTAATAGTGACGTTCGTGAGTGCCGTGAAAAAAAAAACACTTAACAATGTTGCTAAGATTTTTTAGTTGTTAGTTTCAACAATCAATATTTATTGAATCAATAAATTAGCAAGCCACAAGCCTTTGAGAATTTCATAGATACTTGTTTACTACTGGCCGACAGACCTCTACGAATCTACAGTTCATCGTATCCTGCTTTAAAAAATTACATTCTAAATCTAAATTGTCGGAAAGTTTGAAATATATATGTACATTCATACTAAATACATATTTTTTGTTTATATTTTGCTTTAACACTTTCGATTTCAACGGTTTGTTTATAAATAAATCTTGCTTTCGCGCCAAATTCCAGCGTTACCAGCATGAGCGGCATGTGGAGTGATAATTTTTTTAATAGGTAATCAAACAAATCTTAATTTCTATTTTTTTCCGACTGTCTTAATGTCTCATGGCACGCGGTGAATTTAAGAACAAATAAATGTAACTTGAAATTTCCATAACAGAAATATCACAGATTAAACCAACACGTGGAATAAGCCCGTATTATCAGCCCATTCGTCAATACCAAGCCTCTTGCAACGAGAAAACCTACAAACATCAACTTAATGCCCACCACTTTTTGTGTGGATCTTAAACATAAAAATTTGGTAGTACATATATAGTTGGTTATCCCATATCAAAAGTACTCCAAATTTCTGAGATGACCCTAGAAAAGGCACGTGGTATAAACACACTCGGCAATTGACTTATCAGTGATTAATGCAAAGAGCTCTGGAGTAAAATGGTTGAGGCCTCGGTCCACAATGGACTGTGGTCTGTAGCGCCACATAAGAAAAACCTAAAAAAAAAATATGTGAGCTGTCACCTAAAATACGTAACAAACTTGACAACTAGCATTTTCTCCAATTTCCCTAATTTTTAGCAAAGAATTATTAATTTTGCGTTAGGTTTGATTATGTAGGGAGGGGTCGTAAGGCTGTCACAAAAAAGGAGACACCAGAGTGGGCCCATCGCAATCCCAGGATGGCACCTAAGCCACCACAATTTCCTCAAAGCTTTTTACTACCCTGCAAAATTAAAGAACAAATCTACAAATTAAATAACAAATACTACCTCCTCCAGGTTACTAAAGAAGTAGCAGCCTAAAATGTTCCTGCGAATTCGTGCTATACCCTGTTATTCGCATAGAATATGTGCGATATCTTCTGCTACACCTAGTACAGTGAAACCTTGGTTAGTTTGCCATCTGCGGTGAAAGCATTTTTGGTCAAGTCGGAGTTCGGAGTCGGCAAAAAACTGTAGATCCCTTCCATTTGGTAGAAAAAATAACATGCACGCACAAATGGTTGCGTGAAGCTAGGCTTCGTTCTGCATAGGACTGCTGACGCCATATATTGTTTTCTATACAGGTGGTCAACTTATAAAAGTGTCTAAAAATACAAGATCAATATATTGCACACGATGAAACAAGAACGAACTTTTCGTTATTTTACCGCTATGTCCAGATGTTTTGTTCAGGGGTTAACCGAAAATATGGAACAAACTCCATCACATAGTACCCTGGGTCAACTTTTGCAGGTTATATAATATGAGAAATGAGAAACAGTATGAAAAAAGGAAAATTTAGTAGCAATAGTAGGAAAATTTGTATGGAATTTTCTTGCTGCAGTAAAATATTGGCCAACTTAGCCAGGAGGCCAACTTACAAGGGTGGCCAACTAGACAGGTTTCACTGTATATCATTGCAGTATCTGCCGACATCTGTGCCTTCGAGTCCGAACCTCTTGGCTTATTTGCCCAGGACGCAATGTCCGGATATAGCTATTCTAATTGCTGCCCTGCGTAAGACCATCTATGGTCAGCCCTTCTCCTAAAGCTTTCTTTTACTATTGATTCAATGCTGCATAGCGGTGAAGCAACTTCCACCGAATTTTATCTTAGTATCTACGGCAAATGAAATAATCTAATGGAAAATGTACACAGTCAACTCCAACAAGTTCGTAGTTGGACGTATCGACATTTCGTCAAATGCGTCAAAATACAATGATAAAATTAAGCTTTGCACATAATCAGACAAACACTAGTCAAAGTTTAAAACGTTTATTGGCCTTCTTGCGTCTGACAGTAGCAGGTGTTACTTTGTCCTCTTCTTAAAAGTACGAGAATTAAATCCGTTTGCTTACGTTATGTCAGTTCAAAGGGATATGAAGGATCAAGTTAATTTTCTCTCCTTTCACAAATGATCTCAACAATTTATAAATGAAGAGATGTTCTGACTAAAGACTAAATGCCAAAGACACATGCTCTCAGATACAATTTCATTGTTATTATAAAAAGCTTTAAACATTTTCTTTGATTACTTACGTACGAGCTTTTATTTACTATTGGAGTTTCTCTTGAATCATTCGCAATTAATTTGATCACACATTTCATAATATGCAGCATCAACAAAACTTCATCACTTGTAGGTACACCCAAAACACACAATAAAAACAAACTCACATTTAGCTATCTACCAAAACGAATCAAACTCGGTGAACTACTCGATCGTGGGTACTTTTATCTTTTGTTGTTGTCCCTCGGTCATTTTCACTTCATTCAACCACGATAAAATGGACCAACAAATACGCGTGCGCACCCGATCTTGAATCACTTTCAGTTACGTCTTTCGAAGTTTAAATTCATGTGCACCCGTCTAAAACGAAGAAACCACTAAAATCGAAATAATTGCTTACGGGCTAAGCTACGCGTTACTGACTAATGGATGTGACGTTTATCAATACAATCAATTAGAGTCGATCGATGTCAAGTGTACACTCGTAGTTCGTATGGGGTTTGGGCGCGAATTGGTGTGTTTCACATTCGCTAAAAAAATAACTAATGCGGCAGTGCGCAGACCAGCAAGTTGGCTTAAATGTGGTTCGATATTGTTACTCCCATTATTCCTGCTGACTTAGCAGAGTCAACCTGTACTGCTGGCGCTGGGAGACAATGTAAACAGTAGCTGTTAAGGTGCCACATACATAAATGTATGTTGTATTGTGTTTTGTTTTCCCCAAGTGATCTGGATTATGATGAGGAAATGCATAGCGGCGCCCTACTTCTAGTACTGAAGGAAATAGGGCGGTAATGAAAATGCTGATCGATTGTCGATTAAAACGAGCACAGGTACTCATTGTATTTAATAAAGTTCACACCGACCACGGACGCGACATCAAATGCGTAATTTGGTTCAATTATTTGGTTCTATAACTGTTTGTTTTTTTGAATGAAATATTCTCACTCAATTGCATTTATTTACGAAAATGGAACTGTAATGAAGCTTACTTATATAATAAGACCAACCTAACGAAACTGGAATATTTTTTTACCCAATGGACACTGAAACTATTATCCTCTAATTTAAGATAAAAAGGAGAATCAGTTAGTTTATTGACCTACTTTAATTTATTTCAGTGTAAAAGTCTCGTTGATAGTCCTGTGCAAAAATAAGCAAAAGTCTGGTATCTGGTGTTTGTATGATTCACTACTATTGAATCTAGTAAGTATGAACAATTGTTCTTTTCCATACAATCATGTCTCTTCGAACAATTTAAGTTAAGTTTCCATTTAAAAATTTGGCCCTTAGAACAAAAGGGGGATATAAATTATCTGATAAACAGAATGAGATACAATAAAACGGATTTCAGATTCAGAAACAGCACCTTCAAATTAATAAAACTGCATTATTAACTCATTTTTGAACAAAAAAAAAACATCGATACCTTCCCGCAAGAATGTATTAAGCGACATTTTTAAAATTTTACAGGAAACGATAAAAACTTCTCTTGCTCAGTTATTTATTTGTATATTTTAGCGAATTAGACAGAATTTTTCGTCGCTTAATACATTTTTGCAGTCAAGAAATGTCGCTTGATACAATGGTAAATGGCGCTTAAATCATTGAAATGGTCACGAAAAACACAAGATTAAAATTAATTTGTCGTTTAGTTCATTTTTAAATTTAATTTTAATACTAACAAAGAAGAAAACATTAGAAAATTACCTGCGCAACAACTGCGCAAGCAACTGGCGAGAGAAATGCAAGTAAAGAAAAGGCCATTCATTCAAATACATTCGAACAAAGAAATTATGTCTGGACAAAAATTATTTTATGCGACAGAAAATAGACCAACTTCTAATTGGGCCAGTGTTCTAAGCGACAATTTCGGTTAAACTAAACGTCATGCAACAAAATTTTGGTCGGAACATTTTGTTGCATATGACAACTATCTTTACTAACATGGCGCTTAGTATAATTTTTTTTGGCGGATAGTACAAATTTCAGGGAGCAAGATTATTCTACTGGGAAAACTTGTCGGTTACTATCATTTTCATTTTCTCTCTAGTCAATTTTGTATAGGTGCTAGAGCAGTCAAAGGTTAAACCCAGGCCAAAACGCGGCGTTTAGCACATAATATAAGAACAAACCAAAAAGTCATTTTCAGAAAAAGTGTCGCTTAATACATTCTTGCGGGAAGGTATCGACATATATTATGTATGTATGTATGTAGAACCATTTGGCTTTCTGCTGACGTTCTGCTAAAATTGGTTGAACCTTCAGCCGGGTTATTGGAATGTGGTTCGAATACATTTTACATATTTTTGGTCAAATTTGTATACAATACTCTATGTAGATCTAGATGGCTGCTCCATATGATGTGTACCATCCTTTGACCCCATAGCCAATCATTTCTTATTTTTATTTCAATAGTATTCGAAGAAAGGGTAGAAGATAATTAACACAAACAATAATCTAATCATCTTCAAACGGAGATACTTTTGTCTTAGTTCAAAAAACGGGTATTATTCAATAGTATTTTTTTTTTACTTTAAATTAGATTATAAGCAGAAAAACCCGTCAGTCAACATCAATTGAATTTTATTAAATGTTTTAGTTAGTGTCATGGAGACTATAATTTAAGGCGAACAGAAGTTTAAGTTTAATTTAGTCATAGACAGCACGATTTATTTCATTCTACGTGTTCTACCCCAACACTCATAAACTAATAATAATCATCTGAATGATCGCCACTAAAGTCCTTGAAAGCAGCATCCACAATCCACATACACTTATCTGGTCATTGCACGTGGAGGGCCTGTTTGTGCTAGTCTGAGTGGTAGACAAAAAAAGAAAAATATTGTCTGTTTCTTGTAAAAACATTCAGAGGGAATCACCGCACTTCATCTAGCATCAAAAGCAACCAATGAACCTAGATACTCGTTTCGCTACCAGTTACAAGGATGCTAATGCTGGGGTAACTGAAAGAGCAACAAGATGAATGGAATTCCCGCACGCATCTTGGATGCGAGTTGCCTCCTAAAACCATTTCTTTTTGTTACTGGGATTCACTTTGAATTCAAAGCGTTGCGTTGGCTAGATGCTCGAGAACTGGTTGCGAGATGCACGTCTTTCTTTTAACCTAAAAAGTGTTAAAAAGAAAACCCAACAAGATGCAAATGAATTCTTTTTATTCAGCGACCAACAAAAAGTCGCAGAAACTGTTTGAGTACAAAAAAAAAAAAAACATTCACTTATTAAAAGTGGACGCTTGTCAATGTGACGCACAATGTGCATTCTAGCGGATGATTCGAGCGTCAATTTGCGCAATTTCAAACATATGCGAATGCGAGTGGGTGAATAAACACTCATCACTTCACCAACCGTTGAGTGACTGTTTGTTGTTTTATTTCTCCTGCTTTGCGTTAGTTTATTTGCTATTTTGTTTTGTTACTTTCGTTTTTTTTTTTTTTGACAAATTGTGCTAACACCGCGAAATTGCAGAAACTTGGACAGCGGCTGTTGAAGTTCATGATTGATGAAGGCGGTCTTAACTTTTATTGTTTTTGTTTTTTTATTTGGGGAAGGATTATTAAGGTCAGTTGTAATTTTAGCGTACAAGTGACATGGTTTTGGGATGACAAACTGTTGATACATTGCGCTGAGTGGATTCAGTTACAGAATAACCATTAGGTAGTTTTGGGGATTCCAAAATTCTATAATCTTGCTGGTGGTTTTTATTTGAGAATCTTATGTCGGCCTCCAATGGTTTTAGGTACTCCAGAATTCACTCCTTCTAAATTCCAATGGAACATGCGAAAGTCGTTATGTGCCCAGTTGTGCGTATAATGGTGAAATAATAGGCGTTTTTTTTTCTAATCTATATAGGGTTAGAAAACTTGTTCCATATTTAATACACTAACAACTAACTAAGCCTATAGGTCCTTAGCTTGGATAGAATCGAAAATCTTAACGAAATCTCAAATATGACATGTAAGTAGGACATTTGTGGCGACGAAAGTGGAAAACAAATCTATATAATAAAAATTAAATTTAAAATAAAAGCTAAAAAGATTCCTTTTATATTTATGAATTTAATGAATTTGACAGCAGATGTTAAACTGACAAAATGTCAATTATCATAGTGCTGCCAGTGCCAACTCACTGACGAGCGTTTTTTTTTCACATTTTTAACTAAGCCTATATATGTATGTATGTATGTATGTAGATAGATTAGAAAATGCTGGGTTAAACTATGGGTAATCGTTGTCGCCAATTAAATGCATGGTATACGCCTACAAGAGAACTGCAAATTAAAAATTTCCAACAATTCAGACATTTTTGCAGTTTGACAACTAGTGAAATAGAATAGGTCTGTGTGGTGTATCGCTAGTTTTCGCAATACTATGTAAACTTTCATAGAATCATAACAGTTTCATGGCTCTCAATTTTTTTTACTCTCATTTGGCTCTTTCTTTGCGATGAATTATCTACAAGACTTTTTCTCGGGGTGGACTGTTCAACTTTGTCAAACCAAGCCATCTGACAGTTTGAGAAATGTCATAATATTCATTGTTAGTGGACAACAGAAACAAATTGACAGGTTTTGTTTCAAAAGCGTTTGGTGTCTTTTGTTCAAGTTTTTTCTCTTTGAGAGGATATCTCTCTCATTGAGAGGATTTTACTATTTGACAGATATCAATCACTTGCGCAAAAAAGACACACCAAACAGACCTAATATGCAATATGTACAATCCGTTGAGCCCACTATTTTTCAAAAGCATACTAAATTAAGGCTGCAAAATAGTTTATCAGTAGTTATCCACAAAGTTTCAATAGACTAATGTTTCTCTATTAGTTGATTTGTTCCTCCGATGTCCACTATTTTGCCATGTTGACTCTTGACAGCCAAATACGAACTGTGTTGAAATACTGCTAGCTTATCTCTAAAAGTGATCACAAAGCATGCGCACGCTTAAACAAAAGTGACACTATAAAAAATTCTGCACTTTTGAGTTAGAGCGACATCTAGGTTCCGATATATACCACGTATCTTTTGCAAAGACACACGTTCTGATACTTCGTCTAACTTTCACAAGAATTAACTAGTGCCACTTATTACTTTGACGTAAATCACTTGGTCGGTAATCGATAGAACGTCATTATTCGTTTAGTGTCGGTTTTCTTCACCAAAAAACAGTGATTTGATATTCAGTGAAATTAATTAACAGGCACTTTTGGTTTAGAGCCACTCTTTTAATAACATTTTTTTTAAAAAAAAAGTAGTTCATAACAGTAATTTTTCGTTTAGTACCATTGTTATAATAATAAAATATAAATAATAATATAAATAAAAACGGCTCCATAAGAAAATGCGTAAAAGTATTAATCAAAAAATGACACTATACACCGCCTCTTTTTTCTTATATATCCTTTATTTTTATTTTTTGTAATCTTTAAATTCTATTTTACAAAAAGATAGTGATATTATACTTTGGCTAAGTAACATAACTTTAAGCTTTCTTAGAGCTATGGACCATTGAAGTTAGTCCAAAACTTTAATCGGCCATACCTCAAAACTAGGGTTTTTGTTTAGTGACACTTTTGTTTTCAATATGCGATGTGTGCTCTTACGAGTGACTCTCAAATAGTTTGAATGTCGTGACTAAAAAGTACTCTCACGATCACGACTGTGTCCGCTTGCGAGTTTGCTCTCAAAAGCTGCTCGTAGCGTTTTTACTCTCAAATGGACACCCACCTTCAGAGTTTTAATGGGCATGGGCGATGGGCTAGTTCACTTCCAAATGGAGTCCCGAGTTCCTAAAACACACAAAACTTCACTTCGAGTCGAAGAACCAATGGAACTTGCATGGGAATATTTTAACCACGCCAAATGTATTCAGAGTATATCCAATGGAAAACGACATAACTTTGTTTGATACTCAAATGAGTGAACGATATTTGGAAAACCAAACGTAATAAAATTCTTGACACAACTGTTGCTGTGCTTTTAAAAATTATGTACAAATGTTACATTCTGGTATGTATATCCTCCAAGAATTGACGGGAATCTCCAAGAATATGTAGACGTAGAATCTGCTGGATTGGTATTCAGCCAACGAAAGGCTTAATATATTGGTTTACTATCTATTTAATTATGGAAAAGTATCTGCGAGGGTAATTGTCTAAGGTCAAAACACATCGGAAGCCCGCAACTGACGAAATTTGGAAAAGTTGTGTCATCAATAAGAACACTGATTCCATCAGTTTTTTTTAAAATCATATATCGAAGAATTTATAGACTTTCATCTGTTGCTAGCCTGGATAAGTGTCTCTTTCTATTTTCAATTTAGGAATAAATACAGCGAAGGATCTGCTAGTTTGTAGTCTAATGCTCATAGCAAACAACCTTCTCATTTTCTGAAATACTCTTATGACCAGGAACCCAGCAGAGTTTTACATTGTGCTGGACTAGTTCGATTTTATTTCAATGCCAGGCTTTATTTTGATTACTGCCTGGCTGATTATAAAAAAAGGAAGCATTGCCTCTTACTTATTAAAAATGTCTAGACTTGTATTAGCACATATGTATAAGTAGAAAATAATTTCCTGAAATTCGCTACAAATTGTCTCAACACAAAAAACTATTAAAAGTGAGTATAAAAACTGCCAGATAAAAACAAAAAAATAAACATTTGATTTCCTATACTTTAATTTAAAATCACAGATCTTGATACAAAAAAAAACATGTTTCTATTAAAATTCTAAAGATTCTGGTCTTACAAGGACAGCTAGCTGCCTCCTAATCGAACCACACAGTTTTCATTGAAGAATACATAATTTGTATAAATTTATTTTGAAATTCTTATTCAATTTGAATGTTAGGAATGATTTGAGTTTTATTGTTTACAGCTGGTAAATATTTTTAATGTAACAAACAGTCAACTGGGTTTTTCTGTACCGAATAAAGGGCGTTGGTCTGATGTTTTTCTCCAGTAAAATAAAGAACAGGTCTATTTGGAATTATACTTTAAAATATACTCTATGTTAATATTGTAATTTAACCATTTTTTTATTTTACACAGCTGCGTATTATACGCGGTTTTTCCCCACCCCAGCCCTAATATTAAAAAAACAAGTTTTACCCTGTTCCTAAAGAAGACTTAGACTTAGCCTAAAGTTGGATCAATAAACTCTCTTTCGCGATGTAACTATAGTAATTCCATTTTAATCTGACTAATAATTTATTTCTGTTCCGCGTATATCCATAATCATTGCGCACGATTACCTGTCAGACCATATTTAAATGTAATTTCGGTTTCAATGAAGCTCTCATCACAATAATTCTATACTTGAAAAACTTGCCAAAGTAATTTGCTTACATACATTTTGTCTACAATGGTAATGGGATTACGTACATACGTATATGTAATTGTACGTACCTACTATCAACACTTCAGCGCGTACCTACTCCGTAGAATGATTCACCATGACGGGCACACCGGAGTTGAGGATTACGACAATCGAAAAGTCATGTGTGGTAATGAATTTTGAAATTGAAAGTGATGCCCAGTTGCGTGATGGCTAAAGAAGAAGAAGAAGAAGAAGAAGTGTCATGGGACCGGGTCATTACGGTACGGCCTTAACTTCTAATTAGATCGAAGACTGTGCTGGCTCAGGACAGTCGCTGCGACTGCGATGCCGTCTGACCAAGAGGTCGCAGATTGGATGAAATACAATGGGAACCCCTAATTAGTATGAAATTAGAAAATTTTGAAATAAGTTCTTCTTGGTGTGGAGGGGGCCCAAGAAATGATGTCATAAGATACGGATTTCTTTGCAGATGAACTGTTGAACCGTCGATGACTGTAATGGAATTTATTCAAACGAAAGGAATAAATTAGCATACATGTGCTTACATTAAAAGCGCGGCAAATAACACTCGTGGACTCTTTTATTTATTTAATTATTTATGGGAGTGCAAAAACCTTTTGTTGAAATTTTTTTGAATAATTTCTTCATCAAGATTCAACTCGTGTAATCCTCAAGTTTAAGATATGCAAACTAAGAAGATCCGCAAAAATCATAAAAAAGCCGAGCTCCTATATCGTATCATGTTTAAAATTATTTTATTCTCCTCTCATGTGTAAATTGTTGGCACCGTGGTGTAGTGGTAAATGCGTTGAACTACTACGCAATGCTGCCCGGGTTCGACTCTTAAAACAAAAGTTTTTTCCACGGTGCCACCTCTTTCGAATGTCTGACAAGCAATCAAAGAGTATCATTTGTCAATGAGCTTCTCAACTCGCCGTTCGGAGTCGGCAAAAAAAAACCATTCGTGCAAAAATATAACACACACACATAAGTGGTCACGGGAAGTAGGCCCAGGTTCACCCCAAGCTGTAGCGCCATCTAAAAAAAAATGCCTAATTACCCATAAACAAAATGCTGTATGACTAATTTTCATGAGCGCATTAATGAAATCAAATTTGAACGCTTTTTAATAACCACGAAGTGAGCGTATATCATTATCGTTTTTTAATTGAATGGTGTAAAAAAAAATTATATGGTATACATATGTCACTTAGTTTCAATTATTCCAATTATCATCTCAATATTGTTGTTGTTTCTGAGAGCATAAAACCATCTCATGTCAGCGCATCGAATTAAATAAATTAATACCTCTTTTGTTTTAATCTTTTATTTTAATCAGTGTGGCAAAACCTACCTACGCTTTGTGCCATCATTCATCACCAAATTTGATTTAATTAAAATAAATTACTAACAATTTATATATAATAAAGAAGAATCTTCTTAGCTCTTGGAAATTTTTAAGATCGTCGGTTGAGAGATTGGAATTTAATTAATAACCCTTTGACTTTGGAGAGCAAAATAATGAAATATAATTTACACTTAATAACCGACGGTAGTTTTTTTAATTTTAAAACTAAAAAGATAAGATTTTTTACTTAATATGCTAATCACGTTCATCTAATTTCAACGATCCAACCACCGGCCGTATACAAATGTACACAGATTTTATTTTAAGGATGTATCTGTATTCGTCGTGTAAACTAACACGTCACATTTAAATTTGCGTATTGTAGGCACATGATTGATGTTAAATTGCTAATGCCGTCCAAGTGCTGAGTGGAAAATCCTCCATAGAATTTAACGAATATTAATCAATTACCAAGCTTTTTTCGTATTCATTCATAAAAATAAAAGTGAACTATTCGTATGTCGTATCTATAGATTTTGTAAAAATATTTTTATTTAAAAATCAAGAGTCATTTGTTTGGATCACTATGTTTTCTGTTGATTTATGTGAATGTTTTAATGAAATGTAATTTAATTCAGCGATGGTATAGACGTTTTAATGTTATTCACAGATTGCATTGACATCTGAGATTTCGGGACGTTAGCGTTGCTCTGACATTAATTGATTAGGTTCAAAAACCTTTTGATATTACTCAATTGAAAGTGCTTTCGTAAGCTCAAGGTTTGGTTTTTTAAAATCATTACACGTAGTTAGAAATTTATATCCATTTAATTTTGGAAAAAAAAAATGGACAAATAAAACTTGGTGACGCAGATCTTTACAGTCTTTTACAGCAATTAAAATACAGGCGCAGAAGGACTTGATATTAGTATGGACAACGTCAGTCTAAACCCCTTTGGAATACGCAGTATTGACGACTTGAACTTTTAACTATTGAAACTGCATTTTGGAACATACAGTGCCGTTCAAAAAATGTTGCTCAAACGTTTTCTTACTCCTTCGGATGGCAGTTCTTGGAATTTATGAGAGCTACGATGTTTTTGCACTAGCTAGGTAGCAAAATATCGTTTGTACAAAAGTCGATGTAATTATGAATGAGAGGTGCATTTAGCTCATGACAGCTGTGAAAATGAGCCAAAGTAATTAAAAAACAAAAATATGGGAAAAATCAGTTCAGAGTGCAAACTTAATATTTTATGTCTGTCATGTCTAAGTTCGACATCCCGTCAAATTCCTGAAAGAGTGAATGTTGCTCAACAAACTGTGGCCTAGAAATTAACAAAAATTGTGAGACCGGGACTACCAGCAAATGGAAAGGCTCAGGGTTCAGGGAGGCCAAAAAAGACGACCCTAGTGAAAGATGGATTTTTTGTGGGGGTTTTCCTAAACCGTCGGCATCGGTTCAAGACCTCAGTGTCAAAAATTATCTATTTCGAGGTACACAAAAAATAATTTTAGCGGGTTCAGTGAGAAAAAGTACTAAAGCCGGATTTTCCAATATGAGTCAGAGAAAAACGATTACTCTGGGCTCGGGAGCATCTCAATTGGACTCAAGACACGTGGAACAGTGATATTTCTTTCGACGAATACAAGTTTAAGCTGCATGATGGAAATGGGAGGATTCTAGCGCAAAGAGAACCAAAGGTAAGACAGAGCTCTTAATGCCTATTACGGATGCCCCCAGAACTGATGATGGGCTGAGGATGCTTCTCTGGAGAAGCTAGAATGTCCTCTTTAGAATCGAAAGTACCTGCAGCAGTTTGTCTACGGGTTTCGACCGGAAAAGTAGGAAAATCGTGAAAACCCGAAATTGCATGCTTTCAAGGGGGGATGGCGGCGATATCTGAAGATTCCATTTTGTAAGGGAAGAAGAAATTATTGATTCTAAGGAATGACAAACACTATGGAATTGACAATCGGCTAAATTTGTCCCTCATGAAATAAGATTATCTTTCAGGCCATGAAACAAATGAGAAGGTCAGCAGCATGAACTTCTATGCATATCGCTTCATGATTCGCCAGGATATCGACAATCATCTGTTAAGATATCGCCGATTGTTTCAACAATATTACGTCGACATGTACGTCAAGATAGAAACAGATCGCCTCACTTTCATCCGATTTAATCAAAGTAAATTGCGTTCGGAGGGGTACATCCACTTGAGAGATGCCATCAATTTGGATTTGGAGATGCAGAAGCAGCAAACATCGCCCGGTTGACAATTCTCCGAGCGAGAGATGTTGGAAGTATATGCACAAATAAGCGCAAGACGCACTGAGATACATATGTATGTATGTGCGGCATTACGAACGCCACGACTTATTCATCATGTTCGCCTGCAATTCCAAATTGCCTGAAATTACGTATGTAGCTCTTACTTTCGAGGCAAACTTCGAGCGAACGCGAAACAAAAACTCAAAACGATCATGGACTTCATGGTGGATTAAAAAATGACTTCAGTGACCTGAAATCTATGAAATCCATTCCAAATCCAAAGTTTGATTCTTTCGATAAAGACTTTCGAAAGGGACATTAATAATTTCAATAAATTTTAGGCGGAACTAAGTTCGCCGGGTCAGCTAGTAAAAAATAAAATAAACAAAATATAAAAGTAAATTACTTCTAGTCAAGTTATTTATTTTAAAATCAACTGTCAATGCCACCGATTCCATTAAACGCAAATCTCCCAATGTCAACGGCATTAGATTTGTTACCAAAACAACAACAACAAAAAAATACAAAATATACAATTATCTAACCACATCTGAAATCTCCCAAAATAACGTGCTGCGAACCATGCCTTCAATTAGCAAAAAAAAAAGAAAAAAAAACACAAAAAGTGAACGCACCGCGGAAATGTGCCTGCATTACTGCTTCACTGCAAAACACAATCCAGCGAAGGTTGACGTACCCGCCCTACCAAAATATATTTGCTATTAATTTGTAAGTTAATTTGATAGTATTAATAATAACATATTGCAAAGCAACAAATTAAAATAAAAATTGGTGTCCAAAAATATCCATAGATACACAATCGTTTCATTGGCATTGGATCTTCGATTTGATCATTAACATGATACTCACATATGCAAGCGGCGCAACGCTGCGTGGAGCGGTGACACTAAATATGTATTATCCCACAGAGATACCAGCATACTCATATTTATGGAATTGATTGGAGAATTTATGTTAATTAAATCGAATAAGTGCCTCTTAAAAAAAACGAAAAATGTGCAATATGCGGTGTTGACGTTTTGAACGTGCATGCCAGGGCATCTTTTTATTTCGTCTGTTTTGAGTAATCATTCATTCGGTGGCCCTTTTCTCAGGGACTTTGTTGATTGAATGTAAAGTTTATGCGTTTATGCTGTAGTTACAGGTTTTCTTCTTATTTATTTATTTTTTGTTTTTTGGTTGGGCGGGAATCGGTGGCGTATTGCGACATTTAATGTGGCTGCCCATATCATCGAGGTTATACAACTTTTCAAATTCAACCGAAAGAGAAAATTTATTTAATTGTTCTTGAGGAGATTTTTCCAGTAGGTACATAAATACTTAGGAAATGCAATCTGGTTAATCATAACTGCCATTAAATTCAAATTGAACATCGATCATTAAAGAAAGTCACACTAAATCACTTTGGGACACAAATTTTACAAAATTGCCAATTAATTGCATTCTAATTGAATTCTGTTCCGCTATTTATATTTGGCTTAGTGTCAACACAATTGTGTTAAATGAAAATCAATTGCTGGCCCAATCACTTACTGTGCGTTTGGACAGGTTGTCTGTGACCTTCCTCGATACAGATTTCTGGGCACACTACGAGCCAGTGTTGCCGCGAGCAAATTTCAAAAAGCGTCCAATTTGTATGAAAAAATGCAATATTTCGAAAAACTGTATTTCATTTTTGAAATAAATATTGTAAAATATACATACTTATGCATATATGAAGAACGAGTTTTTGGGAAGAAAATTCTGAGTAACAAAAATACTTTGTTGATTTTATCACTTGCTGAACAAAATGGGTGTGTTTAAAGAGTAAAGTACTGTGTTTTAAAATTAAAAGAGACATGAAATAAAAATACATTGAAAGAAGGGTCCTTTCTATATTTGCAAAACGCGTCAAATTCGCAGTATTTTTTAAAAGTGGGGGGACCGGCATCCCAAACGGCAACGCTGCTACAAGCCATGCTAATCCCACTGGTATTTTCTCTAAGTGATTTCTCAAATAATTCTATGCACACATAGTAACTCATAAGAGTTGGCGATGACGATACAAAGAAGCAAAACAAGATGAGGCGCGATACAAAAGCAAAGAAAAAACAACTGAAAACCTCAGAAATAATAATTATTATCAAGCAATTTGGGTACATAATCCGAATGTATATTTTTATACTTTACATATATGTATGTATGTATGTATGGATCTGTAGGTATTTAACCATTGATCAATTATCAATCCGACGCACGTTTGAGGGTCGAAGAAACAAAAAAAGTTCCGTCTTCAGTTTTCATGCTAGCAGCTATCACCCTTATAGGAGAGGTGTATACTCGTGCTCGTAGTCGTAGCTCGTAGGTATGTTGAATAGATCGGTATCGATGTGCAATAAAATATTCTAATCAGAATAATTAATTGGATTAATTAGGTTTAGCGCAATCCATGTGCGAATAGAATACAGTGGTGTGTGATCTTGAGTGTTGCAAAAATCGGAAGCTTTGATTAGGTATGAATTTTGTCTGTGTTGACCTAATTGGTGGAGTTTGCTTGATTGAATTGAATGACAACACGGAACTAAGATTTTTTTTTTATTTTTTAGAAAGGCATTTCAATTACATATAAGTACTTACACACATATGTGCATACATACACATTATGCAAATTTAGTTTTTATTGGTTTAAAAAAAAAGATTTGACATATGAACTGGAGATACATACAGTGAATCTTCCACAGCTCAGCTTTTCTAAAATCCTGAATTTGGTGGTTATATTACTTTATTTTTGTGATTGGAAGTTAAATGTTTCTGCTAGATTTGCTAGATATGAAATTTCCACCCATTTAACGTTTTTGGGGATAAAATTAAGATCAGTGATCAAAATGTCTCAGAATGGTAAAATTTAGCAAATGATGTAGCCGAGAAGTTCGAAGTGTTTAAAATATGTATTAAGCTGGATTTTATATTCCTAAAAATTTGGAGATAGAGACCAAAAAAAAATACACAATTAAAATAATATACAGTCGAACCAACTTTTTTGAAACCCGGTTAATTGAAAAACTCGCTTATATGAAAAAAATCGTGTGTATAAATTACGCGCGGCAGAAGTAAGACTTTATCCCTTCATGCACATAAAGGGTTTTCAATATGGACACACAAATTTTGTACAGTAAAATTTGTGTATAGTGGAATCTGCGAATAGTGGATAGTGGACATTTTTGGATGTCAATTTTGATTTCGTTCATACAAACTCACTCTTATATAGTGGAAACCTGTGATAACGGAACATTTTTCAATGAATTTTATTTTCTTCCCATGCAAATGCATCAATAGCAGAATCGAGAAATGAATGAGCCAAAAGTCATTGAAGCGAGGTACACACCATCATACAAGAGTGTCACTCAAAACTCATATCATTTTTGCATTATGAAACGAGCGTACACACTATAAGTTTTGTATGACAACCCAAATCATCGTTGTTGTTGTTTTTCGACTCTCTCTACTTGGGTTTGCTTTTTGGATGACGAAATTTGCATACACACAATCGAAGAAAAAAAAGATGGCCGCTGAGTGTCACTCAGTAGCAAAAAATTTCGTGTGCATCATTTTTGAGTGTCAACCCGAATTTCGACCATACACATTATCAGTTTTGCATGTTATCATTCAAAGCTGACATTCTTGTATGATGGTGTGTACCTCGCTTAAAATTTTGTCGGCTTCGTTTCCGTTTCCGAGAATTTTGACAATTCAATTGTTTCTTTTCGTGTGTGTCCCATTCTGCTAGCGGCTACATTCAACAATTACATATTCTGAACTCCGATATCGAAATTGTTCGGAAGTAATTGCGAATAGTAGAAATGTTGCGAGCACCGAACTATTCCACTATGCACAAGTCTTACTGTAGGTATTTAAATAAAACTCATAATAATTGAAATATAGGGCTTAAAATTATTTTAGGTGTAGTACATAGTATTAAATTTAAGTATAGAATTCGATCTCATGCATATGACTACCGTGAGCACGTTTGCAGCGATCGATTCTTTGGAGCCAATTTTCTACGACTCTTCCGCGCTTATCGAACGGAACGGAACACGACCACTTTTTGTGGATTCTCCATTCTCTTCAAGCACATGTGGAGTCATTGCTGTCCAATAATGCATATTTTGCTCATTGAGAAACCCACTAAGCCAATAATGAGCTTCATCGCTGGAGATAATATTTCGATGAAATTCAGGATTTTCTTTAAAATTTTGCAAAGCCCAATCGGAGAAATTTCAGCGCTTCTTGAGTTAATTTGAACATTAAAGAGTGAAGGCTAATGTCGTTTTCCATTGGTTTCACTCGGGGATCCACTCATTCTGAATCCAATGGAACAACAAAACCGCTTCTGTTCAATTTTGAAGTTTTTTCATTGTGTTTTCGCTTCTTGAGTGGATTCTGATTTGAAATCGAGAAGCGAAATTCTCTTCTCAGAATCGTAAGAAGATAAATTTATGTGCCAAAGGAACGATTTCAGAAGAATTCATTTTGATTCTGGACGCTCCCGGATGGCCAATGGAAAATGACATAAGATATTTACGCACAATGGGGACACTGAGCGATTCCCAATTCCCGTGAACGGTGCACAGTTGTACATACATATATAGGTGCGTAAGAATTCTAATATTACATACATAAAAAATATAAAAATTCTAGTACCCGACCCATTTGTTAATCTTGTAACGAAGTAGGGCACACTTACTTCACCGAGCTATTTTCTTGTAGTTGGACAAAACCAACGCCATCCTCTCAAACCTGCCGTAAAATAGGCCGCACTTCTGCGACTTGCAGACAATACAAATTACAAAAGATACATTTTTTTTTTCAGTTATCCGAAGTCCACTAAAATGAAAAACCCGGTTAATTGAAATAAAAACCAAGACTTTTCCTCATCTGATCTAAGCGGGTTCGACTGTTTTTATAACTGTTTGTTCTCAATATTTTGTATTCTACTCTACGGGACATTATTAAAACGAGTTGCAAGCAATTGCTTTGAGAAAATTAATAGAGCAGTTTAGATTTGAGCTTCACTCGAAAAGTGCTGCAGGCTCAACCAAAGGTTTTCAGCGAAAACAAGAATTTTTCTTTTAGACTAGTAAATGTTGTTCGAATAACATTTTCCTTATCTGAATTTTGACAATTTTCGAAAAAATCTTTTTCACCAACTATTTATGTAAAAGTTGTTATCGTCAAAAACGAGAGAAATAATTGGGTGATTGCTGTTAGCTAATTGTTTTTTTCTTCTACAGTACTGTATACAACTAAAGCAAGTTATGCAGTGTTGTCGATGGCTTTTTGGCGATTTTATTTTTAAGGTATCCATAATTGGAAAAAGACTGGGAACACATTTGTAATGTACTAAAGTCAAGAATTTCTCGCTAAAAGTACTGCGTACTTTTTTCTTGATTGTACACTCTATAAGGTTCTCGTTTGCGATAAAAAAAAAATATATTAAATTTGATTTTCAAATTGTCTCAACTCTGAGATTTATTTCGATTTGAAAACAATAACGTAGAAGTGACACAATTAAAAACGGATGTACTAACAACCTGATACAGTTCTGCCATTAAGTTGTAAAGTTTACGATGGTGTTTGTTGCTTCGTCAGTAATTAATATTCAAATTTGTATTCAGTACTCAGTAGGAGAGATAAAAGTGATTTGGACTTTCCAAAAAAACCATATCACCTTATTTGAGCTTTTTTTTAAATCATTAGCCAAATATCCAAATTTATATCCTTATTTACATAAACAGAGATGATTGCGCTAAGAAAAATTATTTATACCTGTTTTTAAAGTAAAATATTTCAAGTTCAAGTAAAGTTGGAACAAGTATTTCGCACCTCAACATCACTTAGCATTAATTGCTCAGTATAAACAGTCTTGATTTCAAATAATAATAAAAAAAAACTGCGTTGGGAATAAATACTCGTATGTACTATACCTACTTGTAACAAAAAAGAGGTAAGTACCCAATATGTTAAACAGAAATAAAAAAAAGTTCAATAGTGAATGCATTTCAGCAGAACAGAATGTAATATCTAATAAGTAGGTATATCATTTAATTTAAGGTTTTTTTTTTAAACAATATCAAATCTGTTTCGTGGTACCACAAGCAAGCATAGATTTGCCAGGGGAAACTATTCATCAACAGGCTTATCAGGTGTTAGTGGTTAGGCTACGCTAAACGCTTGTTTGTATACCCTACTAATTCCTACATATGCATATGTATTATATATACACATCAGATCTTAATATATAAAAACGTTTGTGCGTATGTACGTCCGACATTCACGGTTGAACCACTGAAGCTATCCACCTTATATTCACACCATATGTTCGTGTGGTGCTCCGGATCATTTTTTTTTATGTTTGAGCCCCCTAGGTGGCGTTGAGGTCGCTTTTTCTAGATTCTTATTTATGGACGGATTTGGCTCAAATTCACACATTTGCGTACTAGGGCGAAGCCGGGCGGATCAGCTTTCTAAATATATATAAAAAAATTATTATTCACACTTATAATTTAAGTGGTTCGTTCAGATGCTTAAAACTTGAAAATTACTGGACCAAATTGGATACTTCCTTCTGCGAGTTTGTTCATAATTGCTACGCGAAAATTTAGAAAAAAAGAAAATTTAGAAAAACCAAAAGCAAAAGCGGGAAATCGAAAAATCGAAATTTGGGTTTAGGATAAACAGACAGACAGACAGGTGGATAGAAAGGCAGATAGATAGATAGATATACAGACAGACAGACAGACAGACAGGTGGATAGAAAGGCAAATAGATAGATAGATATGCAGACAGACAGACAGACAGACAGACAGACAGACAGACAGACAGACAGACAGACAGACAGAAAGACAGACATAGACAGATATACAGACAGATAGACAGACAGACAGACAGACGGACAGACAGACATAGACAGACAGGCAGATAGACAGACAGATAGGTAGATAGATAGATAGATAAATAGACAGACAGACTGATAGACAAACAGACAGACAAGCAGAATGACAGACAGATAGACAGATAGACAGACAGACAGATAGACATTTCATTTTGATTTTTGTACATTAATGAAATTAATTCATTTTGAGTATTTATTTCACCTTAATAAAATTCCTTAATTTAATTCAGCTTATAAGTTGAAACAACATTTATTAATTTTGAGGCGGTACGAAGTTCGCCGGGTCAGCTAGTATTAATATAAAATAGACATTATTGGTAAACAAGTTACCAGGTTTATTTAAAAAACAAAGTATAAAAATAATATGTAAATGACTTTTAAAAAAGAAAACGAGACACCGAAACACTGTAGTACGAGTACTGGAAGAAAAGCCTGATACAAGAGTAGTATTAGTAGTAGTAATTAGACATCCCGCCGCAAACACCTAAAAAGTTTTTCACAGTGCCCACCTCTTGCGAATGCCTGACAAGCATTCAAGAGTATCATTTGTCATGTAAAGCTTCCCAACTCGCCCTTCGGAGACGGAAAAAACTGTAGGTCCCTTCCATTCGACTCCATGGGACTCTGAGAGTAGCATCCAATTGAGTAATACAAGAGTAAGAACTGCCACATCACATTTGACCAGAGCCGTAATTAACAATGCGCGAAAGGGCACGTCCTTGCAGTTAAAGGACGAACAGTAAGATCATGACGCGAAATCTGAATGTAAATGCAGAACGGGATGGTGGAAACTTATAGTAGGATTAGCCACACGATTGTTATAACGATTTGGAGTATTAGATAAATTCTGGCTGAAAATGTAAGCCCTGGTAGCTAGAGCTGTTATATATAAATATGTGCAGTTAGCGAAAATCAATATAGTCTTTCAAAGTCATGTTCTAAAAATAATTAAATTCTTTTCAAATTAAAACATCTTTTCTTAAATTTTTTTTAAATTGATGAAATCCGGCTTTCGTGTTCTCGTAGGAGAATAATCAAATACCACTAATTCAACTTGAGCAGTTGTATAATGGATTTTAAACAACAAATTATTGATCAACTTTTTTTTGTTAAATGTTCGTTTACCCTTTATGGTTTACGATCAAGATTTTGTCAAAAACAAAAATTCTCCATCACTCAAACCAGAAACTACCCAATCGCTGAAAACTAGATTGCAAAATCGGACTTGCCTAAAGAAACTGCATTCAACCCCAGCTAATATTTACCCACACGCCGTTGATAATACAATTTACTTTTTCTTTCACTCTTTTATTTACTTGAAAAAAAAAAAAAAACAAAAATGCCGCACCAACGACTCAACTATTCATTTAACAATAGCTTAAACTACTTTAAGTGTTTGTTTATCAATCTTTATCTTCTCTATGCCTTCTTCTTCCCTGCATCGCCAAAAAACAAAATAAAAAAACAGAAAACATTTGTAAATAAAAAATTCAGCCTTTTTTTGGCCAATTTGTTGGAATATCTTTCACAACACCTCGTATCGATGCTTTACTTCTTCAACTCGACTCTCTTTTACATAGTTTCATAAATTCATAAATATTTTATGAAGCCCACTTTAGAGGTTATCTCGTTTTGGGGCAACCAATTGGACAGACAAAAAACCTCAAAACTTAAAACACCCGCGAATCACTTTCGTTTTCCATTGGATAAAAGACAAAAGCCTGAAATAAAAACAATTTCTTTCGTCACCCTCCGCAATTACTATTTTCATTCATAAAGTGCGACATTGTCTGTCAAACATATAAACATTCACCTTACCTACCTCTTCGGTCGAAATTCTATGTATCCTTTTATCTCTGTAGAGCTCCAGGAGATGATCGAAAAAACTCACACTACACAGAACTACACAATCTTTTCGGTTAACTGATTTAGAATAGAATTCACGGTAAATTAAAAATCAAAATCCCGATGCACTTATCTCTCACAGGAAGGAGTCTATGTACCTGTACCTTCCACTATACTTTAAAACACTCAGGCTGAGAGTACCTCACGGATCGAATAACTTGCACCGACTAACATTCACCTGGACAGAGAGTACCGTCTTCTATTCGATTTGCAAACCCACCAACACCTTTAACACCGTCATACAGAGATACTCGCACCTAGCATGTCTGTGGCTAGGTGGGAGCTTTTCTTCGTTTGTGATATCTCGCGGAGCTTTTTGCAGAAAATTGCCGTTGGATCGATCGTGAGGTGGTCTATGTTGAGATAGATCTTTGCCGCTGGGTGTTTAAGGTTGACGTTCTGACGTTTTGCTTATTTTTTTGTATGGCTCGCGCCTTGGCAATACATACATGCAGCGCGTGTGGTATTGGCATTCGCTGACTGTTGTCGTCGCGTCGATTGTGGACAGTGTGTAGGTAATCGAGTCATGTAGATGGGTACGCGATCGGTGTCTTTTACTTCCGGTGTTTCAAGGTCAGCTAATTATGTTTTCTTTTTCTTTTGCTGTGTTCAATGTTCGAAGTTGGAGTTGGTTTAACTCGTGTTCCATCGTTGTTGTTGGTTAAAGTAAGGTAAGTAAGGTAGATCTACACATACACATGATGTAGTGCAGAAATATTCATGAAATTGCTGTAAAAATAGATAACAACAAGTTGATTTCCTGAATTTTGTTGTGATGGAGTTGAAGGGAAACTGTAGCCTAATCAAAATGAGACAGCAATAAAAATTGAGACCACTTTGATGATTCATACTGTTCATCAACAGTTTGGTGCATTCGCCTTTGCACTTGAACATTTCTTAGTTGACACACTGCCCCGCTTGTGGTGTCATTCAAGTTGATCTTGGTAAAGGACAAATCGTGGAAATGTTTGTTCGCCTTTGATGAATTTTAATGATAACAAAATATTAAAAATAAATGATGCTAGCAGGAAGCTGTAGCTGTGCGAATCTAGGTGGATGCTTAAAGAGTTTATTTTCTGCAACCTAGATTAAAAAAATTGCAGTTAGTGTTTGCAGTCTTCGATCTAGTCCACAATCAGTTATCTGTGTCACAAAAATGAGGTTCACCCTTATTCGAAAGAAACATCAATTTTAATTATGAAGCGACATGGATGTGTGATCACATTATGTACATACATATGAATGTATGTATGTGTGATCACATTTATAAAAGCTTTTCTGACAATGTTCATCAGTTTTACAGATGCTAGACCACATAAAACTAGATCGAATACATATTTTTATGTAACAGTCGCAGTTTGGTATTTAAACTGATTGCACTGCTACCTACTCCCCATATTAAACAAAAGATCCAACGATCGTAACGTTTAAACAAACCCCTAAGTATAAGAGATTGACTTCAAGTGGTAAGTGTTTTGGTTTTCTAAATTTATGTAATTACACTCTTACAGCCAACGATTGACGACAACTGCACTAATATGTTAATCCTTACGTCTCCCAAAAATCACGGATATTTGAAGCTGGAAGGACGTGTCTTTGTGCCGCCATTCTGGAGTTCAAAACAATATCGCATGAAAATCATTTTATTGCGATATATTTAATTAAGATCTGTAAGGGCAGTATGATATCATTGGATTGCCCGACGTATGATATCACCGACGACCGACCAAGGAAACAAGAATTACTCCATGTGACATCGGCATCCAGATCCAGAGTAAAACGCATAGTTCCGGAGCTACCCTGGTAGGTAGTGGCTATGGCTATAGACTTTGCCAGATATGCGCTTTCTAAGATAGTATAAGGTACATAGTAGAACGAAGAAAGTTTGCCCAGCATATCACGTCGAGTCCACTATACGTATTCCCAAAGCAATGGCTTTTATCGAAGGCGGTAAAGGCGGTTGAATCACAGCTGAAGAGAAGAAACGATCCATTTCTAGCTATAATGGAATAGCATACCACCCCAGTCTCAAATGACAGTAGTCCATCGGAACTGTTGATGGGGAAACGAATAAAATTATGGGATCCTACAACAAGACCTAGCCTGAAACCTAAAATAATAGATCTGGTTCCGGAAACCTACCATGAAGCAGAGTAGAGTTAGACCAGACGGTGTTCGATCGATCGAGAGAGAGAGAGAGAGAGAGAAAGAGAGAGAGGAATTAAGACCTGGAGATATCGAGCGAGTACAGCTCGAGAAGAGGATGCAGATGTTGGATGCCAGGGCAATTGAACAACAATAATTTATTAACCTTTATTACACTTCAACATAATTTAAATATGGAGACGAGTGTATAGTGTTTCACAGGATCTCGCTACGAACGGTTGGCTAAGTCGTTGTAAATAAAAAGTATCAGTATAAAACTTTGGTTTCATTTCGAGCGGACATTATAGTATATTTCGTTAGTTATCATTACCGAGTTAAAAACATCAGCTCCATATGGTTCAAAAGTCATCATAAATTTCTTTGCTCTGTTAATTCCAATTGACAAATATTCGGCCGTGCAAATGGTCTGCTAGTTTCAATTCTTGTATTAATTAAATTGTGTGGTTGTGTGACAATCAAGATCTTTAGCTAAACTTCATTGTGTCTTCGTTCCCCCATTCCGTTGAGCGACCATCATTCCTCAAATTTGTTAAGTAATTTATGAATTTTTTACTCACATAGACTACGTAATAAATTTTCATCATTTCTACGTGTATTTCTTCATTACTAACAGTTCGTTGAATGAATTTGTACTATAAATACTATTATAAACATTCCTACTAGTTAGCCCGGCGGCAGACTTTGTTCTGCCCTTTCCGGTATGCGTTTGACGTATGAGTTTTATTTTTCAATTGCATTTAGTGTCTTAGTTAAGATTAAGAAAATATGAATTTGATATTACCCCTGTTTTAGTGGGAAACCTATGCGTAGTGAAGTGAAGTGAAGTAAGATTTTACATTCAATACACATACAACAACCCACTGCGCTTCACTTTCAATAACATCCGCAGCCGAAGTCCAGTGTCGATAAATGTTTAAGTTCGATTGCGGGTTCGATTGCACGTTCGACTGTTTGTCTTTGTTTTGACAGCTAATGTCACCGTGAGCAAACACATTTGAAAAATAAAAACCAGGCAACTGCGGATTGTTTTATTGGGAATTTTGCACTTCACTATTTATAAGTTCCCAATAAAACACGGCTATTATATACTTTGATTGATGAATTGTTGGAGTAGAAGAATGTACCAAAACACGCTTCTGATTTCGCTACATAATTTTAGCCAAAATATGTTAGCAAAGAAATAAAGCTCAATCGGCCGTAGTTTCGGAATTTATCGAGAATACACAAGCAAACAGTGTACGTATGAAATACCGAATAATATTATGAATTATTTGTCATTTTGTTCAATAAATTTTAGAATTTGTTAATAACTTGACTCCAGCACCACCTACCGGGTCCAGGAATTTTCCACAAGCAATTGATTTCCTGAATATGTGGCAGAGCGGCATTTTTATCTTTATACAAAATACAGTAGAATCCGCTTAAGACGTTCTTCAAGGGACCGACAGAAAATAGCGTCTTACGCGGGATAGCATATTAAGCGGGAAAAACTAAAAAATAAAATTCAGTTAAAAAAAAGGTTTATTTTATAAAGACTTGAAATTATACATTATGTATTATGCCAGTTTTCCTTTCATCTGTTGCACTAGCCATTGTACGCAATCAAATTCTAATGCACTTACACCACTGACACAAGAAATGAAACAAAACTGACAAAAGGAACGACCACAAAAACGACACGTTTCATATGGTTTGTTTGCCCAAAACAAAGAAAAAATCCTATAAGACCGGCGTTGACAGTCGGCGCCGCCGTATATCACAATGTACTGAATCGTTTTTCTGGAAACCATGCAAAAACAAGAAGATACAAATTTTGGCGAAGTGTATCGTATAGCTGTATGAGCGTATTAAGCGGGAAATAGAGCGTATTAACCGGATTTTATTTCATACGAATTCTAGTCAGAATGAAGGGACCGGAGAAAAGCGCGTTAAAAGCAGGATATCGTCTTAAGCGGATTCTACTGTAATATAAAATATCTCTCAGATTGCCGGAGACATGCGTGTGTCATTCTAGCGTGTGTTCGCGAACGTATTAATATACAAACTTTATGTGTAGAGTCAGTGTAACTTAACCTTTACTGGCGCGAATATTTGGATCAAAGCATGCATGTTTTAAAAACGTTGAAAGTGGACTGCATTTCCAATGCGACAATAAAAAATAAAAAGTTATATTTGCAATTAAAATGAGGCCAGAGTAGAGTTTCGTGATGTTCATGTTAACCGATAAGTGACACACTTGTTCTTATAAGTCACTTTTCATTAAATGACTTCAAGTGCCTACATAAGTGTCCCTTTAAAATATTATACTTGCATTTTAACGATTCAAGTGAAGTTTGTAGTTGCGATCACAAGGTCTACTGAAAATTAGATTAGAAACATTTCTGGAAAAACTCTTAACACATACCGCCGAGGTCTTTTGAATGGATTTTTGTGACGAAAAATGGGCCGAGAATGGAGTTTTGTCAAGTTTTTTTTTTTTTTGTAAGGTCGGCAAAATTTTTACAGAAAATTGCAAAGCTATTTGTCAATGCCTTTGTGGAATCTACATATGTGTATACTTTCCTAATCGAGTCGAGAAGAGTAAATCTGTGAAATCTCTCTTAGTACGGAAATTCGAAAAAGTGAACTTTGCACTGAGCACTAGGGTGTGTCATGTATGGCAGTATGGCAAAAAAAAAAGATTTTTTTTTTTTTAATCTAATACCTCTCAAAAGTTGAATTGGGATCCTAGGTGTCAGAATATGTGAAAAAAGTTCCAAGTTTAATGTACTTTTGGCTCCCTCAAATTGGTTGAAGCTTCGTAAAAAACGGTTTTCAGTGCTATGTTCGCCCATTGCTCGGATATGGTTTAGTGTTAATTTTTGCTAAACAAATTACTTAAAATTAATAAACATAAAGTTAATTTGGAAATAAAATGAAAAAACATCTATATTACATATTTTTATATTCAATACCCACTGTTGAGCGTAATACGTTTTACGTGGAGAAAAGGAGGTTGTAAAAATTGTTTTTTCTTAAATCTTTTTGTTTGTTGATCAATATTTTAAAATTGAATATATTTACTTGATTTGAACCTAGTTCAACTAGTTTTTGTGTATAGATGTAAGAAAAAAAAATTACGCGCCAATAGCCTAATTCTTCAATTTCTTCGAAACTGCAAGGTCATTGAGGGAGCCAAAAGTACTTTCCAAAATTAAAACTATAGATGTATCTAGTAATTAATTTTAATCGTCAATGCAACTTCTGAGAACTATTAGACATGAAAATTCTTATATTGAAAAATATGAGCACCCATCAACCGGAGTCAATCCCTATTTTGCAAATGATTCTGCCTCCTTAATTCTTTAATTCGCTGACTTTCCATTAAGATTGTAAAAGTACCTTAGCAGATTAGTTACAACCGTTTGTGTGAAGAAAATCCATTGGTGATCATTTGTAGACGTTTTGACGTAACGTAGTGCTGAAAAATAGATTATGAAAGAAAACCCTGCTGGGGCGGCCGTTTACCTCTGGCAGAAGCAGATGTTGACTTTATTAGTCGCCTATACGATTTGTGTGCTACTTGGGATCCAAAACTGGTATATACCTTACCTTAAAGTGACCATATGTCCCGCTGGATTGTCCCACTTTTGAGGTCTCTGTCCCGCCAAATGTCCCGCTTTTCCATTTCTGTCCCGCGTTAATTTCATTAAAAAACCAATATCAACATCAAGTAGACTAACACGGTATATTATAACGAGATGCATTTTTTTATTGTTCCCTTTGCGTTTGTGAATTCCCCAAAATGATGATGTTTAATTATGTATTTGCCAAAGAGTTAGAGTCCGAAATACTGGAAGATCAAATAAGTTGGAGACGTTTTTTCGGAGTCAACATTTTACCGAAAATGGAAAATTGACCGCTACCAGAGGCGGTTATGTCCTTCCATACCATTTTCAGTAATTACAGTTTTAGATCGATGGACTGCACTTCAATATTAATATGTAAGCTTATCGAAAGAAAGAAGTTTTCAGTGGGCAAAAAGTACTGGCAAAGGGTGCATGGTAGGTAGGTGGTTTCGATGGAAGAAAACCCAAGTAGCGCGTGGAGCGCCGTTTTGATACCACAACCTCAGGTGACCAGTTTGTTAGAAGGTAATGTTGGGATATTTATATCCATACTGTGGAATTTAGGAAGAGGATCAGTTCTCCAATGCTTTTCCCAGATATCTCTTTAAGGTCGTCGAAGAATAGCTTTCCCAGTATGCGTTGCCTGGCTCTCGCTAGGGCTGGACAGAAAGGCACAGAAAGTGAATAAGCGACTCTTTTTCATTTTCATCTTTGCAGCTACGACTGTTGTGAGGGATTCCTAGTTTGGCTGCATGATCTCCTATTGGCCAGTATCCTGTACTGACTGCCACTACTCTAGCGATGTCTGCACGAGTTCTTAGCAACAGTTCGTTTGTTTTGGCCCATAATTTCCTGGATATGACGCAGTTTGTCAGACTGGTCCACCTGAGACCGGGGCAATGGGTGCATACAAGAGTTACTTACTGAATTCAACACATTTTGTAACACTGTTCCATGGTGCATCCAATAAACAGGAGTTTAAACTGTTCTCGACTTTAACAAAGTATTAAGGTTATTTGGAAGGAGTAAAACTGAGAGTGCTAGACTCAGCCTGGAGAAACTTCTGAGTAATTTAGTGAATCAAAATAATGGAAACGATCAAAAGAGTAAAAATTGCTGCGCAGATAGTCAACACAAACTTTGGAGGTTTAATTACGTTAAAAATAATAACAAAAGACTTAAAGAAATTTATTCGTCGGCGAAATATAAAAAAATTGATTTTATTTGTACCTTTACTAAATATATAATTAATGTTCTTATTAAAGTAATGAGTTGTTGTTGTTATTGTATTTTCATTCAATAATTTACTTAAGTAATTTATTGTAAACCATGCAGACTGAGCCAAAGTTGTTTTAAAAAAAAAACATTCTTTTTTTTTATGCAAATTTGAAATCTTGTCCCGCTTTAGCCACAAATTAATCTGGTCATTTTACCTTACCTACATATGTATGTAATGTATGTATGTATGTATATGCGACTAATGGCGAGCCATACATTATACTGGCTTGGCTAGCCGGGTTTGATTTTATAAAAAACGAAAACAAGTAATTTTTTGTTCCAATTACATTCGATCCGTAAACCATATTACACATTATTTTAATTATAGCTTTATTTATATGGTACATAGATAAAATTACATGGTTAATAAACGCTAGCTATGGGGGAGAATTTGTCAGCTATAATAATGCGAAAAATGTCACCCCACGGCATAAAAGCTTTAGTTAAACATTTTATAAATAAAGTGGTAATTTATAAGTAACAATAAGAGCGGTGATGACTTTTTGATGATGTTTAAGGAACAAGATATTTTCACATTGCTGTACGTTATACATATGTTTATTTGTTTGAATTACACGTGCCAAACAATACCTATACTAATAAATTAATGGCTTGTTGTTTTTAAAAAATAATTCACTAAAAGTATTTCATTTAAATAACTACAGTCTGTGATTTGTTAATTTTCTAAACACGTTTAATAATTACCATTTGGAGTAACTTAGTTCAAAGATCATGTGAGCAAATATAAATTTAACGAGTTTTTGCGAAGTACAATCTTTTGTTAATACGTAAATTTGTAATTTTTATTTTGTTGGCGATTGTCAAGAAAAGGAGAACGAAACAATAAAAGTCGCACCAAGTCTGTGAAGAAAAAACAAATAAATTAAAGTACTTGGGACGTCCAGTATAACGAATGCCGATATAACGAACGTCCAGTATTACGAATCGGCAGTTTTGAAGTCCATTGATATCTCTAAATACGAATGTTTTGTCTGCACAAAAAAACGGTAGGTACATAAATGATTTTTTCCTCTCAAAATTGATTCAATTTGGGCAATTTTAAAAAGTCAATATAATAAAAAGTTTTTTAGTAAATATTATGTTTTATTTTTTATTTTTTTTTTTTAAGATGGAAAAAAACTGGTTTCGATATAACGAATTGGCTGATCATTATATCTTTCGTTACACTGGAGGTCCCATATATAAGAGTACAACGTGGAAGCTGACTTAAGTGAGTTAAGTATAGCATGCACTGAAAATATGCGCAAAAGCTAGCCACGAACTATGGGTGAACTTTATAGCACACGTCAAAGCGAACAGTTCGCGAGCACTACTTTCAAGACGAAGAAATAAAATGAAGAATTTATTTGTCGTTCAGTCACGCAGCTTTTGAAGGCAACCAATAGACATTATTTTGTAAAGCAAAACGCTGTAAATTATTGATTTACCATGTACAGTGAAACCTGTCTAGTTGGCCACCCTTATAAGTTAACCACCTGACGAAGTTGGCCTATATTTAACTGCACCAAGAAAATTGCATAAAAATGTTCCTCAAAATACCTTTATATGTTGTCCAATTTGCATATACACATTGTCCAACTGTAATATGCGTTAACCATTGAACAAAATGTCTAGACATAGCAGTAAAATAACGAAATATTCGTTCTTGTTTCATCGTGTGCAATAAAGAGGTGACTTTAATTCTTTTTCTTCAGTTTGTGATTGACTTCCAGGGTTACAGTGCTATTTTAGTAGAAAACAAGCGAATATAAGCACTGTTTCTAAAGATTCAGCTATGTCAGAATGTATTCCAAAAAAAATACACACCATTTACTATTGTAAGCTGGGCAAAAATTCTTGCCTCGCAGGTGGGCAACTTACTAAGATTTCACTGTATTTACTTAAGGTGGCGCTACAGCTAGGGGTGAATCTGGGCCTGCTGCTCGTAACCATTTGTGTGTGGGTGTTCTATTTTTGCACCAATGGAAGGGGCGTACAGTTTTCACCGACCCCGAACGGCGATTTGAGAAGCTCATTCGGGACAAATGATACTCTTTGATTGTCTGTCAGACATTCGAAAGAGGTGGCACTGTGAAAAAACTTTTAGGTGTTGGAGCCGGCTGGGATTGAACCCCGGGCAGCATTGCGTAGTAGTTCAACGCACTTACCACTACACCACGGTGCACTGTATTAGTTATATTGTTTTAAAATACAGCAGTACATCGAGCGAATAACCCAATATGAGCGATTAGTTAGCTGCTCATGCAATAGCATCGGTGTGCCATTGTCATTGCACTTTCTTTTTTTTTTACAATCTACACACGCTAAAGGGGATATGATTGCACTGTATCTCCACTCGCATTTGGCTTGGTGTGTGCAGTGTTCCTAAGCGTTAGAAGGAGATCTACTGACACTTCTGCATGCTTAGTCTGGACCTTTGAACACCATGTAGGCGAGCGACAATAAAATATATGTATAAGAAAATATCTCAGTGATGAAGTTTTCTTTAATTTTACATGACAGACGTTATGATCTTTTATGTACATACTACATGTGTGTATGCCTGAAACAGTGCAAAGTAGCTCATGGTTTCAGGTATCTAATCTCATTATGGCCACTTCTTATGACAGCACCTCAATAAACCAAACTGAAGTTGGAAAAGTGCAATGAGATTTCCAAAGCCAGATAGAGGAAACTATCAATATTCATATTTCATAGGCTGAATTTGTGCATCGAAAAATAGAAAAAAAGACTTGTCCCAAAAACCAAAATCTTTACCATCTACGTGGTTGTGGGGGTGTGGCTATCATACATTTCAAATAAGCTAAATTCAAATTAACTTCGTCCAACTCCAACGTCTTTGACCCAACATCGACAATTAACTTAGTTTAACCTAAAATTAAATAGAAACTGTAACCATAAATACGTATGTATAAACAAATCACAGACTATCGGCGCCGGGTCATTGAAGTCGAACACAAATTATGAACATTTCCGATTGTGTAGGATATCCCCTAATACAGAGTAAAAGGCATTGAACTACACCTTCTAAATTGGCACTATGCCCCTGAATTCGCTAAAAAAAAATACGAATATTACTTCCGCTATTGATTACCGCACCACCAGCTGACCGGTGGCCATCTAGGTATGATTAAGCACGTATGGTTTCCTATTTGATGCTGCTACAGCAGAGCAGAGGTCGTGCATAATTAAAATATTAATAGTATAGATATCGAATTCATGCCACAGGAGAACCGTCAACAGTTCAACAGTTGTCTGTTTTGCTTTTCAACGAATTTAGATTTTAATTCGAAATCGATGAAATCAATTGAGTTGAATTGACGGCGGATTAGTATGGTTTTTTTGGTCGATTATCAATGTTCGGGCGGGCTAGTGAAAGTATTGGCAGCGGCATTGATGAAAAGCTGTAATAACTAGACTTGGAGAATGTGCCACTTGCCAAATTTATAGTGGGGTTTTATGTAATTTGTTGAAACTTGTGTGTGTGCATTTTGTTCAACTAGGAGATGTCAAACTGTTGACATGAAACTTCTTTTTTTAAGTGGTGCTTTCTCACATTACTGAGGAATCGGACAGTTTCGAATGCTCAGCAAGTCGGAGCATCGAAGGGTGAAACCCGGTTGACTGAAAAAAATATTACGTCCGAAACAAAGTTATTGAACGCGCCAGAATTAGCACGCATTTGTTTATTTTTTATGTTTTTCTTTATTTGTAAATATAAGTTCTTCAGGTGTATAGTTTTGTTTTTTGCATTACGTTTAATAAAACATTTATTATTTAACACATTGACGGCCAAAGCAGTTTTGGAAACATTTCTTGGTGTGCCTACGCAAAACATTTCTTCAAACCACAAACATCTATCTCATCGTTTGGTGCCAAGCAATTTATCCTCATGCCTGATTTGTTCGTAGTGGATATTATTTTTGCATGCCACTGCCAGAAGTGAGAACATGCCTGGCTAAGATATTTGATAGCCATGGCACCCACGGAACTACTACTGGCTATCACATATGATAGACATGGCAGTCAAGTTAAATAAAAATGCTGTCAAATATTTATTGTTAGTGATTCTTGGATTAATGCAATTGTTTTCCAGTCATCCAAACTCTGGTTAAGCTCAGCAAATTTTAAGTACCTTATCCAAAGTCCGCATGTGAAATTTGAAGTTTACTTAACATATTGTATAATTTTTTTAAAATTTTACCAAAAATAAATTGCTAATTAGTTCAACGACTTGGTGCGATTCTTTGAAGGCAGATAGTAGGTCAACCTTCGGGAGGTTTTTTAGATTGGGTCCAAGTCCCTCACTATTGCAGAAGGTTCCCTCGCATACCCGCCTCTGCAATGTTTTTCGATAATTTTTCGTTCCAACGATCCACAAAAAAAAAAAAAAAATCAAAGTTGTCTTCGAGAAACTTAACTCATTTTCACTGAATGGTACTTGCATTTTCCAAAGCGAAAAGCTGTCCATTTTCAGGCGTTTCCTGGTTTATCGCATTTTTAACAAACTGTGCTCTAGAGAATAAGATCATCCTTATTCTTACTTAGAAATCTAACCTCAAAAAGTAGTTTATGTGCTGATCTAGTGGAAAGTAGACAAGTGTTTGTCCATTCCCGTTGACGTCAGTGTGATAATGTTTTACAATTTGCAATGTCTGTGCTGATCTGTTTAAGTGTGATAGCTGATAGATTAGATTTTAGTTTCAGTTAATTGAAATTAGCCAGTGAATATCTTAATACCAAGTGAGTTGTAATTGCATATCTTTATACATAATAACAAACTTCAAACAGAACAGAACAAACCCGAACATCGGTAAGGCGTGGCACCGGTGGGCGGCGCACAGTGGGGCCGGACAAAAATCAAAAAATGAAAAGAGAGAGAGAAGAATATACAAGGTTATTTTTCCGTTAGTATACATTGCAATGCATCAGTTGCAAAAACCGTTATACATTTTACATGCTTTTTCACTCCATACAGTCAAATAGAAACTCGCACTTTAGTTTCTCTAGCGACGCGTGTAAAGGGTTCAATTGGCTAGTGTTTGCATAACGATAATTTCTGTTAAAATCATGTGACAGCTTTATTTTAAAATTGATTCGATAGCTGGAAGTGTGTATTTATTTTGTGTTTTTCATTTTATATATAAACTATAAAATCCATTTTTTTATGAATTTCTGAAAACATGCATACAAATTTCAATGAAATTTAAAGTAAGTTCATACACTTTAAATGTAAAAGTTAGTTTCCACGCCGACATTTTTGTATTTTGATATAACTTGACTTATTGGTGCAGATTTTCAACAGAAAAAAAACCGGTGCTCATATGTGCTCCTTTTTTTTATTTAGTTTTTCCGAATCAACTATTTTATAACAAGTGCTTAGTAGATTCTTACATATTTCTAAATGTTCATTATTTCTGCGTAGGTTCGCATTCAAAAAATTTGTTTTTAACAAAAAATTGAGTTATTTAACCTTATGAAGGAATCAGGATTTCAAACATTAGTTGAAAAAATAATTATTTTTAAAGACACGCCTTGAGGACCCCACCCAAGATTAATGTTGAAAAAAAAAAATGTTCATGAATTCAAATGTCGTTTTTCTATGTATTTGTAGCTGGTTTTTATATAAAACAAATATTTTCAGCAAAGCTAGCGCATCACAGGAATTAATACCAGTTTTTGAGGTATCTTGCCCCACTGTGCCGCGGCTTAAAGTTCTCGCAGGACGTTCACACATATGCACTGATTGCTCTTGCGTTCCTCGAAAAAAATTGTCTTTTCACTTTCGGCATTTTGGATATTCGAAATTTTGGATTTTCGGGATTTGGAATTTTCGGGATTTGGGTTTTCGGGATTTTGGATTTTCGAGATTTTGGGCTTTCGGGATTCTGTCCGACTCCCATATTTTAGCTTAGAAATGCAACCTCCTCTCTTGAAATCAAAGCACTAGGCGGCAGCGGATATCATCATATAAGGCCGAAGAGATGAGTTGGTATAGATTATCTTATGAAATTTTTCCACAATCGGGTAAAGAGACAACGCGATTTATCAATTAAAAAAAATGAAAACATTCACATCTTTCAAGGTGCCTTAGATACCAAACATTACCTGGTAAAAAGGTTTTACAAAATGTTCCCAGAGTTTAACCAGAAATCAGTCAGGCTGCGTGACTCAATTATACAAAAAAGTAAGCCGCAGGCTATATTCGGTTTGTAGCTTGACCTTCAGTAATGGATTCATCAATTCGACGACCTATGCGGCTACGTCACATATTAATATGTCCATTGTATACCAAAACACTTCTGGGTACGGGTATACTGATCTTTGGATTTTGATAATTATTATAAAGTATAGTTGTAGTCATGTCAACATTTCGGGTACAAATGGTAAATGGCTGAAAGTGAATTTTTTGCAAAGTAATACATTCTAATATCTTAATATCAAAGTCCACGTTAGAGAGCCAAGTCATTGCCAACAGCACAATTCAATATATAAAAAAGTATATCCGGTGAATTTGCATTTGTATAAGACGTTAGCGGCACAGCGATTTATTCATGCACACATCATTGCTATTTATTAACCTAATTAGCTGAAGATTTCGCAAGTTTTTATTTTCTTTTCGTCATCAAGAACCTCTCCAATCTTTCATGATATCAAATCCAGTGTTATTGGCAAAATCGAATTCTATTTCTATCCCCATTTGGCCACACGCTGAAACTCATTCATATGCATGGTGAAGTTCACCCTGAACTTTAGTGGCCACGGCCAACACCAAAACTAACTCTGTAGGTACATGTGTATCTGACTTTTTTCTTCGATAAAAAAACTAACTTTAGGAATATCTAATGCGATCCACGAAGAATGTGACAGTGTAGTATACACCGCAAAATAGATAGGTTTAAGACTTATGTAGACGCATAGGTATCTGCGGCAACAACAACAACCACAGCGAACATGTTATTAATTATGCAACACCATCCAGAAGATCAAAACCATCAAAATAAGCAATTTAAATCGACTTTTTGTTGTTGTACCTAAAAGGATTTTGGTCGTTTTTTTCTATTCTGTATTTTTTGAATGATTTTTTGAACCGTAAAAGCGGTTAATCAACTTAAGCGTATTGAACTTAAGCAAAGATTTGAGATTAAGTCATGTGACTTTGGTTTTTTTATGTTTTATGGATTTTTCTATAAGAAATTCAAAATGAAAGTTCTGTGGTGTTTGCTTGTTGTTTCTAGCCAGGAAATGCATTGCATAATACTCTAAACCACACACTTCTTTTTTTGAAGGCCAACCAATAGATTGTCTGCCAATTAAATCAGAATCAGAAAAGAATATTTAAAACTATCTGAAGTAGGAAATTCAAATACATATGTATGCTTGTCCACGCTTGTAAGATGGTACGCGACGTATCTACTTGGGACTGGCTAATGATTTTACAAGTCGTGCCCTGAGGCAGCTATTATTTAATTTGAATCAAAAAACATTTCGCGTCCATTCAATATTTACAGCTTTTTGAGAAATATGTAATTTCATAATTTTACTAGTCTGAAAGTTTCAGGCTGATGCGTTTGGCATCAAAGGTACATTCTGTGTGACAAGACAGTTATTGATAATTTGGTGTAAAATTAAAAATTTAATAAAATATATTTCTAACAGTCAGCTTTTGGTGAATTTTTTTTTTTTCAGTGATAACTGAACGCCGTGGCCATGGTGGTTAATGCATTGGATTACTATGCATCAGTGGCGTGGCGTGCCAGATTTAATATGGGAAGCCGAAGCAAGAAAGCAAAAATTCCAATTATTCAAAGTTAAAAAAAAAAGTCGTGTGAACAGTTTTCCTATCCATATCCGAATTTATATTCCAGAACTATCCTCTGATTTGTTTTTACAAACTCTGCAAGAACTTTTTCGTAGAAGTTAGATCTATTTTTCATTTTTAAGAGGAGTTGTTTCCATCGATAGAAGTTCTAAATCGGAAAGCCTATCTTCTGTTTGAAAATTTCTTAGATTTGTAAGAAAGGCTGAAAAGGATCTTTCCACAGAGGCGACGGTTATTGGACGTGTTTATAATAAGCTACTCAGACTTAAAATCTATCTCTTAATACCTCACTCTGAAGATGGTTGGTGTTGTATACAAAACTTTAGGCTCATATTATAGAGTAGTAAAATCGAAAATTGGAGCGAAAAAATGTATTAAAGAAGATATTTCCGGGCTTGACTGAGCAAAACTATGACATTTCGATTTATTTCATGGATATGAAAAAGATAAGTTACCTATTAATTTGTACCTCTTAATCTGAGTCACAATATTGTCTTTAGTTCTTACAAAAAGTCTAACTATCTGGGTGCACGGTAGTGGACCGCCAAGTTCCACGCGGCACTACCAGTACTCTTTACCCGAAGCGCTTCGCGGCTATTTACCTACCCTTATAATTCAGCTTCCTAAGTCACTGGGAGCCTCATTTTCTGGCTGCTAGTAGAAAAGCGCTATGCTAGATCATATTCCAAGTTTCAAGTCTGTACCTATTATACTTTAAGAAATATTGAGCTCCGAAAATCGTAATTTTCGTAGCTGACACAACGATCATCAAAATGTATATGGTACTTCCAGCAGACCTAGAGACTTGAAATTTGGGATGTAAGTAGCATTTATAGTGTGTATAAAGGAAAAAATAAAAAACTCTTATTTATTAACTTGCAAATCGTTTAAATTAATAAAAACAAACCACCGTGTATTATACATTATATATACACTACAAAAGTGTGAAACTTACCCACAAATACATACACAAATGCACATTTTAGTGAGAGCTAACCATAAACGTGGTGAATTCTCTCACCAAATGTATTTTATACGACAAGGACAACCTCCCCTTCAAGTAATATAATATATAGACGTGCTACTTCTTATATTATATCTACAATGAAAATGATACTCAAAAATGTGACGATGAACGCAGTATGTATATGTATATTATATAAATTATGTATATGTATATGTATATTCTCTCACAAAACGTATTCATTTTCATATGGATTGGTTGGTATTGGTATAATTGATATTTGGCAAATGGCAAATGGCAAACTGAGTGTGAGAGTGAGTCTATCGATCACAGTGATGCCTTTTGCACCGTCATCGTGTCGTCCTACTCTAGCTCAATAAGATTGGAGAGGTGGTCTGCTCTGCTCATTTTCATTGCATATTCGTCCGACTCCGGATGAACCCAATTTACAAACCAGTTCAAAAGAAATACAATCGACTCTCGAGCTCGACTCGATAAATTGAATCTGTGGTGTGGGGATAGGGAGTGGACCTGGCAAAATGTTCAAATTATTGACAGTTTTATATAACGAAAATTGTAGCTATCAAAAGGAAGTACCTATACACGTAGACGTAGAGTCAGATCAAACATTGTGCAGTATGTAGTCGAACACTGGAAAGAGCCTAAGGGGTATACCTATGACGGTAAACGCCTTACGGTTTAAAACTATCCATAAGAGCCAAGAAGTTTACTGTTTTCTCGTGTGGCCAAGCCTCTGTTGCACTCTCTAGGGTGAAGATGGGGTCAATTTAATCAATTTAGATCTTAATAATATCAACGCTCAAAAAACAGCTATCATCGAACATCGAATACAACCGATTGAGAAGTAATTATAGACAAGATTTGCCTAAAATTAAAAAAAAATATCACTAGGCTTTTAAAAACTCAACAAAAAGAAGTGAGATCCCATCAAAAACATAACTGTAAAAAGGGCCAAGTTCCTACCTATAGAAAATGTATGCAAATGTATGACAAAAAGTGGTGAGATAACAGCGGCCAAAGTCTTGCAGAACTTTATTATAGAGGTAAGATAGATGAGTAAGTTGAAGCCTTATGCCTAGAATTGATAAAACGTATCTATAGAAACTTTAAACTTGGCCGCGTTGAAAACTCAAGGTTCAAGGAATATAATGCTATTATACATACATATGTTATGTACATGAACAAATGTAAATGCTATTATTGTGCACGATGAAACACCATTCCATTTGCAGGTCTAGTAGTTGTTACACATTTCTGAAACTTTCAAACGCGGCCAGGTTTGAAGTTTCTATAGATACGTTTTATCAATTCTAGGCATAAGGCTTCAACTTACTCATCTATCTTACCTCTATAATAAAGTTCTGCAAGACTTTGGCCGCTGTTATCTCACCACTTTTTGTCATACATTTGCATACATTTTCTATAGGTAGGAACTTGGCCCTTTTTACAGTTATGTTTTTGATGGGATATATATAGTTAATTATAATCTCGTTATAAACTATATTAAAAAACACGGAACACATCCAAGATTCAAAGCACTTGGTCTCCCTGTTAGCAATTTCAACATTAAATTAAATAAACAATCTGTTTTTACAAATATTTCAGAAAGAGCATTAAGTAAGAAACAAAACTCGCTGCTCTTCAATTTATGTAGAAAACCTTCAGCTATACAATGTGTATCATTCTTTGGGTCATTTTAAAGTTGGGTAAATGTTTCTATGACATCTAATCTGTAGTCAAACAAAACCTTGATTATTCGTGAATGATAATGCCAGCGAGTTTCCGATACTCCTGAAATATGTACGTCGGTTAGCTGTTTTTTTAAGACGAGCTTTTTGTAGATTCATTAAAGAAACGAAATATGCTATAGGAAAAACCAAAAAATATTTTAACCTCAGGTATGCTTTCTAATTATCGGGATAATACCAAATTTAAAACATGAGCATAACATGGGATGAATTGCCCTTTGGACAAGCTCACGGACCACTGGACATCACTGTGGCACAATCATATGATTGCCCAACTAACTTAACTTAGCCAAGAAATCTCTTCTTTCTGCAATTAGTTGTTCTTAGTGATTCACATTTGGTATTTCGTCAATCATAATGGACACAAACCGAGTTTGACTAATTTCCTCTTTAATTTGATGTCTAATCACCGCAGCAATACAATTTATTAAATCATTTTGAATATCCTTTGAGAGGCGCAAGAAGGCGAGAACATTGATATAAATGCGAGTCCATCTGATCTGAGGGACTAAATATAGAAGTTCCTACATAATTGGCCCGATTATCTGAGCTGGGTCTTTCATCGTGACCCCGGAATGCTAACTCTTGTTTATGTAAAAGAATTCCCGTGTCTATGAAACGCGAAATAATTCTTAAACAAATCTACTTTCTGTAGGAAAATAGGTTATCAATAAAAAAAAAAAATAAAACAATGTATTACAAACAATTTTTATTAATTTTTTTTATTATTAATATTCTGTATTATTATTGTAACTATTATTAAGTTGTTCATCATCTTAAATAGTTTTTTTTTTTTTAAATTTCAATTTTATTCAAACTTTCATGTTGTAATGCATAACTAACGTACACTACATAGATACGAGTAAAAGTCTAGCTTTCTATGAAAAGAATAATGTTTGTATATTTTTATATACTACATACATCTACAAAGTACACAATTTTTTTTTTTTTTTTGTTATTCTTATAAAACTATTTAATTTAAAATAAGAATAATGAAACTTCAAGCTAATAGGAAAATTAAATGAATTCCCACAGCTAATTAATGCAATTTAAATAGAATGAACAAATGTATGTATTTCTTATATAATTAAGTCAGCACAATGACGCAATTAGTTTATTTGTTTGTTTATATACAGGGTGATTCAAAAAGATGGACACAATTTCAATTTACTGTATATAGGTACTGCACTACATTTGAGAGACGATGCGATGTTGTAAACTACCGAGTACATCAGCGCCCCACAGCAGAAATAAACATCTGCCCACAAATCGGCTGCGAGGTACTTAGTACTTCTTCCAACACTCTGTGGGATTAATTCTAGATGTTATAAATACATACATATGTGCAGCCGAATGGGGCGCATTTAATTTATAGAATTCAAATAAAATAATGCCAATTGAAATTGTTTTTTTTTTAAGTGTTTATTTATTGAAATTGTGTCCATCTTTTTTATTCGGACTGTTATTGCAAAAAAAAATTAAACCTGTTTGGGTTGCTGTAAAAAAATGGTTTCACTTATCTTACAATAATTTAAGATGTGGATTGTATGAAATTATCCTGTCGTACAAGGTAATTCTGATCACATGCAATAAGTTTTGAATATGCGCTGCTGTTGTTTTAGATTTAAGCTCGTTTAAACCATTGCTGACTAAATAAAATAAACAAGTTGCTACAAAACAAAGTTTTTTTTTTTCTTTATAAACTCAAGAGAATTGAAAGTAATCTTTTTTTTTCAGTAAACTTCAACAGTATGTCCTAAATTTGTACTTAATCGGGAATACATTTCTTTTATTTTTAACAAAAACAATTAATTTAAAGTGGATTTCATTTTTTTTATTAACAATATGAATACCATTTTATTTATTACAGATTTTTTTCTGATTGACTACTGCTTTGTTACTTAATTGAAGCTGAACAGCTTTTCTATTATTTATTATTTAGAATGTTTGCTTTCAATTCAAATATTTGTTTGAATACTGGGGACAATGTATGTAGGTATGTATGTTATTTCAGAGCACGATTTTGTTTTTCTAATTTCATATTTATTTACAAATATGAAACAGAAATAAATATTTCACGCAATAAGGGTTATTTTGTGCGATTTATACACTTAACAAAAGGAAAACTTCAAGTTTACAAACATGTGTATGAACTTAAAGCTTTTGATGAGTAGGTACCTACTTCAAAATTAAAATAATGTAATGCAATCACCTGTTTGTCTAAGAACACCGAATTTGCAATGACGACAACTACGAACTACGAACTGCAAAACTTCTGACTGGATGGGTTGTTTTTTTAAGATTAAAAGTGGAACATCTCTTATTTGCGAAATCCTTTAACTTACGCTAATGATAAACATAAGCACATGCTTCAAACGGATGCGATTTTAAAATATTTTTGGCTTTCGCAGATTTTTGCAATCTTGCAGAATTTAATTATTTGTAATGGGTGTTCCAATTCCCAGTAGATTCACAACATTTACCTCGGCAATCTTTTACGAGTAGTATTACGTTTACGAAGAAGACGTCAAAGCAGTTTTACTTGCAAAATTTTAGACCCATGCTTTAGTGATTTTTATTTTGTCGGCGAAATACTTCGTTTTCCACTTTCGGTAGATGACTCCGATGGACGGGGTGTTTCTCTATACATTAAAGGCCCCATAGTATCAGAAATGATCCTACGCATATTTTCAGTACGAAATGGAAAGAGCATCAGAAAAATGTTAGCTTTTTTGTCTGATATTGGCGCGCATGGTACTAAGCATAAGTCAAATGGATTTTTATGTGTTTGTTTGAGGTCAACCGCGCATTTATACAATACTACAAAATTGTTGTTTGAAAATGAGCCGTCGAAATCGACCTACATCGGCCAAAATTTGAAATGAAGAGGATGCGGGGTTGAATTTATCTATCTACTGAATCTGAACACAGTCATTTCCAAGATAACGAAGATTCATGTGAGCCAACAGCAACAGAAATTGCAGACGCCGAAGCAGAACTATTCGAGTGGCAGTGGAGAAAGTGCAGACGAATTGGACGAGACAATTGGGGTTATCATGAATAAAATTCCCTGTTAATATTTCCCATGTTTGACAAATTGGTATCGTGAATGAATTTCGAAAATTGGGAAAAAAAAATATAGCTATCGTGAATACAATTTCTAGGGAAATTAAATGCAATTTCCACCGTAATTATTCCTCCGTTATTTTATTAGGGAACCTCAAGAGGAGAACAGCAATGTAGATAAGTTAATTTGAAATACAAACTTCTGATGGGTCAGAAAAGGAAAATCCAAGTACTTCATCATATCAAAAAAAAAAACAAAATGCCAGCATTGAAAAGACCCCAACACTTGTTGCCACTGAATTAATTGAAATGTTGTGAGACTCGCCAGTGGAATGTAATCAACAGTGGGATCCGAAGCCGCTCGTGGATTCAAATATATCAAGAAATTGTTCCAACCCTAGAACTATGACAGAGAGATAGCAAAAAATGTGACTTCACAGAAGGCCTAGAGGGAATACCTACATCTGCAACGAGAATGTATTAAAAGCCATCCCGGCGAAATGGAAGCAAGTGTTAAAAAGTATATCGCTCCATTCATAGACTGTATGATCAGCACAAATTGACATTGAAAGAAACTAAGCGGCACAATTTGAAAATGGAAAAAGAAGGACAGAAAGAAGAAGAAATCAAACACAGAAATGAAAAGGCTGAGGACACATGTCGTATTTGTGAGTCGTATACGAGCAAACCATTTTGTAATGTATTTACTATTACAAAATGCGACTGTAGTCGTATACGACTCACAAATACGACATTGAGAATTGGGGTGAATGATGCTAATGAAATTCTATGGTTTGTGGTAAAGAATCAGAGAGCAAATCAAGCAGATATTTGAACATGTGCTTATTTACTCAGTAGTAATGATGAAATCTAAACACAACCCAACTTGAGTGGAATAAACGGTTCATAGAATCTTTTCGTTTCTACTGAGTACTGACCATGTTTCTGGTAACTCTATGGGATGCGATTAATTAGTATTCTCGGGGTGGCTGAATATTAGTGCTGTCAAAACAGGTTTTTCGCACATCCCTGTTGGTTCAGCTAATTCCAGGGAAAAGTTCTTCCGATAGAAATTCGGGATAGGAGGATTTTATTCCCGGGATTTAAATTTTTCGGGGGGAATTATTTTCTCTCAGAGTTCCCGATAAGGCTGAATGTTAGAGGATAGTGCTGCTGATCAAATTGTATTGGGTAGATCGAAAGATGGCAAAATCTAATATACATACCCCAGAGCCAGCGGTTTCGAATATTTTTGGACATATCTGCACTGTACGCATACATTACTTAACAAACGTATTCCATTATTGAATACAAAGAAGCTACATAGCATGGGAGCTATAAAGTAACAATGAATTCTAGTGGTGATTCGGCCACATCTAGCTTCGAATATAACAGCAGGTGACAAGTTGGTCGTTCGGTAGGGCAAATGACCAATGTTACTTATTGATGACCATCCACTACAAGCTTTGCGAAGCGTTATGTAAGTTCGGTTGAATAAAAATGACGTAAGCGTGGTCGATGCAGCATTTGTCCGCATTTTCTTATCGCCAATAAACATTCGGCCAAATGCAACGAATGCATAAATGTTGATTCTCCGATGCGCCATGAGAAGAACATTTTACGCGTGTGCGCTGTTCAGGTGCTGCAGAGTGAATTTGCGGACTGATCTCTTGTGATTTTACCTCATTTTGATTTTTTGCCATTTTTTTTTTATTCAAATAATCGATTTTCGACTCGTAATTATATTTGTTCTCTTATTTTTACCACGGCCTATTCGAAATCGTTCTGCTAAGTAACAAAGGAACGGCAAACAGAATTTATGGTTTTGTTGTTCGCGTATCTTCGGAACTGAGATTTTAGCTGCATGGTCATTTCTGATACTAATCTGGATTAGGAAAAAAAATTGAGGATACGTTGAGTCACTAACAAAATAACCACAAACGTATTGAGAACATATGTAACATACATTTTCATGTTTGTTAGTAAAAAAAATTAAGTATGTAGCAGAAAACAAAAAAAAAATACCCTACATTCATTATATGTACGTAGTACTTAATGCCACCACTTCCTGCAAATCATCAAAAGGAAAAGAGAAGAATATATATATAAAAAATAAACAATAACAAAATGAGTTTTTTTTAAGAATCAAGCGTTGTGAATGTTTTTGTTTTATTATATGGAAAATAAATTATATACCAAACTTTGTCTTCAGCACACAATTCCAGTTTTTCTTTATTTTACAAAGCCTCGTAATAAACAAAGTAAATCATGAAAAAAAATATTCAAACATATTACATAATTTTCCCTTAGGGTAAAATAAAATGTTCCTCCTGCGTAGGCATTCTAAAGATAACACTTCAGATCGCTTGCAGTTGCACATTGAAAAACAAAGAGAACAAAAAAAAGAAGAATTTAATAATAATGCAGCGAGAAAAAATAACCTCTAAACGGCTTTTTTCTTGTTGCTTTGTAAAAATAAAAATTTTCATCCGTTATTTCGTATCCAAGTTAATAATTAATACTCACAATTTTTCTTTTTTTCTTTTTTTTTTGAATTCGAAATATAGGACCTACACTTATGTTTATAGTGAGAATGCTTTAGGGATGAAGATGAAGGATCGTGAAAGCTGCAGGGATTTCAATTGACCTATCGTTTGCTGTGTGTTGTGTGTGGTAGAGTGTCAGGGTGGTTGCTATGATTTAATGAATTTATTTTATATTTGTTTTCTTTGTTTTTGGAATTTCGACTACTCTCATGTTGGTAGCTTATTATATTGGTTTCGCTGGTGTTTAAAATGATATTGGTTCATGTGGGAGAGAACATTCGCCAACGGTTACTCGATACATTGCCATCTCTGTAATACCATGGTAGTGAACAAATGCTGCAGCGATAACCAAAATATGGAACAGCTGATGAGATTGGAACTGAAAAGAGAAAATAATATTCAAACAGTGGTCCTCCGGTATTGTATTCATTATACGAGCATTATCTTAATGAAGGTAAACAGAAACCACAGCTGGAGAGCTTCCCAGGTACATATTTACAAGCGCACAAGTGTATACGAATTCAAAGTGCAACCAAACTCCGGTTTCGTGCGATCACGAATAACAGTTTGAATGCAATCAAATGCCAGTTCGAGCACCAGCATGTTTTTTTTATATTGCATGAACTTTTCTCATGTAACGATGCTAGGCTAGGAGAACGCTCAAGATCTTAAGATCGTACTTACCCAAATATCGAATTTTCCTGGGAACCACCTTTCGGGAACTCGCAAAGCATACAGTAGCGCTCCAAGAATATATAAGAGGCCTACAAAAAAACAACAATTAACTAAGCAATTCATAGTTCGCACAACTTTTTCTTTTCAATTTACCCATTAATATAAGCCACCCCAAGCTGGCTCGGCTGATCGTGCTAAACCATCCCTCCATAAGACTATAATGGATTGCTGGGATAATGCCAGACAAGCCAAAGCTCATGAATACACCTGCTCGTAGTGGTCTTAATGCGGGTTCGGAAAATTTATCCCACAGCGAGACAATAATCGACAGGCATCCCAGTACACAAACCACCGAAAGATAGATAACCTTTGGCTGATAGTGACAGTAGAATCCATAGTAAAGCCAGGGTACAAACGAACCCATGATAAGCAGCGCTATACCACAATAGTCTAATCTATTTGCCAAGAATGAAGAATTTGTATTAATATACATATAATAACAAAAAAAAAAAAAAAAACATTGTAGTGTACTTACTTTGAAAACAGTCTTCCAATCTCTACCGAGTGACAACTGAGTGTATGGAAAGCAAACGAAAAGCCTAGACATATGATAGCGCCTGCGAAAAAAGCACCAAATATCATCTTCTCCTGGAATTGAATTTCGACGGATGGACGCGAAAGGAAATACAATGCGACACCAATAAATGCCACGCAACCAAGGAGATGTGTCCAGATGTTACCAGTCTCTGTGTGCACACGGAATATCGACTTGAAGCATGCACTGAACGAGGGCAGTGGTGGGCGATGGCCCCGATGTAGGAAATCATTGTCTTGTAACCATTTCGGTAGATTTTTGTAGTGACATACCTTCCAGCTGGCTTCCCATACCTGTCAACAAAACAGTTATATTTAATCAACAGGTACTCATGCATTTACTTGGATCTTCTTACCTTGCGAACAAATTCTTCGGCTTGCTCAGCAGCGTTGTGGGCTAAAGCGCCCAAATCGATTTCATCAGACAGAACGCCGGCTTTCAGTACCTCTGTCATCTGTTACAAAAAAAAGTTTCAATTTAGTTTTATGTAGTTTCGAAAAGGCTGCTCACGCTGGCTAAACTAGTTTTGTTGTCATTTAGCGTCAAAATGCTAACCGGAATGTATCGCGTTTGTTTTGCTTGCGAACGCACAAGGTCAGAAAGGTGATGGAAAAAATATTCAAAGAAAACACTAACAACTTATCAGTGAGTTTGGTATACTTTTCGGTTACTAGCAACGTAATTTGTACCTCTTATCTTGCGAGAGTTTTATTTTGTTGTATTCACTTGCCGACTCGTAGAAATAGAGTTAAATTTTATGTTTTTGCTGAGTCTGCGAATCGGCAAGTCAGATTTTGAAAGAAATTATCAATTCAAATCAGTACAAATGAACTTCATTTCGATGCTGGATATGTATGTGTAAATGGAAAAGATTTAGCAATCAAATCTTACAACCAAAACCAGGCTTTAAGTAAAACTGCACTACCCAACGGAACAGCCGTGCGTCGTACAACAGGAATATATCCACGATCAGGTATAACGTATAAGTATCATTGCCATGTGTTTTTCAGAGTATCTGTTGGCAAACTGATAAGACAAACAGTGCAAACATTCGGAAATAAGTTATCTCAATCACCAGAGAAGCAACCAAACAAACTTGGCACAAGCACAAACGTGAAGTGAAGGGCAAAATAAACTTAATAACCATAAAATGAATGTCAGTGTTGTATAAAACCACGATCTATACCAAAGGCAACGGATGAGCTTTATTGAAATATTAATTTTAATCAGTCAATACATTGACTGCCAAGCCACTTTTAACGGTATGATATGATATATGGTATGTCAGTCAATGTGTTAAAAAGTAGAACAAATAAACAAAACAAAAAAAAAACAACAAATTTAATTACCCGCCCGAAAGCAGGCAACAAAATAAAGATAAATATTTACTCAACATCGAAATTACATAATTTTTTAAACGTTAGGTCGATCAGTGTGTTCGATCAGGGTTCTCATCATGTAACTTCACCGACGATTGTCGACCATGCGATAGCACCAAACGCTATCGACAATGCCTCACGAAATACTTTCGCTCTCGTGTCGACTTTCACTCTTGTTTTTCATGCTTGAAACGAAAGCCACTGAAAACTGTGTCGATAGTTTTTGCAATACTAGGTCTGTTTGGTAACACACTACTTTTAGAAATACTATGTAAATCACATCAATCTGTGTTTGTTAACTCGAAAAAATCACAGTACATCGCAAGAAGAGAGCGAAATGAGAGCGTAAGAAATAAAGAGCGATGAAACTTTACGCAACATATTTTTCTTGTAGTGGGCTGGACAACTCTGTCAAACCAGGCCATCTGACTGTTTGTGAAATGTCATAGTTTTCATTGTTAGTGGAAAACAAAAACAAATTGATAGGTTCGACCAAACGTGTGTTTGTTCACTTTTCTTTACTCTCATTTGGCTCTCTCTTTGCGATGAATTATCTGCAAGACCAATTCCTCGGAGTGGGCCGAGCCAACTCTGTCAAACCAGCCATCTGACAGTTTATGAAATGTCATAATCTTCATTGTTAGTGGAAAACAAAAACAATTTGATAGGTTTGACCAAGTGTTGTTTGAAAAGCGGTTGTTTACTTTTGTGCAAGTTTTCTGTCTTTGAGAAGAGTTCTCTCTCTTTGAGAGGATTCTACTATTTGACAGATCTCAATTCCGTGTGCCAAAAAAGATACCAAGATTTTGTTCAAGTTTTTTTCTCTGGGAGAGGATATCTCTCTCATTGAGAGGATTCTACTATTTGACAGATATCAATCACTTACGCGAAAAAGACACACCAAACAGACCTACCATCTGCATTGACAAATATGTCATTGGGGGCATTCAGAAACTTAGATTACAGTTAGTCAACGGCCTCTGATTGGTCGAGAGGCCGAAAATTGACAGAACATCTAGTCTACTTTTTTTAAGGTTGGGACTGGAAAACGTCGAAAACAGCTGACTGATTTGTTTGGTTACACTGCGTGGCTGTGTTTGCTTGTACCAAAAATGAAAATTCAAGTAAATTATGACGGGGTATTTTTATTTTTTTATATTTTTAATGCAGTTCATATACTCTTGGATTACGTAGAACAATCGACGAACTCTGCAAACCGTTCACAGCAAATAATGCAACTTGGCCTATGTAATAACTAATTTACATTCCAAACACATTTGTTACTAATGTTACTTACTTAAAATTTCATCCTCTATGTCTAAGTCGTCCATTAATATTGTTAATTTGTTTCTGATCTTCTTTTCTTTAAAACAAAATAAATTTGTTGTGCTGCAATCACAATTCTCCAAACAATTTCAGAGCAAAAATAGACAGTAAATTACGTTTCTGACATTTGAACTGTCAACTAGATATCTTGTCAATTTGGGGGCATTCAGAAACTTATGTCGATTTCGATTGGGCAAAAAAATCACTTTTTTTTTGATCTCGAGCAATTTTTATCGCTCTAGTACAATTTTCATTTTCCAACCGACGAAAAAAGCACTTTTTTTTTGCTCTAGATCAATTGTTGTGAATCTCGGATTCAGCTCGAGATTTACACCTACTTGCACTAACACCAGCAGATTTTATATGAGATGTCAACGCAGTACATCAAAATAAATATCAATCAACAAAAATATTTATCAGAAACTGTGTAGAATATTTAGAAAATATAAAGAAAGTGTTTTAAAATTGTATTTATTATTTTTCTTTTTCTTATTTATTTTCTTTTACGAACAAGATGTGAAATGTCACACCAATACAATTGCAGAAAAACAGATCAATCTCGTTTGTTTTCCAACCAGCACGAAAAATCCGAAATCTGAAAATTCCAATCGAAAACGACATTAGATGACTAGATATGCAATAAATCTAGGTTTCTGAATGCCCCCATTCTCAATTTGTTTTCTAATTTCGGTTCTATTTTTAGCTTGATTCTCGTTCTCTATTTGTTTCTCTCTTGCTGTGCCACAAAACAATAGGTCTGTTTCATTACTTTCTGCTCTAAAAATAGCAAGTTATACAATTTCAAGGAGTGAGGATAAAATTCTCTCAGAGAAAGGCAAAATTACGAAAAAGTAAAGGGACGCATTTAACCACAAATGTTGCAACAAACGAGATGTCCTAAACAAAACATACATATGTGAAGCAAAAGTGAACACAGTGGTGTTGCACGATTTTAGATTTTACAGCAAAGTCCACTCTTGATATCCCAGAACCAATGCAATACAGCATAGTATTGGAGAGATTTTCTTGTTACGTGAAGTAAACACTTTAGTCGATCAGTCGATATCAGTTGGACAACGAGGATTTGTATGGATGACTATCGATAATGATATCAAAAAAGATTTCCACTGTCTTACGTGATTAGGCCCTGGGTTTATATAGACGTTCTAATAGAACTGATTTATATGCTATTTACAACCGCAAAGACTAAATAACAATATGTACTTGCATTTTAACACAGTGACTTCAGAAGTATAAGCTTGGCGCACAGCAGATGTTCTAGACAACAACAAACAAATATGTATACAAAACAAATGCTATCGCTCAAAATTAAATTGTAAAAACTAATGTCAACGAGTCATAGGCTTCCAAAACATATATATTCCTTAATTACACAAGTTTTAAATGCTGGTACAAACTCAAGCAACCTTTCTATGATATACATACTTAACCAAACGACTAGGTTCACCTGCACATTTGGTAAAAAGGTAATTATTGATGGAATGCATTCTGTTTGAAATTGGATTTCCAATAAATATTTGCTCTATGTATGTATGCGTATGTACTTAATGTATGAATAGTCAAACCTCCAAAAGTATAATTTATATCAGACGTTTCATTGTTATACATGCATTTCTACCAATTCTATATTAGGCTTCCGGTTTACGTCATGGAAGGAATGTACTCATTTTTCATGACTAGGGGGTTGGGCTGGGCCTTAATGAAGCCGTCAATCGTGACATTTGTTTTTATATATGTACATATAAAACGAGAGAATAAATAAGTTCCTACGATTCATTTAACAAAAAATATGCAAGGAAAAGCGGAGACTTTTATACAATCGCGTCAACAGTTGATATACAAATCAAAATTTGTTTACAACATTACAAGTCAAAGTCCAAAGTTGATAACGCTTAGCGGCGATGGCTCTGACTCACTTATTGTTGGTTTCATCTATGCTTTTGTAATTTAAAGAAGTATTAATTGTGGCGCTGGCAACAACGTTCTAACAATGTACTAACCAGTTTTTCACAATGTGGTGTCTTATGATCAACCAGTGTAAACCTGTTGTCCAACATCAAAATATATGCTGCTAAATCCCAGTACGACAAAAGACTTTCATTGCACCTAAGGCAAATAAGGTGGTTTTGCTGTGAGGTACGGTGCTTAAGAAAATCGATAATCTATATTTAAACAGCAACAGCTGATTCTCATCACAAGTGTCATTGTTGTAATGTTAAATAAGAATTTATTGTAAGTTTCTTTTTGAAAAAAAAAAGCCAAGACAACTGTTTTAGTGTGAACTACGAATAGAAGTGTCGTCGTTTTTTATCCGAGATAATGCAATGTGCTATAAAAACATAAACGATGCACACAACAAAAAGAAGAATTTTATTTTTCCGCAAACAAAACAATGCCAAACTCCGTTTAAAATAAATTATAGATCTAAAATACTGAATCTATTAATCTATTTTAGTTTTCAGTTTATATAGCTTTAAACGCATTCAAATGACGACAAGACAATTTATCTTTGTCTTTTATGGTACACTCGGACAAAGTTGAACTTACAAATTCTAAACTTACCTCAGCAATGAGCGCATAACTTAGCTAGAAATAGATAAACTTCTTGTAGAAGCTTTTATACGTTTTTTTTTTTACTTATAGCTGTTTGTTTTTACAAAGTCTCTAATACATATAGTAGATAGTTTTTCTTCTATTTTTTAATATAAAAACATGGCTTTATTCTATTGCAATAAGTAGGATTTAAGATGCAGACATTATGTGCCAAATAACATTTCTGATAATGAACAATCTGAGTGACAGACCGAATAAAATGGTATAAACAAGAAGACACAATATTCCAGGCTGACTGGTACATTGACAACAAATTACAAAACAAATGCAGCAAAATGCAGGCTGGAAAATGTTAGCATGGTTCAAACTCTATAAATGGGGTTAAGATCAATAATGTTGAAAGATTGAATCAAGTTTGAGATAAGCTCGTGTAGAGGATTAACCAGAAGCAAACTAAACCAAACTAAAATCACAATTTAAATATTTAAAAAATTAATTCATTCATCCACGCGAAATCTGTATGCTAAATTTATGGTTGGTCAGTACAAGAATGTCTGCCAAAACAGTATACGGAACTGACACAAGTGATTGGATAAGACCAAGATAACGACCGTGACAATGAAGTCGTCTCTGCAGTGATTGGCAAGATCGGGCAATAGCTAAGGATCTTTTGTGTTCCAAAATTATGGTGCACAATGCGATTAAGCAGTACATAGAGAATGGAAACATAGGGAAGAATGAAAGAAAGCCAATACCAAGAAAGACTAGTAAGAGAGAAGATCGCATTATCTGCAACTTGCGCCCAACCCTTTTTTGACAACTACGCAGATTAACGTCGAAGTCGCGGCAAATTTGAATAAAGAAGAATGCACAAGAACCATATGACGCCGATTGTTTGAAAATGGATTGCGTGAATGCATTGCAAGAAAAAAACCGCTCGTTTCCAAAAAGAGCTTAAGACGTAGAATACAATTCGCAAGAGAAACGCCGCACAGTGTGTAATTTCGCCAATCTAGCTGAGCAAAATTGATTTTTCGAAATATTAAATGTGTTTACAAACACTTGATATTCTATTAACAAAATACTTCTTCCATAAAGCCCAAAAAGAACTCTTTAAAATAATCGTGTTGGAGCAACGGTATACTATCTCGAAGTTACCGTTAAATGCTATGCATAAATTCGCAAGCAACAAGTGCTAATCAGTCGCTGCCCTTTACTCGACAAATGTATTTGGTTTGTAATGTCTAGCGCTTTAAATTGTCTTTTATTATTTTGTTCAGTTCATCTACATTGTGTAACGGGTCTTACTTCTTCTAAATAATATTTTAATAGTCAGCATTACCCTGTTGAATATGTGAGTAAATTATTGCGAAAGAAATAATAGGTTCGAAATTTCAACTAGAGTTTTACTTTATTATAAAGCAGAATATTACAATCAGGGAATATATACTGTATAGCTGGACATTTTATAAATCTAAAGCACACAAAATTTTGCGAAAGAATAAGTAGTGAAATTAATTGTAAATGGCTTCTAAAATTTCGTGTCAGTTAATTTTTGACGTTTGGTGTACAAACTCGAGCTCCAATAGATTCAATGCCATCATTTATAATGTTTTGCGAGCTTTGGGGAATTTACCTGGAAGGCCACAAAAGCAGTTTTATACTTGTAATCATGGGTCTATGAAACGAAAAGACCTTCTCCAAGAGAGAAGTCAAGAAGAACTGGCTTTGGCCACCGAAATAAAACTACAAAACTCGGGGAAAAAAGACTCGGCTGCGATTTTAAATTTTAAAAATGTCTGTTTCTTCTCCTAAAAGAGGTAGGACCTTAAAAAGAGCCCACAAGTCTTTTTGCCGGAAGTCAGCAGAATGATCTGCAGATCAAGAGCTTGCCTTAGTTGATGCTAATGATGCTGTGGTCTTGATTTTTGGAAAAAAGTGCTTTGGAGCGATAAGTTAAGGTTCAACATGTTTGGTTCACATGGCCAAAATTATGTAAGACGTCCGCCAAACAAGGAACTGAATCATCGCTACACTTTAAAGACCGTACAGCATGGCGGAGGAAATGTAACGGTTTGGGCTGCATTTTCCTGACCAGTTGGCCTAAAGTCTCGTGTAAATGGACGAATGGATTAACATTATTTGTATGAAGACAATGAAGGTATTTACAGTTCAACACATGCCTGATCCATTGATTTGCATGCAGGAGAACGATCCAAAGCACACTGCTCGGAGCGTTAAGCAGTGGTTTTCTTCAGAAAACATTAATCTACCAGCGCAGAGCCCCGACCCAACCCTAAACCTGGGCAGATGCGGAAAGGTCTCTGGGAGAAAAGAATAAGTAAAAATTCTAAAGAACCGTTTCAAAACTCAAAGGAAATATGTATGGCAGAGTATTCCACTCGAATGATGTCAGCATTTAGCTGCCAGCCTTCCAAAAAGATGCAAAGCTGTACTTGAAGCAAAATGTTATCCGACCAAGTACTGAATATGAAGTATTTATTTATTTAGCTTAATACAAGCAAAGTGACACCTGATGTGCATTTTCTATTTGTAATTGTTTTTGTTAAAAAAAATTTAAAGTGTCCTGATTATTTGTTATTTGTGTTTACGAGAACAATACGAAGTTTAAAAGTGAAAATGGAATGTCCTAAATTATGTGCCCACCAGTGTATATCTTATTTATCATATAGCTAAAAGACTTTACTGACTCATTTATCGAAGTTAATTCACACAAGTCATGAACGATAGGTTTGTATACACGTAGGCATTGATAAAATGTCGAGATAAGGGCAGTTTCATTACATAAACACCAAGAATATTTAGTTTATTCAATAACAAACGGAAAAGTTTTTCTAGATAATCTTCGTACCAATACGAATTTAATATATGTATTTTTACTAACTCCGTATTAACGTTGAAAAATAGAATTTATAAAATGATGGAGTGAACCATTTAAAGCAGAATTAAATTTTAAGGAGATTCTGGAAATCTTGCTATCTGGTTATAGGTAAGTCGAAATAAATTTTATATTGGTTCGATAATCAAAAGGATACCCTCGAATTGATACGAAGTTCATTGTCTGATTTTTTTTCTTTTGTTGACTGAACGTATCTATATTAAAAGCAGTGTCCCCACTTCATTTTTTCCAAATTGTAGTGAACAGCTTGAAAAATCGTAGTGTTTCACAGTAAATCGTAGTGTTTCACAGTAAATCGAACTACACTACCCCCCTTTCACTAGCACACACCCCAACCCTTTCATCTTAGCACAATTCTAGAGGGGAGCACAACGGGCCCGATCCGTGGCCTACATGAAGAGGAGTGATCCTCACCCTCACAAACCAACCAACCAAATCGAAGTGATAATGGTGTTTCCAATTTAAAAAAGAGTAGAAGAACTTGCCACTTGCGATTGCGACGGCTTCGGAACTGCGGATTTCTTCTCAGTTCTAAATATAATTGAAAAAGCATGGTAATATGAAGTACTTACATGCATATGTATGTTTATAATTATGAAAGCACTATTAAAAACGTAATTCGTACCGCTGAATTAATTGAAAGTATCGCTTCATGGTGATTTTGGATTAAATATAGGAAATTATATAATGTGCTGCAAACGTTACTAACCAGTTACCACCAGACGATGCAATACGCAAATAACAAAAACCGTTATTAGTACATTAGGCGCGTTTTTTTTTTAACCTATATAGATTTCGAAAAAGCTTTCCATACAAAAATAAGACTGGATAATTATCCAGTCTAAGGTTTTGTTGTATTTTACATTGAAAACATGTTTAGCCTATATAGGTTTGAAAAAAAACACACGTATTGTTGCGCTTGCGGCGCGGGCTCGACTTTTGACATTTCTACAAAATATTCCACTGAACTGTAAAGAGAAATGCAGCTTAAGCTGAACGTTATTCTGAAATTGTGCATTCAGATCATTAAATATTGAATCGTTAAAACATTTTAACAAGAATTATTGCATTTTCTTCAGAGCTATCATATTTTTTCTCAAATTGTAGTGTTAAGGAATTTTTCGTAGTGGCGTAGTGAAAAAGTTGAAAAGTAGAAAAAGTGTAGTGAAACACTTCAATTGTAGTGAAAGTGGGGACACTGATTAAAAGTAAAACACTTACACGTGCATTAAATAATCACGTACATACAGATACACATACAAATTATGTATGTATTAATATCTATTTGTTAACTATGCATATAGTTGGTTGGCATAGCAACAACTCGGCTATTCAAATAAACTTTTGACCGCTGCTATATGCGTATCTTTCTAACAGAATCCCGAAAGACGAATGTGCTAAGCACGCAATTTAATTAAATTGCTTTGATTAGTAAAATCATTAAAACAAGAATATTTTGCTGCCACAAGCATCTACACTTCCCCAGATTTTACTCGTATCAAGATTAGCAAAACTTAAGTCGTATTATTCCATTTTCAATCAGAAAAAAATTAAAATGTTTATAATTACATTATTTTTGCTTTGATTATATACTGTTATGCAGCTGATTTGCCTAGATTCAGTTTTTGTTGTTTCATCAATCGAATTCCGACTTTGACGTAAGGTTGTCTTTAGATTAGCCAAAACTTGATTTTAATATGTATATCCAATTTCGCCTTACTTTTGAACAGAGATCCATAATTATAGTAGATACATATTCGTATTCAACAAGGATTTTAACATGGGTGTAAAATCTTATCTGCTCGACCAGGGTTTGGTTTGTCAGGTTAATACCAGTTTGAGTCACAGGTCTACAAAGAACTATTGTTCCTTTATAAAGTCCCAAAGCTGTTGTTTCGTGCGGAGATATCGATTTCACATGTGTTATCTAAAAGCTGACCACACTTGTTAAAGTTCTTGTGTTTCGTGTTGCCACCTGCACTTCAACTGAACAATTTAAGTATGAAATCAAAGGAAATCGAACGTTATTGGAGTTATGCCTTACAACTACATACATTTATGACATTTAGTTTAACGCGAGCACCGTACTAGCTTCAATAACTAGATTCTGAAACGGTTTTGCATCGATTGAGCTTTACTGTTTTCGCGAAGCAAATTGGGTATCGATGCAATGCTGATTATAAGCTTGACGTGCTAAAACACCAAAAGTTTCCTTAGAACAAAAAATTGACATTAAGATTATAAAGTACGTTTACCAACAAATATCAACCCTCGATCACGACAGCTTGATCAACAAACCAGAACTTTTCATTGACGCGTGCATATTAGTTTTGCAAAATTTACATTAATAAACAGTAGAGGTTGAAACAGATGTGATGCGATGATTGAGCAGTGCAGTGATGTGTTTGTTCTTGAAAATCTTCATTCGAACAATGCATCAAGTGCATGAGAAGTTTTAAGCCTAATCAAAGAGGTGTTTTCCTTGCTTGCAATCTGTACTATTTAAGTGCAGTAAGCAGTGTTAACAAAAACAGATAGCACGTAACAGGTACTCCCAAAAACACTGATTAAACCTATCCTTTAAATTCGCTACCTATTATTTAAGGTCGAAGATCACCAAAGACGGTTCCACGCTTAATTACAATCACATGAGTTATCTTGAAAGAAACCATTCCATTTATGATCGCCTTATAGTTTATAATACACGCATACCAATACAAAACAATTGCCCGCCATATCTCTAAAGCTGTATATAGAGTGTATAAACATTATTTTATCAAGTTGATCAAAGTGAAGTTTAACCTTTTATAACCAACACGAGTCGTGTTAGGTGAACAACACTAGTATCAATGGATCTATCAAGAGGGATGTGAAAGACTGAGTTATGTTATATATCCTTTGATATGATACTACTCAAACATCATAAATACAGATACCTACTAACTCCCTTCCATTTAGAGCTTTTACTACTCAATTCTTTGACTGAATGCTATGTATGGTTGTTTGGCGTACCTTGTCATACACAATTAGCACATAGTAGAATGTCAAAATTATGGTTCAGCGAAAGAACATGCAAAACAAAAACATTTAAAATAAATTGGATTCAATAAATGAACTGACTTTCAATAAAAAGATTAAAGCAACATCTCGGCGCATTTTTTTAAACCATGAAAACAAATTTGCTATACTCAAAGTTCTTTAGCAAAACAGCAATGCGTTACAACCTCTAATGGCAGATTTGGTTTTCCTTGAACTAGCGAACTTACTAATTCACGATTTAATGGAATATCATATCACCAACCAAGATGGCCAAAAACTAACCACAATAGGTAATGATTAACTAATCTTCTGCCTATCATACCGAAATGTATGATGAGAAACACTGCAGCAATAACACGTCCGTACATATGACCAATGAACTAAACCAGCATTTGTTTTGTTTTTCTTCGCAATAAATTAAATGAAGCAATCTAGACTTTTGATTAAGTGTAGTACTAGTAGAGCGATCTTTTCAACCCCTGATATTGTTTCAGTGCAAAGATCGTTTTCCCACGCAGTGCGGTGGGTACAAATACATACCTACAAATATATTTACTTCAAACAATTGCTTATAATTTACCCTTTGGCGGGCTGGTGGTGGCGAATTTGCCGCACTTTTAGTAGTCTAATTTTTGTTTCTTGCAAATGGATTTTCGTTATATTTGAGTTGATTCGTCGTGTGCTGTTCGTTGTTTGGCTGTGCTTGCGGTCATTCATTTGTTATCAGCATCCAAAACAGGCATTTCCTTATTGTTCGGCAGTCATAAAAACAACAGAATCAAAATAGTGTGCGTAGACTACGGAAAGAAATGTATGCAAAAATCACAGTCATCAGACAACTCAATGCATTCAATGTAATCAGAAATCTGTCTAAGCTGAGGATCAATAAATATATTTAAAAAAAAAAAAAAGTTTAAACTCTAGTTTTTTGGTTGCGGCCAATTTGCCACACCGCGCCTATTGGGGTAACTTTAAGTAGTGCGCGCTCCAACGGGTTAAAGTTCTAAGCGTGACAACACTTTGTGGGTATGATTTTTTATTTGTTTTGCAAAACAGCGATAAAACTACGATATGGAGTTTTAAAATATTTCATGTTATCTACACCTGTTTATGAGTAATAATCGCTTTCTTCCTACCCCGGTTCCAATTTAGATTGAAAAAAACAAATTGATTAAGCGAATTTACCGTGATAGATAAAATAACAACTCAGACAGTGCCGTTATCTTTAGGATGGGTGGATTTTTTTATAAAAACATATATACATACATAGTAATACTCAGCAAAGTTGATAAGTTTTATTACTCACGGAGGTTGAGTCTTGATAACAAATCCGCGAATCACGGAACCGCTTACATTTTTAACATGCAAACGATAAGATCATCAAAACTATTAGCCACCTTGTAAAAACACACTCCAATGCACTCACTCGGCCTTAAACACTCACCTCTGCTTCAATTAGTTGCGTATCCTCTGGTGTCGAGGGCAGTGGGCATCCTGCATCATCCTCCTCGACCAGATCATCATCGTCTAGCAAGTCCAAATCATGTGAAAGTAGAGAACCATCTGGATTCCAGCCACGACGTCTTCGCAAAATCATTCGAACCTCCTCAAATATATCATCTTCGTCGTCACTGCGTCCTGGATATGAGTGTACAGGTGATGGAATCATATCCTCAGATTCACAGCTAATACTGCGGGCATCTGCATACTCAGCCTCTGATGAGACACGAGGCAGAAAGGCAGACTCCACTTCAGACTTCGCAGCCATACTTGCTGGGCTAGTAGTTGGATGACTTTGTCTTCGTCTTTGTCTCAGTACCGTAAACTGACCGGCCACCTGGCGAGGGAAATCAAAAGAAAAGAATAGATGCTAATTGAATGGCAATATAAGTGAACTTCCAAGTCAACAGAAACAAACACAAGTGACCTTTGGAACTTATGCATATTTATCTTTACAATAAGCTTCAAATTGTTTTATCCATGTGTAGTATACCCTGCACATCACAGTGTCAACAGAGCTTCAAGTAAAAAACGCAACTGCATGCATGCATGCAAACAAAAGTATTTACATTTTATACATATACATATAACAAAAACACTTTTAAGCCAAATAACCAGCAATTACAACAGGCAACTCTGTGACACTGCACCAGAGATTTATTTATTTTTTCTCCACAACGGGGGAGTTGCATAATTTATTTTTCTCAAACTAAAAAGCACTTGGAAATTTTGATATTCAATTTTCTTCTTTAAAAAACATCCATATCCGAATGGAAAAATTACAATTTACAATCTACGACGTGGTTCAATTGGAAAATTCAATAATCACAACTCAAATTGAATCACTTTCATGGGGGATTGGGGTTAGGAGCTCCATTTTGAGTTCCGATTTTACAATTTGAACCACTCACTTGTTAGTTGGATTATGAACGAAAAAAAGCCCGTAATTGCTTTCTTCTCGTTATTACACAATTTTAATTTATTGGAGGCCTAAATACGAATAATTGTACACAAAATAAAAAAATATCTCTCCTACTGCTACTGCTTCGGTCAGTAGCAAAACCAGCAATTGACAATGGAGAAAAAATGTGACGTACTTTTGATTGTCGCTGACAGTTGAATTTCTCTGGCATGTCGATTCTCTTAAATTGGAATTAAAGAGTTTCAATCACATCAGATGCTTAGAAAAGAAACAGCTGATTAGGAGGAAAATTGGTATATTTTCAAATAGTGTATGTTATAGGGCACCGAGGAATTAATGTTTGTTAGTATAATACTTACACCTCTTGGTTATTAATTTAAAACTAAATTGTAATGAAAACAAACGATATGAAAGAATTGGGTTAGTAAAACAAACGACTATTCTCACCGAATGCTGGCTGATTGCTGAACCGTCAGTCGTGCTGGTGATTTAAAAAAACATGGCCGAAATGACAAATTAGGTTGAGAACACAATGGAGGTGTGTTCGGTTTAATTAATTTGACAGTGAATTTTTAAAGGAATTGAATAAAATATGACCAATCTATGGAAGATCGATAAATGATTGTTTTTTTTTTTATCAATCTTATTTTGGTAATCGTAATAATTTCCTACAACTCTTATTCCATAAGCCGTGGGGCATGATGCTTCTGAATTGTCAAGCATTGTTTCATACATTTTAAATTTAGAACCATTTTGGAGAAAGCATAGTTTTGCAATCGCTGACTGTGGAGTGCATGCAGTGTATTTCTTTCGACAACTTCTTTTATCGTATCAATTTGGGTATAAATTTCATTTACCGCGAATGACTTTGTTTTATATGAGTCCAAGTTGGCCCGGCAGCAGATGTTGTTCTGCCCTTTCCGTTATGTTGTGCGTTGAGTTTAATTTCTTAATTATGTTCAGTGTCTTAGTTAAGATTAAGAAAATATGAATTTGATCTTACTTTTATTGAAGAATTAGTGGAGTAGACGAATACACGCTTCTGATTTTACTCTATAGTTTTCTACAGAATATATTGACAAACAAATAAAGTTTTTCTTTCTGCAAAACATACTTTATGTCTAAAGCTGGAAACACAGAATACAATCATTGTACACGGTTGTATGTAAGCAATTTACTGTCGTATGCGACGATTGTATCGTGTGTTAGCAATCTAACGAAGGTTGTTAGCACGATATCGCGCGATCGAACGCTTTAAATCGAAAACCTGCAGTTGCATGCGCAGTTGTATGGATATCGCACGCAGATTGCATAGTGTGCGTGCTACATACAACGGTTGGACCGATATCGGTACAACTCGAGTATTTGTATTTGCCACTTAAGTTTGAGTTCACAAACAAACAGTGTATGTATGAAATACCGAAAAATCAAATTATGAATAGGTATGTATGTGTCTTTTCTGTCAATAAATATATATGTATATATATATAATATATAAATGTAGACATAATAGCTCTCGCATACAACAAATAAAACTATGAAACGGGACACTTCCCTGCTAGATGACACCTGCTTCGATTTTTTTTTCAAATCTGAATATTGTTACCTATACGCCATACCGTACTCGGCAGTAATCAGAATATTGATATACCTATGCTCAAGGTTATACAGACCTAATTAAAATGAAAGGAAATAATTTTATTATTGGTGTTAATTTCAATGTGAAGCACATCCATTGGGGATATAGGTTATGAATTACTAATGAAATAAAGCTTTTTCGAGCAGGAAGCAACTATAGATGCGAATGCCTTTTCTCGGAATCGCCAATACCTTATCTTATTGAATTTTTCATAGAAAAAGGTGCCAAGAAACTCCACGTTATAGTCGAAAGTAATGACAGATCATATAGATCTACCAGTGGTGTTAGCACTTAACAAAACGCCGGTTTACACAAAAACTAACGGAAGACTAACAAAACTTCCTTCAAGTCGAATCGCCAAAAGCCACAAAAATTTCTTCGAGTAAAAGGGATTCCGACTTTTTTTTTTTGCATGTACATAATTTGTTTGGGCATGCCACAATGCTTTCGAAAAAAAATTCGAGTTAGAGGGACCTTGAGTTAGGGGAAGTTGACTGTAGTTAGTCAAAATTCAGAGAAGTTTAAAAGGTTCGTAAACCTGAGATCTTCTATGGAAATAAAAAAACAAATCGACAAAGAAGTTGAATAAATGATTGCAGATGTCCAACAGAAGAAAGTACACTAAAAAATAAATAAAAAAAATTTGTCATTAGCCCTATGTAGAACCGAGCATAGCTGCTCGCAACCATTTGTGTATGTGTGTGAACGAAGGGAATTGCCTTTCAGTTTCTTGTCATACACCGATCTATTAATTTTTAGTAAGCCTCAGCTGAAAGAGATCGCTCGAGGTGCTCGTCTCTGGGTTGCAGTTGACTCGTCACAAAACTTGTGGAGAAACACAATCATGTGTAAAGTGTGAATATTGTTAAATAATACAAACAGATACTCAAAATTGATATTGATTGATATTTCTATATATAAAACAGTTCACTGACTGACTGACAGACAACGCCCAGACCAAACCGCTGGACCTAAAGGGCTGAAATCTGGACAATACATTCCTTTAATAGGAATCCTTCCTTTAAGTGAGGATTTTTTGAAATTCCATGTCTAAGTGGGTGAATTCGGAAAAATCCCTAATCCCTACATCCTATATGTATGTAAGGACAGTGTGATTTATGGACAACTCACAGGCCAAACCGCTAGACCTAACGGGCTGAAATTTGGACAGTACATTTCTATAATGACATTATAAATTTATAAAATTTTATTTAAGATAGGTATTCTAAACAATATAACATGATTCAAAACGTCAATAAAATATATTCACCTTTTTAGTGAAATCAAATTTCGTCAATAAAAGGAGGCTTTTTAAAATGTTTTCTAGTTCTTTTTTTTTAATTTGTTACAAAAAACAAAATATAATACAACTAATAATATAACCGATGATGATGACATCTAGATATCCACTTAGAGAGGATTTTTTGAACTTCAATCTCTGTGTCCTTTTCTAACTATTTTTCCGGAAAATAAATAAAATTTTGTGATTCTAAAAAACACGCGTTTCATTAAATTCGAAAAGCTATCAAAACAACTAGTACTCTGATGTTTATATGACGTTGGGGGCTATAAAGTGTTAAGTTTGAATAATAATTCTATGGTCTAAATCTTAGTTTTGAGATAAATGCGTTTTAAAGTTTAATAATTTCTTCTAAATCCAGTTTTACGTAAAGTAATATTGTAATATCATAATAATATAAATTATAAGATGTACAGCAGTCAATTAATTAAATTTAAAAAAAGAGTTGTTTCTGTTAAAAATAAGATATTCTTTCTTATGAATATTGGCTTGTTTTTTAGTAATCGCAAAGAAAAATTGTAATTATATTCCATTTTCAATGAATTGTACGTAAAAACATACACATTTTGATAAAATTTGCTTCAAGGAGTCCACGCTCGTTACAATGAACAATCTCGCTTTAGTGAACAGGCCTGGTTTTTATTAGTTCACTATATCGAGCGTCTACTGTATGTTGTTTTGACCAAACGATGCTTTGATCTTTTTTCCACGGGTTGAGATAAGATCCAGATTGAAAATAATTTTAATAACAATTTTTAAAAAACAAATGCATTTATTTAAGTTTAAAAATAAAATAAAAAATAAAAGAAAAACATGAATAGTAGTTGAAACAAAAGAATACTATTCATGTTTTTCATGACAGTTGAGTTACCTGTTGTTTTGATCATATTATTTGAAAAATTTAAAATTTTCGTTCAGTCAAAACAACACATGTGCGGTTATGTCATTCTAATCAAACGCAATTTTTAAAATAATGATAGTGGTTGTTTAAGACCACTCAATAACTTTGGATTCGGTCTACTGAAACTTATGCTGTTAAGACCAAACGAATATAATTTTTTGCAGAATAGTTCTACATACTCAACTGAATTTCGCAAAAAATGACCTAACATAATTATAGCCTTTTTGACCAAACACCGTTGAATTGATTTTTCCATAAATAACTAACTAAAAGCACTCGACTGACAGACACCAGGAAGTAGAGAGAGACTAGATGCGTATTTCACTGGCTACTACATTCAGGAGTTTTTGTAGATGTTGCTCAGGCTTTCGATAAGGTTTGGCATAAAAGGCTGTGCACAATTTACATGAGTCCCTACCCAAATAGTTCTACGAAATACTGGAGTCTTTAGAAAAGTTATTAGATGGGAAATAAGGAAAGGAATGGAAATGAATGGAAAGGTAACAGGTCTAAAGATAAGGTCAACTATATTTTTGGCGTCGGTTGGAAAGTTGTTGGTTTTTTTTAATTCTAAGATTAAATTTACTGTCGTTCCCATTTAGTTAAGGTCGTGTTAGGCCCGACGCAGCTTAAAAAATTTCTGTTGACAAGAAATAGCGTTCATCTTTTTTGTTGGTTAACTTTTAAAGATATGCATTTATGCGTTAATTTGTTTATTCTTAATATATGTTTTATAGTAAAAGTCCATAAACATTAAAGTCATAAATGTGTTCTGGGGCAAAAGTACTAAGCCCCATTGCTTCGAAAATCCACAATTCGGTCCTAAGATCATTACTATCCAGTGTATAGTAATCATGCCAAATTGGAACTGAAATAAAAGAATTATTTAACAGATGATATCAATTGTTTTTATATGTGCTTACGATTTGTAGTAGTGTGATATATTTTTTCCACCAGATTCTTGCTGAGTTGTTGAATATCGCCACTAAGTAATATGAGTACATTACCACATGTATAAGCGTATTAATGTAGCCAATAAAAAGCACATGACCACCTGAAAATAGAAGTACGGTTTTAACTTTTATATATGTATACAAAAGGGATATACCTACACTTTAATGGATTTATATATATATATTTACTTTGGATTTTTCGGACCCTATAACTAAACTACACTTACTAACTTTCAGTAGGTAATAAAAATACGTTTCTTAAGAGGTAGGAGAAGCAGAGGTACGTTGCCTTTAGAGCCCCCGCACACTACAGACTTTCTGTCGGCCGATAGTTTGGTCGGGTTGGGCTGGTTAGTGCGCACACTGGGCCGATTAAATAGTCGGGTTTGTAGTGAGTGTGCACACTAGACAAACAATCGGCCGACTGTTCTGGAACAATTTGGTTTTGCTAGTCGTTAAACACATTTTGCAGAGAATAGTCGCTTAATGGTAGTTAATAAAACATGTTCCAGAGAGGTAATCATTGCTCTACGCCCAAATATGTCCATAATTCCATATTAAAATACGAAGAAATATCCAGAACTTAAAGAAGATACTTTAGTTGGAAGGCAATCGTGTAGCCTATCAAACTTATTTATCGGCCGATATGGAATCGTTGTAAGAGCCCGACTAAACTGTCGGCTGACAGAAAGTCTGTAATGTGCGGGGGCTCTTAAGCTACATACACTGAAATTCTTCTTAAAAATAATAGTCAAACTGTACAATACTAGATACGATGATGAAGTTTTAAGAGCGCAAATTCTAAAATTGGATTCTCACTTTAGGTCTGTTCCGGTAAGTCTTGCAGGAAAATGCAAATACACTCATTCCTCGGTTAACGGCCTAGATATGTTCCAGAAAATCAGGCCGTTAAGCGAAATGCCGTATAATGAGTAATTTTTTTTTCTTACAAAATCCATTAAATTGGTTCAAAATCTTTAAACCAAAAATTGATGCCTTACACCAATTTCTTGGTGTCAACTGTCGATTCGCAACCTGAAGTAAAAACATTGTAAGAACATTTAAGGGAATTTGGTTTTTTTTTGGCCGTTATAACGAAAAATATTGGCCGGAGAACCGAAACTGAGTAATAAAAAAGAGAGGCCGTTATAGCGAAATGCCGTATAACGAGCGGCCGTATAGCGAGGTTAATTGACACTCGCTTAATTGCGTTCACCGTTTAATTCATCGGTAAACTGAGCAAACCAAAAATTTCGAAAGATATTGGTTTGATTGTAAAATATCAACATTGTCGAGCATAACATTGCATTTATCACATTAATCAAATGGTGTGGTGGTTTACTAGCAACAGCCGCTGATAACACGACACACAATGATGGAAGCTGTCAGAGAACGAACCAATGAAGCGGAGGCTTTTATCGATATTATTTAGTTTAGTTTTTAGTTTAGTCCTGCGATGACGCGATCGCTTGATTTCGATTTTGATTTTTTTGTCTTTTCGTATTTATATTGTTTTAAATAAAAGTTATATTTTTGGAAAATAGTTTGCATTTCTCCCGACGACCAAATATATTACATATGCTCACAAGCACTTTGTTAATATATCGCACGTTGAAAACAAAAGTGGCACTATACAAAATTTTCCACTTTTGAGTTAGAGCGACATCTAGGTTCCGATATATACCACGTATTTTTTGCAAAGACACTCATTCTGATACTTTGTCTAATTTCCACAAGAGGTCACAAGTGTCACCTTGACGTAAATCACTCGGTCGGTAATCGATAAAACGTCATTATTCGTTTAGTGCCAGTTTTCTTCAAAAGAAAAAAAAAAAACAGTGATTTGATATTCAGTGAAATTAATTAGCAGGCACTTTTTCTTTAGAGCCACTCTTTCAATAACATTTTCTTAAAAAATCTTAAAAAAAGTAGTTCAATGCATTGATTTTTTGGTTAGTGCCATTGTTATAAGAACGGCTCCAAAGTATTAGCCGTGTTTTATTATCCCCGTGATCTGATCCGGATCAGATCAGAATAATAAAACAAACCAGATCAAAGTTCTGTGTTGTGGTGATTGTACAAGCTAAGTTCATTTTGACATTTAGTGCGAAGTTGCCATGCGAATGAATATTTTCTTTTAAATGAAAATTTAGTGCGCTTGTTTTATTTTTTTAGGAGGAAATTGTTTATTTTGATTAACAGATACAGGATGAGAATAATATTTTGTAGCTATAATTTCAGTTTCACATCGCTTAAATATCATTATGAGCAGAAAAATTAATTTATTCGAACAAAATAACATTAATGATATTTGGATTGCCAATAATATTTTTATATTCTAATCTGGCAACATTTACCCTTGGCAATTGTCGAAAATACAGCAACATTCACAAACGGAAGTGTACCATAGTGAGAAATAGTCGAACTAATTTTTGGATTACGAAAATTGATCTTGACAAGAAGCAAGATCTCGGATTGTTGTTGTAATGCACACAAACTAATTTGTTGATCTGATCCGGATCAGATCACGGGGATAATAAAACACGGCTATTAATCGAAAACTGACTCTATACTGAACTTTTTCAAAACGCCTCTCTTTTCTTATTATATCCGTTATTTTTTGTAATTTTAAAATACCATTTTACAAAAAGATAGTGATATTATACTTTGGCCAAGAAACATAACTTTAAAAAAAATTTCTTAGAGCTATCGACCATTGAAGTTAGTCCAAAACTTTAATCGGCCATATCACAAAACTATGTTTTTTGTATAGTGACACTTTTGTTTTCAACGTGCGATATGTTCATGAATATCCAAAAAAAACATTGCAAAAGTTGCGAGGAATGCTAAACCTACGGAAAACAATAAAAATGAATTGTGTGCCAAATTTGATTGGCAGCATTCGACGTAGAATCGAATTCTTCAAAATCAGAAAATCATTTTTGAAAATTCGAAAAACTTGTAATTTGACAAGTAAACATTTTAAAAGTGGAGCCTTTCCTAAAGTGGACCGAGTGATTACAGATTAGTTTAACCAATTGCAAAGATCTGGAGCAATAGTATCTTCATACATGTTTTTGGAGAAAGCAAAGTAGTGTTTGCAATAAAATTGAAACAAGTCTTCAATCCAAACATCCAACATATGACATTGTTATAATTTACAGTACATGTATCTAAGGTGATATATTGCGCAGGAAAAATGGCCGCAATTCGTGCCCTTTCTATAATTGTACTGAGTTTGGCGTTCAATTCAAATGTATTTGTGAGTTTGGCGTTTAATTCAAAGTCATTTGTTTTTGTTTTTGAATGTAAACAAATATTCGCAGGGCTCGTACGGCGGCCATCTTCTTGAATTTTTGACTGGTGCACAAACTTGATCGAAAATGAACACTTTGAGTACCTATACTACCTTAAATAGGTGTACAGTGGTTATAATTGCATTCATTTTCTAATGCGTATATGAACATGTTAATACTTTATTGCGTTTTTAAGGCAATAAAGCGGGGTTTTCTTTATTCCTCAACAACGCACTTTTTTTCAATAAACATATTAATTTTTGACCAAATGGCGCACTTCCGAAGTCGAAAGTAAAACAAATAAACTATGCAATATAAAAAAAAATCCTACGTACTTCCATTGTTTGAGTTATGAAAATTATGAATAATTTTGCAATACCTTTAATCTGCGACGACTGCATCGAGTACCCGACCATAATCTTTTGAGAGATAATTTTGAGGTCTTAGGAGACAATTTAAAAAAAAAATAAAAAATCGATTTTTCGAAAATTCTAGAGTGGCCTAATCCCTTAGGCGGGATTTTCATAACTGCATTCGGATAAATGCGTTGAAAAAAATGTACATTCCCGCCGACGCCACGCAACTAACTGGACTCGCGCCCTGAAGGTTCCGTTCCGTCTCACGAAATAGAAATGAGCTGATCATTTAATTTCAAAACCTACTGCGAAGGCATAACACTGGCAGTAGCGATGGTGATATGGCTGAAAAAATTGATCGCACAAACAATAATCAGCCTTATTTTGAGATCCGAATGAATAGTCAATTCGTTCGATTGTGTTTATTCCTCAGAATGTTTTTTTCGTATTTTGACATTCTTAGGAATAAAGTTTATTAACGAAAGATGTCATGAAATAAACTTAAATTCAAAATTGCAAATTTATGAATAATGACAGTTATTTCGAAGGAATAGAATCCCAAAATAGAAATGATGAATGAACTTTCGTTTCGGAAAATAAACTCTCTATTCCTTCGAATGTCAATATACCCACCGTTCGACTTTTTCTCACTTTCGAATGAAAACGAATTTCAAAATAAGGGTGAATAAGAAACATCTGGAAAAAAAACTTCTGTGAATCATAAGTAAGGGCAAACATTTCAATAATAGACAGCTCTGCAGTTATCCTGGACACCACCCATAGAGTAAGTTGAAACCTAACATCTGAGTTACCTATCATTACGCCGATCTGTCTCTCTCTCGTTCTTATTCTTCATGTACTCGCGCTGTGTGTTAACATTACAAGGGTATTCATATCCCCTTTAGCGTATGTAAATTACTAAAAAAAAGTTTATTATATCTTTTGCACCCATTATTTACAAAATTTGTTTAGAGCATACATTTTCTTTGGCGATATAAAAAATGTTGAAGCCTCCATTAACTACCTAGCTATGCACTTATATGTACATATCGTGCCACATATGTACATATCGTACCACGTTTCCACCGAGCTGAAACCTCGAGGTTTCGATGAACTTTCACCTATACTCAGGTTTTGATTTGAGTCATTATATCAAAAAACATGTATTTTTTTTAAATTTATTTTTATTGCATAAAGTTATAGAAGCTGTGGACAGGACTATGAGGCTGTGAGCCTTAGTACGTTATTTTAGTCTAATACCTCCAGTCGTTCCTGAGATAAAGGACCTTGACGTACAGACAGACAAATGGATAACAAAATGATCCTATTTGGGTTCCGTTTTCTTTCCGGGTGAACGGAACCCTAAACACAAAAAGTAACTATATACAGACAGACTACGTAGGTCTTACGTAATCGAAAAGGATTTCGAAAAAATTCGTAACTCGAACAGACCTCATAATTGAGGCCATGAGAAGCATAGTGGCCTGATTAGCTGTACAAGACTTTTGAGTAGCTGATGTAGACCGCTTTGGCACTTAAAATGTTGACCATAAACTAAAAACCCAAATCAATGCAGCCATCTATTGAACAATAATTATTTTATTACTTCTAGGCCACGCTGGTTCCATCAATACGATCATTATACTAATAGTTTTAAATCATAAACTCAATATCGCATAAGATTTAGTTAGGCCACTATGGTTCTCATTGCCTAAATTAACAGTTTGTTATATTATGTAATACATGTACATACATAGGTAATGGCAACAACTGGTATTTGGAAAGTGTATGCTAATATGTGGAACGTTAGTGCCTAGAATAGCTGAGGAGTAAATCTATTGCTTTCGCAACAAACTAACGTAAGCCCTGTGTTACAATATTGAATAAAATGAAAATTGAAAAGTTTTGCTTATGAAATTAAAAATCACTTTAATTTTTAGTAATGATTAATTCATGAGGTTAAATATTTTCCACTTAGAACTTCCAAATTTATTCATTTGAATATTATTAAAAGCTCGCATAACTAACCCATTGCTATTTAAGTTCAACGTTTAATTAAATTTAAAAAAATAAAAAATACTAAAATACCACTTTTGCAATTTTTAATTAAATTTTCTTACCTGGAATGAAACGAACTCCGACAAAACCTGCCACAACCATGCCTATGTGGTGGTACATATGCAAAAATGTGATCTGATTGTCTTTCTTTCGTAAAACAAAAAACACAGTATCCAGGAGATCAAGGACCTTCAGCAAATAATAGTTGTGCACTTCATTCGCAATATAAAGAGCCATAACACTATTTGAGTAATCCACTGGCTCGCATCTAAAATTGTACGGTCCAAATAGGTATGTATACTTGGAGCCCTAAAACAGAAGTTATTAAGCTAATTCACCACCCTAAATAAAGTGACTTACTAGGTAGAAAAATCGTATTGATAAAATGATCTGCAGGAGGTTATAGACAATCAGAACTTTGTCCAAATTGAAGGCTGGACGATTTTTCATATATCGCGGACCCCACTTTGTAATGAACTGAAAATACACCGTTATTATCCCTAGCGGTAGCAGGAAGTTTTGTGACAGAAATAAATGTTGCGTCCGCGGATCTAACAAATGAAACAAGGATATTAGAATTAAAAATTTCAATAAACTATCTATTTATGCACCCGCGTAAGAGTCCATATAGTCACTGTAAGAATTGTACAGTAATTTAAGGACAGCCGCCATCTTATGAAGATCGTAGTTATCCTTCGACGATCGACGTGAATAGTTCTGCGTTCGCTAGGCGACTAATAGTGTTCTATGTACTTCGTTGTGTAAACTGATCGGAATGTAGTATGCTAAACTGAGCTCAACGTTAGGTCAAAGCTTTCTTAAGTTTTCCAATGCACAAAAAAAAAATTGTCTGAAAGCTTACCACTTTATAGAAGTGCAATCGCATTCTTTTACCTTTTGAAAGCTCCAGAAGTAAAATTGCTGTCGCATTTGAATAACAAGCACGCTCGCATATATTTTCAAATAGTATGCAAATTTTTCGGCACCTGAAGGCTGCGAACTTGAAAGAGAGATACATACTAATATATGTAACAGTCGTATTCTGCATAGAAATATGGTGCCCGAAGCAGAGATTTGAAGCGGGTACCTACTGGCAATATAGTGTAGTGCAGTGCAGTGTTAGGTAAGTAACGATGACCCAATGTAGACTGTTCTGATTGAGCGTGAGCTTTGGTGTTATACCAAAAAAAAAAAAAAGGTCATAAGAACACGGTAGTGGTCTTAAAAATAAATGGATACGCATAATGGTATTTTTCTGTCCAAATTGAAAGAGTAATTAACAGCGGAACGAGAGGAAGGTCGTAAACTAGTTTTACGAAATGAAGTTGACCTAAAAGGAGATCGGACATATTAATGAAACGCTTAAATAGGATAAAACTAAAGCGCATGTTTAGTCTGCATGGTATTGGAGTGCTTTTTGAGTGCTTTAGGTTCTCTTTATGGTTCCAGTAACTTTATAGTTTTTTTGTTTAGTTTATTTATACAATGAAATTTAAGAATTTACTTCTTATAAATTAGTGCTAAGCTAAAATTATGCAAAAATGAAACATTAGTAAAAACTACTTCAACGCAAAATCAGTTGGGATTGTACACCATTCTTTTGTTAAATAATAATAAAAATAACTAAAACTAAAAATAACTAAAAAATAAAAATAATAATAAATAAAACTGGTGCAATAAATAGACTGGCTACTTTTTGGCCCAAGATATCAGCCTTTTCGTTGCCTTCATGTCTCTCATGCTCTGGCATACGTATGTATAGTTTGACTATGCTTTTTTTTCTACCAGCAGGTTAAGGTTGAGTGCTAGTCGAATGTAGCTTTTGAATTGTACCTGTGGCTCCTTAGTGCCTTTAGTACAGCTTGGCTGACCGACTGTTTATCTCCGGTATGATTTGAGCGGCTGTATCGATGGCAAATAGTTCCGCTTGGAAGATAGTGACAGTCCCCATATTCCCGCTCCGACGCCATTATCTGTTTTCGACCCATCTGTGCACCACTGTTGGGCATACAGACTAAGTAAAAACAAAAAACATAGAAACAGTACTATAGAACTAAACAAACACCTTCGATTTCGTTGGTCATATTTGAATAATAAACTCGTCCTTCAGATTTTTGTAAAATAAATACAGTCGAACTTCGATAACTCGAATATTTGATAACTCGAATGAAATTGGTTGGCAATACCGCCAAGACTGAAATTTACATGTAATTTTTATTTGATAACTCGAACTTCTATAACTCGAATGTTTTCATAACTCGAAGAGATTATTTGGCGTCACCTTCGATAAGCCGAATTCTGAAGGGGAATTCCCAAATTCTGCATGTCTTAACATGTTCGTTTTACATATAATGCATCGCTTTCGGGAGCACTGTGTTTGTATGTCCTATGACCTAATGTAGTATAGATGTATACATGTAGAAAATCGTGATTTCGTTATGTGTGAGTAAGAATATTGTCAAATTTCTTGTTAGTAGGGGTTAGAAAACACACTACAAGGTTGGTATATTGGCCGATACGAACTCAACGCTTAGTTTTTATTTTTGAAAAAATAGTCTAGATTTTGTCGAGATATTCAGATGTGCATCCGAATCTGCACAGCTCGACAACAATGATGACAGCGACAGTGATGTAATGGAGGAAGATTTGGAGGACGATTTGATTCAACCACCTTCAAACGAGTTGGTTGCAAATTCGTTAAACATTTTGCGTTTATATTTAACGACAAATGAAAAAACAACCGATTCTGTATAGTAATGGTTTAAATTCGATTGAATTTTTTTTTGAAAATCAAAATAAAAAATCCTCAGTCATGTATAACAGACTATTTAAAATAATAATTATGTTCCTGTACGTTTTTAGTGTTATGTTCGCAAATAAATACATATTTATATCAATTTTGCATTTTACTTGATAAACAAACTCAATTTTTTTTTGTGCCAAGTGATGGTTCGAGTTATCGAAGTTCGACTGTAATTAATTCGTTGTATTATTCCAAACATACACATGCACATACATACATATGTATGTACAGGAGCATTGTTTTCCGAATGTGAACATCAATCTGGGGTAATTCATTCAAAATTACGAATAAATAAGTAATGCACTCTTCAATGTCATATATACATACATACATATGCATATCCATACATACATATGTATGTACATAAATATTCAGTCTTAAAAAGTGTACTTTCACTGCATTCTCAAAATAAGAACGCACATTGTGTAGATATGTATACACATATGTATGTATATAATTAAATTCGTGTTTTTTTTTTTCTTTGTAATATGCTTTGCAGGTCAAAAGATTACGATTTTTAAAGACGAAAGATGATAATGCACCATTTGCAGAACGGAAAACAAACTTAGAACAATGGCTTTACCCTGCAGACGTTTTTGATAGAATTGTGTTGTGAATAACAGAATAGGGATACTTAAAGCATGCCTATAGATAACACCTGTGTAAGATTCTTAAATCTGATAGTCAGAACAAAAATGTCTAAATTTTGCATCACTTTACCAGTGATACTAAACCAAGCTGACTGGAAATATTTTCATTTGTTGCAATAAGTATTCGCGTTTTGCATTGTGTATACTTTGTATTTTTTTGTTAATTCAATGACCGTTGATTAACATACATAAATATGTAAGAGAACATATTGCACTTACCATACATAAAGTTAATCACACGTGTGGTGATAATGAGCGTAATGATATTTCAAGAATTAATTTCAAAAACTCTATTCTTAGTAGGCGCTTAAATCATAAATCTATTCTATAGGTTTGAAGTGTATGTTGATGAAAATTTTAGTCTGGATGGGCTTATATTTCAAATTAAAAAATTTGCATGTCATCCTTACCGTTCTTAGATCTTTTTTGATCCAAATAGTGTTAGTAATCAAAGCAAAAAATATTAAAAACAAAATATGTTAAGAAAAGGTGGGCATGTCGATATCATAAATTAAATTGGCATTTGACATTAACATTTTACATAATATAAACTAATACTGGGGTAGCTCAATGATTTAAGTGGAATCAATCTTGTTGGATATATAGATATACCGCATCGATACGATTAGATAATCTACAAGTATCTGCTGGCGATAGCAGCAAGAAAAGTGGACAACTTTATCAGGAGTCTACCGAGGTAGACCAGAAATCCACAATCTTTCTTGATTCCAAATCAGAAACCGCAATCTTTCTTGGTTCCAAAACAGGCCACCCTGAAACTAACTTCAGCTAATTTTTCTCACTGTTCATCGAAAAAGAAACCGCTTAACTGATCAGCAGGGTTCGGATTTTGTTGACCAAAAAAAGCAAAAAAAGGCAAAAACAGGCATCTAATAATAAACGTTTTTATGCATTATTATTAACATTGTAACCCAAAACATTTTGAAGTTCTCTGGTATGTCCGTTCAAAGTCCTTAACACCTCTTCAGTAGTGCACTCAGATTAAGTGCTCAAATTAAGATACATATGTTGCAACTACTAGGACCTAGGAGTCACCTGTAATTTGTAAACTCTTAAATATGCGGTGTTTCGTGTCGACGAAAAATCTTTTTCCCATTTCACCACAAACTTTTGCAATTGGCTTGAATCTTTGGGCATTTTCAATTTTAATGACAAGCAACAAAATATTTTGGGAGCAGCGCGCATTTAGGCACACGCAATATTCAACAGACCAGCACTAAGCATGACCAGTATAATGTCACAGAATATGAATCTAGAATCTAGATGAAAAGCCGCACAGTTACGAAAAAAATACTTCCCAGATGCACAAGAAGAAGCGCATGTATATTGAGTTGATACAAATGTATTTAGGGTTGTATTGGTGTGTAAGGATTTTTTTTATGCGCGCTAGTGTAAACAACGCGTGCAGCTATGTGCATGTTCATACAAGAGAAAAACCTGCTCTCATACGAGTGGACACTGAAATTTCTTTCGTGCGAGCAAGCATAAAACGTATAGTTAACCCTTTCAGTATTTTGATACCATATGGTAACATGGTTTCTTGTACCTCCCAAATCGCAATCTTTCTCTATGAGAATATTTTTTTGTTTCAAATTTCTTCCTTACTTCGTGCTGTATATGTTCAAGCATTTGATATTAACAAAATTCGATCCTATAAGGAAGCTCTCAGGGCGCATTGAGCACTTACTTACTTACTTAGTTGGCGCTACAGCTCAAGGTGAACCTGGGCCTGCTTCTCGCAACCATTTGTGTGTGCGTGTTATATTTTTGCACGAATGGAAGGGACCTACAGTTTTTTGCCGACTCCGAACGGCGAGTTGAGAAGCTCAATCGTGACAAATGATACTCTTTGATGCTTGTCAGACATTCGAAAGAGGTGGGCACTGTGAAAAACTTTTAGGTGTTTGCGGCGGGATTCGAACCCAAGACTGCTGGCTCAGTGGTCCGACGCACTAACCACTTGCGCTACGGTAGCCATTGAGCATTGAGCACTCGTGCAGGAAAATCCTCCCAACTAATAGCGATTTTTTTACAGTAGACCATTTTTATTAATTATTTTTTATTTAGATAATCGTCGAATTAATTAACATTTTTGATGTCATTTTGTAGATAGATAATGGGCGCACAGCATAAAAATTAAAATACTCGTATAAGTTGATTCTAGTCAATTTGACATAATTTTTGTGTTTTTAGGACATCGTTTCCAAAAACCACTTTAGAACTAAAATTTAACAAAAATTGTTTTTCATCTTTGTTAGTTTAGCCTCTGTGACAATACAAAGAAAAAAAATTATGTTTAACCCTTAAAACGAAAAAGTTTCACTGAAAGGGTTAAGAAGAAAGTGCACATCTACTTTGACAAATAGTACCAAAAAGGCAAAAAATGCAATATGAGTAAAAAAGGCAGAAAAGGCAATATGAGAAAAAAAGGCAAGAAAAAGGCAAAAGTCAGCAAAATCCGTTCCCTGCTGATCAGTTATAGTCTCAAAGCCCAGGACTCATTGGGGCACCGACTCAGGAGTCGTAATGGCTAAGTCAAATATAATGATCATTACAACCTTGCACCATGTAAAACTATCACGAAATGTATGTCATTTTTTTGGCAGCAAGTCGATTCCACCTTAGTAAAAAATAAATAAAAAATATTAATAATAATTTCCTACAATCCAATAGACTGAACACACTAAATTTCATACAGACTTACTCTACAGAGTGAACAAGTTAACCTCTTTAGAGTGAACTAATATTTTTGACACAGTTAAACAGGAATAAACTAGCTGCAAAGATGCATCTTTGGAGCAAATCGACCGTGTGTTTTGCGTACTTTGTATCTGTCATCGTTTTCCAGAACTTTCTTGAAATTGAATCCCGCTTCAAATGGTCACTCCATCCGAAATAAATATGTATAATCCGTTAATACGGAGTTAATAAAAAGTATATTAATTTCGTATTGATACGAAGGTTTATCTAAACTAACTGTAGGTAATCAGGGTGATAGGCACTTGTTACCTTTATTCCATCTCAGAATCAGAACACAATTCGCACATTTTATGTTCGTTGAATAATCTTTGCGCCTAAAATTCCTCTAAATTTTTTTTAACAGGCTGAGTACGTGTAGCATCGTAAAAATAACTTAAAAGAACTAAAGAGCTTTTATACATTCTTTGCCACACATTTGTCATGTGGCTCAATGGTCTAGGGGTATGATTCTCGCTTTGGGTGCGAGAGGTCCCGGGTTCAAATCCCGGTTGAGCCCAATTGTATTTTTTATTTTTTTTGTTCAACATTCAAACATTCTCCAAAAAATTGAAAACACGAAAGTACGTTGAACTCTCTGAAAAGTGTTACAGATACAATATTCTCTTGTAAGACGAAATTTGGAGCATTTTCCAAGGTGACGTTGTGACAGGTCTACATAATTTTATGAAGCCTTCGCATAGTTTGACTGTCATTGTACTACAAAAGAAAGGAATGTGCTAGCGGTTCTCTGACTCCACTCAGTATGACAACTGCGGCGGCACACTTTCATGTCAATTTATTCCTCGATAGATATCCATTTCGAATTACATATTCCATTCATTCCATTCATCAGGAAATAATTTTCGCCGAGTCGCTATTTCATATTCATAACATTAAAACGAATATGCAATTTTTTCGGAAATGTAGGTCAAGGTACTCGTAAGTGGTGTGAAGTTCGAGGCTTTTGTATCGGTATTAACTTTTTTTCTGATCATTCATTGCTTCCTTATCGGTGACTATGAGAAGTTTTTTTTTTTTTTTTTTTGTTTTTGGAATACAAATCACCAATGCATCATTGACACGCCGTGCAATAATACATTTCTAGAAGCATTTGAACTCCTTTTCGTGCGGAAGCGAGCTCAGGCCGGATATTGTATACAGAAAAGACACCACGACCAAGATACTACATATTATTTAAAAGAGCTGCCGGCAAAAATAAACTTGTTTGAGTCTCTTTCCCTTCGTGTGTTTTTTTTAATTTTTTTTTTGCCATCATCTTACTATGAGATAAGGTCAATGTTAAACTTTGTTGATTTCTACAAACATTATGTTTATTAAACTAGAAGCAAAAATATACTACTCATGTCTAATTCGGTTCAATGAATAGATTCGTGCCAAAATCGTATCTATAGACGTTACGAGCTTGCTCTTATCTTTGCAATATTACTTTACACAGTTTGTGTTTTAAAAGCAGGAGTATCCCACAATAAACACAGCTATTGTATGGAGATAACTATTATTACTATGCATGCACTATGGCCTTGTCACAATACCTACACTTTGTTAGCTTGGCTAGTTTAAACAATGTTTTTTTTAGGTTTTGTTCTGTTGCAAGAGATTTCTTTTTCTTTAACTATATGTCTGTTTGAAGTTAATATTAGGGAGTTCCCCTGGGCATAGATTAACATGTGACAAACAACGTCGATTCCTTCATAATGGACGCATATTTACATAACATGTGTGCTACTGGGATTTTACTAAAAGGAAGTATCTTACGTTTTAGTATTTTATGTTAATTGGGCGTAGATAGTTTCTCTCGATTATGGTGGGGTTTTCCTATTGTTAGATTGGCTTATGGTTCTCATCGATGGAGGTAATGCTCGTATCTTTGCAAAACAGTAATCTTGTTTACTTCATATGTAAATACTGGAAATACTGATGACTGCTTTGAGGCACTGAAGTGTAAGGTGTCGCTGTCATAACTATGAAAAGAGAAAACCTGTTAAGATAATCTCTTTTAGATAAAATGTCGAACATACGGATTTTTATTGTTATCGACTACCCACTAGAAGTAAAAATAATAAGATACGAGATTTAAATAGCTCATTGAGGGGTTTCCGAGCTAAGCTTAGGAATTGATCTATTGAATCTGCTAACATTGGTATACAACTCCGTTCTATTAGAGCTGTGTCAATCTGGATTGATTCGATCATTTTGACCCGTTCACCAAAAGTATTGATAATTGCATTCACACAACCACAAGTCAATCGTTGACAAAAATCAATACTTTTCTCGCTCATATGACCGGTACGGTTCTCTCGGTTAAAAAGAACGAAAGAGAATTACAATATTGTACAGCCAAACCAGAAGAATATCTTCTACTACGTTTAAGAGGATTAATGGGGTAGAAAACTAATACGTGCACAGCTATTAAAATATTGGCGCAAATTCATAGTCAGTGCCTATACCCGACTATAGTTACAGCCGGCACTAAATAAAAAAGCCGGCTATAACTTTTCGTTAACACCTGTGTATTAGTTAGTATCGACTTTGGTATGATTTTGTAAAGTGATGTGATCGAACAAACCCAAACGTCAAAATATTATATGAGAAATTTAGAGCCGACTATAATTAATTAAAGTGATGTTTGGGTCATTTTAAATTTCGAGCTGGCTTTATGTTTTAAGGTGACTATGAATAGCAAAAAGTACATTTTAGGTTATGTAGGTGAAGAAATTCTTTTATTGTCGGCTTTATCTGACTATGAATTTGCGCCATTAGATCCACAAAAATACTAGCATACTAGCACAGTGAAAAGGAGTTCAGTAAGTAAACATCAGAAACCATCCCTTGTGCGCTCGAAGAGTCGAAGTATGATATGAAACCAGTTTTCTCCAAACAGAATTGATCTCGTGTGCGCTCCCAAACTCTCTATCTCTATCCAATACTAAAATGAACGAATGTATTCTGATCAGGGTTACCTTTGGGAAACTTTGGGGTCAAATTGAACCTTTTTTAATGGCACGGACCCCAGGACCCGCCTTTTTGAAAATTATCGAAATTTGACCCTTTTTGAAAAAGGACCCTTTTCGGACCCTTTCTGTAAATTGGGAAACAATTGACACACTCAACCGAAAATCCTTCACTTCTTTTAGCAGACATTGTCACCGACAATCACACTTTTGCATACTCCATTTCTATCTATGTATCGTGTTTGTATTCGTTTGTCATACTTATAGGTACTATTGTTAATATAAAAAAAGACCTGCCAATCGATGCTATCCGCATTAAATCTTTCGGAAGATGAAGAGTTAGATGTTAGAAGAGGGAGTCCCTACTCGAACTTAATTCTGAAGTTTTGGGCTTTCATTCCTAACAATTAGGTCTTTCAAGTCATAACTTTTTGTTCAAATACTTTTCTTGTTTTTTTGTTTTTGTTAATTTATTTTTAAATGAATTGCTTTTTTTAAATGAACTGATTTTTTGTTTTCTTTAAGAGTACCACTACTACCCCCGTCTTATTCTTAAATTTTATATTGGACCCCTTTTTTCCGGAAATTTTCGGAGGTAACCCTGATTCTGATGATTGAGATCCATACGATACATGAGATCTATCCAATACTAAAATGATTGAGATTTTTGATTGTATTGAAATGAAGTGGACGAATACAATATCATTCTATCTCTATCATTGAATGATTGAATGATTGATTGAAAAGACAGAATCATTTTTGAAACCAATACTTGATATTAGCGGTATTGACTTATGACTAGGTGAATAGATTGTTCTTAACTACTAAGTCTGAATTAAAAATGGACGATTAGTTATACATTGGTTTTGATATAGACATTGGGGATGGGAAAAACGGGCTTTGAGTAGACTTCAAATTAGTCCCTTTGGGCTCCGGTCTAGAGTCTAGACAAACTGGTGAAAGAAGTGATGATTGAAAATATTTGGAGTATAACACGAACTGAAATCTATCCAAACTTAATACATAGCATACCCTTAGATGCACTGGAAACTATTAATTTTTTTATTGTCATTTCAGGACACTACTACTAGTTGTATAACATTGTATGTTTGTTTAAATATTATACATACATAAGTGTACGTATGTACATACAGAATGTTTATGTTCCAGGTCGATGTTATTTTTTTAATACATACATAGTTTTAAATGAAATATTGAAGAATTTTTTAACTTATATTTTATTAATCGAATAAATGGTCTGGAATATGTGGTCGGTCAAGTGGCCGCCTCTGGTCGTGGTGCAAAGGCGAGCTTTTCAAGTACATTTTTCGAATGTTTTATTCATACAAAAAACTACTACACATATTTTTCTGGTAAAAATTTATCGTGATTACCAATAAATAACCCACATCCTGCGGACTGCTAAAGTATTCAATTCGGTTTATGTGACGAAAGAATTATTCGACAAAAACAGCAACACTTTCCAGGGGTTGAAAAGGACTTTTCGAAACTCATCAATGTTGTGGTTGGTTTGTTGGTGTACATATATGTATAAGGTCGAATCCGGCGGTCGTGGGGGCCAATCGATATCCCCACTTTTTGACATTATTTGGCCGGGAAAAATATCTCGCCAAATTTGCTTAAAGCACGAGCTGTGAGTGATGTGGCATCGTCTTGTTGGGCTTATTGATCCAATTCGGGAATAATAAAGTTTTCCCACATGTCCCGATATTATAGCATTGCCTCTAGTATCCTCAAAGACATATGGCCCAATGATGCCACCGGCTTAAATGGCGCACCATGCAGTTATCTTATGAGGGTGTAGTACTCTTTGGTGTATCAATTGAGGGTTTTCGGTGTCACAATATATTTCGTTTATTATCAAAGCCAGCGAAGTCGAAATGTGCTTCGTCGCTTATTATGATTTCTTGGCAAAAATGGTGGTCGTCTATACTGAGCTGTACCACTCATAATAAATTGAGACGACTGTCAAGTGCCAACTGACAATAACAATGTCATCTAAACCGAGATGGCGGCAAAACAAAATTACATGGAGCATAAAAAGCACACTATACAAAGACAAAAATGTGTATTTCTTTGTGCCTCATTTACTTAAAGGAAGTATCTGTCTTATCACGATATTTCAATCTGATGGATCGAAAATAGAACAAATTCAACCCTTTGCATGACACGTGGTCTTGAGGGAAATTAAATGGGTTGTGTTGGCAGTACTGTAGCTTATGAGAGCCATGAGTGCCTTTGTAAGTTCCTTTCAGTTAGTTGTTGAGTCCCATCAGCATAATTTGCATCAATTAGGGTGGTAGGCCAAAAAAGCCCACGTGTCACCAGACACTAAAAAAATGTACGTGTCATGCTAAGGGTTAAAAGAAATAGTAAAAGCTGGTTTTAAGTGCAGGTTTCTGTCACGAATACAGACATTTAGCAGGTTTTTAGCGAAGGTTTCTGTCACGGATACATATAAGGAAAGTTCACAAGCGGACGTGCATCCTACTGAGAAATAGCCGAACTAATTTTCAGATCACGAAAATTGATCTTGATAAAAAGCTGGATCACGTAGTGTTGTTGTAATGCATACAAACCAATGATCTATATGGATCATTGGCGATAATAAAACACGGCTATTATCTCATCTGTCACTTTTTTGAAGACATATGTTCAGAATTTTTTGAGTTCCTCCATGGCGTTTACGGTTTTTTTTTTGTGGATCTTAACTCTCTTTTGGCCAGGGCCCAATTTTTTTCAACTGACCCAAGCTCTGCGGAATTCGGAGCATTGGCCTCTCTTGGCACCACCGACACGTTGTTTTGCTCATACCAATCCATCGCCTTCTTTCCATAGTGACATGGTGCAAGATCAGGCTAAAATAGGAGGTGTTCTTGATGACTATTATAAAAAGGCCTTACACGCTTCTGCAGGCACTAATTCAAATAAATTTCGCCATTTATTGAACCAGTAGTGGTGAATATTTGACTGAGTCCACAAGAACAAATTGCTTGCCAAAGAAGGAATTTTTTTTTTGAAAATTCGAAACCTTGCTTCAACTTTTCTCCTACCTTAAAATCATCAAAAACATACATACATATAGACGACATGCACCATGGAAATTTGGTCAAAAATTTTGTTTGCAAAACCCGGTGCGCTTCGCTCCACCTATATTTTCAAAATTTGCCCACACACATAGTTATTCGGGTATGATAGAAAGGAAGTACATAGTAGGAAGCAATCACTGCTGTTCTATTTTTCAACTTCAATTTCCATTTTTTCTGTCTGTCCGTCTGTATGTCTGTCTGTCTGTCTGTCTGTCTGTCTGTCTGTCTATCTAACTATCTGTCAGTCAGTCCGTCTGTTTGGCTGTCTGTATGTCTGCCTGTCTGTCTGTTCGTCCGTCTATCTATCTGCCTATATTTCTATCTACGTTTCTGGCTGTCAATCTATCTGTCTGTCCATCTGTCTGTCTGTCCGTTTGTCTATCTGTCTATCTATCTATATGTCTGTTTGTCTGTCTGTCTGCCTGTCTGTCTGTCCGTTTGTCTGTCTGTCTGTCTATCCATTTTCCATTCTGTCTTTATTTATTGACCAAAATTATTCACATTCCTATTTCACCTGAAATTATGAAATTTCTTATGACAGGTACCAAAACGACCGGTTGTTGAATAACCGCACTGATTCTATGTTAAGAAAAACGTACTCTGAAAATATTACCAAAATCGGTGGTAGTTTCTGAGTCTACAAAAGGCAAACATACATACATACATTCATTTTTATATATACCTATATATGTATATATATAGATCTAATAACTTGACTCCAATGCCAGATTTTATTATTTTCGCTTTTGGCACTGAGCCAACATATATTGTGAATATCTAGCGGGATGAAATACACTTTACAAAGAATTGTCATGCCTACCAAATATACACAAAAAATTTCATAAAAATCGGTCGAGCCGTTTCGGAGGAGTTCGACCACAAACACCGTGACATGAGATTTTTATATATCAGATATATTTTAAGTTAACAATATGTATTCTCAAAATAAGACCAACAATCGCATTTAGTTTTGTTGCCAACGAACAAAAAAAAAAAAAAACATAAACATTCAGCTTCCCTAGGTCAGGAAAAAGGAAGTAAGCTTAACTTGATTTTTGTTCTCGAAATTTCTCTCTTACATAAGTTTCTTCTTTTCTAATTACGCAGTCTTTTCGTTAAACGTTTTCCTGAACAGCGTATGGGCAAAGTTTTGACATCAATTATACAGAACGATAATGATTATGCCAATAAATGTTGTTATTTGACGTAAGCAGTTGATCGCCACCTTATTAACCTCTTAACTTGAGACACCTCGTATATACGCACTACTTTTCAGATAATTAAATTACTTTGTGTAAGCAGATACATATTACGTAGGTATATTTCCAAGTAACTCCGGCGAAGAATAACGCGATTACGTTAGCCATCTAAATAGATGGTCTACAGATCGCGATCTTCCAGATAACATTTTTGCAAAAGCTTATCTATAGTTGTGCACACCTTTCTCCGGAAAATTACATTATTAAGTCAAAGCTCTCCTACAATTTTCCCATCAAATAAGTTGCTTTTATGAAAATTCAGCAAATATGAGTAGGTATCTATCTACACGCACATTTAATTTTCGAAGTGTGCTGTATTTCATTTGATACATTATTAGCACTTAGTATATTCTAGTCACGATAAAATGCAAAAGCTATTGCATTACCATTTGAAATCTGGTGGCGAGCATAGTCGGCTATAGAAACAAAAGTTAGCCGCTTTATTTGGACGACACGGGCTATAGTAGGTGTAGAGCTCCGTCATTCCGTGTGGCGACCATGTTTCGTTCCACGATTTGTATTTGTAATAAACAAACCAAAATCAAAAGCCTACTCCCAACATCAATAGGGTCAGAAATTGAGAGTTCTGCGCCCATGACCTAACTTCTTATAGAAAAAAAGTACACCAAGTGACTAACACTAAAGATTGTATCTTTTATCTTTAATTAGAGGCATAGAAAAGTAAGTACGAGTAACATTAATCCACTGGGTATAGTTCATTAGCTGCACACTGTGAAGCTTTATCTCACAGAATAGAGGTCAAGCAGAAATATAATTTTTTTTTATGATTAAGTGTCTCATGGGTTATTTTACCGGATACCGAAAATAAATTGTATGCAGGGACCAATTTCATTATGTAATGCCTGCGATTGTTGAGAAATGCAATTGTGCTGCGGTGATTCACTTTTCTGTAGTCTTTTTGGACAGATTCATGGGATTGCAGATGAGTGTGTCACTGATTGCAGAATACAGACCAGTGCACCTGATTTTCAAGGTTTTCCTTTCATGTTTTTAGTTCATTCATTAGGCAGAGATCAACGCACTTACACACAATATATGTTGAAGTAAATGTTGTAATAATTTATTCAAATAGACAGAACGAGGGCAAAACAAAGTATATGCTGTCAACAAAAAGGGACACTCAACATCGACGAACTGAACAGAACGTCGCAATAGACAGTTACAACTTTGAGATAGTAAAGGACTTTGTCTACCTCGGCTCTGCTACAACATCGGAAATCAAACGAAGTACATATTTTATTTGTATTTATTTATTAATTTGTATTTTATTTCTTTGGAGACTTTCCCCATTAAGATACAATATCTCTTAAATAAGAGTAAAATCAGAATAAGAATGCTATTAATATATAAATTATGTTAGTTGCTAAGTGACAATATTTCATATTTACACATCTTCAAGATTATATATTGATCATATATTAAAAAAGAAAAAAGAGAAAAACAATTAAATAAACCAATTCATCATTCATGCAAGATGATAAAAAATAAGCAAGTATGTACATGTTTTAATTAATTATTAAATTAGTAAAATCATCATCATCATTAAATGGTCTCAAAAACTTGTTTGACCATCCTCCCAAACCGGGTCGTACAGCTTATCATTCTTATGGAACGAGGGAGAGAATTCCATAGTCGAATGGCATTTATAAAGTATTACTCTTGCAAGTCGCTGTTTCTTAAGGCTAAGAAGGCAATTGAGTATAATAAAGCCTTTTCTCGATCGACTGAGGAGACTCTATAGAAGACCTTTTTTTCATCCCAGTCTTGCTTAATCGAAAGCGGATGAAAATATCATTGGTTTCGTAAGATATTTGGAGGAGAAGACCACGAACTAAACGAGGTGTACAGCGACATCGACCTATTAAAAAAAAAAAAAAAAAAACTGCACATTGGATGTTTACGATGGTTAGGACATGTAGAGCGAATGGAAATCAACGCTCCGGCTCGGAGAATATTCGACTCTTACCCGGAGGGTCAGCGCAGCAGAGGACGACCTCGCTATACCCTGAAAATCAGTTTCTTTTCATCTTGTTTCGTACTTTTTAGTTAGTTTATCCCGTAGTCGGGTTTTAGTTTTTCAAACTTAATTTTTTACTTTAGGTGGCGCTACAGTTCGGGGTGAACCAGGGCCTGCTTCTCGCAACCAATTGTGTGTGCGTGTTATATTTTTGCACGCATGGCGACTCCGAACGGCGAGTTGAGAAGCTCATCGTGACAAATGATACTCTTGAATGCTTGTCAGACATTCGAAAAAGGTGGCACCGTGAAAAAAACGTTTAGGTGTTTGCTGTGATTGGACCCGGACAGCATTGCGTAGTAGTCGAACGCACTTACCACTACACCACGGTACTCACAAAGAAGGTTGTACAAACGATTCGAACATGTTCGTCTTATGAAATAATAACTGAAAGAGAGAGTTATATGTACTTCTATAAAAAAAAAAAAAATAACTCGGTTATCTCTATGTTTGAGTCACAAGCATGAACGTAGAATTTTGCAGACACTTTACTTGATAGTCAAGATGCAATTCATTATCCAACAGAATTTTTGAATCACTTGAGTCCTCCCGGAGAGACTTCGTTTAATTTAAAAAAGAAAGTCGGAGAATCGATAATTCTATTCCGCAATTTTTAACCTACCAAATTTATGTTACGGGACGATGACGAGAGAGGGAGCCTCACTTTAAACGCATATCAGGTGTAGGCTTTAACCAAAAGCCGAGGGGCAAATAATCAATGTATTCAAGGAACTTTTCTGTACGTATTCATGGTGAATCACAGTGTATTCAAACGTATTCGCGTACGTATTCATATGTATTTACGTGTATATATTTGCGTATTCTGTAGTCTAGGACCACGCAAAAATATTGATTACGTAGCCCGTAGCCAAAAGCACAAGTCAATAAAAAATGACGTGTACAGCTATTTGACAGATTTGATATATGTATGTATTATGTTTGTACATACCATATTTCATAAATCTAAATTTTTTGGACTAAAATTCGCAGCACTGGAAAATTTCTTACTCTCTCGTAAGTATTATCATTTACGAAAATTGTGCTTACCTACTCGAACAGGATTTCGTAAAAATTCGTAAGTTTTCGTTGTTTGGGGAGATTACACAAACATACATACATACCTATTATTGCATATACATACAATACTGAGTGGATGTGGAAGTGGGGAAATTCATTACATCCCGAAAATTTCTATCCTTTCACCTGAACTATCTTTTTGGGACTCTTGATGTAGCGGGAGCCGATTTAAGCGTGAAATGTTGCTGACAGGACAATTTCATGTGGCTCTGCCCCGTGCTAGCCACAGCCGCCTGACGGAAGATCTTATAACACAAATCACAATATTTCTTTCAATACAACATTAATATGTACCCAACACCTCAGTAGGTAACAATTTTTAACTCTTCGATTATATTGTTCATAAGATAATAAATAAAGTAATACTTTGAGACATAGCTACCTGTGTGACATTCTTATGTCTACTAAAAATTCTTGAGATACACAATTAAGTCTTCAGTCTTCACCTTTACCTAGAGATGTATGAGCTTTATGTGTATCTTTCTCTAGTACATATAATTCAAACTATCAAAATAGTAATTTGGATTTTTATTACGTAAAATAATCTTAGACTTTGTTTTAAATAAACTAAATAAATAAAATATTAAAATATTATTAAATATTATTAATTTAGAACCGAGTCTAGCCTCTCGCAACCATTTGTGTGTACGTGTTGTATTGTTTGCTCACTTTTTTTTAAATATTTACTATACATACGTAAAAATGAGAATTTGCAGAGGGTCCTAGCTCAGTGTCGGTAATTTCTTGCATATGTACATGCATATGTATCTATTTAATTGAATTTGTCGAAAAACAGTGAATATTTACCACGTACTAATTATATCATACATATGTAGGTACATATATACATAATATATGGATATAGCTCGCATGTCACCCTTAAACTTTAATTTAAAAAAAAAAACATAAACCAATCGAAATACAAATAAATTTGCAAACTCTTTTCGCTTCACTAAATCACAAACTATGTATGTAAATCTATGTTCACATATATCTTCCACTTCTAACGCAACCTTGAATGCACTTTTTTTTAATTACCTATCAACAAACCATACAAAAAACAATAAACAATTCGTGACTAATTTAACATAAGCATCTACACACATACTCGTACACACATTTATCCAACGTGAATAGAAATCACCAATATTAGCCAATTGAGACCAAATTTAAAGATTCTTATATTTAACAGCTATAAATATTTTCCTTCTTTGAAGTTCTTACCTTTATCGAACTGACCTTGCCAACATAGATACTTTCTCAAATCATGCATGCACCCCCCCAGCTAAACAAGTGTTTTAGCTTCGCTCTGAATTCCCCTTGACCGAATGGGTAGATAGCGAGATACCTTTTTTTTCGTTTCCAGCTGAGATCGAGATACTCGTACGTCGTTCGTACATGCGGAATGAATAGCAACTGTTCGAACATCGAACAAATGTACTAGATCAATAAGAGAAGAGTTTCGTGCGTACTACGAACGACTATGAGACAGAGTCGCCTTTACTAATTGATAGAGGTAATGTGCTTGCTAAGTGACGTGCGAGCATGCGGCGTGTAAATCCTCACTTTTATTTATACACCATAATCATTTGGGTTCGGTATCAGTGTGTTTTGGGCTCGAGCAGCCAGCGGTTCAGTGTCAATTTCAGTTTCAGTCAGTCTTAGGTCTCAGTTTCAGTGGAGTGGTCGAAGCTCTTTAGCTACCTTGTGGTGTGTGGTGATCTCAATATTCAAGATATACGCTGTTTTTTTTTGAATATTAGGTACACAGTGAAATAGTAAAATCAAAAACGAACTTAAAAAAAAAGTGTATAACATTTAAGGGCGGTAGTGGATTAACTTTTGAATTGTAAGTTTTGTTTTTTATTTTTTTTTTGTTTTTAAATTCTCTTTAATCAATTTTTTTTAAAGTGCAAATTAATTGACCAAAAATTTGGGTGAAAACAAAATTAGGAAATAATTCTTTAAATTGTGATTGAAGATAGTTTATATTGAATTGGTTAAGTGTGATTTAATCAACTGTTGACGTTTGTTTGTTCATTTGATCTCGCTGAGTGCATTTTTCTCAAAATCCTGGACTGAAGTAGGTACTTTCGTTTTGTTTCTGAAATACTTACATAATATTTTTTAAATACTATATTAAAACCGTTGAGCTCACCATGACCTCATTGAATTTCTCTCGATTTTTCTAAATGGGTCGTTTTTAGTAAAATTGTGGTTTTTATAGTCTTTTGTAGCCGAAGGCCTTTGTTGCTATGGCTATCCAGCTAACTAGTAACTTCAATTACTAGCCTAGCTTTTAAATAATAATAATAATAATAATAATAGTCTTTTCAAAATCACTCAAAATTTAATAAGCGCTGTGTGGCCACTTGTAAGGATACATATTTCTATGGCCTTGAGATTTTGGTAGCATTTGGAGTTTTCTGCCGAATTTGTAATCTTTTAAAATTTAAGACTTAATTTTGCAATTGTTATATATTAGGGTTGTGGTTACCGTGCGCATGTTGCTCGGGTTCAATTCCAGCCCGGGTCCAACACCTAAAACCGTTTTTCACGATTGCCACCTCTTTCTAATGTCTGACAAACAATCAAAGAGTATCATTTGTCAATGAGCTTTTCAATTCGCCGTTCGGAGTCGGCGAAAACTGTAGGTCCATTCCATTCGTGCAAAAATATAAGACGCGCACACAAATGGTTGTGAGAAGCAGGCCCAGGCTCACCCCGAGCCTTAGCGCCACCTAAAGTGAAAAGTAAATATATTAGGGTTGCTCTTCGTACGAAAGCGTTTTTTTTTTTTTGAATTTCAAGAATAGATTTTTTTTTCTTAAGACTATACAGTTTGTTAATGTTTTTGCTATACTATATACCTAATTTTTTTTTTTACTTTTTCTGAAAAAATAAGATTAATGTTTATAAATACATACATGAGTAGTTGTTATAGGCTGCAAATTTAAATTTATTCATTTGAAACTACTTCATTTCCCAGCAAATTCGTTGACTCCAGATGCGCCACCAATCGGATCTATAATTTTTGGAAATAATCTATTTAAACGTTTTCCCTTTGAAGGTGTCTCTTACTAATTTAATAAGTACTTAAAGATTATTGCCTATTATAATTACCAGAACTGCCTCTTTACATATGTATGTATGTAAGTATAACAAAAATCACTCTTGTTGTTTTGTTTTGATGATGACGCCATGGCTGTGAGCAAAAGATCAGATGTCAACATGTATATAGGAGCAGGAGGCCAACATCTCACCTCTTGCAATTGCCATTTTAGCGATAATTTAACCCTAAGGTCGCTATCAGATTTTCATTATCTATCATATGTCTATACCTACATACATATGTCTAGTCTGTGTAAATGTTTCCTTTTTTACGATGGTTGTCGTTGAAATCATTTTACCTATTTGGACGTGAAAAATATTTTTTCTAGTAATGTTTTAAAATTTGACATAAATGCTTTTAAACTTAGCGTTGTTAACGTTTAATTTTCTTTAAAACTGTTGAAGACTGTGTTCTACTTACTCATCTGAGACAAGAGTAGGACTATTAATCTAGTTGACCCCTAAAACCTGTGACTCTGTTAATCTGTAGTCGGAATACAACATTTTATTTTAAATTCGTCCAGCTAATAACTTTTGAACCATTTCTAGAATTTTTGTTGTTGATTGGTAGTGAACAATGGCAATTAAAATTACAATTAAGCAATACAAGCACTTGGTTTTGAACTTGGTGCTTGCTAAGAGGGTCACCATTGGGGCGAACCTTTAACTCAGTAAACTGTGCAATTTTTGTTAGTTATCTGTGTTAAATTAATTTCATTATATTTGAAACTCAATTTTATATCTTCCTCGATTTAAGGATAGCTCTAATCTGCGTTGTGAATCTTAGTGTACATGGTTTGGATACTTTTCGAATGCTCAATCTTATGGAGAAATCCAGTCGGTGAATTGGAATACTGTGTCATTGTTGAGAGAACTTTCTGGTATGGTGGATCTATTGTTATGTCATCGCATGACTTCAGTTGAAATTTAAAAAGAAAAACTAATACTATGCGTATATGTGAAAAGAGCAAGTAATAGACTTGGCACGTGTCAAAGAATCGAATTATTCCAAATTCTAGTTAAATGTTATTTATTTCACAAGCAGAACAATTAAAAGCCTGTTTATTTAAATCAGCAGAATTCCCCTACATACAGGCCTACAAAATAGGAAGAAAAAAAAAAATTACTTACTCAGCACAACAAAACCATAATCGAAATTCGCCAATGAATATCGGTGGCAGTGCAATTTCTTTTTCTTTTTATTACTTAATAACATCTGATGGGTCACACAGTTGTTATATAACGGTTCTTAAATATGTACATATAAATGAGGTTTATGGGTCAGCAGTGAGTCGGTCAAAAGCAGAAGAAAAAAAAAATGTTTTACATACATACATTACGAGTACTTATACTTTCGACAATTTAACCTGCGAGCACAATACACGCATATAGTGCAAAGCAATTGCGAATTTGTAAACTAACAAAAAAAAAAAAACCAAAATAAAATAAAACTATTATTAATAAAAATTAAAATAAAGTGAAAGTGCGTCGAAATCTGATAAATACTCGTAGATCTTTATTTTAGTTTTCGGGAAAAAATCAAGATAACAAAAATCTCTAGATAAACACGTGCATACATATGTACTTTTATACCTACATATATATAGTACTTATGTATGTAACTTTGTCATTTAAATTAAGACATTAGCTGTAACATTGCGTTGCTACGAAATTGATGAAATTGTTAACATATTCTATTAAATGTTAATTATAATTTCACTTATTTATAGTGAAGTTGATGACATTTTTAATTGGAAGCGGATACATGAATTTTGACATTCGACATTTTTTTTTTTTTATGTAATTTCATTCAATGTGTGTTTACTAAGTGCGTACTTTGTAAATCCATTAGTACCTAACTATTGGAAAATTTCATGGAATTTTTTTTTATGCGAAAAATCGTTAAAAAGCAATTTGAATACATTTGTTAATGCATTTTGCCATAAGCATTATAATAAAGATTGTCATTAAAAGAAAGAATTTCTTCATAAAATGATTCTATTGGAATGGTGCTATGCATAATGACAATTGAATTGGATTGAGCTGGTGTGACAAACCCGTACGTCAGACGAACTACATATTTGGAGGCTTATTTGAATAATACAAAATACATACAACGTCAAAAGGTGAAAAAGGCGGAAGCCATTATGTTTATGGTTAAGATATTGGACTGGTAATGTTCACTCTGCGGTCAAGTGGAACATAATAGCACTTTAATTAGTCGGAAATATTCTTAACTAAGCACTTGTTTTTGACTTTGTTCCACATTAAGTAAATCATGCCTGTATTATGACTTTCAAGCAGAGTTCAGACAGTACTATTGATCTATGTAAATATATTAAATAGGAATGGTGTTGTTTGTATATGTCAGCTTGACCGGTACGGCTTAGGTATAATATTGTAGGTACATAATATGTACATAAGGCTCTAATTCAGAACCATAAATTCGTAAGAATTCTATCCTGCAAACGTTAAGTTTTCGTTTAATGTTAGACAAAGCAATAAGAAAAGACACAGCGCAATAAGAAGCCTATTGGAACGGTAAAGATAAAGATACAAACGAATTACAAGATTCTGGCAGTTGTTACAATTTATAGAAGCCATCGTAAGAATTTTGTGATTTTAACAGCACTTGAGTTTTTTTTTCGTCACACAATCGTATGTCAAATTTTACTAATTGTTTTGGAACAGCATAAGTTAAAAGTAAAAGAGAATAAAGAAATGAAGAGACATTTTGTAGAAAAAAGTATCGGCTGCCGGATAACAAAAAATAAACAACATTAATATTCGTTGTCAAAATCCGTATGAGTGCAATACGTCAGAGACATCATATAACTTTCGGTTAATAAATTAGACAAAAGCTAAAATAAGTTTTTCTACTCAACGTAACGTCAAAATTTTTAGCTTTTTTGACCTCGGGCCTGTAGCCTGTACACCAAAATAACAAGCAATGTTAAAAAAGCGAATTTTAACAAGTAGCAAGCTGTTCGTAGTACAGAAACTCGTGTTACTTGTTAAAATTCGCCTTTTTATCAATGCTTGTTGTTTTGTGGTACAGGCCCCTGGTGTCCAATAATGTATACATGAACAGCGGAGTTTCAAAAGCAAGCTTTTGTCATTCGATTTAGATGCAGAAAAAATTATCCACTGCTGTTGATTATTTTGATACATACTATCCTTATACAAACATATGTAAATATACATAATTATATAACATACTTATACATAATATCCTCATGCATATAACATATAATTGTGGAAAGTTTTCATATAACATTGCGGTTGGGGTCACAAATCCGAAACCGAAATCTAGAAAACCCAAAATCCCGAAAATCCAAAGTATTGAAAGTCCAAAACTTCGTCCAAAAATCCAGAAAATTTGCGCAAATTTAAAAAAAAAATATGTGAGCCTCATCCGCATAAGCTCACGGGGGAAGTGAATACTTATCCAATCGAAAGCATTTGTATATGTGTAATATGTAAGAGACGAAGAAAGTTGTCTAGTACAATCGATAGAAAATGTGTAATAAAATTTAGTAAATATGTATACATATGATAATATACAGCTGCTTTACATTTTGGTGAATTAATAATAATGAAGTTGTTAATAATTTGACTCCAGCGCTACCTAGCGGGCAGTTGTTATTTGCATATGTCCTTCCTCAGGTCCCAGACTATCTCTATACCAAATTACATTACAATTGGTTCAGCGGTTTAGGCGTGAAAACGTTTTGTTAATTAGTTGACTCCAGCGCCACCTATCGGGTTCAAATTTTGTAGTTTTCCCTTTAGGCACTATACCAACATAAACTGAATATGAATCATTTTGGTCGATAAATTTAGAAATTGACAGACGAGAGATAGACAGACAGGCAGACAGACAGACGGACAGCCGGATAGACAGACAGACAGACAGACAGACAGACAGACAGATAGACAGACAGAAAGAAAGAAAGACAGAGAGAGAGAGCTGATGTTTTCTGTACACAGATTTCCCCTGTATAGAATCATTTCCCCTTTATCGTAACACATTTGAAGACATTGCATCAAAAGGGGGAAGGTCCAAATTTAACTTTTTGTGGGAAATAAAAAAAAACTCGTTGAAAAATTAATAACTACCCGAATGTTTTAAAATGGTATGCTATTAAAAAAAATGCATATTTTCACATTTTTTAAATCAAGTTTTAAGTTAAATTAACTTACTTACTTAGTTGGCGCTACAGTTCGAGGTGAACCTGGGCCTGCTTCTCGCAACCATTTGTGTGTGCGTGTTATATTTGTGCACGAATGGAAGGGACTCACAGTTTTTTGCCGACTCCGAACGGCGAGTTGATAAGCTCAATCGTGACAAATGATACTCTTTGATGCTTGTCAGACATTCGATAGATGTGGGCACTTTGAATAACTTTTTTAGGTGTTTGCGGCGGGATTTGAACCCAAGACCGCTGGCTCAGTAGTCCGACGCACTTACCACTTGCGCTACGGTGCCCCCTTAAATAAAGTTAAATTAACAATATTAGTAATTACTGCGATTTTTTAAAATTTGGATCTGCCCCTCATTTTTTTGTTATAATCTACACACGCTAAAGGGGGTATGAATACCCTTTTAATGTTTACACACAGCGCGAGCACATGAAGGACGAGAACGAGAGACAGACAGACAATTTGCACCAAAAAGTAATAAATTCTCTCCCAGATTTTGATTTATAAATAATAAGACACATAAAAGTTATTTATTTAGTATGTTTCGAACTATCAATCAATACTTGGATATTTAAACAATAAATAAAAAAAAGAAAAACAGTGATCATTCATTGAGAAAATTAAAAGGCAGTGCCGGACCTGCCGCTTTTTTCCACCAAACGCACTAGAGTGGTAGATACATATTTTGCTATAACGCGCTTATTTTTAGTCGCAACTGGCTCGGTTATGCACCAAAAGATTTTTTTTTTTTTTTTGTTCAAATTGTAAGTGAAAAAAGCCGTTAGGCTAAAAATATGGACTTCCCTCCCTTTTGATGCAAGGTCTTCATTTATCGTAACGCTTCATTTTCAAAAACAAATACGTCACTAGAAAGAAGAAGAAGAACAATTTGAAGCAATTCCCGCCTTGTTTTTTTTTTTTTTTTTTTAAGGTTTCTGCCTGCTAGCCGCGGAGAGCACCGCAACCTGAGAGATCTATTGTACCGCTTATTTATGGCTATAAAAAATTACCCATTTTTGGGTAGAGACCAATGACGATATTTTGAAAACTTCTTTATTTACACAGAGCAAATCTGCTCATCTCCTCTTCTTACCGGTTGAACTTTGGATTTTTATGTAACCAACCACTAAGTCTTTAGTTTACATTTTTCCAGTTTTTTTTTGTTTTCCTAGTTAAGATCCACAATAGCATCTTACATATTTGCAATTTGAAATGCATTACGTATGCATTGCTCCAAGCCAACTCTTAGGTGAACAAGTCCTTGTGTAAAAGCAATTTAAATATTTATTGTTTCATTAACACTGGAAATACGTCAACGGTCTTAGTGCTTATTGCGCAGCAGTTACATACGAGTACTTAGAACTAAATCACAAATATTTGCACAAGGCAATGCACCGTGTAACTTTTATTCGCAATAAAATGATCGCTCACTTGAGTACTTAAAACGGGCAGCTAAATCCGATTCGATTAGATGAAGTCGTATGTATATTTGCTTGGACAAGAGTACCTAGCGAAATGGTTCATTAACTATTCGACGTTCGACAAGTCATCGAACTTTTAAAACCCTCTCCGTTCCACACCCTTTTCTGATGAACACTTCTATGAACATTTTTGGTTTTCTAAGTTAATGTGGAGTCGAAATACTTTGTTGAAAAAGTGACTACTCGTTTTTTTGAAACTAGATTTCGCAGGCTAAATGAAAAGCTAACCGCTCGTGTGTCATCTATCATCACGATATTACCAATTCGAATCGCGTTTCATATAGCTAAGTACATTTGTGAAACCAAAAAAAAAAGCAGTTACTGCCACATGACCACCTTTATTCCCTAAGAACTCGCTGCCCATGTGAAGCGTGTAAGCTGGTCATCGCGCCGAAAAACTGTGGTCGTCTTTGAATAATGTCAACGCGAAACCCGTCTCTGCAGATTGTCAAACCCATATTCAAGTCACGTTCGACTACGTCAATGAACGCATGTATTTGATATATTTTAGGAAGGAAGGTCTTTGACAGTATTTAGGGTAAAATACCCATAATGGATGATTGTTTAAATTAGTCACACACTTTTCGACTTGAGAAACATCAATACTATTGTAATTACCTGCTCGTTCAATTGCTTTGTTTTAAATTTCAAATTGCACCTCAAAGCCGCTAAAATAATGTATCTGAACCTACTATGTACTTGGTCGGTGCGCGAAAGATTGTCGTCGTGATATACCATATAACTGCTGTATGCGAACGACCTGGTAGCGAAGTGGCCATGAACTTTTTGACGCGATTTATCGCAAATTGAAATGGTTGTGAAGATTTATTTTTGTATCGTAGTCAAACAATCTAACTCTCTATTGCTATCTCCTTCTATTTTTCTGTGCATCTTAATAAGTTTTTCCGAACGAGATTATTTGTTACAAGCTACAAGGTGATGGGAGCAATTAGTTTACAATGATTTTATTTGTTTACAGATAAATATGTACATATAAAGACATGAAATGTAAAGTATATTGTTTTAAGTCAGATAATGGAAGAGTAATTAAGTGTAAATGTGGAAATATTACTTTGTGAGGAATTTCCAATGCACGTGCTACAATAATAACAAGTTAACAATTTTTTGAATACTGAAAGTCATAACGTATTTCATTCTATTAATTAAATTAAATTCTCAAAATACATTGTCGCAAAATTATAGTCAGACATTGTTTAAGAGTTTGACTTCTCACAATTTATATGTAGCTTTTAACTAAAAATTTTGTTTTAATTTTTACTCAGTAAAAGAGTTGAAATAAAATAAATAAATTACTTAATAAATATGTATATTAATAAATTAATAGAATACAAGTAAATAAATAAATAAATAAATAGATAAATTAAACAAATAGATATAATAAATATACAAAGTGATTATAAAAATAAATAAATTTAATGTTGACAGGGAAATGTATATTTTAGTAAAAACTTACACAACTAAAAAGATATTTATATGAAAACATGCTATGGTAATTGTTATTTGAATTAATTATTTTTTATATGGTATTTTGGAATTTTTAAAAGCTATTAAAACTGGCCTCAAAAATGTATTGCTGATCTTGCGCCTTTAACAAATATTTCCACAACATTTTTCAACTGTTTTCAATTAATGCTTAACGTGTTTGTCGGTTTTTTTTTAATGGTTCTGACCTGCCAGTGGTCGCCGTGGCCGTCGTGGTTAGTGCGTTGGGCTACTACGCTTGCTGCTCAGGTCCAATCCCAGCCCGGGTCCAACACCTAAAAAAGTTTTTCACGGTGGCCACCTTTTTCGAATGCCTGACATACAATCAAAGAGTATTATTTGTCAATAAGCTTCTCAATTCGTCGTTCGGAGTCGGCAAAAAACTGTAGGTCCCTTTCATTCGTGCAAAAATATAACATGCACACACAAATGGTTGCGAGAAGCAGGCCCATGTTCACCCCGAGCTGTAGCGCCATCTAAAGTAAAGTAAAAGACCTGCCAGTTGCGGAGGGCATCCCCCGCGAACTAAAAGATCTATTGAACCGCAAAGTCAGTTTAGGGAACCAGAAGAGGTTCAGCTCTTTTGATGAAATTACGGATCTCACTGGTGGAGACTTAACGAATTTCCATGGGAGTTAGGATTTCTCTGTGAAAATCGTTGTCTCCTGAGGGCACAGAGTGCCATGCAATCACATAAAACATTTTCCGCAGTTACGTAGTTTTCCATGCAGAGACGATATTCAGTTTTATGAATGAGACCTATTTTGTTTAGGTGATATCGAAGATGGCAATGCCCCGTTAGAAATCCCACTAATTTCTTGATATCAGTTGTACTAAAGTAGATTTTTTATGGATTTATTTTGAAAGGGCTTAATGGCTCTTTCAGCCTGACGAATACCCTGGGTATTTTCCCAATAGGAGACACGCATGGTGTTTTCCCAACTTTTGATTTTTCAAGTTTATAGCTGAATTTGGAATGTTACAAAAGGACTCAGGGTCGATGAAGGATATAACCGAACTTTTTCTAGCGAGTTCGTCAGCTTTTTCGTTGCCATCAATACCCTCATGTCCGGTGACCCACTCAAGTTTGACTTTATTTCTATGGAAAAGGTCTTGGAGAGTATTGCAGCAGTTCCAGGACTGATTTGGAGTCAATCAAATCAAATGTCTGCTACGTTGCCCTAAATTGTCTTCGGGTTGAGTTGAGATTGATCTTTTGTTACATCGGCCATTATAATGTGAAGTCAATGAATTTCGTTTGGCATTTCGTTCGTTGTTAAGAATATGCTCTGTGAACTTGATTTAATTCAATATATTTCTGTGTGTATCACGCCTAGTACTTTCTTGAGAACCTCTAAGTCTTTATGTACACTGAACCCCCCACATTCGCGGTCTCAGCATACGCGATTTCCCTTATACGCGATTCAGATTTTCCGATTTTCCCTCAACATACACGGTGCTTATACGCGATTTATCAAAAATACGCGTTCGTTCTTATATCTTTGACCACATAATTTTTGAAAATAGAAGTCGCAATTGCAACATTTTTATGATCACAAGCTTCCAAACAAACATTCAAAGAATTGCTTGTCTTGAAACCCATCTCTACGTGGAGGTACATACTCGTATGTAGTACATACACATTTTCATAGTTTCTAGTTTCAACATACGCGAATTCGACATACGCGGTGGTTTTTCGGAACGTATCCTTCGCGTATGTGGGGGGATTGCTTTACAAACGTTTTTTTTTCATAGCCAGCTGTTACCGAGAATTTAAAAGAAGGTGGGGCCATTTTAAAGGCCCATATTCATCACGGTTGATAGGAGGCTCAGTATCAAAATATTCGAAGGCTTTTTTTCGTCACAATGAAAGTTCGCTTCTTTTTTTAATCTCCACAGTAAGAGGAACCCTTCTCGACTTGTATAGAAAAGAATTGATAAATAGATTTGAAATTGTTTGCATTAAAGAAAATAGTGGGAAATGTAATTTGATTGCAGTCATTATTTGTAAGCGTCTTTAAAGTTTTGTCTACCCTATAAAAGTTGTCCACACTTTTTTTTGGGATTTTTTTCGGCATAGTTAAAGTCTATTCAGAAGTCCTCAGTATGTGTTGAGAGGTTTTCTAATCTACTTTCAACTTCATTTAAATATCATTAAAAAATAAATAATATTTTAAAGTTACACGAGACACATGTACTTGAAGCCATTTTATAGTCAAATTTGAAGTGACTTACAAGAACACGCATGTATTTATTGCCGCTTTACATAAATGTCTAGTGGCAATATTATGTATATCGCTTATCGGCTAACATGAATATCACAGAACTCTACTTCGTGTTAATTTTAATTGCAAATACCTACATATTTATTTATATTTTTTACTGTCGCATTGGAAATGCAGCAGACTTTCAATGTTTTTAATACATGCATGATTCGTCCCAAATATTCGCGCCAGTAAAGGTTTAGTCACACGGCACACAGACAACAACGTCTGGATTAAGTTTAAAGAATGCCTATTTGGATTTTGTGATTTGGACACTTAAAAAGTAATTCCAATTCATCTGTTGAAAAGTAGCCAAATTACAAAAACAAATTACTATGGTAAATGACGATTACTATTATGCAATGCTGCTCGGGTTCAAACTCAGCAAACACCACGGTGCCGCCTCTGACAAGCAAAGATTAGCAATTGTCACGAGGATCTTCTCAACTCGCCGTTCGGAGTCGGCAAAAAACTGTAGGTTCTACCTGAAGATTGTAAGTATTTTGTTTTGAGTTACTAAGATAGTTAAGTGAAACATAAAATTTTATCTTGCATTCACGAAGGAAACACGAAAAATGGGCCGAGCAAAAGATTGTTCTGACGAGGAACGCAGCATTATTCACAAGTTAAGAGACGAAGGACAAACGCAACGCCATATAGCGAAAACCATTGGCAGGTCTCAAAACTTTGTTTATAATGTTTTGCTACCCCAAAAACCACATTTAAAAAGAGGTAGACCGCGCAAAACGACTCCAAGAGAGGACGACCACATCAAGCTTCTCTCAAGTAAGGATCCTTTCAAGTCTGCTGCGGCGATTCAGTGCGAAATAGGAGTGCCAATTTTGTCTCGAACGGTAAGAAGACGATTGGTGGAAAATCGTACACTCGCGAAAAGTACCAATGCTAACTAAGATACAGAAAAGAAATCGGATATTGTTTGCGAAATCGCACCTGCATTGGGATGGCCCAGTTGATGGGGAAAAGTGGCGCAAAGTCCTGTAGTCTGACGAATCAAAAATAAATATGATTGCTAACGATGGTAGACCTTGGGTAAGATGGCCAAAAAACGCCAAGCTAAATCCCCGCTATACCACCAAGACATTAAAATATGGAGGTGGTAATATAATGGTGTGGGGCTGCTTCTCGTGGTATGGAGTCGGGCCTCAATGAAGTAGTTCGGTTTTTTTTTGATTTTTCTTAGCTTGATATTTCAGCTTGAAATAAAAAAATAAATACATTATAATTGCAATGAGTTTGTAAACTTTATTTGGCATTTTACGCAAAGTATGTTGATGACCCTATTTTTTTGTCCATAACTGTATACGGAGAAGGGTCTTAAATCCGCCATGTTGAATTTCCTTACCTTCTTGTTTAATATTCATAGCAATTTAATATTGCTCACACTTTCTTAATACAAGTTATCACTCACAATCACAAGCTCTCTAGTAAAAAACTGCACCGATAAGCGAACTGTATGTTTTATTGTTAACTTTCAATGGCTATGAAGGAATGAAAAAAAATAATGCGTCTACATTTTTTTTTTGTTTTTGGTTTAGCGGGAGTTTGAAGAACCTTATTGACACGTTGAATTCCTGATTAATGACATTTAATTTTTTCAATTTTGGCCTATGAAGGTACCCACTGTGCATTCGTGCAAAAATATAAAACGCACACACAAATGGGAGAAGCAGGCACCCCCAACTGTAGCGCCACCTAAAGAAAAAAGAAAAGGAATGTCATGATGGTAATTATAAATTCCCGCCAAAAAATATCGTTCAAGTTCATGTTTTTACTTTCTTCGACTTTACTTACCTTGGAAAGTGATAACCAAGTGAATAGTATTTATTATGAGCAAGTACATAGAACCCAGTCGTGCACTTAAGTTCTTAATTGGCACGTCGCGTCGCCTCGCATGGATCAAATAATTGCATACATTTAGATCCACTTTTAAATGCTTAATTGTACGAGTTCTATGTACATAAGTGTTCCCATTAAAAGGTTAAAGAAGTCGATGCGGCTAGGTTATTGCTACTGCTTCGTATGCAACGATTGCGTTTTTTATTTATTTATTTATTTTTTTTTTTTGTAAATTTATTAAGATAATAAAAATCAAGAAAATATCAATCAAAGTACATATTAGGGGCAAATACATACAGTTTTGCAAAGTTTATTTGCTTATTTCTGTTGTTTGGGTTATGTTAAACGTCTGTGAATGGAGGACGCGATAGGTACACCTTAAAAAGAAATGAACCACCTATACCGCCATAAAGTGAATATATAACAAAGCTTCATTCCCAAATTTAGTTCCAAAAATTCGAAATAAAATAAAGCTCAATCATTTAATTGTTATTGTATTTAAATTGATAGTGGTTTCGATAAAGCTTAGTCTTTGGTAAGAATTAAATAAGCAAAAAAGCTTCTTGGCGAAGATTTTCAAAGTCTCATCTCGAACAGGAGTCTCAAGATGACGTAACTATTTTCTTTCCTTTGAAGATCCAAAGCATCCTATCCTTGTTACGTTTTTTTTTTTAAAATTAATTCTTACAATATATCCAATAGATCTAACAACTTAAACGGTCTAAGTCTTGGCTTCCTTATTTTGCAAACTTTTCTTCATAATCAGTTATGAATAGATTGTGCCTAATCACATGAGGTACGTGGTCACAACATGGAACATTATGTTAAAAATAATCGAATAACTTAATAGTATAAATTGATTTCCACGCTCCCAAGGCATTAAAAGTAGCTACGCTAAGCAACATCGCGATAAATTCTATCAAACCTAACCACAGTACAAGGCACGTCTCATGCCAAAAGTACATTCGCGTGTATATAGTAGGTATTGGTGTCCAATACAATACTAGAAGAGATGACCACCTTGACTCCTATTAGAAAATTGCTGAAATGTGTTCTATTCTTATAAGCATAAGCTCATTGCGGCGCGGCGTCTATCCACTCGTAGTTTTAAAAAATTCTTGGGTGAACTTCAGAGCCAAACCTGCTAACTTTTAATTTGTTTGGAAAAAAATTTATTCAATTTTGTTGCAAAACTTGTTGACTTTGAAGCCGCGTTTTACACACACACACACACACACACACGTTTGCTTTTGGAGATTTGTCTCGTTTCTATAATTTTTCTAGGCATGCGAGGAAAGACTACTAGGGTGGTAACATAAGATGGTAGTCTTGTGATAAATCAATTGGGGTTATAAGTTTAGAAGAAGAACAACCAGAAGATACATTCGAGACGGTAATTTGAATTTTTCATTCAGATGTTAACATACCATACATAATCGTGTATCGTGCGTGGTTAAATGCAGTGGAGGATTGCATAACACTTGCTCTTTGGGTATGCAGATAGTTACCTGAATTGAGGTTGGCACACGAGTACTGTCGAGCAGTAGTTGGCGGATTTTGATTTGCAATGAAGATATTTTTCACTTTAATGTATTTTTATGACTTTTTTGTGTTAAACGATTATGATATGGAAGTTGTAGGAGCAATTATAGTAATTTACAGTGTTTGTATCAAGTGTGAGGGAAATCGCTTTAATTTTTTTGAAAATTAATAAAAAATGTCAGTTGTAATTATTTTATTTTAAATTCGGATACATAAGTGCTTACGTAGGGAAATACTTTCGTTATGCCAATAAACTTCGACATATCTTTTAGAGGTTTTCTTAAAAAGAAGAAGAACATCCTGAGGATTAATTTTTTGAATTTTTACCACAGTGTTGTATATGGAGTTAAAGACGACCATATCAATCCAATTGATCTTACAAACATATTTTTCCTTTAACAAGATATTTCTTTAAAATCTCATATACAATGCTTAGTAGAAATTTTTTCAATATTAATAGATATTGAATCTCTGTACAGTATCTGTAATTTGAGCAATAGCGTATTATCTTCTTCTTCTTAATATGTATACAAAAATCACGTGTCACTGTGTTTGTACACGCTAATCTCTGAAACCGCCCAACCAATTTCGATGAAATTTTGATAAAATGTATGGTTGGTCCCAGCTTGAAAGATAGGATAGTTCTGGGCCCGATAGGTGGCGCTTGAGTCAAGTTACTAATAAATTCTATATTTATTGACCAAAATGACTCATATTCACAATACACACAGTGTGTCAAATAATATCCCGGACACAAACCACATCTCAGCAGCCAAGAGCATCATCTATGCGTTTCAATATTTCTCTAGTATCTGTCAAACTTTCATGACATTCAGTTGATATTTAACAGCTATAAAAATTATTATTCCAGAACACCTTTGCATTTAATGTTGAAATTTTAGCATGGAACAAAGAGCGGTCATTAAATTCCACGCAAAACTGGGTAAAAATGCATTAGAAACATTTCGATTGATGCAACAAGTGTACCGTGATGATTGTTTGAGTAGAATAGTTGCTTTCGAGTGGTATACAAGTTTTTTGGGCGGCAGAGAGACGCTGAAGGATGAAGGCGCAGTTCGGATGCCTGAAACAATCCAAAACCAAGTGATTTTGTTGCAGAAGATCGCAATGCTTCATTTCGAATGACGGAAGAGGCCTTAAGCATCAACAAAGAGACTATTCGAATCATATTCATATTCACAATATATGTTGGATTAGTCCCAAAGGATACAATTTCAAAATCTGGACCCGATAGGTGGCGCTGGAGTTAATTTATTAACAGATTCTATATTTTTCGACCAAAATGACACATATTGGTAGTTTGATTATTCCGTATTTCATACATACACTGTTTGTTTGTGTGTTCTCGATAAACTCCAAAACTACTGGGCCGATTCGGCCAATGTATGATTTGCAGAGAGAAAGACTTGTTTTTGCATTAAATTATACAGTAGAACCTCGATTATCCGTGTTCCGATAATCCGTGTTTCTCGCTAATCCGTGCGTACCAGGCATTTCGCTAATCCGTGTAAAATCCTCTGATTATAACTTTTGCATGCAAAAGTTGGGGAATCCGAATTTGTAACAAACAGTATTTCCTAGAAGCATGCACATATTTCTCTATATTTGAGAAGCAGGTAATATTGTAGTACAACAATTTTATCTCAGTGATATCTATTTTAATATTACGTTGTAGATAAAGATTAAAGGACGGTGGACATACATTACCCTTCATGGGTACGAAACGTAAAAGAATTGTTTTGACCATTGAAAATAAACTTAAATTAACTTAAAGATATATTTTTATTAAGATTCGATTTTCCGTGTTTTTCAATTTTCCGGCAAGGCCTTGCCGGTCATTGTACCAGATAATCGAGGTTCTACTGTATAGTGAAATCAGAAGCGTGGTTTTGTACATTCTTCTACTTCACTTATTCATCAAGATGAAATTTATATTTTCTTAATCTTAACTAAATGTAATTAAGAAATTAAACTCATCGCGCAACATACCGGAAAGGTCAGAACAACGTCTGCCGACGCCGGGCCAACTAGTAATTTTATATAAATGAAATAAAATACAATAACAAAAAGTGATAGGCAGATTTTGTGTTGTTTAGTTATAGTTCCCAGCACCAAAATCTGCAGATTTTTTGTTTAATAGATACTCGCAGGTATTGCAGTAAGAGTCTCTAGAACAACCTGGTCCTGCTTCTCGCAACCATTTGTGTGTGCGTGTTACATTTTTGCGCGAATAGAAGGAACCTACAGAACGGCGAATTGAGAAGCTCATTGACAAATGATACTCTTTGATTGCTTGTTAGAAATTCGAAAGATGTGGCAAGGGTGAAAAACTTTTTTTTATGCGTTGGACCCGGGCTGGGATTAAACCCGAGCAGCATGCGTAGTAGTCCAACGCACTAACAACCACGGCCACGGGCTGACCACTAAAGATCAGATTTATAATGTTTAACATATGATCCTACCAATCGCTAAACACAATCAAACAATTTAAAGGCAATCCATTTTGACAGCTCTTGACTACCTTATGCTTATTCGCTAATCTTTAACCATTTATCTCTTCGATGGTGTTAAACATTTCTATACTACTGACATAGATACACACATACGGCGAACATCCGCATAAGAACTAGAATTAATTAATGTTGTGTTGACAACGATGTTATATAACACAAACCTTACCTATTACCTATTCAATCAAATCAGACACATGGTCGCCGGCTGTCATTTATTTTAAATTTATTTATTTTTCTTAGTATTTGAGGTAAAATGAATAATGGCACGCGTATCTTGGATATACTTAAAAAGCAAGTTTCTTTGCTTTATACTTCTTGTACGATTGGGATGTTTGCAACCCCTAGCAATAGTATATGTAAATATGTAAATCCCCGCACTAAGGCCAAGACCACCTGCTTCTCCAATAAAAAACAAAAAAACAAACATATAAAACTAAATTAAAAAATTCTTTATTTTACTTAAAAACGTCTACCTGTGATAATCTGCACAACAACTCTGATAAATATCACGTGTATGCATATTATCCGGAAGACTGTCGTATAGGTATAATAATTCTTTTCGCTTTTTTAAAATTCCATTCACGCGCTCGAATTTTCCTCTTTAGTCGGTGAGTCTATGACGGATACTTAATCGTGTCCATGCCCATTACGGGCCCAATAAAATTCGTTTTCGTTTTTGTTTTTAATTAATTCAAATATACAGTCGAGAGTTATGGCCGATTGTATGTATGCTTAAGGCGTTTGCATTGCGATTGAATGAGTCTAAGCGCATTCTTTCAAACATTTGCATCTATGAGTATGCTGTCGTCGCGTTACTGGGGCAATACCATATCCAGTCCAATGAGTAGTGACTTAGTTTTTGGTGTAATTAAGAATTAATACTATCCGGTATTTGTATTGGTATTGAAGGAACGTTTTCGAATTCATGGTCAGTAGGTAAAGCTTGTTTAACGCTAAGCTGTTCATTCAAATTCGACTGATGCGAATAACGAACTGTAATTATGAATGAAATTTATTTATCAAAAATTACCATAACTAGTTAAGGTATTCTTACATCTGGAGAGAACTTCTGGTTGAATAGTTGAATAGTTCATACATTTCAAGAAGGCAGGAACTAGCTCTATTATTTTCCATATAGCCTACCCAAGTTATAAGCGCACAGAAGCTTTTGCTTGTAATTACTTTGAGATTCATTACATTCTACGAGTATATATTTTGTTCTGACAGCTAGAAGCCTACGAGACTATCATAAATTTAGAGTTATGACTAATTGAAAATTTAAAACATAAATAAAATAAAATGAATCAAGGCTTTTTATTAAAATCGAAGGATTTCTTTATTTCTGATCAGTGGAGAGTTTTTTGTTTTAAATTAAATCAAGTTTACATATAACGGTCATAAATCATAAAATAAATAAATGTTGTTTACGTTGAATTGCGTGCGAAATAAACAACTATTGCCTAACTTTCGCTTTTAGAAAAAGAATAAGGTCAAGAAATTTCAAGATCTGGCTCAAGTGCATGACAACAGTTATGATGAATGTGGGTTCAACAACTTCTTCTGGTACATACTCATGAGTCATTAAAAGAACAATGACATTGCTTTGCTCATTTCAATACGGGAAATGTTTTGACAGCTTTTCAGTGTGGGGACAACACTTCCTTCATTGTGTTGTCAGCTTTATATAGATATTTCATTCTTGTATAAGTCTTAGGTGAATTGCGGATATCTTACACTCTTGTATAATTTGTTAGAAAAAGTGAAAAAGTGCTTCAAATTCTTCAATCATATATACATTATGTAGGTATGTATGTGAAGGCAGCCATTTTGCTTGGCGGGTTATTCAAATGAGCTAGCGAGGTTTCAAGTACTTAATTGCTCGACATATATTAATATTTGTCCATAATCAAATTCGACTTTTAACAACAAGACCATTCCAGACTTTCTTAGTGAGTATAAATGTCAGGCTGGGAGTATCTTCAAACATCGAAAATTCAAATTTTCAGAGAAAATGTTAGGTAAGGTTAGGTAAGGAGGGTCGTTTGCAGTAAATGCAATTTCACCCAGAGGCAATTTCACTCAAAGGTCCATCCATTGTGAATACCCTAGTTGTGCATGAATTTAACCATTTTGATCTACTAATAAATCTCTTTGGGTCTGTAAGCGGTATCTGAGTCATGTCATTCAGGCAGTCAATGAACCGTGCTCCCATACAAGATAGGCGCCGATCGTTCCGGAAGAGCCGGGGCTAGAAGGCGTGCTGTAGATTCTACTTCATCTTTATCCATATGCAACTTCTACAGAAGTCATTTGTAAGGATGCCATATCTTCTGGCAATGTTTCCTATTATATAGTGTCCGGTTATAACACCGACGAGTACATGGATTTGCCTTTTTCTCATAGAAAGTAGGGATATTGTTCTTTTATGTTCGACAGCGGACTACAAGTTGCGGGTTATGGCTCAATTGCTAGTGTTTCGCCATCGGTCCTCGGCTAAATCGGTGGTGATGAGGTTTTTTACATTTTTAGTTGTATTGAAAGCCGGTGACCTATCTGTCAGCTGTGTCAGTGTTATATCTATACTAGAGCCCTTCCTGGCCAGTCCATCTGCTGTTTCGTTACCCCCTATTCCTACATGTCAGAATACCCAGCAGAATAAATCTGTGTGATGTTTTATCGCTCAGAGAATAAGTGGACGGAGATTTGTAAATATTTCCTAGAACTGAGAACCGTTGTCGATATCTCTAGGCACTGAAACTGGAAGCATTTGATTTCCCCATTCGTAGCTGGTTTGTAAGCACGAGGCAATGCATATAATTTCTGATGTACATATGTATATTACTTATATGTTGCAGTTTTTAATTGAATATATCTGATGAATTGTTCGTCTATACACTATAATGCAAGACAGCCAGGTGCGTTACTAATTAGTAATTACCTTTAATAAGTGGGAATCGGTGTAATGGTTTGCTCTGCAATAAGCTCAGACATGTTTGGGGCATGCTAGGAAAAAAGAATCCAGAGGCACTTTAAAATCTGTTAAATCCAAGAATTGGGACAGTATTTACAATTCCGCTATAAAGAATCTTGTTCGTGGTTCGTGGTATGAGGAGATTTCTACTGTATTCGCCATTGGTGAATGAAATACACCTAAAGGCAATCGGGTGTGCCTTGTAAAATGTTGACTTTTGAAGTTTTTTACGTTTCCTAGTAATTTCAAAATTTCGATGCGCTACCCTTTTTTGTGGCAATATTTTAAATTCCAATGTTTACGTCATGTAAATGGCTGCTATTCTACTTTTCCTCTGAAGTCATTGTCATCTACGATAGCACCTAAACAAGTAGGTAAGCCCTGTCTTGCGAGACCGAATGTCGACTCTGTTTAGAGGAGGTCGAGGCGGCCGAGCATATCCTTTGTGAATACCCGGCACTTTTCAGGGTCAGATGGCTTATCCTCAATGAAGAATTTCTTAGACCTTTCGATTTAAAAAATGCGTCAACCAAAGACATCAGCGCCTTTATCAGAAAGATGGTTTGCCTCTTGGACAAATAAACAATTACGATACAAAAGATTTTGTACATAGGCCGCAGTATCAGCCTTGGGGTAATTCTTCAAAAAAAAAAAAATAAAAAATGGCTGCTTAATGATGCTTTGCAAAACTCGATTTTGGTCGTACAATGTGTTTCGGCGATGAGCTTGCGAAACCAGTCCTTCTTTGTTTCATATTTTCCTCCCCAAACCAATCAACTGTATATTTTCAGCTACCTAACTGTCGATCTCTATTCACCGCGACTTTCTGATGACAATTATGTATGTATTTATTTATAGTCTTATATCGACTACTTGGCTACTATACATATGTGTATCAAGACTATTATGGTTCTATATACAGTGAACTCTTTCGTAACTAGACACTGACGGTACCGAGAAATTTACCCTGTTATGAGAGGTGTCCGGTTATGGGAGAAAAAAATAAATTGACGTTCTTTAAAAAAGAAACACAATAGACATGTGGTATTCATTTTATTTTATAAAGGAATTCATTTTTATGTCATAAACACAAATTACCAAAAAATACTAATTTCTGTCTATGACAATCAAGCGTAAAATGACACATATGTGTATAAATATGTACATACATACATACATATTAACATTCAAACATATTTAAAAATGCAATGGGATTTATAAATGCACATAGTTGTTGGATAACACGTTCGCGGACAAGACAGCATATGCCGTCAATGGTTGAGGAAATAAGAGGGTCATGACAATTTTGGATATGTTAGAACAAGACGGGAACCCTGACAAGAAATACTGTAAACTTTCCATATTCCGTCATTATTTGTCCTACCAGAGACAAATTTTCACTTCACTGTAAGAAGCGGAATCATTTTTATCTTTACACAAAATAATATAAAATATCTCTCGAAATGCAGGAGATATGCGTGTGTCATTCTAGCGTTCCCCACCGAAAATCATGTGTCCGCAAACGTGATAATGACGCAAAGGAACGCTCCACAGTTTACATTTTTGTTTCGTTTTTTTGCAAAGTCTAAACACGAGGAGAACAAAACAAATACAAAATAAAGTATGTAAAGGGTGATTTTTTAGCTGGTTTGGTTTCGGCAACACTGGTTTTGACAGCTGACGTGTGTTTAGTACCTTGTGTCACTGTCAAACAGCTTCAGTTTGGTTTGCAATTTAACCATGGATCGTCTTACAAATGAACAACGCTTGCAAATTATTGAATTTTACTATCAAAATTCGTGCTCGGTTCGAAATGTTCATCGCGCGCTGCTTCCATTTTATGATCGGCATTCTCGACCTTCTGAGCAGTCTATTCGGAAGATTGTGACCAAATTTCGCACCAAATTTACTTTGTTGGACATTAAACCACCAACACGTTTACGTACTGTGCGTAGTGAAGAAAATATTGCGGCCGTATCAGCTAGTGTGACAGAAGACCGCGAAATGTCGATTCGGCGCCGTTCCCAGCAGTTAGGCCTTTGTTACAGCACTTTTTTTTGCCCGAAATGGAAGTTCTTGACTTGCATGATATGTGGTTTCAACAAGACGGTGCCACATGCCACACAGCACGCGAAACAATGGCGCAATTGCGAGGCGAGTTTGGTGAACAGTTAATTTCACGTTTCGGGCCGGTCAATTGGCCGCCTAGATCGTGCGATTTGACACCATTAGATTATTTTTTGTGGGGGTATGTCAAGGCTAATGTCTATAGGGACAAGCCCGCTTCGATTGACGCACTGGAAGCCAACATCCATGCATTCATTCGTGAGATACCGGCCGATATGTGTGAAAGAGTATGCCAAAATTGGACTCAGCGGATGGGCTACCTGAGACGCAGCCGCGGTCAACATTTGCATGAAATTATCTTTAAACATTAAATTGCAAGGTTCAAACTATCGATTCAAATAAATATTTCATTCATTTTTTCGAATTTTTTGTGTTTTTTTTTAAAAAAAGTTCTCAACCTCTTAAAAAATCACCCTTTAAATAGTTTGCCATACGTAGATGTGTTTAAGAGAGAGTGACATTCTATTGCTGTTACGAAAATTGATGTCCGTGTCCGGTTATGAGAGATTCCGGTTATGGGAGAGTTTTTTTTATCGTGTATTTATTTTGGTTCTTTGAAATTTGTCCGGTTATAAGAGGTGTCCGGTTATGAGAGGTGTCCGTAAGGAGAGAGTACACTGTATTGTTTTTCTTTTGATTAAATAAGAAGTTTAGAGCCGAACTTTCGGCTCACCAAAGATGATTTTCCGTTAAAAAAAAAGAAAGTTAATTTTTAAAATGACACCATGCACAAACGTACAATCATACCATTCTAGTACTTTTTTTCATAATTAATCGTACGTCAATTGCTGACTATTTTCGTATTTATTCCATATTAATTCTATCTTGTTTTGATGACACCCGCATAGTTGAACGCACCTCTTTGCATTTTAATTGATTTAATTGTGTAAGATTTAAAAATGGACTTTTACCTATACTATAAAGAAATTCTAATTTCACATAAGATTCACAGGCACACAAGAGTAGAAGAAATAAGAAGAAAAACCATAAAAATAGTGCAGATCAAGTGAATTCCATATTTTGGGTATGTTTCCACAATTCATTCATTCATTTATTTAGCAGATCTCTGCTATTGAAATTCAATAATACATAAACTAAAATAAAATACTACAAAAAAATTCAGTAGCAAAATACTTGAAAGAACGTGACAAGGTTAGCCCAACTACCTTTTACCATTATTATACAGTTTTTGGAGAGTTTTTGTTATTAAAGAAAAGTCAACGCTACTGTACAGCTGTTAAGTGATACATTTTCGAGGTGTCCCTTTGTCACGTTTCATTTCACAAAGTTATGTCCACATCGTGACAGCGATCATTTTAACTTCGACATGAAATTTCTTACGGAACAAAAACAGAAAAATGCAAAAATTATGTCAACAATTGGCATGTGGTAAAGCGATGGTGAAATAGGAGAACCCCGTTGATGAAAAGGTTGGAATTGGAATGTACAAATACAGTGCAAGCTCCCTCGATGGGACAGTGACGGTGACAATATTTTTGTCCACTTAAGGGAGTTTTCCGTCTAATGGATAAACACTTTTTTTAACCCTAGAAAGATAATCATATTTTGTATATAAAATGACACTCATGTATAAAATTTACTCACGGGGTTGTGAGTATTTCCAAATTGATGAGATTTAACTCCATGACACGTGAGTTTTCTGCTCTGGCTGGAATGGAAAGTCACGAACGCCCATCCCGTGATTCATAATAATTAGCAAAAGAGCGGTATATTTCGCTCGCGAATGAGTCATTTTGACAAACAAATTACCTTTGTTTAGGTTAGGTTTAAAGGGGCTATGAGATTGATCCATCATAAAACACAAGGCACCAAAATGGGCCCATCGCGATCCCCTGGGACCATCGCAGGATGATACCTAAATCGAAACATTTCCGTTCAAAAATGTAATTTCCCAACAAAATTTCAAGATTTCCTCCAGAGTCAAGAGACAGTGCCTGAAGATTATTCCTATTAGGGTTTTTAACTTTTTCCCATTCAGTCCAAGGACTACCCTGGTCTGTTTGCGGTCTATGGCCAGTCAAAGACCTTGGATACCATATGCCTATCTGTAGTCCTCCATTCTCTGTTGTTAAGTATTGCCCTGATGCCGCATGATGGCGGTGATATGTTCACCCTCTCAGTTTTTGGCAGTGCCCCCTGCCCCCTATCTCTGTTTTGTACATTTCTTCACAGGTACATTTTCCAGCTAGGCCTATATACTTAGTTAAACTTAGGTTTGGGTCTCGGATTTTAAGGGAAAATGAGAAGGAAATTAAGGCTTTAACACTAGAAAGATGGGAAAATCTTCTTACCAAGACAGACGGCAAGGGTTATTTGACCCCATACAATAAAAAAGTCGATTTTGATCCATTAAATCATTTAAAAGTGCCAATCAATCGGTGAACAAACTAAAATATAATGATATTAACGTGTTTTATTAAAAAGAAGTTTTTATTTCTTACTACAATCATGATAAATAATTGCTTTTGACTGATTACATTTTCCACGTAATTGACTTTTACAAATATCGCACACATAACTAGATCTATTATTACAGCTGGAAACATAACAGTGACGTCTTTTACCTGACCTACAGCTGAAGGCTGCATCGGTATTGGTGGTTGTGTTGAAAATTAAAAAAAAATAAATAAAAAAAAGTTTAAAAAAAATGTGAAAAATTACACCATATGGGTCAAATGAACGGCGCCGGCTTTGTAGGTAGATGATATGTTTATTTAATTCTGTATGAAGATATAACAATGAAGCTATATGTAAATTTAAATTTAAACTATTTTAATAAAAGTCACAAGAAAACATGCCATAAAAATTCAAAGTTTTAAAATTATAAAACGCTAAACTTCGAAATGAGTCAAATGACCCCCGCCCGTCTTTCTAGTGTTAACGAGTAGTCTAATATATAAGCAGGCTTTAAAACCTTCGTACAGAAAGCCATTTGGCAATATGGTAAAATTATGAATTGACTGGAAAATTGCACTAATTACATACCAACTGTAGTTAAAAAAGTAGGTAAAAAATCATATTGCTTGCTGGCGTTTCCTCCCAAGTATCAAAAAATTTGTGGGTTTTTCAGCATACTTATCACTAATTTTTTTTGCTAACAATTGTTTCATTCATAAGGATAAAATAATGAAACTGTATGTTTATTACACATTTTTTGTAGAAAACCGACCTGAAATTCAAAAATATGTTTGGGCAAGATTAATAGGTAATATGGACTTAAAAATTATATATCTGGAAAGCGAAAAAAGGTATCAATTTTATCTTTTTCGTTCCTTCCTTCCTTATTCCTTCTAAAATTGAAGCCCTAAATGAATTTTCTGTAGTAAGTGTTAGCGGAGATATTTATGTTAGCATGGGTCAAGGTACACCAATGTAGGCCTTATCTTAAATCCTCGATAAATGATGTCCACATTGGAGATAGACCCTTGCTATAGAACGATTTTTTCCTTCGATTATACCCAAGAATCAGTTCTCAAAGTGTTGACGAGTTACTTGGAAACAGAGCTTTAGCACTCACATAGTGCCAAATTGTAACCCTGTCTGTGTTATTTAGTATTTCCTTACCTGAGATCCTCCTGTCAAAAAAAAAAAAAACTAGGTTGAAGTCCTAAATGGAAGAAAAAGTCTTAGAAATGTTGCTAGAGCTCTTAACTATTTTGAAAAAACAAGTTATATGCGATAACCGTTGAGGTTGCTTTCAAAAATCTCAATATCAATTACCAATAGGTCAACAACTATGTCTTTCGAGAATGTCTTGCACTTTAATATAGGATAGTTCAAGAATCGGTATTCTTTTTTTAAGCAATTGCAATAAGCGATGCCATTGTATTTAGTTTAAATTTTTTTCACCATCTTTTACCGATCTTGACCGTAACTTTCTCCGCCATTTCCATTTCAAAGTTCATGAAATCACCTCTAGTTCGCAAATGAGTTACGCTTGTCCACTATTTTGTCATATCGCAAAAGAAACGTCACCTGACTGTCAAAACAGATGGTCTTCACCTTCCATTTCTACTCATGCATACGCATACATTCATATGAATGCATTATTTTTGCTACTTACGTCTGAGTTTATAACGAAAAAACCCACTATTAATTTGGATAATGGTCAAAATGAACGCACCCCACCAAAATTTAACTAAACTCTGCCTGAGTAATTTCTATTGATTTTTTGTTGCCCCCCAGTAGTTCTTCAGAGTAATTTTCCTAAGTGCTCATTTACCGCCTTTTATTTTCCAGCTCACATAAAAATATTTAGTTCCAAATGAAAAAATTCCAAAGCATTCATAACTGAAACTGATTGACGTATTACGAATCTCTCAATCTTCCAAATTGTAAAGTAAAACAAAAAAAAAAACTTTCTGTTAAGCACATACTCTTGCAAAATGAATCAATATTCTGATGATTAATATGCCGGTGACTATTCTACGTGCTTAGAATATTCAAAAAGTTCATACATACCAGTACGAGCATACCGCCATTTCATTACTAAGCAACACTTCACCACTTTAATGAGAAACTTTGTCCCAGTATTTTAAAACAAACGAACACGATCAAACGACGCTCTAGAGCGGCGCCGCGATTGATAAATCAACATTCCGCTATCGATTTTTTTGAAAACAATTTTTTTTTTCAAAACTTTTAGAAAGAGGACATTTATTCGTAACAGCCGCATCGTGAAAAAATGACATCACTAATAAGGATAGTTAACGACAAGATCGCCGATCTGTCACATGGCGTTGGTAAGATAAAGAACAATTTTTGGTTTTTGAATGTGTTTTGTTTCATAAAACCGTTTTTTTTTTTGTTTTAGATAAAACAGTTGACGATTGGCTACTGATGAGTTCGCCACTGCCACTGCTCAGCCTGCTTGCGGTGTATTTGACATTTGTGCTGAAAATTGGACCAGCGTTGATGGCAAACAGAAAAGCATTTAATCTGAAGAATACTATGGTTTTCTACAATGCGTTTCAGGTGGTGTTTTCGACGTGGCTATGCTACACGGTAAGTTGTGTGATTTTTTTGAATTTTTAAATCAACTTTGGAATCATACAATTTTTTTTTATTTTACTTTTAGTCAATGCAAGAAAGTAGTGTTATATCCCATCTAATGGAGAAAAAATGCGAAGTTCATCGAAACAGGCAGCAAACATTGCGATTATACTCTGGAGCGTGGTTCTACTTCTTTTCGAAGGTTGTCGACTTTTTGGACACGATATTCTTTGTTCTGCGTAAAAAACAAAATCAAGTCTCATTCCTGCATGTTTACCATCACACAGTTACGGCACTGTTCTCGTGGGGATATCTTAAGTATGCTCCTGGTAAGTACGCGCAGGTGCTCTTTGCTCCTACTTTTAAACCTTTTCTTACGTTCATCCAGTTTTTAGACGTTTTATTCACCCTGTTTCATAAAAAAGATTTACAGTGTATGACCAATTTCTTGTTGAATATCAAATTTGTCAAAGAGCTGCACCATGATCAGGTCTGCCATATTTAAAAAAAATATCTTTGTTCCTGTCCATTTAAGGTATATTGTATCATAGAATACTGTCAGGCGCATATACATATTTCCAAAGGTTATACGAGTACTATATTTGTTGGTGGCATTTCAAGCTGAAAGATTTCGGTTTTAAATAGTACACTGCTCGGCCACTCGGACAGAGTACATACATTCAATTTCAGTTCCTTGAGATGGTATCTAAGGTGATAATAAGCTAGCAGGAAGTCCACTAGTGTCTCTATTCCTCATTATTGAAATTAAGAAGTTCGCTGTGTTGGTTGTGTGGAACATCTCTCCAGTGAGCATGACAAAGAACTTGTTTCCAATCCTCTGTTATGGTAAAAGTTGTTGCCAACGAAATTTGTTTGTTTCGGAAAACTTGGTTTTAGTATGGTTCTCCTAGTAGATATATCCCGGAAATTACGCCAGAATATTTTTTAGGAAAAACGCCAGAAAAATTTTGTGCTTTCAAATTTGAAAAAAAGAGCAGAATTTTGTTTGGAAAATACGCCAGAAATTTCGGAAATTATGCCAGGCAGATGATGTGGAAAAAGCAGCAGAAAGTAAAATGGAATTTAGGCCAAAAAATAAACATATTCTGACCCAATTTCTAAACTTATTATGGAAAAAAGGCCAGAAAAGCGCGTCCTCGGTCGCGCTGCGCCGCCCGAGTCAGCGATTATCCCGCACGCACTGTGCTTCATTACTAAACATAAACTTGGAGAATATCTGCAACGATTTCCGTCTACTCTTCTACGTGCCAGAAATTATGTCATATAGAAAACTTTCCATCTTTATGGTTATATATTTGTTTATCAAAACGTCACTGTCACTTTGGAAACTTAAAAGCAACTAGATTATAAATCTATCAGAAGACACCACAACTAATAAAAATAAAGTTTTCTGGCGTTTTTTTGAAAAGGGGGTAACTTTTCAGAAAAGAAAAAAAAAAGCCAAAAATATTGTTTCTGGCACTTTTTTTCCATTTCGGAAAACGAAAAAAACTTTTTGGAATAAAGGTCGCAAATTTTGAAAAGATTGCCAGAAGAATCTGGCCCTTCTTCCTATAGAACATTTTCTGGCGTTTTTTCCAAAAAAAGTTCTGGCGTAATTTCCGGTAGCCGTATTCGGAATCTCTTTTCCTACATTATCCCGATGTTCCATCGACATTTTGGATTCTATCCAATGGATCTTCTAGCTGATTTGATGTGTGCCTTAAAATTACCGGGTTCTAAATCAAAAGGGCCAATAAGTGACAAGGTCAGTAGCATGGGAACTCTACCGCTGGAAGTTGGTGTATGACATAAAGGTAAATGTCAGATCACGTTGGTGCTGTATGAAGTAAATCAGAATAACACTTTCGCTACGGAGTATTGGTATCTTTATTAGAGGTCGTTCTTTGTCTGGTTTTAGATAACTAGGTTAAACCAAAGACTGAACCACTTTCATTTTCCGACTTCCTAATCCTTTAAAAATAACATAAATTCTAAAAATAATAACTTCGTTTATTTTCAGGTGAGCAAGGTGTTATCATTGGCATCGTAAACTCCTTCGTTCACATCATTATGTACTTCTACTACATGGTCTCGGCCATGGGACCAAAGTATCAAAAGTTCCTCTGGTGGAAGAAATACATGACATCGATTCAGTTGGTTCAGTTTGTTCTGATTCTAGCGTATATGGTCACAGTCGCTGCCAAAGATTGCAAAATGCCAAAATCCCTAACATTTTTCTTTGTCGCCAATGCATTGATTTTCTTGTTCCTCTTTGGCAACTTCTATAGGAAAACCTACAACAAGAACAAGAAGGCGGATGCCACAAATGCTGCCACAGCTGCCAAGCCAAAGAACTCACTGCTCGCCGATGGCGATCAAATGAAACGACTCATCGATGTAAACAATAATAATACGGTACCCGTGAAGGCGCTAAAGGCAGAATAGACCAATTAATTTTAATTTTATAAAAAAAACATATAGCTATATAATATTTTTTTTATTTTTTATTTTTTATTTTTTTGTTTATGATTATTTCTATTACTTTTGTACTTAGTTGTTTAATATTAAGTTATAGGGTAATTGTAAGTGTAAAATATGATGTTAAAAAAACAAAAAACAAATAGAAAACAAACGGGGGCTTAGTACCGGGGCAATCCTGTGATTGTGACATACGAAAGAACTGAGTGAATGAATATTAGGCTTACATATGTTATATACTGGAGCAGAAAAATTTACATTACATGTTGCTGTATTTTTGTAGAACTCTCCATGAGAGTCTATACTAAGAAGAAAATAAAATTAGAATCGTTTTTTTATGTATAAAGAATTATATTACAATCTCTTTTGTTTTCTTTCTTTGTTTTGGTTAAGCACTTATGTGGAAAAGAAGCGATGATAAGAAAGTCGAAATGGAAGTACTGCTTTTCTTAAATTATATCATATTTCATATACATATATTATTTCTGTAGTATAGGTACCATTTGCGGCTCTCATACTTGACCAATCTTAACAAATGAGGTGTCAAAGGAAAGATAATTTCCTGGAGCAGTGACGAATTATACTTTCATTTTATAAATTTTAGCAAATTAAAAAGCAAATCAAAATAAATATTCTACTTATAAATAAATAGTCAACTTATGGAAATGAATTCATTTTAGTTGATATATTGTCTTTATGGATATCATCTGGGAAGTATTTGTTGTTGTAACAGTTCACTCATTTTGATTGATATATTTGCTATATGAGAATCATATGGGAAATATTTGTTTTAAGAGTTCATTTTGGTTGATATATTTGCTATATATTTGCTATTGATGCAAGTTGCTATTGATGCAAGTGGTAGTGGACAAGTTTCAAGGAAAACAAACTCTTCCTATATGGTTTCCATGGGATTTCCATAAGTTGACAGATGGAAATCATATGGGAAGTTTGGATGTTGGATGCGAAGTTTGGATTTTCTCTTGCGAGAGTTCTCGCACGGCCACACTACATAGTTTTAATATATTTACAGATTTATTTTCAAGTCGTGAGTTGCAAATTTTAATTTTAAATTCGCCTTTCAGTTGTGCGGAGCGCGATTAGAGTATTAATAGTTTGTAGAAAAGAGAATATTTATACATACCTACATAGGTTAGGTAGTGTATTTATTTTGGAACTAAGCATATAATTTGCTTAATTGAAAAAGGGGCAAAAGGTCACACGCGTCCAGGTCTAGTAAACATAAAAAATTAAATACGAACAAAGTCACTCTATTCGCAATAAGCAGAAATAGAACTGTGGCCTATCACCGCACCGCGGCGTTGACAAATAAAGAGACTATGCGCTACCGAAAATAAAACTATTAAATTGAGTACAGTAGTAGTTAGTGCTTTGGAAGACTACGCATGCCGCCCCGGGTTCAATCACAGAAAATACCTAAACGTTTTTTCACGGTGCCGCCTCTTTCGAATGTCTGACAAGCATTTAAAGAGTATCATTTGTCAGGAGGAGCTTCTCAACTCACCGTTAGGAGTCGTCAAAAAATTGTAGGTGCCTTCCATTCGTGTAAAAATATAACACCCATTCACAAATGGTTGCGAGAAGCAGGGCCTGGTTCACCTCGAACTGAAGCGCCACCCAGAGAAAAGAAAGAAAATAAATTAAGTGCAGCTAGCTACCAGTTAGGTTAGGTTATGTTAGAAAGGGCGTGTGATTGTCCGGGCAATAATTTTCACTCGGAGACCCGAAGGTCTATTGTGAATCATCTCTTAGTTTGGAAGTAAATCCTCTTTTCTGCCAACTCGTAAACAAGTTTGTGCTCTTAGTGAATCTTAGAAGATATCTTTAAATTTCCGAGTTCTGTTATGTCTTCGAAAAATGTTTGACCTAAAGTCGTTCTTGGAAGGCAGGACAGTAGGAGAGTAGATGTTGGATCAATTCGATTTCTTCCTCATCTCCGCAGCTTCTACAGATATCGTTGGACTCAAGGTGTCATTTGCTTGGCATATGACTTATGGCACAGTGCCCTGTGATTATTCCGGTGATTAAGCGCATGGAGGATTTATCCAGATGCAACATCTCTTTGTCCTATTAAGATCAAGTTTCGGCCATGAAGAAAGCTTTCAGTTATAACCAGATAAATAAAATAAATAAATATGTATTTGGCCTCAGCAGTCCTAGATAGAACCGAGCCTAGCTTTCCGCAACCATTTGTGTATGCGCGTTATATTTTTGCACGAATGGAAGGGACCTACAGTTTTCTGCCGTCTCCGAACAGCGAGTTGGGAAGCTTTACATGACAAATGATACTCCCTTGAATGCTTGTCAGGCATTCGGAAGAAGTGGGCACTGTGAAAAACTTTTTAGGTGTTTGCGGCGGGATTCGAACCCAAGACTGCTGGCTCAGTAGTCCGACGCACTAACCACTTGCGCTACGGTGTCCACATAAAATTCAATTCATATCTTAGACTGAATAAGCATATGCTTAGAAGTTTGATGTAGAGTTTGAAGATTATTGCAGATTTCTGAATAAATTCCCTGATGTACAATAAGAAGCCACTCTCTGTAAAAGAAAAGGACTACCAGAAAAAAAAATCCAGTCGAAGCGGTGATCCTTGAGATACTGTGCAAAAACGAAAGGCGCACGTTGCTAGTTTCTGTCAAAGTCACGCTCTGTGTTGTATTCTTTGTATTTCTCCAGATTTAATTTTTTTTTAAGATTGGATATGATTATTGAACGATACGGAAGTATATTTGTAGTTTATTATCTACTAATGATTGGGTAGAAACAGTAAAAGACAAAGGAAACTCCAAATTGATTCCGAGCCGTTTTAATTGGTTTTTGTTTTTAAGTAATGTCACCAAACATGAACTAATACTTCCGCTATACTAGTGTTTATGTTATGTCGGTAAACTAGTTTTATTAACGTATTTAACTACTCGTACAAAAAAATTTTACTTCCGCAACTACAAGTGATAGGTACTAAGCAACAAAGAATATTATACTCAGGTTTTGTTTAATGAAGGTTTTCAAATATTTTGCAGGTGTTTTTGAAACACACTAAAAAATCGGTGGTTTGGTTAATTTCAAATTATAACCAAGCACATTGCTGCGAATATGCAAATTCGAATAATGATAAGCATAGTAGTTCACAGATTATTAAGCTACTCAAGAGATTTGTCAAGGCAATCAACCAAGAACAACTGAAAAGTTTGAATGGATTTATGTACGTCATGAGTTATGAAACATAAACAGCAATACTTTATCTGATAAATAAGCAATGAGACTACATAGTGATTTGTTTGTTTTGGTGGTCTACGTAAGGCTTATAGCTTCAAATATTTCCCGATATACCGACAAAGGATATGTGATGGTAATAGCAGCAAAAAGTCAGGTGATTCGATACTGAAAGAACTTTATATCGAAAGAAAAGTATCGACTAGGTTAGGTTAACTTATCGAAATGGTCGTTTTATCATCTACATTCTACAGTCACCGGAATGCCTGTTGAATGTAGTGCTTCTATTCGATTTAATCAATTCATTTGGTCCGATCCGATTCGAATATCAACATTTATGAGATGTAAATAGGTTTTGTTTTTATATTCACCCTAAAAGTATGCTTTGTTTTTGTTTTATATTGACCTTTAAAGTATGCTTTGATTTTTCTTGAGTATACAGTACAATTCAAGTTTAGTGATGTACTCGTATATCGATATGGTTGCACAAATTTGCTATAGTACATTGTATTGTACTTTTGCGGATATGTATATTAATTGTTGCAAATATTAATTTATTAAACTGAAGGTGTAACAAACATAGGACTGTCAAAACCTGTTCATTATTACTGGGAAAATAATTCAATTTAAAGTAATTTGCTTTCTTTTATTTAATTACTAGTGGTAACACAGTGCGCTTCGCTACACCCACTGAGGATAGTGTTTCGTAAGCGTTTTTACGTTTTAAATAAAATTTCCTGAAAAGAGTCCTCAACAAATAAAACGAATAATTTCAAACTTTAAATTCCACTCCACTCCCAACTTTATTTGCCTCCGTTTTTATATTACTTTCTTTTGAGTGAAATTCATAATAATTCATGGGGAATTCATAATCTGCGAAATTGTGCATTCGTTTAGAGTGATGTTCGTTGCAGGGTGAGCCAACAGATAGTGTTCATGTTATAAAATGTCATGAAATTATTTCGAGTGACTTTTGGTGCACCGTCATCTGGTGTTATCTGGAAGCAGGAATTGTATTTGCGGATGTTGTTCAAGAAGTGCTTGGAATCGGATGTGTATAACATAAATGTATTTGAACGAACTTAAATTTCGTCTGTTTGATATACCTACATAGATATCATTTTGTTGTACAACTAATACATAGGTCTGTAGTCTGTTTGATAACTGATAATTTTACGTAAAATTACTTAAAACTTCCAAAAATCAAGAAAAGAGAGTGTCAAAAATTGTCACCTCTTGCGAAATCGTGCTACATCTTTTCCATGTAGTAAGCGAGGGACATCTATCAAACAGCAATCTGACAATTTGTGAAATGTCAATCACTATTCGTTAGCGAAATAAAAGAAAATTTAGTTTTTCGTGAAAATATTTAATATGTAGTTACAAAAGAAAAAGAGAGGATTTTCTCTCAAATTATTTACTATTTGACAGATGTTCCATTTTTTGCTTCTGAAAGCAATTTTCGAATTTTATTTAAATGATGTAAATTCATGTAAACCATAAATTTTAGCCAAAATTTTGAGATGTCATCATGCATTTTTCACGTTAGTGAAATATTAAGTTCATTCTACATGAAATGTCCGGTTTTGACTTCAAAATATGTATATTTGGTAACATTAATTATGTTTTATTTATCAAAATGAGTTTCATTGCTTTCAATGATATTCTTCCAACGGGAATCAAACCCTATAATCTACATAATGTACATACAATAGCCATGTCGTAAAAAAATCTGGATTTTTGAAAGTGCCAAACATTTCGAATGCCTGTACCTATAATGCCAGCTACGATAAACATGAAACGTTCTGTGTACGATGGATGCGCAAGGACAAGGATAAGCACAATTCACACAAAAGTTGTTGAGGTAGTAGTTTTCCCTAAATTCCCACGAGACATTAACATACAAAAACTCGGTAAATGACGAATAGCAAAAAAAAACTAAATCAAAAGGCGAGGTTTACTGACTACCAGTTACACGTGTTTATTCTCTGACAGCTCAAGAATGACTTAATCAATAACATTTTGCTTTACAAAAGGAAAGTACTGTTTTACTCAAGTACATAAGAATCGTATGATTTGATTATGTATTACAATGTTAGGATTTATATTTCAGAGTTTTACTTTATTTTATGATTAATTTGCAAGAGAACATATATATACATACGTATACAATATGAATTAATTAGAACATAATATAAGGATCTTAGAATGTATAATGATGTGGGTGCCCAAAAACGAGTAATTTCAGGGCTGTGATCATGGGGTTCCTGTCAGTTCAACCAACCTTAACAATCATCTCTCAGATTTAAATGGTCTGTCTAACATTCCTATTTATTGTATTGAACATTTTTTTATTCCAGATTGTCTAATGTCTTGTATTATTAATCTACACAATGTGATTGAGCGTGCATTTAAAAAAAAGAAAACTTATTGAAATTGATCAAATCAAGGGAATAAAGGTAAACAGTAGAAACACAATAACCGACAAATAACTGCACTTTTATGTCTTGTTTTTTTTATATACATATTGAATTAACAAAAAAAAAAACTTAAATTGAATTAAATCATCGGTGCCAGTAGCCGTTATTAATATTCGTACGATGCTATCGGATCCACATTTTCCGTGCAATCAATAATTTGTCTAAATGAATTTTGAAATGGAAAAAAAATGAATTTTAAATATAGACGTCAAGGTAAAAAGTGCTGTGGCTTAAAAATACATAATGACAGAATGAAAATTTGCATCTGCATTGTCGTTGAGATCTTGTGGTGACATTTTTTTTTTCAGTAGGACCCTGAGTTTAAAAAAAGAGTTGCTAAATACTTCCACATGCTTCTCGATTTTAATGCCAAAACAATCACTCCTTCAAATAGAGAACAAAATTGAGCGATCATCTTGCCTCCAATAATGTATTTTAATGAATACATGAGCATTCTGGTGTGCTTTGAAGGAATTCTAGTGGCTTACATTGAAGGTTAGCTAACGGCAAAAAATATAACCTCTGTTATTTTATCGACTGCATTTATCCTTTTAAATGGCCACGTTAATAGCCGAAAGTCGTTGAAAAAGCAGTCGCATTAAAACATATTAAAGTCAGAACGTAGTGATTTAGTTAGTCGAAGGTATTCGATTAATATTATAACAAAACCAGAATGTTCGAATAAATAAATATGCTAAACAGAACATTTGGCTTTAGGCCTTGACTTCATTTCTGAAGTTCATAAAAATTATTTTGAAACGTCTAGACGTTCTTATAGTGAACTAAGCACTCGGGGAGTAATTGCGTCTTAAAATACAATTTTAAGGAATAGTAGGAATACAATAAAAACTCTAGAAAAAAACAGTGATATCAGGCTATTCCTATGGTGTTCGTTATTTTCGCCGGCTCTTGCAAATTTCAAAGGTTGATTCCAACAATTGTTAATACCTATGACAGACTTGGCATAGGGCTCACCATTTAAACCAGTTCCCCATCATTTGATTATTCATTCGGTACCACGCCTTCATGAGGAGCAATAGGAAATCAGCGACAATTTACAAAAAGGTTTGGTTACATAATTTCTGTCGAAATCTCGGATCTTAGTAGAAAAAAAACCCAAATACTTTTGTTTTTAGTGTTTTAAACGACGAAAAAATTTATAAAAAAACCGTCCAATTTAAATAAACGAAATAATTAAAAAAAAAACACTCGGCTTGTGGCTGATTTCAAGATCACGGCTAAAATCAATCTCTCTAACTGGTTTTGCTCTTCACTCGGTCTATCTGGTATGCTTCTTCCGGTTTTTATTGTATCTACGAGTACAAAGAATAGAAAATAATTTCTGACGTGAGTCTTCGATAACATTTCTAATGTGTTTTTTTTGTAATTAATGTTTAGATATGCACATTTTAAACACATTCAAAATGAGGGATTCTTCTTTTCCTACAGATGCAAGTAGTCAAGTGTGCACGGACAGTGCTGTGCAAAAAATATTGGACAAATCCATTTTGTTCTTTTACGGAAGCAATTCTTGAAACTAAGGATGGTGCGGAGGTCTTATTGTCAGGTAATAAGTTCATGTACATTAGTACATAAACAATGATAGTTATCCAATATGAGCACAATAAGCTAGTGATAGTGGTCAGAAAAAATCATGTCTTTAAGCTACGCGTGGCAGAAGTAAAACTATTACTATCACTATTAGGTACTAATTAATAATATAGCTAGCATTTATCATCATTATAAATAAATGAATAAAAATATTTTTAAAAACTAACTAAATAAATAAATAAATAAATTAATAAATAAATAAATATATATATGAATAAATAAATAAATATATAAATAAATAAATAAATACATAAATAAATAAATAAATAAATAAATAAATAAATAAATAAATAAATAAATAAATAAATAAATAAATAAATAAATAAATAAATAAATAAATCAATAAATAAATATTTAAATAAATAAATAAATAAATAAATAAATAAATAAATAAACAAATAAATAAATAAATGAAGAAATAAGTAAATAAATTAAAAAATAAATAAATAAATTAATGAATTAATAAATGAATAAATAAATGAATAAATAAATTAATAAATAAATAATAAAATAAATAAATAAATAAATAAATAAGTAAATAAATTAAAAAATAAATAAATAAATAAATAAATTAATAAATTAATAAATAAATAAATAAACAAATAAATAAATAAATGAAGAAATGAGTAAATAAATTAAAAAATAAATAAATGAATTAATAAATTAATAAATGAATAAATATATGAATAAATAAATAAATAAATAAATATATAAACAAATAAATTAATAAATAAATAAACAAATAAATAAATACATAAATGAATAAATAAGTAAATAAATAAATAAAGCAGAATAAATATTTTAGTTTTGGTGCGTTAAAAATTGACCACTCGGGAAATAGCCAAAATTGTAGGCTTATCCCACTTGAATTTTGCAATAACTTGGGCCAAGGATGACAGCGTCAGAATATAATTTGCAATAGTTAAAAGTAGTCTTAACCAATCAGATATAAGAAACGACATAATTATAGCAACTTGGAGGTGTATTTCTTTAAGCATGATGCGAAGAAGGCTAGTAAAATAAGAAGGCTCTAAAACCACTTGAGAAGCCAGATTTTCCACACCAGTCAAAAAAAAAAAAAAACTTTTTCTATGTGCTCAGGAGCACGTTTCTTGCACACAGGAGATGTTGAGCTACGTTATATTTTTATCCCAACGAATGCAAATTTACGTTGCATATTGGTAGAGATGGTGAAATTCTCATTTGGAGAAAATCTGGAAAGAGGCTCAGTGATGAGTACCTTCAAAGACTTTCACCGGAAACAGTGATGACAAATAAGCTTTTTGTCTTCAAAAGTCACGAAAGGTGCTACAAGACGAATTGCAGCTTTGCGCGCAAGAGCTTTTTAGTGACACACATTATGCCGATTTATTTTCCAACATTAATAACGCGGCTAACCATACTGCGAAAGATGTACAATATGTATATATGTATATATATACATTTATGTAGTAACATTTTATTTTTAATTTGTTGTTAAATATAATGGCGCCAAGTTACTGTTTAACAGATTGATGTAGCGATGATAATAATTAATCCCAACTACAAATGAGGCTCGGGTGAGTTTTTCATTATTACAAGCTGATAACGATTAAGTAGTTTATATTTATACATAATGTACATACACAATACATACAAACTATGTGTACTTTAACTTTCCTTCACAAATAATGCATTTTTCCATTTTCTGATTTCCTTTTTTTTTCCTGAAACACTCAAAGTTTGATTGCACCGTGGTGTAGTGGTAAGTGCTGCCCGGGTTCAATCCCAGCAAAACACCTAAACTTTTTTTCACGGTGCCATCTCTTTCGAATGTCTGACAAGAAATCAAATACTATCATTTGTCATGAGTAGCTTCTCAACTCGCCGTTCAGACGCGACAAAAATATAACACGCTTACACAAATGGTTGCGAGAGAAGTAGGCCCTGGTTCACCCCGAACTGTAGGGCCACGCAAAGAAGCAAAGAAGAAGTAAAGTTTGATTGCGGGTTTTGTTTTATGGAACCAAATTCCAAAAAAATATATTTGACCAACAATTTTCGCACACCACTGTATAAATTATGTAACGATAAAATACAGTAAGCTTGATGACGTGCCGATTAATCTAAGCCTGAGGCACACAACCTTGGCGCTGATCTTTATTCGTGGTATTATCCTCAATTTCAATTGATTGGTCAGGAAGTGTTAGTCTCTTAATAACATTTGAACTTGAACTTTCGATTGCGTAATGGATGAGATTTAATTCGTAAAATTAACGGAGGCATAGCGAGTCGATCATAAGACGATTTATACGATCAAATCTACGATGTGTAGATTTGTTTTGATTGTTTTTTGGCCTGCATTTTTACTAACCCGGGAGTGAGAATGTAAGAAAAGTTGCGAACTTTGAACTTCCATTGAACTCTTAATTCCAAAGTACTTGACCCTTGCCTGTTAACTCTGTAATTGGAGCAGTTGAGTGGGTCTCCTTTCTTGTGGATCGGACAAACGATGCTGGGATTCCATTCATCCGGCATACTTTCATCTGACCAAATCCTAGAGATGAGTTGGTTTATGCTCTCTACCATGTCATCTCCAGCTGCTTTAAAAAACTCTGCGGGTAAACCGTAGGGACTTAAGTTTAAATATTGCTATTCTCACTTTGTTTTGATTAGGTGTATGGGAGAGTTTTGGCTTTCATCATCTAATTTGAATGGTTAATTCTGCCTGACAGTTTTTCCATATTCTCAGCATTGACTGTGTCGACTTCCGTACTATCAGCACCAAAACATCAGCTATAGCTTTATATCAAGTGAGAGAGAAGTATAAACATACGCATTTTTATGGTTTATATGCGCAAATTTTTTCGAACCAATTGTAGTTTTTGAAGTGAAACTTCTTAGCTCGAGTTGAGAACTAAACTATGGGATTTGACTTTTACTACTTACGAGCTTACGACTTACGAGTCTGACGGATTTATTTCTTTATTTGGTAGGAATTTGAGTGAAACCATATGAGATACAGTGAATAAGTCAAAACAAAAGTCAACATTGCGCAGGTTATAGATATTCAAACTTTTGGTAATTTTGGTGAATCAAAATAAATAAGTTGTTAAATTCAGTTGTCCGTGTTGAATGATGTTGATGTATGTAGGTGATTATATGACCAATACAAATAATATATACACCATTTTTAAAAAAATGTTTCACTTCTACCGCGTGTGACTGACACACACACTTTTTTTTTATGCAGGCGTACCCTAACAGGAGCATTCAGGCTCGATGACTGGTCCATTGCACTACCAGTCAGAGAATCCAATTTTTCTCGTCTTTCGGAGAAAGGTGAGTACGGACTTTAGCGGCAAAGAGCTTAGGTTAGGTTAGCTTAGGATACCACGTTAGTACCGAAAACCGGAAATCTAATCCGGGCAAACGACAGTCGCAAAGGAAATATTCCGCAATGTCGTCGCCCTGTCCATAGGAGTCGCAGAGAGAGGTGCTACTTAAAATAAGCATGCTGAGGTGTTTGGCAGAGGAGGATTGGCCCGTAAAAACTGCAGTGAGTTCCCTATAGTATTTTCTGCTGAATGATGAAAAAAATGCTGCGGACCATTTGTCTGACCGTTCCCATCTTTAATTGTGTTCACTGGAGACTCAAAAGTCAATGGAAGCACAGACCATAGACGCTGGCAAACCCAACGTGAATAGGTTCAGGCCCCATGAAATCCTCTTCCGTGTCTTTTCTAGCAAGCTCATCAGGGCTCTCATTTCCTGTTATTCCGTTGGGTCCTGGGACGAAACGAGTTTCAATGAGTTCAGCGAATTCTGCCTTCTGGCCAAACAATGTGGTTTTGCATTGCACGACTGATTTAGAATTGGTTAAAGGATTGAACAAAGCCTACGCCGCAGCTTGATTGTCAGTACAGATACAACTACTTCGCTACTTCCAATGGTTAAACATAAGCATATAATAGAATTCGACTTCAGAATATTAAGCTTGGAATAATTTGGAAACGCTTTATAAATCGCCGAAATCAATGTTGAATGCATACAACTTTAAAGTATTCCAGGCACCCGTCCAATTTACAAGCCTGATGTTCACTTGATATTTCCAAGAGTTATCGTAATTTTTAAGAACGAAAAAAAAACTATAAATCAGCAATACAAAATGTAATAATATAGATATGTTCATATGTATGCATATGGTATACTGTTTCGTTAAAAATATAAATCTGATAAACGACAAAAGTTTGTCGTTGCATCTGGCACAAACAGATTGAAGTTCTTTAGAATATATTAATTTTTAATTTTCTCATCTTAGATAAAGTTAAGCTGATTTTAGGAAAATATTCGTCTTCGGGATTTAGGATCAATCTCTTCTAAAGTAGAAAAATACAAAAGTGAGGTGAGGTCATTGAAAAGGAAAATGGGCTTCATTTAACTAATTTATACTACTACATACATATTTATTAATATTGATTAGCATTAATTTAGTCCGTTATTCGTATCTGTATTTTGCAATTCTTTTTGAGCAGTTTTTATTTCCAGGAGTTTAGAGTTACTGCGGCCCGATTCCGCCAGCGTGAGTTTTACTGTGTATGTTGGGACGTCGGGTGCGAGAAAAATACTTATTTTAAGATTTGGTGTGCTTTATTAATCCACTTCAAATTCAATATACCAATCTAAAATCTTTAAATCAAAATCTATAAATATAATTCATATAAATGTACGTATACATACATATGTATGTAACTTACAACTATGCTTGAGCACCACCCGGTCTCCTCAACAGATAAAATAAAAAGAAGGAAAAGGAAATAATTTTCCAATGTGTCACTTATTTCTGACAGGTAATAGTTTTGACAGTTGCTGCCTAATTTAGTGAGGAGTCCGTGTGGTGGCAAATAGCATCACAACAGTGTACACGAAAAATGTGTACACAGCCTTGTTTCGATTCCGCAAGCGTGAGAGTGAGTTTTTTTTTTTTGACAAATTTCGTGTACACAGGTGAAGAATTTTATTCACTCTGTTTTCAGCTATGAGAACGGAAAATACCTACTGTAATTTTTTATTTATTTTTTCGCAAAATTCTCACTGAAAATTTATAAAACAAATGTCAAACTAATTTCACCTCAGTCTCTCACAAATAAAATTAGTCACTCACCTCACTCAAACTCACAGCGCAGCGTGTTAGGGAATCGCGTGAATTCGAATTGGTGTACCAGGCCGTGAATGTAAGTTTTGTAAATGTGTACACAATCGAGAAACTCACGCTAGCGGAATTGGGCCCCTGTAGCTTTTTAAATTCTAAGCAAATTTTGTATGTATGTATGTATGTGATTGTCTATACTAAATAACTACTGGTTCTTGCATAGAATCCTCAAGACGATACATTCCAAATACTTCTTCTTTATTACGAACTTCTTTATAACGAATTTCTCTATATTGTGAAATTTGTTGCCAGACTTAAAAGTTTCTGCCAGAACTAAAAAGTTTCTCTATAGCGAAACATGTCTTAAATTTCTTTATAACGAGCAAACTTATTGGTCCCTTGGAGGTTCGTTATAAATAAGTTTGACTGTATACGTAACTCCTTCGCCCATTTCAGTCTTTAACAAGTCCTATTATTTACCATACAACAGACTAGACATGCTGGAACTTTATTTGAAAAAGGCACTTGCTGCTACATACATGTTAAATAAAAATAATAATCTTTACCCGTTGAGAATTTATTTTATTTGTAGAAAAGAACGAATTAAAAGCAGGGAAAAGTAACGCCTGTTCAAAATAGAGTGGATTCGATTCCGATACCATTAATTTTGTAAACAACTCTAAAGAATAATTAGCTTCTTTTACATTTTCTCTTTTGGGCAGTAAAATGCTTGTAGCATCGTGGGTACAACCCTGTGGTTATGCAACCTGTATAGCCGTCATTTTCACCACTGATTTAGCTTCCTCTAAACGTCAAATTAATGAAATAAAAACACATCAACATCTCAATGTATATGCATATATAAAAAAAACTATCTATAATTTATTTTCGACTATCATACATATATACCGGTATATACAAATACATACACACACATATATGTACGTCAGTTTCATCTTACACTCTACGTTCTTATAAAATTATTTTCTTTTTTAAATGACTAAACAGAACACAAAAAGAGTACTTCTTGCACACTCTTACGAACAAACGAGTATTAAAATACTTAAGAAAAGCCAATACAAAATCAAACGTGTACAGTACAAAAAGAATTTTACAATAAAATTGCTAACAGACTTACGGGAAACGTTACTACACCTAATTTGCATTCGTCTGACAAAACAGATGCCAGACGACACCCGAGATAAGTTAAGAGAAAATAGAACAATTTAAGACAAAAACAAAAACATCGAAAGTATTTGTTGCTGCTAAAACTTTGTACAAATGTCAAGTAAAGATCTGTTCATGTTTTGGCCCGGAACACCTAGTATTTTCAGTTCAAAAACACGGAAGCCAAAGTGATTAAGTCGATTGCACTCCTCCATCTTTGCGGATATGTCGAAGACTCTACAGATCCTTCTTCTCGTCGAGGGCAAGCTGGTTCTGGTTCTTGGCAGTGATATTGTTGTTGTTTTCGCATGCATCTTTGGCACTTTGGTCTGCTTCGGCTTTGATTTTAGCGGCTGCGGCAGCGGCAATCTTCTTCTTTTTGTAGGACTTTTGGTAGAAATCATTGAACAGGAAGTAGAAGAACACAGCGTTCGGCAGGGTGAAGCACACGGACCACCTTGGATAGCCACAATCGGTGTAGAGCAGTTGTGTCTGATGGATGAAGGCCATGCAGAATTGGATCTATTTATGTACCCGCGAGTGTGGAGCAAAGCAGGTAGATAGATAAAAAAAAACAAACAGAACAAAATTTAGCAATTAATTAGCATAAGACGTGTGTAGTGGTGTTGGGATACCTACCATTTGCATGTTGGTGATGTATTTCTTCCACCACAGGTACTTTTGGACCTTTGGCCCGAGGGCAGACAGCAAGTAGTACGCATACATGATAATGTGCACAAATGAATTGATCAGTCCGATGAAGGTGCCATGACCTCCTGGATAGTATTTGGTGGTGCCCCATGAGATCATCGGCATGACAGTGTGGTGGTACAAGTGCAAGAATGTGACTTGCCTGTCGCGTTTTCTAAGCACAAAGAAAACCGTGTCTAGTAGTTCAGAGATTTTCGCTAAAAAGTAAACGTATACACCTCGGGCTTCCTATAAGAAGGGAGGACATTTTATTGTCATCTTGGTTCATCGAAAGGGATGCTTACCCTAAATGCCTGTGCTGACCTTGATCGGTCGACGGGTTGACAACGCCAACTGTAGTGTCTCAGCCATGCCGCATCTAGTCCCTGCCATAAAGATAGAATTTAGTATTTTGAAATGAAATAGGAGAGTGTCTCGAACGTACTTCGTATACCAGCCACATGCTGACTAAAACCTGAATAAAGTTGTACACGATGAGGGTTTTTTCTAGTTTGAAGGGTTTTCGATTCGCCATAAACCGGGGGCCCCAGTTTAGAACGAAGTAAAGGTAGGCAGCTAGGATCGTTAGACCAGGTACTGGAGATTTTATCATCGGCCAATCATTTGTGCGTGGATCTGTGGGAAAAATAAATAAATATATTAATTATAGTGAAAGGTATATCTGATTTGTTATATCCAGGGTTCGGATTTCGTTGACCAAAAAAAGGCAAAAAAGGCAAAAAAAAGGCATTTAATAATAATAAAGGTTTTTATGCATTATTATTAACATTGTAATAGCACTGCAAAACCCAAAACATTTTATAGTTCTATGGTAACAATCGCCTGATATTATCTCTCAGGAAAGCCCTGAATAAAATAAAGGATTTTTCAACATGGGCAGAGCCTAGTATATGACTTGTATGACTCGTTGACTTTAATATGTGAGTCCAATTTAGATTTTTGCAGCGCCATTTCGTTCATTTGCTGAAAAAAACCGCGTACAATTTTTTCATCACATCTTCAGTTACTGGTCCTTTAACACCTCTTCAATAGGCCTTCCTAAATATTACGCATTGCAATAAGATCTAATGCTCAAATTAAAATACATACAACTACTAGGAGTCACCTGTTATTTGTAAACTCTTGAATATGTGCTCTTTCGGGTACCGACTAAAAAATCCCTTTCTAATTTTACCACAAACTTTTACAATTGGCTTGAATCCTTACAAGGGGCATTTTCACTTTCAATGACAAGCAACAAAATATTTTGTGAATAGCACGCATTTCAGCAGTATGACAGAAAATGAATCTAGATGAAAAGGCACACAGTTACGAAAAAAATACTTCCCATATGTCTAACGGTTTTTGTCAGATGAAAACATAAGGTAAATAAAACTACGGCAAATACCTGAGATTACACGTACGGCACAAGAAGAAGCGCATGTATGTTGAGTTGATACAAATTTATTTAGGGTTGTATTGGTGTGTAGGGATTTATTTTATGCGCGCTAGTGTAAACAATGCGTTCAGCTATGTGCATGATCATACGAGAGAAAAACCTGGGGCCGAATTACCGCATCCGTTAACGAGTTACTTGTTATCGAAATGTGATGATTTGGCATTACCGTTCTCGATATCGAACACTCGGTACGGAAATTTGAGATGACAGCATACGTTAACGAGTGTCATTTTATTCGAAAGCAATCTGGCTGTCGAGTGCGAACAAAAAAAATTATGTGAGTATTTTAGAATTGATTTTTTGTGGTTTTTTTGAATAAACTATATGTAATTATTTAATTAGGGCCAATCTCAACAAAATGAACACAATTCAAGAAAATTGTCTGGCTGAATTTATGGCCAGATATCCAGATTGGCTGAGGTTTCCATTACGAATATTTCGGTAAAAAAAAAAATGTGTATGATTTTTGTTTAAATTGATTTATTTTAAGATATTCTGCAAAAAAATGTTTGCGAGGAAACTTGTTTTTCTATTGTTTATTTTTTTTTAAAAGTTCTTGATTTTCCCTGCAAAAATGCATGCAATTCCATTTAAAACTGCAGAAATGGGCGCTATTTGCTACATTTAACAATGGCGACATTGTTCTTCAACATAAATAAATGAAACACAATTGAAAATATAGTAGTCATGTGTGATTTGCTAACGGACCAACAGTCATACAGGACCCGGCGTCCCGGCGACTTCTTTAATGATTTCAGTCGATGTCCTGTCCATAGTTTTTTTTTTTTGTAATCGCGCGCAGCGCGCTAGGCACCCAACTGCTTACATTATTTATTAATTGCAAATATGTATATATTTCACTATATTTCTTCATAAAATGACAACTTTCATTCAATAAAATGTTAGTTTTCAGTATTTTGAGGTTAGAATTTCGAAAATTTAAAAAAATTGTTTGGCTTTATTTGTTATTTCCTCACTTCGATTTTATTTTTTTGTGTTTTAGGGGTCATTTGGAGCCGATAAAAAAAAATTGTTTAGATCCGAAGGTTGACCTATTGGAAAGCGACCCTTATTTTGAGGTTAGAATTGAAAAAAAAAGTTAATTTCCTCGCAAACAAATTATTATATTTGTGTTATTTAGACCCTAAATAGACAAGAAAAGAATAAAAAAAAAAGTTACCGTTATGTTCATAATGGAAACCCGTTCCAAATATTTCTTGGATTTTACTAAAAAAATATTTTTCTATATTTGGGTCAACCGGACAAACGTCACTTTATTAGTTGTAGTAGAATTTTTCTAGTACAATTTTATTTTTATTCGATACGTTAGCTATCGAGTGCCGTCATCCCAATGAGGTTACTCGATCATTCGAGAACGAGTCCTACTCACTCACTCGTTAACGGATGCGGTAATTTGGCCCCTGCTCTCATACGAGTGGACACTGAAATTTCTTTCGTGTGAGCAAGGATAAATCGTATAGTTAAGAAGAAAGTGCACACCTACTTCGATAAATAGCACCAAAAAGGCAAAAAAGGCAATGTGGATTAAAAAACGCGAAAAAGGCAAAAAAAAAGGCAATATGAGTACAAAAAGGCAAAGTCAACAACATTCGTTCCCTGGTTATATCCATTAAAATCAATAAAAATGTACTTATCCTAAAGTGAATTCCCGTAACCTCGCCTACCAAAATTTACTGAAGAAATTACATTTTCATAAACTCCTATAGTGTTATTTGGATGTTTATTTGCAAATTTGATTCACTATATTTATGCATTTCCCATTCAAAGATTAATATCAAAAATAAAAACAAAAAAGTCATCACCAAAACGAATTGAAGTCAGGGGCGGAATTACCACTTAGGTAAGTGGAGTGAATTTGGCATATTGCTCAAGATATGGAGCTGTGATTGTTGAAATTTAATACGTTTTTCTTCATTAGTTTGAGAGATGTGTGAATTATTTTTATTCATTGATTTTTTGTTAGCAGATGTTTATACTTATTTTACAGTCTCTTATTTCAGATTTGATTTGCAAGAAAATCTATCTTTTCCACAAATTCGAATGAATTTGGATTCACTCTTCTCTAATGCGTCAAATTTATAAAACAGAGATTTGCATAAATAATTTAACATTAAATGCTAAATAAATTTATTTTCCAACACACGACGTCTATTGGTGACGCAGCATTGATAGTTGTGCGCAATAGTACGGGAACATACATTATATATGTATTATGCGAATTTCGAAATTGCAGTCAACAAACATCCACAACCATTAGTTTGTCTTGGGACAGTTGCGAATCAGTAAAATTTTCTGTAGTAGAATATTATTAGGTTTGTTTGTTTGCTTAGCGGTGTATTTCTGTCAATGTACACTGTGATTGCACTAAATTTTCATTAAATTCGCTGCATAATGTTGTCACAATCAGTGCTGCCATTAGTCTGCTTTAGTACAAAAGCAGTATCAAATGGTTATTTTGTCCACACTTGTTCTTATCAACTCGTACATTTCAAATCTCTGGATTCTTAAATTCACGGATTTGAATTACATTATGTTCAGGGTCTCTCAGATTAGGTCAAGGCAACAACTTTATGTTAAGAGCTGCCATTAAGTATGGAAATTAGTTCAGTTTCCAATTTAAACATTTTTACTGAGAAAAAAAAATTGTATTACGCGTTTTTCTTAAAACTGTGTCTTAAGTATTTACTAGAGACGAGAGTTACTGCTAATAAATATTAAAAAATTGTATGTACCAAATACACACATATTACAATTTATATAAGTCTCTGCTGAAAAGGTAAACTATCTTTTCATAGTTTTTCAGGAGAGCAAAAAGACAAAACACAAAATGTAAATTTAATACGTGTTTTATGGACTTAAGATGTTTTTGTTTTTCTATAACTCGGGATATAAGTTAGAAACAAGGATGAGGATTAGATACAACTACGCGTATTGAATTGGCGATTCTAATGCACTAAACTGTTAAAAATGCACTTAAGTCGACTTAAGATAGTTTACCTTTTCAGCAGAGAAGTATATACATAAGTTTACTTCTTCACCTATTTTAATGATTACAACAACAAACTTAAACTTAAAACTGATCGAAAGCTTATCAACTGAATAGTGTTCATCAATAATAAAACTTGTGAAAATATACAAATGAATAAAATTATTACGAAAAAACATTGGCGCATGTTCATGGTCAGATAACGCCGACATCAAAAGAATTTATTTACCTACATAACCTATAATGTATCGTACTTTTTGCTATTCATATAAGTCACCTTAAAGTCGACTTTAAACTTATAGCCGGCTAGAAATTTGAAATGAGCCAAACGTCACTTTAAATAATGTAAACTGAAAAAGGAAATATCAGTACGGTTCTGGTACTATTGTTTAAGGAGTGAAATAATCATTAAAGTGGTAGCTCGGGCATATGAGTGGTGTGTCAGAGATTGTTGTGTTCAATATCGGCATACAACAACGAAAGACGAATGTCCGAGTTGACTCGTGAAAAAAAGATTGTTTCGGGCAGAATTACTTATAAAAATATATTTTGGTTTATAATAATTAGAGTCAGCTCTAAATTTCTCATATAATATTTTAACGTTACGGCTTGTTCGGTCAAATCACTTAACGAAAACACGCCAAAGTCGATACTAACTAATACCCAAGCAAAAATGTGTTTATGAAAAACGAAAAGTTATAGCAGGCTTTTTGTATTTAGTGCCGGCTGTAACTTAAGTCGGCTATAGGCATTATTCATGCCCCATTATTTCAACGTTTTTTTTAACAAGTTAGGTGTCCACAGCAAGATAATTTCCTGGAGCACTGACGAATCGCACTCTCATTTTATAAATATTAACAGTTTGTTAACACGAAAAGTAGCTTTTATTTTTTGTCGCAAGTTGCCACTAGGTGCCTGTAGGTAGCCATTTATTTGTAATCCATAATCCATAATCCATTGTAATCCGTTTCTACATGCCAGATTTATCAAACTAGTAAATACTAACAGGGAACAGTTAAAAATGCTAAAGAAACACAATTTAATTGTAAATAGTAAATGTAACAGCTTTCAAATTAACTAAGGTAGGTATTTGCTTTCAATCTTTAATAAAATATTTGGGTCAGGGTGTTTCTGAAAATACTCAAAGTGTGGTTGGTGTAAATTTTGAAACAACTATTATAATTAACACAATTAAAGGTTTGACTGTTGAACAAAAAAAAAAACGAGCTCGTAAAAAATATACTGAAATACACTTTTATTGTTCGACTTAATGCAATAGATACCGATTTGAATCAATTCATATATTTTGACTAATTACTGGTAGATGCGTACCAATAAATCCAACTGTGCATTTTATTCAATTTTAATGTTGTTGCTATTGTAACTGCATTTGAAACCTGCATTTTCCATGAATGTCAAAATTTATTTTTATGGAAAGACTGCATAAATAAAAAAATCAATAAAATTAGTGGAGGCTAAACATTTATATTTATCTCTAGATATAAACACACTGCACTGATGTCACTGATGGCTGCCTACTGCGTCAAGCCTACTCATCATACAAACGATGTTAATCGGACATATTGGTGCACGTTGCAACATAGAATTGCAACATGAAGTAATGTTTTTGTTTTTGTATTTTTTATCACCAAAATACACCACCATTAATATGTAATTTAGATACAATATTATGCAAGAACTACATATACCTTTAGAAGGCATTGCAACACGTTGTTAACCGTAGAACTGGAGAGGAGACAATTTGGATACTCGTGCATAGCATATGACAAACTGTATAAGATTCAAATCACCCATGGCCTAGGTAGATAAGTAAGAGTGGTGGTTTCGGTATACCCAAATAGCGCGAAAGGGCGCCGTTTTCATACCACGGCCTCTCAAGTGATCCGTTTATTCGGATGTACCTAGTTGGAAATATGTATTTTTATCCAACCTTATGGTACAAAAATATGTAATTTTGTGTGTGAAATTAAATTCTTCAAGAATGTACCTACTTCAAGTGCATGACAAACAGGATTCAACCTCAAAATTTATGTGAAGATACAAATTACGAAAACGATTCGAAAAATGCAGAAAAAAGTCATCGACTGTACAAGTGGTCACTTTCCTTATGTGGCGCTACAGTTCGGCAACCAGGGCCGCGAGTGTTATATTTTTGCACGAATGGAAGGGACATACAGGTTTTTGCCGACTTCGAACAACGAATTGAGAAACTCCTCGTGACAACTGATACTCTTTGAATGCTTGTCAGGCATTCGAAAGAGGTGGCATCGTGAAAAAACTTTTAATTGCTGAGATTGAACCCGCAGCATTGCATAGTAGTCCAACGCACCTACCACTAGACTACGGTGCTCACGCGATGACTTCTAGTAAGTAAATATGAGGAGGTTATTAAATATGGGTCGATTTGTTTTCTTTATAACGGATCCTGCCCCAGTGCTGATACTGCGACCTAAAAGATCTATTGTGTCAAAGTACACTAATTAGTTCAAGAGGCAAAGCACCTTTCTTATAAAGGCAAGGTGACCCGTAAGATTACCTGGTTTGTACTTACGAATAAGTTGCAGTTTAATAGCGCTTCTAGCGGCTGACCGGCGATATGCCAATTATAGCTTCTAGAGCTGCTGAAAGGCAGATTCACATGGCACCGATTATACGAAGATACGCCATTCGTGGATGCTTATCGAACTTCTTGGCTGTAGTCTTTTCAGGAACTTTACAGACTAATGCTCCGTACTAAATGATGGGTCTGACCATCCTGGTATGCAACTAATGTATTATTTTAGGGTTGAGACCGCAAGCTCTACCATATATTCGGCGACTTGCCCATAAAGCCCTAGTTGCATGGTTTATTACAGAGTTGAGGTAAGAATTTCAGTTGAGGCGCATATCTAAGATAACTCCCAGATATTTGACCTTACTGGAATACTCGTGTAGTGCCTTTCAGGATGGTAGGACCGTCGTTAATAATCCGTCTCTTCGTGAACGGTACTAGAGCGGTTTTATAGGGGTTTACAGAGAGTCCTTCCCTGCAGCACCATTCTCAAACGCATTGTAGTGAACTTTGCATCACACTCGTGATGGTCGAGTCAAATTTGACACTCATCAGCGTAGCCGATGGATTCATAGCCCGAGTTGCGTAGCTCAGCAAGCAAATCGTTGATGACGAGGGACAATAGCAAAAGAAAAAAGATGCCCCCTTGTGGGCAGCCTTTGATTGCCGTCATTGCCACCGATAAATCTCCTGAATTGGATCTTATAATACGACTTTCCAGCATGGTTCTAATCCAGCTGTTGGTCGGTTCTTCGATCCCTCTTTGGCAAATGGCTCCGGAAATTGAGTCATAGCCAGTATTGTCGAAGGCGCCTTCAATGTAAAGAAAATCACAGAGAGCGATATCCTTGGATCACTGAACCCCGTCTATCTTATTGACAAGATGGTGGAGAGCATCCTCTGTTGATTTACCTTTTCTGTATGCGTGTTGTCTTGACTGCAGAGGAGAAGACCTATCTAACATACCTCTTATGTGGATATACAGTAGCCTTTCCATGGCTTTTGAAAGGAAGGAAGTCAAACTGATAGGACGGTATGATTTAGGCAGCTCGCTTGGCTTATTTCTGGACTTTAGAATTAAGACTACATTAACCTCCTACCAAGAGGGTGGGATGTAGCACCAATTGTAGCTTGCTCTAAATAAAGAAACAAGTGCAGGTAGTATTAGGTCCAGCTCTTTTTGGAAAAGTGCTGGAAATATACCGTCTCCACCAGGAGCTTTAAAAGGTTTAAATGAGCCTATCGCCCATTTAACTTTATCTAAGCTAAATGACCTACCAGATAGTCTGTTTGTTCTACTCTCGACAGCGATCCTATGATCTGTGAGGAAAAAATGTGTGGTTAAAGTATTTACGGACGAGCCGGGGAAGTGGACGTGAAGAAAGGTTTCAAGAGATTCTATTCGGTTCGTTGTGAAGGTAACATCAGCTTGTATGATCCTTAGCCAGAGCTTTATGAAGTCGGGCTGCTACCGGCATGTCAGTAATGTGTCTTCTCCATGACTCACGCTTAGATCCTCTTATGGATCGATACACATTCACACAACGTGTTGAAATAGTGAAAACATCACATAAACGTTTCGTTAACTGCTTTTGGTCATCCAGTGCCTTCTCGCACAGCTATAGTTAGTTTAATCGCTAAACTTAAACGTCTCGGACAGGTCACTGATGTTTCTTAGTGTGTTCTCTAGCAAGGTTAGTTACTGAAAACTCAGGCGTGTCCATTTCGAGACGATCACAGGAATTGGGCCTAACCGCAACCACGTTGCACCAGATTTTGCATAAAGATCTTGACCTACATGCTTATAAGGTTTAGTTGACACAAGAATTGAAACCAGCAGACCACGCACAATGCCGTATACTTTTTCTGTTGATTTAAAATGACTCATCTTGTTGGATGACCCTGTATGATACGCTGAATCTATTCCATGATATTGGCTGTTACTTTGATACGACTACTCAGCTCCAAACCGCACTCCAAATTTTGAAGAGTCGTCACTTGGTATTCAAACTTATCATATTTTGGAAACATGATAAATGAAAACTTATCTTTTCTGATTTATTTTATACTATTCTGATTCCATGTTGCTTTTTTAAAGTTTTTTGGTATCAACACCGAAACAGCACTCGTAAAAAAATTTACCAATAGCGCTTATGTATGTATTTGATCGTTTGAGTTATAAGCATTTTCAGTGCTTCACATTTTATTTTAATTCTACGATCTTGTTCGACTAAGGAAGATAAAATTACTCTTAATCCAATTCATTCATAGATATTATAGGTACAAAATTAATCTGCAGACAGATCAGACAGATCATCTAAATTCACTTTTTACGAATACAAATGTCTGTATATCGATCACGTGACAATATTTGATGCTAATCCAATACCGATTGCTTATTCCGCCCACCACAATCATTTCGAAAAGATTTAATGTACGCTAAACAGCGTCATTGACAAAATTCGAATATATACATATATATGTAGCTTAATTTAATCTCATTCCGCCTTCACCATACAAGGCCTTATGAACACACTTTTCGCAAGTATACAAGCTGCTTGGCAGCATAAACTAATTTGGCAGACCATAATCTCCGGGTTTACTTAAATGTCACAATGTTATAGCATCGACGACTGAATTCGGGGAAAGATATTTTATATGCTCACTATGTCTTCCCCATAAAGATATCTCATTATATCCGAATTAGGCTGTCGAAGTACTTTTTGCTCACCCTGTTGTTGCATAGTTAAAATTTCTAAACTATAAGTCGTCGTCTACTTACCGGCTAAGTCTGTGAAGAGATAATTCCAAACGTCTGTCGTTTGATTTACTTCCGCCATTGTTGTGCCTGTAGTTGCTAACTCCACTTAGGACAGTCTTAAAAGTGATTATACTCTGCTTCCAATTTTGTCACTTCAACGGTAAGAAGTGTTTTTGACGAACCGGGTATTCTAATGTTCCGCAATCATCGGTGATGTCTGATGTTATTGGAATTGTTGAATGTATCTGAAAGGAAAAAAAAAAAATACATGGATATGTAGTTTATGTGTTATTTTAATCTTGGCTACGGTACTACGTATAAGTCTAATGATGCCGCCCTGTCGACTCTTTGGCCGGCAAAGGCACTCGTATATAGCATGTCATCTTTGACGTAATAGCCAGATGATTAAACTTATTAACACGGTTTCTTGTGTCTCCCCACATTCATGTGTGTTTATCTTTGAATCTTATTGTCACAAGATCACGGTTGGGTCTTAGTTAACAATTGGAATTTGGTTGTAAGCCCTTTTCTTCTACAAGGCGGTGGTGCGTATGGTGACTGATAATTGCGCAAATTGTTGCCAAAATAATTGGGTGGTTACGAATACTTTTTTTTCCACCCGGTTGTAGTTAGACTTTCACTGTCTGCGTCGCGACAGATAGATAGGTAGTCTATGAAGGTTGTTATAGAGTGACTACGTAATTGAAAATGGCCCGAGGAATTACTTAGAAATAATATTTGGCTATGTAAAATGATGACATTTTTTTTAAAACTACTCCCATGTGAGATTGGTAAGGTAGTATCAGATCAAGAAATTGTTTACAATAATGCTAGTAGTTGAAAGATTTTACTTTTTGTAATTAAAGATGTATGTATTTTTCTACTATGTAAAAGTGTATACCTACATAAAATAAACACTTTGATATTCGAGATGCATCATATTAATCTCACACAAACATTTGTAAATAGGTACCTGGGTATAGCGGTCACATTTTCAACTGTTTAATGGAAGCTGGCTTGCTGATGTCGGCAACATTTTCATGAAACAATATTTTTATTGCTGAATGCAAAAAAATCTTAGCAATTCTTTTCACCTAGTTTCGGTCACAACCATTCGAGGAAACTGAAGCAAACAGTATCTAGTTTTCAAACCATTATTGGAACAAGGTTATTTTATTTATTATTTTAAGTGGCATAAGTATGTACCTACAGTCGAACCCGATTAAATGAAATGAGGAAAAACGTTGGAAAAACTTATTTTTCACTAAAATTAATTTAAACAGGCTTCAGATAACAGAAAAATGTTTCATTTAAACAAACCTAGAATATTTTGCCAATAAATATGAACAAATAAAATCAGTTAACGAAACAAATTAATAACCTTCTGTGCCGACATATTTTAAAATAAGTCAAATTGCAAACAAGAGTGTTTGGCCGAGGAGTAGCAGATAAAATCGTTTGATTTTAAGAAAACAGAAACTGTGCTGTTAGAACTGATATCAGTGACGAAGGTACACATAAAAAATGGCAAAATAAATGGATAAATTAAATTGCCTCATCACTTTTATTTTGCGATACATTTTCATTTTTTTATTTTCTATGAAAAGTTATAAATATTTAAGGATTTTTTTTCTCAGTTAACCAATTTTTTACTTAAGCGGGTTTTATTAAAGCGGGGTAGTTCATTTGAAATTTGTGAATAAGTACTCCGAGACAGAATTAATTGTTTATATAAATGGGGTTTTCAACTAACCGAGTTCGACTGTGCATCTTTAATTTAGTCTTTCTCGCAGAATGGTTTCTTGTACTTGGAAAGGAGAATTAAAATTAAAAGTTGGATTTCATTTTGCATTTGTCACTAAAACTAAACTTAACTGTCAAAAAGAGTTTTTCGTAAGTATTTTTATATGAAAGTCAGAGGAAACAAAACGTAGTTTGAGCGTACTTTTAATTTAACTCATATTCTCCTGGCTCTCCTACTCTCCTCCCCATATGAGGACGCAAAATTGTGTACTTTGAATTTGATGTAAATCGGAATCATTCCCGTTTAGTTATATTGCAAACTGTTTTTTGGTTCGAGTTAATGTTATTCTTATCGGGAAAATGCATTTCTTGGGTAAAATTTGCGTAGTACAGGCGTGTTGTGCAACCAAAAAGTTAGAGTTTTGTTAAAAGTGCTACATATTATTACGATTTCGTCAAGAAAGTATGTCATAACTATTGTAATAGTTGTTGGATCTTTAAGTTTGCCTATTATTTAGAATGCGTAAAAGTTATATGTTACAAATAAAAAAAATAAAGCTATGTATCGTTATTCAGTTAAATAAAATTTGCTTGTGAACGTAGGTGTCCTCATATGATGATACTCGGAGAATGTGTATACATATCGTTTTCTTTGTGGACTAGATGCTTGACACTAACTGAAGTTCTGGATATGTCACAACAAGATGATGCTGATACCCCAGACGTTTTCATTGAGCCACCGGCTGAAACATGTGAGTGCCCTAACAGACAAGGTCTAGGATAAGGAGGATGGAGTGAACGTCGAGAGATTATCTCGTGTGGCGACCTGCCGATTAATGAACATACTGCTCTTCTACGTAAAAGCTCTCCTTATATCAGCAGACGCACACTGGACCTGCTGGGGGCAGTCGTTGGCCAGCCGCGCAGGTGTAATTCTCTTAGGAATCCGATTGTTCTAATTAGAATAGTTTTGATTGCTTATAATAATTACAGTAAATAAAGTTAATTGCTATTTTGTTATATCACGGGTACCTAAATGATATCAGTGTTTTAATTACAACTAATCCACCGGTTACCACCTCTCGTAACCAACTTATGGTTTCAGATGAAAAGAAGTTAGCTGACAAAAAGATTTGCCTAGTATTGAAGATAAAAATATAAAAAGGAAAACAAGTGAAAAGAACTAAACAAATTATCGTGAAAAAGAGGCGGAAAAACAGTCAGCTGAATTTCCCATCTTCCTGATGACATTGACGAATTGACTTCTGTGCAATGTTTAGAGATGTGTTTTGATAATCTTTTGCTGCAGATATGTTCAAAGATGCAAGTGCAAAATATTATTTACCAAATACCAAAAAAATTGGCCGGATATGAAACTGACAAAAAGTGAACTGAGGACATTTTTTGCCATTCCGATTGTATCCGAATATAACTAACTTTCAAGTAAGGTGGATTACTGGAGTTCAGGTACAGATATGCGAATTATTGCAATCTCAGAAGCTATGAGAAGGGACGGATTTGATGACATCTACATATGTTCAAAAAATCAAAGCAACCAGCAGTAAAGATGCGCTGGAGATGGGTACAATGTTGGTTTATGTATTTCTTGTTTTCTGCGATACTACATACATCTACCATGTAAAACATTGTATTTTTTCTAAACATGGAACTTTTTCTTAAGTTTTTGAGGTAAAATCATTTTGTCATTGTACAATATATTAATATTATTTAATATCTTAAAAAAATAAACATTGTTTACAAAAAATATATATATTCACATATTCTCCGAGTGTATATGAGGACATCCCCTAACTCCGCACTCGAACCTCGATTTTTTTTTATATAATTTTTCTTATTTCCTAAACCATTTCAAGGCATGCTGCTGGCTTTCATCAAGTTTGAGTAAGTATTTCTTGCCCTCGGAGAGTTAGGGTTAAAAAGCAAAAGCTTTATCAAAACCACAAAAAGTGGAATTAATACCGTAAATTCTCACTAAAATTGGTGGAACGAAAAGTGCTTGCATATCCTTTTGATAAACTATAAACTATTACTATAGGAATGCATTGAAAATGTTTGAAATATTAAAGAATTACTTCGCTACACCCATTTATGTCATAAAATGTCATGCAATTTTTTCGAGTGACTTTTGGTGCACCGACTGATGTCATCTGGACTGGAAGCACGTATTGAATTTGGAAATGTTGTTCAAGAAGGGTCTATAACCTAAATGTATCTGAACGAACTTTAATTTCGTCTGTTTGATATACGCAAATATCATTATGAATCAATTTTTCTAATATTAAAAAATGTAATGACTCTGGTGCTGGATTAAATGCCGGCAACACAATTTGCACTTCAGTGCTTGGCAATATGGACAGAATTTGTACATCGATCCGAAAATAACTAATGCAAGTTCACTATAGTAAATTTCTGGATCGTCATCGAATAAAATACATTCGAATACAAATGAAGCAATAATGCCTCGTCTATTGTATGCAATTCGCACATTTGCGACAGGTTGGTCATGCACTTCGTCTGTTTCATATGCTCGTGTTACAGTCATACCAATTCGTAAGCTTTCAATATGCACTGCACTTTGTTCGTCTGTTTCGGCGGCTCGTGCTGGTGCATGCTGTCTTTAAGACGTTGCTAGTCGTACTTCACTTTGTTCGCCATTTCGTTGGCTCTTAAATAGGCTATTCGTATAATATCTACATAAACAATCGTCTCCTAACAGACTCACGATCAATGGCAATGGTTTGCCTATGAAAATTCGAATAAAGGAATTCAGGAATTAGGCATGGATTTTCAAAAAATCCTCTCTTCGCGGTTATCAAAATATGTATGTCATTATAGGAAATAACTGTCAGTTGAGATTTTGATGTTTAGCACCATCTTTCGGGAAACTGGAAAACTTTTGATCTACGAACATTTCTCACTTCATAACAATTACATGTGTATATGTATGTAGGTATTGTTTAAGTTTTAGCTCAACAGTATGGTTAGTTTTGAAATTTTGGTGTTCCAGCACCATCTCATCTATTTCTTGTTTATCATTTGTTAATGATATTGCTGTGTTTTTAAGTAAATGTAATATTTTAATATTGCTAACGATTTTAATATAATACTACATATGTATGTATCAGGCGATAAAGGTCATTCCCTTTTTAAAGCGTGTGGTGTAGTGTTAAGTGCATTGCACTCCTACGCAATGCTGCCCGGGTTCAATCCCAGTATACACCTAAAAGTTTATTCACGGTGCCACCTCCTTCGAAGGCCTGACAAGCAATCAAAGAGTATTATTTATCAATGATCTTCTCAACTCGCCGTTCCAGGTCGGCAAAGAGCTGTATGTCCCTTCCATTCGTGCAAAAATATAACACGCACATAGAAATGGTTGCGAGAAGCAAGCTTTGGTTTATACCGAGCAATTGCGCCACCTGCCGCCTGCTTGTGGTTGCTGCTTGTATTAAGTACACCACGACACAGATCTGAAAGTGTGTTAAAAAATAAACAAATAAATAAAAGTAAAAAAGGTGTTAGCTAACAACAAGATTCTATCTTGAGCTTTGATCAGCTGTGAAATGTCGAAGTTAATCTTGTATAAAGGTTATAGCTAGAACTGTACAATTTTAACATTAAGCGAAATAATTTTATGTATACATATTAACGACTTTCTGGTTAAAAAAATTATTGGCAACATTTCAGGCAGTTAGTCTATAAATAAATATAAAATTATTTGTTTTTTAACATGCTAATAAACATAAAATTATAATATAGTCAGAATTTGGGAAAAACCATGAATTGTTAATATGCATAGAATTGTTTAGTCATTTCCTAATAATAAAATAAAATAAAATAAAATAATATCATTTCTAGAAATATTATTGTGATGGCTTAACAGACAAACAGTCAAACAAAAATAGGATTGTTTAGGTTAGAGAGGAGTGGCTACCAGCATTAAGCAAGTATACTTTGATCAGTAGAGTTAGTCGGTGAGTGATATATTTGGGGATATTTTCCCAGCTACCCTTCGAACCATTTAGAGCCTCGGATGAAGCGGAAGTGGCCTTTGGTATCTCTTTGTGCCAGAAGTGCAATACTGCACTGCCCATAGGCAGTGTCTCCTCCTACGGGAAAGAGCTAGGTAAGTGCAAAGAGCAATTTCATCTTCCTCTCCATCACTGCAACTTCTACAGAAATCCTTGGGGGATTCCAAGTCTGATTGCATGCCTTCCTATAAAGCAGTGTCAAGTGATGACACTTTGTAGTGTTTTTAGCGACAATAGAGAGTAAGAGCGTTTGAGATCTAGTCTAGGCCAGATCTGCTTGATGATAAGGCCCATTGTATTGCCTTCCTAACTTAAGTTATTTTTTTTGACTACGTCAAGTTTTAGCAATAGTTTACAAGTAGCGAGAAGCCTGTCACCCTTTGTCAGGTTGAATTGGCATTGTAGCACCTAGTCTGGCGAACTCATCAGCCATACAGTTCCCTGGAATATACATATTTATTAGCTGGCAACCAGCAAAGGTGAATGTTGGACTGCTCTACCGTATCTTTATTAAAGATGAGCATCAGTTTAAGGCATTTATTGATATAGTTGAAACTGAACTGAACCTACTAGAGAAAGCAACGCCTCTTAACCCATGTTGGTCTTACATTTGTCGGTACAGAAGTGCAACAAATGCAATAAAACTATACTTGATTTAAGTTTAAAGAATGATTGCATACATATATGTATGTACTTGCTATAGGTGGCGTCACAGCTCGGGGTGAAACTGGGCCTGACCGCAAGCATTTTTGACTCAGAGCGGCGAGTTGAGAAGCTTATTTACAAATTATACTCTTTGATTGCTTGTCAGACATTCGAAAGAGGTGGCACCGTGAAAAAAAATTTGTTTAGGTGTTGGATGCCGCCGAAACATTTATTTTTCACGAAATAAAAATTAGTTGATCAGTTTCAGAAGCTAATGCCAAAACTGCGAAGACATAACATTGGCAGTAGGGAATGGTGGTATGGCTGAAAAAATTGATTACACAAACAATAATTGGAAACATCTGAAAAAAGAACTTCTGTGAATCATAAGCAAGGGCAAGACTTAAAATAATACACAAAACTCTCCAGTTATCCTAGACACCACCCATAGTTTATTTATTTTGCCAAAATAAGACAACATTTTTAACAATATTTATAATAAAAGAAAAAATAGAGTTAGCTATCTGTCGATCTGTCTGTCTCTCGTTCTTGTTCTTCATGTGCTCGCGCTGTGTGTAAACACTAAAAGGGTATTCATATCCTCGTTAGCGCGTGTAGATTATAAAAAAGATACGTACCTCTATCGTTACTCTGCAGTACGGTTAGGTGCTAGCACACCTACGCATGACTTGACAAAAAATTAAACAAGACTCTAAAAGATTAATTTTCATGAAAAAGAAGCATTCGATCATAAAGAAGCTGTTTATAAACTATTCAATGACTTGACTGAAATCATAATGAGGATGACAACCTTGATCGTTAAAAATGAGCAAAAGCCATTGTTTTTCTTGCTTAACAAGTATTTTTAGAAAACACAAAACAATCTAAACTAGAAAAATATAAAGCTTATAAAAAAAACATAATGAATACTCATATCATGCTCAGTCAGCAAATATAGTACGGTTCTGGTCATTTGCATTATTCCAGGTTTTATTCATTCATTCATTCATTTATTCATTTTCCAAGTACAATACGTATTTACATGTTTGATTCAATTTTTGCACTGTACATAGAGATATGGCAGACAAAATTATTTATAAATATGGTCAAAGTTCTTTGGGCTTTAATGACAGAGATCGAAGGGAAGTTATGCCTTCACTAATTCCGTTAGCTGTTTTCTTGGTTTTTGGATTTTTTCGCAAATAACCCGAACATATAGAACCGGCTAGCGACTAATTTAATTATAGCCAATTATAGACCATCAGTGAATCTATTTCAATCAAAACAATATTCTGATTGAATTTCTGGCGCGTAATTCCACCTCAAGTATGACGACTTAATTCCATGGATTCGGGTATTTTTAGCAAAACAGAAAAATTATTTGCAACTCGAAAATTATTTCCAATAAGCGGATTACTTCTGCTTTGGAGGCTACTTACCACCAAATCTATTGCCCCGCTAACCTTGCTTTGTATGGAGGAATTCAATTCAATTATCATCTGAGAGCGACACTGCTCAAATTAACATACCCTTCGAGATAACCTTCTAGTGAATCATAGGCATTTGGTTAGAAAACAAAATCGGCCACGATGAGTTGACAAATCTTTTCTGTTACCGGTTTATAGAACCTGCGCGAGGCCCAGCGTTGAGAGTCTCCATTACTATGCAAACAAAAAGTCGACAATCGATATCGAGCGCACTTCGCACGGAGATCGAAAAAAAAGTGGCCAAGGGTCCATCTGCATATTATTTGTTAACAAACAGTCAATTAATTTTCGGGCCTATAGCTTGAACAAATATTTGCCATAAATTAAGAAACAATATACGAGTAGGTAAAAAGCCAACAACCGTACCAGTGCTGGTCGATTACATCATGCCAACAATCGGAAAATCGATGCGTATAGCCGCATCCATAAAAGAAGACGCGAGGGCAGTGTCAGATTTATTGGCAGCAAACATGGTACCCGAAACCGTCCAAATGAGGTGTGAATTGAAACGTTAACATCGACTCTGCGAGGAAACCAAAGATCCGTCAAGTGTAACTCCAACCTTGCGAGTGTTTTGGGGCAAAGGAAGTGCTCCAGTTATAAGGTCATAAATATTAGAGCCATACTGTCTGTGACGTTGCGACAAGCACGGGCATGTTGCACATGGTCAGTGAATAATTGTCCAGCGGGGTGGTCTTTGACATTGAGGATTTCACTATGATGACTGATTAATTAAATCAAAAATTTTACGGGGAATTTTCTGTGCAAAAAACTTAACAAACAAACTGAAGACACGATGGTTTGTAAATATGACCTCGTTTTGAGTTAAGCGAGCCTGAAGATTGACTTTAGAAACGGCTTTTGTCAATATTTGAATAAGACTCGGCTATTTACATTCTGATGTTGCTAGGCGTTGTGATGGATTTTTATTGACTTCACACGCTCAACGGTTAGAGTGTGAGTGAAAGATTTCCATGCTGACTACTAGTAGAACTTAGATTTTTGAAACATCTTTGTAATACCCATTAGGAAAGGTTAAAACACTGTCTATCAGAGACCTTGCTGTGTTAGAGGGTAATTTCATGTTTCAACCAGTTTTTGATGGAAATTTAAAAAAAAAATTAGCATTTATGTTTTTTTATCTTTTTTTTCGTTTCAAAACATTGAATGAAAAATTAATTTAATGCTAGAGTATAAACTAGAATCACTCTAATGCTAGTTTGGAATTTACGTATATGAATGAATCTTTTATTATTTGACATTGTAGAAAAAAAACATAACCGGTCAAGTGCGAGAAGTCTTCCGTACCGTGATTTTGGAATTGTTATTATAATTTATTATAAAAAGTCGCGGACTACGTGGTGAGCACAGATTACTCTCGGTTTCTATTTACTTGGAGTTGGAGGTAGAATAAAATTATTATTATTATTTTCAGATCAGTGAAAGTGTTTGACTGAATTAAAGACTTTTATATAAATAGAAAAAATTTACGTTATCAAGTCTTCCTTGAAGCAACAGTGTCAAGGTCACATTGTGGAATCAAATCCACTGGAAATTTGTTAAAACATTCACTCACAAATGGAACTACGACATTGTAATCTATATAGGTTTTTTGAGACCATATTCAGTGGCAATCTTCTAAATGTTTCCTCCCAAATTCTGTTGATCGAAAAAAACACCATCGATTCTCGCACGAAATTGGGAACACTCAATTTTACAAATTTATAGAAAAATGCTAAAAATTAAAGACAGAAGTCAACATCAAGCGTCAGAGAAAACCACCCAACGAAGGCGACTTACGTTATGTGCATTATATTTAAATAGTGTGTCCGTGCGAGAATTCTAGCAAAAAAAAATCCAACCCCCAAAATCCAGACTTTCCATCCAACATCCAAACTTTCCATATCATTTCCATCTATCAACTCATGGAAATCATACGAGAAGTGTTTATTTTCTTCGGAGTTAATTTTGCGTAGAATCTGGAATATTTGTTTTGATAATTTTTTTAATTTTTTAAAATTAATAAAGTGAAGGTGCAATTCGTCAGTGTTCCAGGAAAATCTCCTTCTTTTGACACCTCATTTGTTAAGATTGGTTAAGTGTGAGAGAAGCAAATGGTACCTAGGGCAGGTTGTTTTGTAAAAATATGATTGCTTCACCACCACCATTTTCCAATAAGCTTCACTTCGTTGATTTTATTGGGTTCTACACTTTTATCTGCACTAATTATTTTAGTTTTAGCTTAGTTTTTGAAGTAAAACTTCTTTAGCCGCGGTAGGGCAAGTTTGCCTGAATCAGACGAAAAAGTGAAACGCTTCCCCTTCTCCAACTTTAACAGGCAGTAAAATAAATTCTAAAAAAAATGCACATACATATCGAGCCACAAAATATCAAAAGTACAAGCAAGCGAAGAAAATTAAATTCTTATTTTCAATCCCACCATGCAAACATTGGGCCACGAGATGATTTTCGCCGGCAGAAAATCGGTTTTGTAGGTGAACGGACTGAGGTCTGCGGTTAGAAACGACTGAAAATCTTCAACCGAGTTTGAGCGGTTGAATGATGTAGGAAACTAATGCATACCTACACAGCTTTCAAAATATTATGCTCCGAAAATATACTACCACAGTGAAAAGGGATATGAAGATATGAACGTCGTTTTTAATTCAAACCTTAAAATTCAGCTTGCTATATACTTTTGAATATTTCGATAGTTTTTTGGTGGCAGATATGGTGCAATATCATTGCAATACAAGTGCAATACACCTTTGAATTTTTTTGTGAAATAAGTTTCACTTCTAACGCGCGAGAGTCTCACGCCCCTTTTTATTGAATAAATATTTCATTAATAAAAATAATATTACAAAAATTAACCTTATAGCCTAAATGGTTGGGCGTAATGCCGTCTACCAGATTGACAGTTACAATTGTTTGCAAAAATAAGAGAGTACGCTCTTTAAAGTTAAAATGAAGCAAATACATAAACATTTATCATTATTATCTTTTTTTATATGTTTTCTTAAAAGTCTTCATCAATTATGCATCTCCTGTAATATAATGCGTTCTCAGCATATTTATACAGTACTAACCAACGACGTCCACCATTCAGTATGCATTCAGTATCTTTGATCCAAAGAACATCTTACGAAACTCTTTGAGAATTATGCCGTGTGCCAATTGCGTTAAATTTTTATCCACTGGCTAATATTTGACGTTTCTACCAGAGGTGAATTAAATGGGATTTATTTTAGTGTAATTTTTCTTTAATTTCCCACTAGAATTGAAAAATTTCCCTGTCATTTTAATCACATCACATTTTATTATAACTAAAATTACCAAACTGTTTTCCCAGTTTTAAATAAAAAAAATAACATAAAAACTATAACTAATAATTATTTTCCGTGTTAATGCTTTTGTTTGTAAATTATATCTAATTTGTGTACATGATGGAACAACAAAGTTCGTCATTTGTAAATGGAAAATATAAACATAAAACTACATTATTCAAACTATCAATTTTACTTGTTTTTACACGAAATTTCTCATATGAATTATTTTTTTTTATTAAAAAATTATGTTGAACTGGTTTTTACATAATTTTCACAATGGGTAGATTTCCCATCGTATATGAACACTAGTGCACTATTTTGTCCACCTAAAATTGACTTGGAACACCGAAACAAACACAAAGCTCTCGTCGTCTCTCTCATTCCTTCATGGGTATATACAAATGTCAAACATTAGCCACAGGATAATTTTTTATGCAGCTCCAGAGCCGGCGACTTTTTTGAAGTCTATATTCACCTCACTAGCGTCAAAAATTAGCATATTTTTTATATTACATATTTTAACGCAATTGGCACACGGCCTAAAGCACTTTGCGATGAAGTGAAACACGTCTTCACTTTCTCTTAGGTCACAGAGCAGGGCTATATCTGAAAATTTCCGGAAGGGTCCTAAAAGGGGTACCTGGCGAACAACAGGGGTCCCATATAAAATTCGAGAATAGGATTAGTATTATTTTACTACTTTTATTTATTTGTAATTCACTTGCTTTCAAAATAGATAAAGCAAAAAAAAAAAGAAAAAAAAAAAGTTCATTTACGAAAGGTCCATTCGCGTACTTTTTGCACACAAATATAGGGTGAAATGCTCTCAAAGAACGCGTTCAACAACAAAACATGAAATATATGTATATTATGTTCGATGTAACAGTTTTCATATGTATATCTGCCCAAAGAAATGTCTTGTCCTTATATTCCTAGCATGGGAAAGTTTCTTACTCTCTCGTGAGAATTCTCTTTTACAAAAAAAAAATACGAAATGTTTGCGCACGGGAACGGGTTTTCGTAACTTTTCATAGATTTTCGTAGTTTTAGGAGCCTACGCGAACGGCTGACCCATTATCTGGCGTTGGCAAACACATCCATAGATAGAAATCGGGTAAATGCAAAAGTGAGATTGTTGCCAATGGCTAGTCTGCTATAAGAGGTGTTTACGGTTGAATGTATTTTTCAATTTACAGAAAGGGTCCAAAAAGGTCCTATTTTTTCAAATTTCGATGATTTTCAAAAAGGCGGGTCCTGGGGTCCGTGCTATCAAAAAAGGTTCAATTTGACCACAAAGGGTCCCAAAGGTTACCCTGTTACAGAGGCCACATAAGATTGGGAACTCAGGCCTGTGTGGTATATAATTCAAGTTTGCTAGTTCACCTCTCATTTTGAATATAACGTTTATTACTTTTTATGATGTACATACGAATATGTAGCTTCTCTCAGATTGTGATGACTGAGCTAAAATGAGGTTTCCTGTTTTTTCCAATATCTTGCAAAATTGAGTTTTTAGATTTAATACTTGTTCATTTTCTGGTATACGTGGGTTGAACCCAGAATTATAGGTACCATTTGCAGCTCTCACACTTAACTAATCATAGCATATGAGGTGTCAAAAGAAAGAGAATTTCCTGGAGCAGTGACGAATTGTACTTTTACTTTATAAATATTAACAAATTAAAAAAATTATCAAAAACAAATTTACTCTACCCAAAATGAACTCCCAAGAAAATAAACACTTCTCTTATGATTTCCAGGGGCTTTCATAAGTTGACCGATGGAAATCATATGGGAAGTTTGGATGTTGGATGGGAAGTTTGGATTTTGAGGGTTGGATTTTCTCTTGCAAGAGTTCTCGCACGGGCACACTAGTCTACACTAATTTCTCGCACAGAAAAAATACTTTGATGAGTCCACATTAAACAAACCAACGTCCTATGCTTGTTGATGTCTTTAACTAACTTTTAACACCTACAACATCTGAAAATCCGAAATTCTCACAGCTAATTGCTTCCGAACCACTTAATTTCATCGCCCACTCTTTTCAATTCTCCACGAGATACAAACAAATCGTTGTACTTCAGATAACTTATAAAAAGGTAAATATGAAAATACAATAATCCATTGAAGTATACTCACTTACCGCTTTCAAGTACGAGTATGTGTGCCTATCACAATTTTCTCACACTTGACGATGTTTAAACGTTAAAATAAAAACATCAATCCCAAATATTCTCAGGGCGGCTTCAAATTCCTAACACCTCAAAGGGTCAGTCATTTTTCGTAACAAAAAAAAAAAAAAAAAAAAAAGAAACAAACAAACAAACATATCTTTGTCAAATTTACCACCTCACTTGGTCTCAGTTTTCAGCTCAAACGTGACGTAAAGTATGGATGAAGTAAGACGTTAATTATGACACACGTAATGTGGGTGCTGGGCATCAAAAGCAATTACCCCCAAAAGCGTTCTCTTTGATTTTCAATAACCGAAATGACATCACAATTATGTATGTACGTACAATCGTTGTTGTTAAAAGAATTTATTTAAACTTCAAGTGCATCGCATGGGGGTTTTTTTTATCCGGCAAATCAGCGAAATCTAATTAGTCATACAGGCGGATTATTCGCAATACATCAAACTGTTGAGATTTTGCGTAAGATACTGCCATGATTTGTTAAGAGATTCTTAGAAATAATACCGCCGCGCCGGCATGGCATGTTCTTACAATCAACAGATCTTGTTTTGTAGAAGTTAAGTGTTCTTTATGAGTAGCAAGTGAAGTGACATACGCACAATGAATTAATGGATTTTTAACAGACAATCATTAAATTCAGAATTTCCGCAAAATGCAAATGAAAATTGCATGTACACTAATACCAGGTAAAACGAAATTGAAGTTGATAATTGTTTAATCAAACAGTACCAATTTTGGGTGCCCACTCAAAGCGAGTACATTATAATAATAAATAACAAATAATGTTTATGGCTTGCTATTTATTTGGACATGGAAAAAAAACGAAAAGTTATGGAAGGTCAATGTTTGTAGACAAATTGGTTGTAGGCTACTTACTCACTTCCTTAAGTTTGTTTTGATTCATTGGTTTTTTTTTTGTAATTAGAATGTAACTATGCATTTAAGGCTTGAATGATAAACCTATATTTGGGGTCAACGGAGGTCAAATATTATAATGACATGCCTTTTATTAAGTTGCCCGGGTATCACTTATACTGAGTATAAGGCAGTTGCAATCACAAGGTACATACACTAATTAAAGAAAATCGAGTGTGTGTGTGTGCTATTTTTCACACTAATGACAGTTATCTTAAATTTGTTTTTGTGTCCAAAAAATAAAACTCTCAATGTTGGAAAGTACTTATTTGGTGTTTGATGGGATTCATCCATATCCATATCTTGCATTTCAACTTGGACCTTGCACTAAATTTACACACTATTCTGCAGTGACTTCATTAGCTTCATAGACGCCCCCTTCATTCTAGTCATGTGGCTGAGAATATTCGATACTTCTGGAGGTAAGAAATCTTATTACCATCCTCTAGAATTCTAGATGCACTGAAATAATTCGAGCATAATCACACAAGCACTAGTTTATTACATCGGTTGTAAGCTACTCTTTAAAACTATAAGGAAGCAATCATTCGTATGCGGTTAGCGAAGTTGGCAGCACTATTGTTTTGAACTGTCAAATTAATTAAGCGTTGTTGACGTTATATGAATTTAATTTTATTTATTTTTGGTGGATGTTTCGACCTACGAAATCTAATCAACTTAACCAAGATCGTATGTTTATTTTAAATACAGGGTGACCCAAAATGTATCACTATAGCTTTTGTAAATGGTGGCAACTGTCAGTTTTGTTTTGATATTTGTAAAATAAACAGATGCAGAATACAAGTTCCATAGTCTAAACCAGTGGTCGGCATTTCAAGGTACGCGTACCTTTTTCAGTTTTCTAATTAATTCTTATCGAAATCCAAATACCAAGAAGCTGCCATCTTTTTGATTTGCTTAACGTTTCCTCAACATATTTGTGTGAAACTTCGTTCTCGACGATGGCTTTGATAAAAACTGAGCGAAGAAAGCGTTTGAATGCTGGCCACGTTGTACGAGTTGCCATGTCGAAAATTGAGCCACGTTTCAATTCATTGACCAAGAAAGTTAGCAAGCGTAATCACACTTAATACAAATTGCCATAAATCAACATCAACATTATTTGATGTTTGATTGAATAAAATCAATCAAAAAAAAAAAATAAATATTTGGTGGTACGCGAAGTTGGCAGCACTATTGTTATATGAAATTAATTTTATTTATTTTTGGTGGATGTTTTGACCTACGAAATCGATCAAAAATTCATCATCGTTCCAATTACCTGTCCTCCACCGAATCTTTTTTTCCTTTCTCACTCTCACAACAATAACAAAGTTGTCCTCGTCACTAGTATCATCCAAATCACTTTCTGAGCTCGAAAACATTACAAAAGACAAAATTATTCTTGAAATAAATTAATTTCGTTCAACGAAAACACGCATCTGACATTGCATGAAATGGCAGCTGTCAAAATATAACTCAAAATAATTGTGTTTCAGGAAAGTTGAAACGGCAGAGTGCAGTGCAAGCGTTTAACTTAAACGACGAGTTAAACTCCACGTTGAGTTTTAACGAGCACTGTGAAACCGAACAATTTTTAAACGGAAGACTAAACCAAAACGAGAGTTTTAACTCTAACTGTGAAACTGGGCATGATGCGTTTAACCGCTCACCTCGAAGAGACTGGAACAACACATGACAGAAAATGCGCCGGAAGGCCTCGTAGTACTCTTTCCGGTAGGAATATCGCCGCTGTGGCTGAAGATGTTGCGGATGAGATGTCAACGTCGACGTGCCATGCAATTGACCGAGTTTTTATTTCCGCAAGTTTATGAACTGGTGCTGGAGGACATGTCGTAACAATCCGCTCGCGCGACAATAAACATTTTAAAGGATGCATTTGCGTGTCGCCTTATGACTCGTTTTGGCCGCTCCAGACTTATTTTTTTTGGGGTTTTTTGAAGTCATATGTTTATTACAACAAGCCACAAATTATGGAAGCTCTTAAAGAGAATATTCGGCAAAAGTGCGGGAACTTATCACCCGAAGTTCATCTTCAAAAAGTAATGGAAACCAATCCAAATCAACAATATGAATTTATGTCGTTTCATTTAAAAAACATATGTAGCAAAACATTATCGGGTGAGTGTTTTGGGCCACCCTGTACTCGTACAATGATCAATTAGATTTACGCTCCATAAATGTTGTGTCATCAACTTTATCACCTTTTATCTGTTTATCTTTTAATTATTTATCACTATTACACATTATTTTTATTTATATGTATATTATTCCGTTGACAAGAAATGGTCTTAAACAAGCCCTCCGCGTTCGGTAACGCTCATGAACTTTAATTGAGGTTATAATGCATGGTTGGTTGGGTTGAAACGATCTCTTCGACAAAAAAAAAAAAAAAACAGATCGCAACTGCAATTTCAATTCGCGCCTCATAAACAATAATCATTATGAATATTAAGCAACATTAGGAAAAATTGTGTGGCATAAATAACGAGGAAATTTCTTATATAGACTGCATTGCGGTATTTTATCGATAATTTTGTAAGTAGGTACTCATACACATGTGCATATGTAAATATTTATACGTATTTTGTCCTAAATGCACATATTTTGTTTGGCTTTGTCAAAAAACTGCATTGAAATGCATAAGAGCAGTTTGAAATACAGGAAATATTATCTTTGCTTGTAATTCTTGCCTGTTCCTGAGTCTATTCTTTGAACTCACCCAATCTTCATTAAAACGAAGTAAAGATTAGGCAGCAATGTCAACATCAAGTGTAAGTAAAGCGGAGCTGTTTCCATTGCAATTTAGAAGAATCCATCGCAGTTATCGTTGTTTGCAAAAAAATAATGCTACCCCCCTTTATCTAAACCTGTCAGTTGCGCAGCCAAAATATCCGTTTCGATTGCTATTCGAATAAATTATATTATAACCAAATGTCAACTTCATAAAAATGTCTCTCGCATTGATATACTAAAACCAAAATAGTTTTTGGCAAACGGTAAATTCTGCTATTTACTAAGACTCGTTCACAATATTATTGTCTCATGCACATTATTCGAATTAACGAATGATCTTAATGTCAGTTGCCACACAGCCTTCAAACGAGAACCGGTCAAGTGCAGGAACGGTTCCCGCGCATCGAGGAGACCGTGTGTCTGACATATTTGCTGGACCCTGCATTATTGTACATTTTTTTGAAATTAGTTTCCGGAAATTAAAGGAAAACTTGTAAAAACGCTGATTTTTGGTTTAAATAGATTTAATAATAGATTTTCAAAAAAAAGCAAAATAAGAATAATAGGAAGACCGCCCGAAACAAAGGGAAACTTTATTGCATTTGTTTATTATAAGAAAATTATAGATTTATTCCAGGAAAAAACGAGTTATAAAAAACTGAGGGAAAATTATATTAATTTAATAAATTTTGGATTTTTAAAATTTTCTTTGTACAATTTATAATTTTTCGATATTTTTAATTTTTATATTAGGTGTGTTTTTTTGTAACCAATGTAATGTCTATAGGCTTAAAAGGGGGTTCAATATAAAATACAATATCAACCTAACCTATATAGAGTTAGTTTAGCCTGGATATGAGTTAAGATATGAATTTTTATTATTTCTTGAAATTCAAATGTAACGATAATTTTTGTTATATTAAATAAACAAAATGAAATAATAGTAACAAAGGTATTTCTTATAAAAAAAAATAGGTTAAAAAAATGGGAGGGGTTGTCCCTTAAAATTTACTTTTCAAAATTAAAAGCATGAATTATACTCAATTTAAAATATAATAGAAAATGAAACATTACACCAGAATACCAGGAGAGAATATTAAACAGAGATTCAAAAGTTGCAAGATTGAGGCAAAGACGAATAATTATTATGTGTGATGGCTCTGATCAAGTGTGGACGTTTTCTAAATATCCGACATGAACTTATACATACTATAAAAGGGAATCATGAGTTACGACGTGATAAAATCTGTGCTTCTAAATTACAATACTTTCAGACAAGTTCTATCGAAAATGTTATCGAAACTGTCAAAAATGACAAGACGTCGTATCACTTATAAAAACATTTCGATAGAGAAGGATGCCTTCAATGTAAAAAAGCAAATTATCAAAAATAAAAGCTAAATTAAATAAGTGTTCGTTTTTTTTATCGTGACAAACATTTTAGAGTTGGAGCGAACTTATAATGGTTCTAATTTCAATTTTCAATTTATATATATCATTTATCATACACGTAGATATACATAAATCCATTGTTGTGCAGAAATGATACAGCGGAATAGTTTAAAGTAGTTTTATTTTAGGTCAAGAATCAAAAAATAGGAAAAGGCAAATAAGAAGAGAATCCCTAGTGCCCTAATCATAATGTAAGCTTACTCTTAAAAACAATCGATAATACATTAGTTCTCAAGTACTCAAATGCTGTTTTAACCGTCTCCTGAAGTCACCGACACCTTGACATCTCCTTATATTGGCTGGAAGTGAGTTCCAAAGTCGCACCGCATATACAAAAAACTGTTTTTTTCCGTACTACCAGATGGGTACGGAACCCTAAAAATGTCTAAATACAAATTTATTGTTTTCAATTATCCAAAGAAAAATAAATACTACAACTGAAGTGTCATTTATGTCACTATGCCCAATGCTGTCAAATATACAGTCCTGTGTAAAAAATTAAGACCAGTAGGATTTTTGTTCACTTTTGTTCTAATTTTTTTCAGATGAAGGTTGTGTACTTATGTTGAAAACAGTCGAATATAAGAAAACAGCCGAATATAAGCCTACAATCTAATTACTTTTTTTAGTTTGAAAAAGAATTAAAAATATGTTAAAATTGAAGTCAATATTTTTTAAAATGATCCTACTGATCTTAATTTTTTACACAGAACTGTGCATACATTTAAAAATCTTTTAACCGCAATAATTAATCTTTTTCTTAGCCTATATACATAGGTTAAAAAAAAGTCTATTATAGCCGATAATTTTTTTGTAAAATATCGAATGTATTAATTTATTTTTATTTACTTAAATTCATTTAAGTAAAAACATAGTGTGCACATACGCATGTAAATTTGTTTTTTTCGCTTTCAAATTAATAACGCGGAGGACTTTCAAACACAAAAAGTTTACGGTGTTACATATACAGAGTATGTGTATGTAAAATGATAAAAGTCCCAAAAACCCAATTACAGTTTTTTCTATAGACATGCGTCGTAAATTAACAAAAGTTACAAAATAACAACAAAATAAAATAAGGACCCGCAGATACTATTTCCAATGAAATATAATTTACCCAAGTTTTAAAACTATTCGCGAGATTCATTTAATCATAAATATCATAATAATCACCATGAATAAAATTTTTATTTTTCATGCAAATAGAGAAAACGTCATCGAATTTACATTAAAATTTCAAATCCATTGCACGACATTTGAACTTTTTTTAATTGCGTTCAATATTTATTTATCTTTTATTTATGATATTTATTACTTAAGCAATCAGAAGCATTAAAACATTTTTTTTTCTTAAGTACTTTGAGAGTGCAAAATGAGTACTCGGTACTTGTATTTAAATCGAACACACGTGCCATAAGAAGTTGCATAAACGAAGAAGCTTTAATCATCCCCTGTCATGTGCAACAGTCATACAAAGCAAAGCTTTATTCACCCTCACCAGAAAAGGGGTAATTTTGTGCTGTCGTCTGGCGCACTACAGTTGCATTTTATATTCACTCGCAGATTCCAAAATTCTTGTACCATCGTGAAGAGAGAAAATATATATTTATTTTTTTCCAATGACTCACCTTCTTAATTTATCTGTATCCACACGTAATTTTTTCACAATAATTGTTTAAATAATCCTTTTTTGATTTTACTCCTATGTTAAGTCTTAGCTATTTCACAACCATATACATAAGACACACACTAAAGTTGCACTATTTTTAGTTGGCATCTACCAGGAAGCATTCGTTGTAAATTTTTAAAAGGTTTACCCCTTTGCAAGCCGACAAAAATATCCCCCAAATGTCCAAAGAATAACAAACGAAAAAAAGAAACAAATCCACCAAAAATTAAAGAAGAAATAAAATCCGTCTCCTTAGAGCCCGTTTTGATTTTGCTATTTGTTAACCAATTTCTTTACTAGCCATCCGGATTCAACGAAACCCATTCACGAACTGAGCTTTGACCATCGAATGCTTTTCTAGGTATATACTAAGTAGTGACACTGTATCTAACGATAGTTGTTTCGGTGCTCGTTTGGTGCTCTGACGATTGGTGGTAGCGTAGCTATAAATTGGCCAAAAAGCAAAAGCTTCATGGGTGTTTTGTAACCCGCACACATATGCGACAGTTGTTGGTTAGAAAGAAGTGCATGCAAATGCAAAGGCTTATGGGCTCGAATTCTACGAAGGGCTATCGGTGACTTAAGCGATTCTTTTGTTTCAAGCGCTGACATTGATTTGTTGTCACCTGTCAACGGAGAGTAGAGTCGAAAAGCATTCGAACATATCGGTGAGCTTATGAATCGATCACTTACTTGACCTTACTAGAGGTCTATGGCGATTCCGCTTGTGTATATGATTGGGCATCGGTCATTAACACACGGTTTCGATTGAATGGAACAATCACATCGCAGTAACTGGAATTAATATGAGATGTATCTTGTATCTTGTATCTCATATCGCTTAAAATGAAAGAGGAGTTTGAAGAAGCGTTGATGATTATTATTCTGAATAAAAATGGTAAGGAAGTGAATTCCGTACGGGTCAAAAGAATTGAGAACGAATGTAGGAAATAAGTTGTCGTTATTGGTGGAGGGGTGCCGTATGTGTTTCAAGGAATTTTAACATATGTTGGTTTGGTGAATTATTTTTGCAAGACTTCCGGATTTTTTTCTCTTTTTTTTCTGAGTTTATTTTGTTTATGAAATACTGGCTTAGGCTTTGGCGATAAATCATCGATACTTGGCAAGTGGCTGAGTGAAGAGATCCAATCTGGGTTACGTCGAATTAAATTGGCATCTTTCGGCGGTACACATTCGATGTCAAGAATCTCGACGTGTAGTGATCGATTTGCGTCTGCGATGTGCTGATACGTTTTAATTACTATTCGCTTGTCGTTGTCAGTCACCCAATTAAAAGTCGATTTTGTTTTCTTGAATGCCATTGATAGTGGCATTATAGAACTAGTTCCTATGTAGATACTAAGAGCAACAAATCAGACGAGAAAAGCAAAAGTGATGCTCCAAAGACAGTGATTTAAATCGAAATTTAAAATGCAAAAGACCGGGCCACAGTGCCAAAGATTAAGAAGAAAGGGAAAACTTGTTTTTGTTGTTTTTAATAGAACAGGTACCTACATAGATAGATAGGGGTACACCTCAAGGCGGATTTGGGGTTATAATTATTGGTATGCTAATAGCGATCGTAAGATGCTAATGTAAAAACAAATTTGGGTTTTTTTCTTCTACTTTAGACAGATATACAAAATCATGTAAAGGTGTGATAGAGGACATGTGTTAAAATTAATTTTTTTTTTAAATTGAAAATTCCATTCACCTCTTGTGCGGCGTATTCCAATGGTTTTAATGTTTTAAATTGGGGTATTTCTTTTTTGTTTATAAATATTATACTAGCCGTAACCCGGTGCGCTTCGCTACATCTATCATTTTAAAATTTTCCCGCCCGGCGCACAGTGGTTCCACTCTCGAACAAAGGCGACCATAAGTAATTGCTCATTGAAAAATAAGCAAAATCAATTCATTTTAGAGTGAATTAGGGGAGCTGATTCCGAATCTGCAATCCGTTTTGCTATATCAAGTCACGTTTTCGAGATAACGGTGCGGTGCGGTACGGTACTGTACGGTATACAGGGTGGTCCGGTTTAGGATACATATGTTTTGGGATCTGATTCATTGCTTAATGATATGAAAAAATTCATACAGGAGTGGAGGTCTATCTTGAACACGCACTGAGCTACAGGGTGTTTAAAAAATATCCTTCAGGGAAAAATGTACCAACAGTTATTCAATTATAACTTCGAGCTACTTTTTTTTTTAGTATGATAAATAATATCGCCATAATATCACCTACAAACTCGCCATACAAAGTTTTTACTTGGCACTAACAGTTTTCCTGGTATAAAGTTAATTTAGCCACAAGAATAATTCAAAAACGAGTATAACCCTGAATGTCGTGTCCTCCATCAAACTAAATGCAAGCTATTAGAAAAATCAGGCGAACAAATTTGCAGATCAGATTTTTTATACTCAAACAGACGTCTGGCTGTATGGTCAAATAAACCCCCACTTTCATAGTGCCACCACTTGTACAGTTACACATATCATATTAAAAGAAAAATATAGAACGGAAGTCTTACCTTGTGCTAATAGACCTATTCTAAAAAAAATTATTTGCATCGACGAAAGTAGATGAAAAAAAGAAAATCAAGTGACGCTTACTTGCAGAGCATTAAAACTCAAATGCGATGGGCTTACAATGCGATCACTTTGGAGATGAAAGTCAAACGATTTTGACTAAACGGATAATTTTTTTTTCACTTATATCTGATCTATCTACCTGTCTGTCTGTCTGTATGTCTGTCTGTCTGTCTGTCTATCCGCCCATCTGTCTGTCTATCCGCCCATTTTTTGTAAGAAAGGTGGAAAGCATCAGAAGTTTGTGTGTGGGACTTTAATCCACTAAAACCACCTCCTGCCTCTGTTCCCTGGTCCCCACGGTACCACTGTAAGTATTTCGTCATGGGGGGGACTTCAGCCGTAGCTTTTCCTCATCTTCACGTGTCTTTGTCAATGTGTCTGAAACTGTCCTGAAGGGTATTGTTCGTTAATGTATATGTCAGTATGTGTGGGTCTAGTCTAGTTCATTAGTTTCGTATGGTGTGTGCGTAAGTTCGTGTGTGTGTCATTCCGTATACGTTCATGTCTTTGGAGTTCGGTTTGAAGGTCCTGTTGTGTGAGCTATTGCCTGAACGGCATTTCCACGCTGTAGCCGCAGTTAATTTGTTACACGTTTGCGTCCCTCTGTGAGCGCATGTATATTCGTATGTCCACCAGTCTGTGCCTTTGCGTAGGTGAGTTTTGGTGCACAGCAGCGTTACCGCTTGTTTCCACTCTGTGGCTTCTTCTTTCTCGCTCTAGTCTCCTCAACTCCTGGCATACATCTTTGGCATAGAAACTCACTGCGTTCCATCTGTCTTCCGATTCTAGCATGTGAAGTACTAGATTCTCCGGAGTTGGTGTTTCTCCCAGTGCTGTTTGAAGTGCATCCCTTTGCAGCTGGAATCGTGGGCAGTGGAAGAATACATGCTTTATGTCTTCAGGGGTACCACTGCATGATGGGCAAGTGGGAGAGTCATCGTTCTTGTATTTGTGAAGATATGACCGGAAACAACCATGTCCCGTGAGCAGTTGCGTTATGAAGAAGTTAACTTCACCATGTCTGCAGCTTATCCAAGTCTCTATACTCGGGATAAGGCCCTTGGAAGAAAGGCTCCAGCGTTGCTGCCACTCTGTCAATCCTGTGCTTCTTTCTCTGGTGTCCGCTTCGCTGTAAGTCAGCCGCCGCTCCTGTCTGCTCTCTAGGAACTATCTAGAGTCTATCCGCCCATCTGTCTGTCTATCTGTCTGTCAGTCTGTCTGTCTGTCTGTCAGTGTGTCTATCTATATATCTGTCTATATGTCTGTCTGTCTGCTGTCTGTCTATCAATCTGTCTGCCTATCTATCTACCTGTCTGTCAGTCCTTCTGTCTATCTCTCTATCTATCTGTCTGACTGTCTGTCTGTCTGTCTGTCTATATTAAATGACCAAAATGATTCATATTCACATTTCAGCTGAAATTACAAAATTTTGTATAAAGGGTACCAAAACCACTAGTTGTTGAGAAACTGCACTATGCCTGTGTTGTATTCTATTGTAACAAAAACGTACTCTGAAAATTTTACCAAAATCGGTTGGGTAGTATATATATGTACACACATTCATTTTTATATAATAGATTAAGTTTTGAAAATCTTGGAAAAATTAGCAAGAGACTATCTGTCTAACTGGGAGCAGTTTGAAAACCAAACAACATGTGTGTAAATAATTTCCATAATTTAAGTGATTAATTTTTACTCACAAATGTTACTTGTATAGGCTTTGATCTAGTGTTTACATTCTTAGTTAAAATAATAACACAATAGCGTCTCAGAATTAGCACATCTTGAGATTGGTCATTTCGAAAAAAAAAAATGAATTAATTAACATTGAGCGAAAAACTGATTAGAATCTAAGAGATACAATCGAGGAAAATATCGATGCTTTGTTTATGAATATACGTTGGCGTTGGTGGCGGAGGACTAATAGAAAAAAACACAAAACCTGCAAAATTAAATTAAATTAATTCTTAATAATATTTTATTAACAAAAACAAGAAAAAAAACAAACGAAAAAAATGTATTTCCTTAAATTCTTGTTTCAGGGCTATTTCGTTCGAGTTCATTTGTGGTTTGATGGTGTACGTGCGAGGTAAATAGTGTCACTAACCGGAGTGAGCTTAGTCGTCAGTCGGGTAACTATTACCTCCAAGCTGATTCCACGTGATTTGATTGATTATATTTCTTTTCCTTATTATAATGTGCGTTTGTTTTTCAATAAATTTAATAAATGTGGGTAGTGGCAGTTTTTTTTTTCTTTCAAATTTCAGGACATTATATATTGTTTTTCATTCAGTTTAGCATTTAGGACCCTATGTAAGTGGTGAAGACAATGCATAAATTGTATCATGAAAAAGTAAGGTTATGGATATTCATAACTTTAGATTTGACAATAGTTCAAGGCACACATTCAATCGAGAAATAGTAATGAATTGATATAAGTATGTATGTACATACAAATTAGAACGTGTGAAACTTATAACTTTGGTTTAAATTGAAATAAGCCCACTTCAGCTCGAAACTAAGTTTGAAACAATTTTTCTTATGCTGTATCACGTGCATTCAGTATAACTACTCCACGTTCGAATCAACGATAATTCTTGTCTTTTCAGTGTAACGTAGGTAACGTGAAAGATTTTTAGATATAACCGAATCCATCTTATCCACTCAAGTAGTCAAATATGAATGTATCGCATTTAGTTTTGAATGCACGCCAACCATTTTTCACTTTCCCATAGCTTCATACTTTTAATAGAATTATCTTAGGCGACTTAAAGCTCAAAACTTGAATAGTCTACATTTAGGCGTATTATATGAATATCTGAAGAAGACAGAGAAAATGTTACTCATACGTCACGTTGGATATACAAAATATATTGCATACATAACAATGCTTACTACGACACATTGTATCGGTGTATTCAAATGTCTGTCATTTTTTTCATAAATAAAAGAAAATAAATTTAGCAAGAAGGTGTTAAGTGCCCACATAGCACCTTAATGTACGAAATGAAATATTTAAGTTTAAACGCGTTTAACACATCCTTCCACTAAGTTTATTGAAAAAGTGGTTCCTTTATAAACACTTCATCCTTTGGTACATAATAATCTAGAGGTCATAGAGAAGTCTAGATAAGTTTTCATATAGGACCTTCATCTGTAAGAAAATGGGTATATTTCAAAAAAAATGTCGCTAACCCCTTTATATTCTAAGCGCTTCAATTATGAATGCAGTGTTTAAAAATACAAATATAAATGAATGCTTAGACAATCTATTTTAAAATATGTATTTTTATTAATTTTAATTGATCGTTTGATGGCGTTAAATTGTAAATTGTAAATTTTTTTTATAAAAGACGATTTTTAAGTACTCTAGATCAAGCATAGAATCTGTAACTAGCTAGATGGGGTGCTGACAACACCCCAAGCTCTTTTTGAAAAAAATATAACACTTTGCGACTGACGACATCCGTTATCGGTACAGTACCTTTCTGTTGTTGAAGAAAGTTTAGTTGCACAAGTAAGCCGTAACAGACTATTCAAACTGCAAGGGTGCTGTCAATACCCCCACGTAACCAGTTGTGTGATTTCTTTAATCTGGTGAACTTGTGTATTTTATTTAAAAATGTCATTTAAAAAAGATCAGGAATGTATTCGGCGTTTATTGAGATAAGTGAAAATTCATGTGAAGAGTCGGACTTAATTGATACGGATGATGGCGATTTTGTTTAAACAAAAAATCGTTTTAAAAATGAATACCGAAAGCACTTTTTTGGAAAGGACGACTAAAAATTTTATTTTAAGTGAATTGTTTTAACATTGTTCAACCCCAGAATGATATCATAATGACATTTTCACCATATAACCACTTACCAGCGGAAAGCTAAGCGTAATGAAGTGAAATCATGATGGGGTGCTGTCAGCACCCCACCTACCTACTTACGTTGCTTTTACTTACCTACATACTTAAAGGCTTATGATCATAAAAAGGGGCAATCGATATGACCGTTTATTAAGACTAGAAGGCTTGAAATTATTCGCACATATGAAAATGACCTGCATGTAGTTTTCACATTCTAAACTACTCTGCAGCTCTACCAATGATTTTTAAATTCTAAACGCTTGGCTATCAACTTATGCCTATATTCTTAACGTCGACTTTAAAGTTTGCGTAGTTACCAGGTGGACCTAAAGGTGATGGTTCAATATCATCCAAAATACAGTCGACTCTCCCTAAGTCGAGTTTTCACGGGATACCAAGATTTGTTCGAGTTAGAGAGAGTTTTGCAAAAATTTGAGTAATAAAAAGAAATATTTATTTTTATTTTAAAACGTTTGTTTAATAAAAAAAGGTTTATCTACTTACAAAAAAGTTAACTTTTTTTTTTAATTGATCTTGCTACAAACATGCACATAAGGACTGCATCAGCACTGTTGAACTGCCTAGAATTAACTGATTTTAAAATTCCAGCTGGAATCTTACTAAAACAAGTTATTTTTATATACATACGCAGATAGATCCATTGAAAAACCTATTTTGAATGCAACCAACAACATAAAGATAAGGATAATGTTTTTTTTTTGTTTTTGCGTTTCAACCTTTTAAAAATTGTATCTTTTTATTTTATTTTTTTAAGTTACCAAGAATATGAATAGGAAGAAACATGACTAGCTGACGATGATGGCACACGCGATGCTACACATATTTAGGGTATTGAAGTGTGTAGGTTAGGTACTTGATGGTTAGTAGTTATATACTCAAATACGAATTCCGGATGGATTATGTATTTTTATTTTGTTTTGTGCCAAACAAAATTCGACTTATTGGGTGAAAAAGATGCCAATAATCGAGAGAATGTGTTCGAGTTAGAGAGAGTTTCGACTTAAAATGAGTTTGACTTAGAGAATGGTTTTTGTATGGAAACTTGAAGGGAATGATAAAATTTGGCGAAAAAGTTCGAGTTAGATAGAAATTCGACTTAGGGAGAGTCCACTGTATGTGACTTACTTTTTAATTTTCAGTTAATATAACGCTAGATACTCAAATAGAGTTTACAAAAGTACAATTTTTCTGTATTTATAAAAATTTTATAAATTCAATAAAGATTCACTTTTTGTACAATATAAAACTATACACAAAAACAAGTACAACTTTTATGTGATACCCTAACATCAAACTCTCCAATTCGAAGCCAATTACGTATCTTAAATTCATTAGCTCTGCTTTTAGGCGCAAATGAATATCGTCAAATCGTCGCATACATTTTGGCATCAGCATCATAAGTCTACACTAGCATGGTTATAATCTTTTCACTGGCTTTAACTCAATCAACTGTATGCGAATGGTTAGTATTAAGTATACGAGTATATACCTACAGTCAGAAAATCCCTATGTTATAAATTCCAGGCGAAACTAGCAACAAAATTCCATTTATTTGTCCAACTGGCAACTAAAGTAATAAAGGGTCTTCCAATAGAGACTTCCGAACTTTGACAGTTGATAGCGGATATATTGTTGAAGCTACATCTGGCTACAATTGGTTGTCATTTATTCAGTCTGCTTTGCCAAATCACCATGGGCATAGCATTCAACAACACGTGCAAATAAAAAAATTGTTTTATCAAAATGGGTATTCTGTTCGGGCAACGTTCAGCGCGGTTCGCTCATTTTACGGTCGCCATAATCGTCCTTCCGAGAGGACTATTTACAGTGTGGTGGATAAATTTGAGTCCACTGGTTCAGCTAATGATCAACCAACATCCGTACGTCGACAAAATGCAAGATCTGCCGAAAACATCGCCGCTCTCCGTGAGAGTGTGCAGGAGAATCTGACTTAGTCGATTTCGCGTCGCTCACAAGAACTCTGCCTTTCGTATACACACCATAAAATAGGAGTTCCGAGTACTGGAGAAGACAATCAGGACTAAGTACTGGATAAAACTCAGGGTCTAAGACAAAATAAACTTTTGGGTAATTACAATTTGAAGAGATTCAGAGCTTGCATCAGCCTTGACATAAACAAACTCCGCATCCTGACTGCGTTCCTTACGGGGCATTGTAAACTTAAGAGGAAGCTAGGTCTATTAGATAAAGTCTCATGCAGATTTTGTAATGAGTCCAGTGAAACACATACTGGTGAAATGCATGGTAGATACCAAATTACATCAGAGGATCTACAATTCATAGAACCCAATATTCTACTCCAGGGAAATTGGTCATGATGAAGTGCTGTGACCTATGGAATTCTCATCTGGACTACGTGTGAGCGAAGCTCTCTCTAACCAATTCCAATAGGAATAATAACGAGAGGGATGTTCCTTCATCCAGGACTTGTAGGGGCGCAATCTTAAGTTCGCAGTGACACTTACCAATAATAATAATAATAATAAAAAAACGGACCGATGAGGTTTTCTACAAAAAAATACATCTAATGCAATTATTCTTTATTGAACGGAATATACCTAATTAATTTTGGCAAAAATTACCCAAAAGATGCATTCAATGAACTTCACAACAAAATCGATTTAAACGTATCTCAAGTTGAATTTATAAATTGCATTTTTGCATCAACTTTCGATTAATTTGTTCTCATTTAAGTAGTCAATAAGATTCAAGATCGGTAAATGATCCTTAGCAGCAAATAATTGTTGTGTAAAGAGATAATGAGAGCAGGACATTCACAATACAGGACGTGGTACATATTTAAAGTTGTAAATAAATGTATTGCTTTGATACTGCACTACTGCAGTCACATAATTCGCTGTCGATTCACGAACATGTTTTAATAAAAGTTAAGACTTTGTCTTCGTTAAAGTACAATCACCAGTCATTTTGAATATTCCGAATGAGCAGTCAACTGACTGTAAGTAAAATGACTGCAGTCTTTAGTCTTTTGACTGCAATCGCTCAACTGTAAGTCAATGGAGTGCTTTTTAGACTAAAATTTAAAATAATCCAATGCTGTATGAACTGAAAGATTTGAATCGAAAAACTTCAAAGCAGCCAAAAGACTAAAAAGCAATCAGTTGACTTACAATTAAATGACTGCAGTCAAAAAACTTACTGACTGCAAAAAAAAAGACTGAGACTTACAATTGATTAATAGACTGGAAATAGTCTAAAAGTACTGCAGTCATTTAACTTACAGATAACCGCCCAGTCAGAATATCCAAAAATTAAGTAAGTTAAAAGACTTATTTAATAAGACTCATTAAATAAGTCACTTTAGTCAATTACTTTTAAATGACTGCAGTCTTAACATCTCTGGCCTGGTGTGCGCTGTGATAAAAAATTTAAAAAAATAACTAAATTTCAGGTGAAAACTCTTCACTTTAATCTGACCCTGTGGGGCTTTTTTAAAACTAAAAACAGCGCTGCTGTTTACCCAAGTCTCTATATGGGTAATTTGTATGTGTCTCTTTTCTTATAACCGTTGACCCCAATATTTTTTATTAACTTGATATTATATTCATTTAGTAGTAAACAAAACTGGAAAAATACATCGCATTTTAAATACTCGTACTTAGTAGCTCTAATTGTAATAACTTGGCATATCGAACTATTCAGGTAATTTCCCTTCAATATCCAAGTGATGATGCACTTTCCCTCTTATACAACTATTTAAAGCTAACCCTTAAGCACTTAACATTATTGTTATAAATTTGTAATATTCCATTGACCACATTCACGCATATATGTACATGTGTAGTTTTTAATGCGGAACGGCTAATATGAATTGTAAGGTAAGTCATGCCTAATTCGATGGGAATTACTAGTTATTGGAATCAAATTACATGAAATTAAGTAATTAAATGTGTATTGCTCTACTTCCTGAGCTAATTTTATTCGAAGAACTAGGTAGTTGAGTATAAACCTTTACTCTTTACTGGTTCAGGAAGTAATTGTGCTTCTGCAAAAATATCCTTGGATGTACAGAGCTCTATATTACTCTATATTGAGATGATGATTCAATCAACCGATCAGTGATCAACATACCACACGCCCAATATCGATAGATACACATATACACGCATATGTAGATGAATGGTAATGTACCATAAGTGTGTTCCCAAATGTTTGCGTTTGGTATATTTTTGTTTGATAGATACTTTGAATGTATGCTTGTTACGCAAGCTTACTCGTATCACATCCGAAAGAATGTCAGGCAGACGACGCGACGATTCTTTAGCAAATTAATTCGAATTCTTCTTCTTTGAATACTTCATGTGGACATTTGCTGTCAGACGGGTTTTTATATTTTAACACGTTTTATATAGGCTTCCGTTGCTAAAGGAAAACCATGTCTACTACTTCATACCAACAATTATAAATAAAATTTATTTATTTATTCGTATCTTTAGTTTGGAGGAAACTATACATTCATTTCCGCTTCTCAAAGAGTTCACTATTAGGGCCTTTATATTTCGTAGTACGTAGTCTCAGTAACTTCGACAGATGCATACATACATACATATATTCTCCTAAGAGCTTTTAAGAACTTTTCTGTTTTCTTATTTGGATTTTATCAATTTTCTGTATTTTTTGCTCTATGCAAAAAAGTTGTTAACCATAAAAATTGTTTACCAAAAAAACTTCGAATTTCAGAGGTTTTAGAATACTATCTGCACGCCTCTCCGTTCTTTGAATGAATGTATACATAGGGCAAAGGGCATCTCTTAAACATTTGGTTTTCATGTCCTACTTTTATCTCATACGCATTTCAACGAACATTTGAGGGAAAAAAAATGTAATTGACTTCGAAATATAGAGGTTAAAAAAACATCACGTTCGAATTAAAGAGGTTTTCAAGTTATTTTGCACTACAGAGGTATTCTCATGGTTCTTTTATTGACAGAGATTTTCGAATTAAAGAAATTTGAATTATCAAGAGTTCAGTGAATATAATAAATAAACTTTATTTTATAAGAAGAAAAAAAATAAACTATTTAAATGACCAAAACAATCTTTTTAAAAAAAGATCCCTGTATCAAACACCTCTATTTCGAGTGTCAATTATCAATCAATTCACTACTGATAGATTTATCAATCAATAAAATGTTTGGTATTGTGTAACTCAATTGATGAAGGTTTTGATCATTGTGAATGTGAATGACTGCTGTGAATGGAAAACAATTTTTGACATTTCTCATTGACAATTCATCCTGAATTTGGTTTGTTAAAATATAAAATTGACTTGCTGCAATATGTCTCCATTCACAATGAAAATTTGTTACAATTTGACGATAGTCAATCATTTATCGATAATTGACCATCTACTAAATTTTCGTTTATTTTTTGACACTCGCAATAATGGCAATGCTGGTTGCGATTGTTGTTTTTTTGCTTTTGAGTTTAAAACTAAGCATATATCATCGTACGAAACTTTAAAGTTGTAGTTGGTTACATTTTGCATAGAAACTACCGTAAATCTATGCAAACCTCTTTAAGATCAGATAATAGTGCAATTTTTTTTTTTTTTTTTTCTCTTAAAAATATTTCATTTCATAAAAGTTTATTATATTGTTTTTTTACGAAGTACTCAAGGTCCTGCTTTTTTGATTTTTGTATTAAGTTTTAAATATTTTGTTTTTTTTTTGTATTTGTATTTTTTATTTGTATTTGTCGTGTATCCACGACACGAACCTAAATACAGTTTAAAATGCATGTCCAATTTACCCCCATGCTGGGCTTCGAAAAATATAAAGATAGCTTCGTGCTGTTTCGTGGACACAAGGGATTCTACTTTGAAGAGTAGTCACTCCAAGTCCGGGTAGGAGAGAGTGAGGTTAAAAGTAACACTTTTTATTAAAGTTTATGGTGCTGGTAAGATTTTGCAAATTAGTCAGCCAAACCTGTTTCAAATCAAAGAGCAATATTTCACCTATAGAATCCACCAAGTCCAACAATTCTGGTTAGAAGATATCAAAATATCGAATTAAAAAAGAAGGTCGGGGTAGGTAGTATATCCACGCAGTGGAGTTTAAAAAGAGGATCAGTTCCCGGATATACATACATAACATATCTTTAAGGTCGTCGATGAAGGGTTTGCCCGGTATGCGCTGCCTGGCTCTCGCTCATTTGTTTTGACCATATCTTTCTTGATATGCAGAGTTTGTAAGATTGGTCCACTTGAGACCAGCTAGTTTGGAGAAGTGTGAGAGTATATTGCCCTGAACAGCACCTATAGAAAAATATATAAACATTTTCCTCTAGTGAACTATCAAGGGCTGATCCTCGCCTAGCTAGTTCATCAGCTCTCTCGTTTCCCTCAATGGCATCATGTCCTGGAACCCAGAAGAGTGTGACTCTAGCCTGATTGCACAAGCTATGCAGGGGCCGAATTACCGCATCCGTTAACGAGTTACTCGTTATCGAAATGTGACGATTTACTCGATCATTCGATAACGAGTCTTACTCACTCACTCGTTAACGGATGCGGTAATTCGGCCCCAGTTTTTCTTTGCATTGATCAACCAGTTTTGATGAGGTGATGAGCTTTAACATATTGCAACTATCCCCACCATGATATTTAACACAAAAAACACTAAAAAAAAAACCAAATCCACTCAAACTTCACATATACCTAGACACAATCTTCACCAGAATATAAATGCATATCTACGAAAAAAGAAAACAAATTACACTATATCTCTTGCGTGTGAGTAGGAATACCAAAAATAAAAAAAAAGTTAAAAATCTCTATATTTCGTGGACCCCACCCACAACTTCGTCCACAGAAGATCAATTCAAAACGGTGAAGAGGAATATTTTTCTCTTTCACGGGACCCTTATTTTACAGGGAAACCCTTTATTTTTTTGCTGTTGTAATTGACCCCTGTTACTTTAAGCCCCTTCTTCCCCCACATACTCACAGACGGATAAAGTAATTAGATCTGTGGCGTAGTGTGCTTCATAAAAGCCGTTTGCAACAGTTGTATCCGATGCAAATATGGAGAGAGGTTAAAAGGATCGATCTTTTACTTTCTACCAAGCTTAAGCGACAACAAAAATATCCCAACCTATGTATGGACCAGAATGTTTGCATTTTGAATTTATAAAAACTCTATTTCGTGAGTACAAACGTGAAAGACAGGATTTCGTAATGAATCCCCACCTTTGCAACCCTAGAATAAACTACTATATTCGAATCAAGCTAACAATTTAGCACTATTATCAAACTTGCAGCTATAAACAATCTCATAACGCTCAAAGCGTCGATACGTTTGAGTTGTTTCTTTGTATTTCGACAAAGTATCTAACTCCCTTGACATCAAGATTTGAAGGTATTTGTTTTGTTTTCCACTAACTACGAAGCTCATTGTGTGGGCAAATTATTTGAATTTTTAAAATTTATACCTTTCTCAATTTTCATCATCGATGTATGAGTATGTACGTATAGTCGTAAAAATTTCCCTTTCAATCTATCATTCAGCTCAGCTGGTGGGTTACAAACCTACAAAACACAGCCCACTGACTGTCAAAAAAATTAAAAGTGAAAACCAGTTTCACACGATCGCTTTTGAGTATCTTTCGCGCGGCATAACCCGACTATCTAATGCAATAGTCAACGGTCAATGTCCGTAACCCACTGCGGTCAAGTTTAATCGACATAAGGCCATTGTGCACCATGAGGCATGAGTGAGTGTTAACATGGGTATATGCAGATCTACATTCGATTTGAACTGTTGCTTTTTTTTAATTAAATCTTTTATTTAACTTAACCAGCCATGGCATCCTCTTGCGCCTGGCATGTGCTTGGTAATGAAAAAAAAAAAACTACTGGTAATTAGAATCTTGAGGTAGTGCTTCTCTGAGCACACGCTTGCCCTACAATTTTGCCTGCGTACCTACCTTGACACACTTGCATTTCCTCATGAAATCGTTTTTATTTTTTTTTTTTTCGATTTTAAGTTGACCCGTTGATATTAATTTTCAGTTTCCAAGCTAGTGGTACGGACCGGACCGGTAGTGATCAACGAAAAGTGGACATTATTACCACTTGGACTTTGATGCCCGGAATAGCCCCAAATTGCACTGAAATACATACAAACACGCATACCTATACGACACCTCAATGTCTTTCGCATTTCCTGGCCCAAAGTTTAAGGTGAATCCATTCAAATCGATTGTGAATGAATAAATATTTGCGATCAGTTGGGCAGAAAATTGGAAGTTGAATGCTTACTGAATGTGTCAGCCCTTTGCTTGGCAACGTTTTTTTTTTTTTTTGTTTACTATGCTGATGGAGCATACATTTTGCTAGAGCTAGAGATGCTCAAATCAAGGTCCAAAGTCTGGATCGATGGAAACTTGTTTGCAGAATTAATTCGGCAAAGCGAGATGTATGAATAACTAATTCATTCATTGATCTTGAACGTTATTTTAAAAAAAAAAAAAAACGACTTCCTGACATCGGAGCGGTGTGATTTTAAGTGCTCTCAAAAGATATTGGACAGAAAAAGATATTTGTTCAAAGTAGGACTGTTAATTTCATAAGCATAAAGAGCTTGTCACTTTAATGTGATTCAAAAGTGTTGTCAATTAGGTTCAATTACCTATTACAGCGACATGAGTGCAGATTAATTTGTCAGCGGATAGAAACGTATCGAACGATTTTCCTTGATCAGTCGTTGTTAAAATGACGAGCAATTTTGTCCATGTACTCGATATATGTATATGTACCTAAAACCCAAGACATTAGATTAGACCAAGGTGCTGGGAATCTTTTGAAGGTGGTACAGAACGACATTGTAATAATTTGCTCGTTTCCGATATTTTAGTTTGGTGTCATGCTGTCCAATCTGTGTTGATTTATACAGGGACGTTGTGGCTTATTTCGTCATCCGGGGCAGTACCTAGTTGCTAATCCGAGTGTCGAACCTTGGAAACGCAGTCTTTATTGCTCTTGACATCGCCATTATTTAAGAGATATAGCTACATTCCATTCTAAGCATAAAGATGCATGTGTCAAATTGGTTAGAGACTATGATAAACAGATCTATGGCAAAGCAACTCAGAGGCCTATAACAAAGTTTCTAGCGAAGTATGTCCGCTAGTAGTAGTGGGTATCAAATCGTTTAGTTTCGGCATAGTCGAGAAAAGATAGGTTAGTTATGTGAAAATGCTTCCCAAGAAGGCGGTACGTACACACGGCACATGTCGGTCATAATTTGTAAAAGGTTTTTTATTTATAAGTGACAGAATGGGGTGGGTGGCCGTGGCGTAGTGGTAGTCGTCGTCGCTTGTCATGCGGAAGGTTCACGGTTCGAATCCAGATGTCTTCAAAGCATTTATTTCTCACGAAATAAAAATAAGTTGATCAGTTTCTATCGAAACCTACTGCGAAGGCATAACACTGGCAGTAGGATGGTGGGTATGGCTGAAGAAATTGATCGCACAAACTATAAAAAAAAAAAAAAACAGAAACATCTGGAAAAAACTCCTGTGAATCATAAGCAAGTACAAAAATAATAAACAACTCTCCAGTTATCCTGGACACCACCCATAGAGTTAGTTGAAATTGAAACCTATCATCTGAGTTTCCTACCACTACGTCAATCTGTCTGTCTCTCGTTCTCGTCCTTCATGTGCTCGCGCTGTGTGTTAAAATTAAAATGGTATTCATATCCCCTTTAGCGTGTGTAGATTATAAAAAAAAAGAATAAGGAATACCATATGAATGGTGCATTTTTGTCCCGAGATGCTTCAAGGATTTATTTGTCATTTGTTGACTCCAAGATTGACCGATTTGTTTCAATTGTATTACATATACTTTTTAGATCGAGGTTTCATGAATGACCAAGAATGTAGAAAAAGGATTTTAACAGCCATATGTAAATAACCATTTTGTCTCACGAGTAATTACCGCCAATCCGAAGAAAATTTTAAGGTTATACTCGTATGTCTGTCTCAAAAACATGACGTTTAGTCGAATAAGAGTAAACTATGAAAAACCTGCCAGACAAGCATAGAATATCATGCCGATTATGGAATCCGTCGAATCAGATGCGGCAGGAGTTATTCTCAATTTTTATTTTTTCGAATTACTGAAAACGTCGTCGGTAAAGAAATTGCTATTACAGAAAACTCCATACAAAGTTTGACGAATCGCATTAGCGGGAAAATACCTTCGGATGGCAAGCGAATGCAATCAAAACTCACAAATGATCTAGCCCTAAACATGGAAAATGCTATTAAAAAAAGTTATAATTTCCGTTTTTTTTTTTGAAGAATTTTTTAGTTTTTTTTAATTAATTTTTTTTTTTTTTTTTTAAGATGGAAAACTAATTTTTGAATTTTTGAATTTTTGAATAGGGAACCATAGGGACGAAATATGAAGGTCAGTCTCCGAAATACCGTTATGCTATAACTCTAGTTATAAAAACGAAAAAAAAATTTAAAGTTTTTTTTTATTCAACTTTGATATTCTGAAGATCGAAACTGTGTAAAAATACCAATGTTATTTGTTAGTTTCGAAATCGACTTGAATTACTTTCTTCAAAGTCTAATATACTGCCAAACAAACCGTTATCTATATCTGTGGCTAAAATAAGGTAAATATACATAAAAAAAAAAGTGCGTGAGAATCTCGCGCGTTAGAAGTGAAACTTCTTAGCTTCTATTCTCTGGTCCACAAAAGTTGTCAGTACAGCGAAGATAGGACATTTGGCTCTCAATATTGTTACAATAGCTTGCATAAATCTGTCCCTCTTATAAACACTCACTGGGATTACCGTAGTAGCATGACAAATCGCCGCAAATCGGAGAGCAATCCCCGTAGGGTTACCATCTCCTGATTTGAGAACAACACAATTAGTCGAACGAAATAAAGATAATTATGTAAAAGTGGACACCACTTTTGGCATCGATGCATAAAGATACTCGAAAAAATACCCTCTACGTCTACATCATACAAACATTTCATCAAAATCGAGGTGTTATCCGTTTTGTATACAATTACCAAAATAGATCTTGTATTGCAATGTGCATTGCACAAGAAAGAAATCTTATCTGCCACCAAAAAACTATCAAAATATTCAAAAGTGTATTGCAAGCTGAATTTTAAGGTTTGAATTAAAAACGACGTTATTTATTCTTCATATCTTTAGGAATATACAAACCCAAGTCGCATCTCATATAAAATTTTTGTATGAAAAC